>OY744518.1:24743800-25003800 GCA_963556195.1 Sepiola atlantica
GACAATAACATGGAGCTAAATGACGTGAAATTTGAGCTTCTCCGCTATGGTAATAACGACCAGCTAAAAAGCGAGATATCATACCACACTCCGTCAGGAAAAATGATAAACATAAAGCAAGAAGTAAAGGACCTCGGTGTATCTATGTCTAGTGATTGTCTTTTTAGCAATCAAATAAACAAAGTTGTGGAAAAAGCCAAGAACCTCATTGCCTGGATCCTGAGGACATTTAAAACCAGAGAATATCGTGCAATGGTCACGCTGTATAAATCCTTGGTCATTCCAGTTTTGGAATACTGTTCTGTCTTGTGGAACCCAAGTAGCCCTAGGCTCATCCAAAAGCTTGAAGCCATTCAGTGGTCCTTTCTACGGAAAATTCAAGCTGATCGGAACTACTGGTCATGTCTGAAGAAGACAAAAATGTTCTCGCTGCAAAGACGACGTGAAAGGTACCGGATAATTTACATCTGGAAGATATTGGAAGGAAAGGTACCGAACATTAATGGCCACATTCAAGCCCGAGACAATGAACGCCGCGGGAGGCACTGTATTGTTCCCTCGCTAAAAACTGGTGGGAAAATACGAACCATTTTTGAAACGAGCTTACCTGTACAGGGGTCACAACTCTTCAATGCCATGCCTAGGTGTATTCGGGATATAAAAAATGCTGCTGTGGAACAATTTAAGCGCTCTCTTGATGCCTACCTCGCTAATATCCCGGACCAACCCCAAATTGTCGGATACACGGCGTGCAGGCAAGCCGACACCAATTCTATCGTGCACATGCAAGCACATGCTGGTGCGGTTACTTTGTCTCACAGGATCCTCACATCAGCCAGGGCGAGTTGAACAACCAGCAAGCCTGAACACGCCTGTTCGAAGCACCAGACAAAAAAAAAAAATAAATAAATAAACGAATTAACTGAATGGGTCAAAGCAGGCATTGAAGCCTATGTCCCCATGCGAAAATTCTTTAGCAAGCCTCACTCTCCTCTCCGCTATTTCTGAAGGACAACAAGCATCCTGTAAATTCGGCCGCCATAAGTCAGCTGCTAATAGAGATAAATTCATAGAGTCAAGAAATAATTGCAAATCCGTGATAGGTGAAGCAAAGAGAAGGTATAATGAGTTAACAAAAAAACGCATCCAGTCACAGAAACTAGGTACTCGTGATTTCTGGAAAATCTACAATAGTGTAGTGAATAATGGTCAATCAACGATTCCCCCACTATCAAACCACAATGCTGTCGTTTGCACGGCAACTAATAAGGCTGAACTACTTGCCAACCGCTTCGCTTCTGACTCTACTTTGGACTCAGATAACCACCCCTCCCCAAATTCCCTTTGCTGACCGAAGTCACACTTGATAACTTGGTCATCACCCCATCCCAGGTCAGAGACATCATAAAAAACCTTGACACCGCCAAAGCTTGTGAGCCTGATCTTATACCTGCAATAGTAATAAAGAAACGCTCTGCTGAACTGGCTCCTGTCCTCTCAAAACCTAACAATAAATGTCTAGCTGAATCTTGCTTCCCCGATAGCTGGAAAATTGCCTCTGTGGTACCAGTCTACAAGAATTCTGGGAATAGAACCGATCCTCACAACTATCGCCCAATCAGTCTACTGCCGATCTTTGCTAAAATCTTTGAATCCATAATCAATCTAGCGATAGTACGGCACTTAGTTAATGCTAAACTTCTTTCTGACCACCAGTATGGATTTAGACAAGCACGATCTACTGCAGACATCTTAACGGTCATCTCGGAACGCATGTATCATACACTCTAAAAGGCAGGAGAAGCTAGGGCAGTAGCGCTTGATATATCCAAGGCCTTTGACAAGGTATGGCATAAAGGGCTTCTCCTGTAAATACGCTCATACGGTATTACTGGGCAATTACTAAATATAATTAGATTCTTCCTAGACAAAAGAAAAATTCAGGTTGTCGTCGATGGCCGTTCATCTAAGCAACATGACATAAATGCAGGTGTACCCTAGGGATCTATCCTTGGACCCTTGTTGTTCCTGATCTATATAAACGATCTCCCTGATGACATAGAGTCTGAGATTGGAATATTTGCTGATGACACCACCCTTTGCTCTCGCCATGTTGGCAAAACCGACGCGATCATATCCGAGGCAATGGCTGAATCTTTAGAAAATGACCTCCAGGCTGTGGTGGATTGGGGTCATAAATGGGTGGTAACATTTAATGCCGCAAAGACAAAGCTCCTTTCCTTCAATAACTACAGGGAACATGTTCAACCACCGATGGTCATGGCAAATAGCACCTTACCTGAGAGTTCATCATTCAAACTCCTCGGCCTGAACTTCACAGGTAACATGAGTTGGAACAAATACATTGAAGACATTGCCAATGCTGCCGCAAAGAAGGTTGGCTCCCTCTACCGTGCTAGTAAAACTCCTGACACCTGACATAATCCTGTATCTCTACAAAGCCACTATCCGCCCATGCATGGAGTATTGTTGTCACATCTGGGCTGGTGCATCATCTACAAGTCTGTCCCTTCTTGACAAGGTCCAAAAAAGACGCGCCAACCTAATAGGACCTTCACTGTCAACCAAGCTTCAGCCGCTGTCCGATCGCCGCAATGAAGCATCCTTGTGCTTGTTTTACAAATACTTCAATGGATTATGCTCCGATGAGTTAGCTACTCTGGTGCCCCCTCGACGTAAATTCACGAGACAAACTCGACAATCAACTAAATCTCATTCATTCACTGTGGAGGTCCCCAGATGTCGTAGAGCCTTCTACTCAAGTAGCTTCTTTCCCTGTACTGCTGGCCTCTTGAACTCTCTCCCTGCCCCCTGTTTCCCCGACAGAACAGACATGCAGAAATGTAAAACTAATGTGAACAGACATCTCGCTGCGCAGATACAAAGTTAGGTTGACCCCCCTCTTCCTTCTCCCCTTTTCATTTCTCAGTAGCCCCTTACGTCTACAGTGGCGGTCTGCCTTGTTTGGGTGAACTATGTTTAAAAAAACTAAAAAAAACTAATAAGTTGGTAAAGGGGAATTGCCATAAGTCACAATTTGGTAAAACAAGAGGGAGTCGCCCACTCACGAACACACATTCATATAGAAAAAGAGAAACAGGGACAGAGAGTGAAATAAAAAAGAGCAAGAAGGACAAAGAATGAAATAAAAATGAGCAACAAGGACAGAGAATGAAATAAAAAAAGACAGATATATACATATATAAAATAGAGAATTACTTCTGCCATAATTATCAAATAAAAGTTGCGCTTTTAATATATAAACGAGCGTATTTCGCTCTCAAACTTTCGATATTTTGAGAATTAAAATAAAAGTATTAGTTATTTTATACGTTTAAAAAGCCGTTCTCGTAAATACATACACAAAGCTGCTGCTTATACGAGAGAAAATAAGAATGAAATTCGAAATCGCAAAGATTCCGTTATCAGTTATCATAACTTGCTTTTAAAAATATTTCGATAAATAAGACATTCCATTTACTGCGCAATGTATTATGTATATATAATAAAATGCGAATGTTAATTATATGTATTTAAGTATTTTAGTCTACTTTTATGAGTTGTTATAAAATACCATTTACACACATTTGATGTATTGTCTTCTGAACGCAATCACGGAACGTATGAAAGAGTTATTTCATGTAGCAACTGATAATTTGGCTATTCGTCGCTTCAATCATAACCACGCTTTCAGTTTTATTTCTATTATATATTAAAAAAGTACTTATAAAACTAAAAGACAATCTGCTTTTCATTTTAAATGACTAATTTTGTTTTCTCTGGTTTCATTTCAGGTGTGGAGCGACGCAGTCACGCAGATATTTTTCTCGTTAAGTGCTGGCACGGGTGGCCTCATCACTATTTCGAGTTTTAACCACTTTAGAAACAACTGCCTCCGAGACGCCATATTGGTTTCGGTCATCAACTGCTTGTCAAGTATCTTTGCTGGGCTTGTTATCTTCTCTATCTTGGGGTTCATGGCATTTGAGAAGGGACTTCCGGTTTCCAAAGTCGTGGAGCAAGGTTGGTTCAGTAACCTCATTTTAGCATTTTTTATAGTTTCGTTTAAGTAGTATTTCAAGGAATGGAGATTTTCGAAACTATTCTGATCCCAACACATACATGTATATCTATATGATATTATAATAATAATAAAAATAATAATAATAATAATAATAATAATAATAATAATAATAATAATAATAATAATAATAATAATAATAATAATAATAATAATAATAATAATCAATGGTAGGCGGCTGTTGCGATATCGCAATGTCATTTGCGGTGATTATCGAAAAGAGGTTGAGAGTACTGGACACTTGGGGGGTTTCTAGTCCCTAAGACTCCAGGGAACAACACCGGTTGTTGTTGTTGGTGGTGGTGGTGAGCAATAACTGGCGAGAGCATGTGTGATAACTCTTAGTTAGTACAAATAATAATAATAATAATAATAATAATAATAATAATAATAATAATAATAATAATAATAATTATAATCTAGAAATCTGGGGAGATGCGTTGTCACTCAGACTCCAGGAAACACCACTGGTGATTATCAGTGAGCAATCAATGATGACAGCCTGTGTGAGAACTTCTAGTCAATAAACATAATAATAATAATAAATCCGAAATACATCAATTGTAAATAAAGATAAAAACTAATAATAATAGAAGCGAACAATCAGACCATTTTGTAAGTCTGCTGAAATGTTATTCCGTTAATCGAGAATGTAACAGAAATTTTTTGAATGGCTAATCAAAACGCTCTGAAAAAATAATGAGTAGTTTACGGGAGCGTTTAGAACAAACGCAGATTGTTTCGAGTAGTTAACAGATAATACCGCGTTCGTAAAAATAAAATAATAACGCGTCATGAGAAACAGTTACTCTTAGAAAGACTTCTCGGTGTACGTAGGTCGCTGTAGTAGCAAATCTGAGCGTGTGAGAGAAACTTTCTCTGCCTTCATCTATATAAAATCATGTTAGGTGAAAATGTAAAAATTATTGTAAGCAAACTAAACGAACGCATATTTCCCGAAAACACAAAGAAGGAATTGGCTTTAGTCCTGCCGAATCAGATTCGCATCAGCTACTTTTGGATAGAAAACTGTAGTTGCCAATGGCATAGCGGAAAGTCACTTTACATTATTATGAAACGCGGGAGCCTCTGTGTAGCTTAATTACCATAAATATATTTTCATAGCTTACTATATGTATATATATATATATGTAATTATTGTTATGTAATTATATTGATTGGTGATTGCAGCGTTCGTTGTTATTTTGCTTACTATTATTTCCATTATCTCACTTCCTAAGTGATTAAGAAGCAGAAAATTGCATTATTAGTCACTCTTAACTTTATAGGACGTATTTTTCGTTTATATATATATTTTTACTAATTTTATACGTACATAAAAGTAATCTATTACAACCCACATTTAATAAAATAGCATTTACCACCGGTTCTATCGCCTCATCACTCTTCAACAATTAATAAATAATAATAATAATAATAATAATAATAATAATAATAATAATAATAATAATAATAATAATAATAATAATAATAATAATAATAATAATAATAATAATAATAATAATAATAATAATAATAATAATAATAATAATAATAATAGATATATAAAAAATATTTTTAAAAATTTAAAAATAAATAAATTGATTAATTAATAAGTAAGTAAATAAAAGAAGACTGTCGCATCGTCAGATACATTAGGTGTTTCAGCACTGTTTTCGATTTAGTAATGTAGTGTGGTGTAAAGAAATTGTTTGAAAATACGGTTTTATTAGTAGCACTTTTATATTGGTGTGTTAAATGTTAATGGCCTCCTTTCCGGTATCCTAAATGAATTAAACGGATTCAGATAATTAGAGACTTCATGACATAAGGAATACGTGAACACTTGATCTAGAAATATTTTACATCAGAGGGTATGTTTCAATTCTGAAATCCAAACTAGATTTATGGTATTTGAAAATATTTTTACGATAAGCATTTTTTTTAAATTATATTTTGTGCCTTGTTTAGGTGTCTATTGTCGTGCTCTCACTGTGACTTTGGTCAAGTGGGTGAAGATGGTTATTAAAATAAATACCAGGAGTAATTATTTCTAGAGCTTTCATATCGAATCGCTGATGAAAGAAACTAAAAGAAAATTAAGTGGCAATCGCTATCGAAAATAGGCGTCAAATGGAATGAGAAGAATCTTCTATCGTTGATTAAATAAATGGTTCAGGTCGAAATACCCAAAAGGTTGCGACTATGACACAGAACAACGAAAGAAGGTCGATGAGTACAACCGGTTCAACTTTGTGTAAATAACACCGAAGACGGAGACAACATTCGAAAATGTAATTAAGGTTTCATTCATAAATTGAGACGTATTTTATGACTTGAGACATGATGATGATGATGATGATGATGATGATGATGATGATGATTGGTTACTATTTAGCAAATGCTAAATTCAAGCAGCTTAGAGTGATCTACGAACGGCGTTCAGATCGTGCATGTAGCTATGTGCACTGCTTGTTATTAAAGTCACTCAAGAGTGCCCGGCCTTTGTTGGAGGGGGCTGATAAATAATAATATTTATGAATAAATATTTATTAATTATTTTAATACCTACAGACATCGATGTTTCATGCTAACGCAATCTTCAGTGTAAGAACTAATTCTCAACGGCCGGTGGGCGCGAACCCCGATCACAAATCGCCACTGATTCGTAGTCGAGAGTCTTATCCCATATATATATATATATATATATATATATAACAAACTAGCTACTTAAAATACGAACAGAATAAGACAGCAGGTTCTAGATAAAGAAAGGACTCGAGACGGCTACATATATAATAAACGATAGTTTAATGTACTTATCTGATCAACAATGTCGTGAAACTGAAGTAAATTGTTAACATAAGTGCAGTTTACTATATATATATATATATATATATATATATATATATATATATATATAGAGAGAGAGAGAGAGAGAGAGAGAGAGAGAGAGAGAGAAATATATCTGTCTTCGTGTAGTTTTTATTGAATACTTGTTGCTATAGCAAGATACCCCATGTTGCATATTCGTGAGTTCGACAGTCACGGTATGTAGTCGCGTAATCGACCGAAAATATATACGCGCTCTATTTCAATAAAAGTCATTACAATAGAAAGCGTTAATGGAGTCGAAACTTAGTAAGGGGCCGTCTCAAAGGGTTAATAGCAAAACTAACATTCAACTCCAATATCTACCTTCGTAAGTAAGTAGACTTAACGGTACCGATAGCATCAACAATGGGGTACTACATAATCAAGTCTCATACTCCGATATGCGGATTTCCGTAAAAGCCTGTTCGTGTTTCTCTCGTAACCTTTGGACCGAAGATCAAAATCTTAGAAACAGATAATACGTATCTGATAAAGAACTGAATATCTCCTCGCTATACGATACACTTTTAGGATAAGACGTACTTTCGATTAAAACACGATATGCTTTATTCTGCGGATGTTATATATTTGTGTTTGGTTTTTCAAACATAAACGATGAATTCATGTATAAAACAAGTTTGTCTGTGTGCTGGTTTCGCTAAAGCACAACACAAGAATAATTAAACCATGAAAAAACACACACGAAAACATACAAATCAGTATCTTCGCATTGTAGTTGATTTCGAAAATAGTTTATATGTAAACTGCATATCAGCGAATATCTTTGCAATGTAAAAATATGAGCATCATCATCAGCATCATCATTATCATCATCATCATCATCATCATCAGGGTCTATTTTATTTCATTCTTTGTGGAGGAACCACTCCCTGATTTTTTTCCACCTGGTTTTATCCCTGGCTAGGCGTGGCCTAGTTTACTGTCGAGATCGTCTCCCCACCGTGTTTTTGCCCTCTCTCTAGGCTTTGTTCATTGCCTTGCGGTCCATTCTGTCGCTCTATATGTTCACCAGTTGTCTGTACATCTCGAAAAGTGAACTGCCTATGTTTTTCCATAGCGCCATTATCCAACATAAATGCATTTATAAATTATTCGTGTATAATCAAAAATAATAAATCTATTTATTTCTACAATTTACATATAAGTAATATAGTAGTAAAGATTCTTACTATTTTTATATCTAATTTACATACGCGTTTATGGTTTGCACGAACACACTGTAAATTAGCTAAAAAAAAACAAAGTCACTCTTCCTCTGATGCTAACGGAGATATTAAATCTATTATAATCTGGTTGAATTAACATACAATGACAGAGGAAGAGGGGGATATAAAAAAAACTTAATAAAAGATTGGTTACTTGATGAATTAATATATACTTCTGACGAATTAATATATAATTCTGACTAATTACTTTTATGGAAGTTTTTAAAACATAACTAAATCTCAAAACTAAGGAATATAGGTAAAAAGACTTAGGTAAACAAACGTTGATTAGATCTGCTTTAATATAATAATAGATATAGATTGATAGATATGTGAGTTTTTAATAACCAAATAATTCCTAACAGGTCACATGAATTGGAACAAATATATTGAAGACATTGCCATGCTGCAGCAGAGATGGTGGGCTCCCTCTTCCGTGCTAGTAAACCCCTCACACCTTACATTATCCTATATCTCTACAAACCTACCATCCGCCATGCATGGGGTATTGTTGCCACATTTGGGCTGGTGCATTATCCACTAGTCTCTCCCTCCTAAACAGGGTCAAAAAAAGAGTCGCAAACTTAATAGGTGCCACACTGTCCACCAAGCTCCAGCCCATGTTCTATCGCCGCAATATAGCATCCTTGTGCTTGTTTTACAAATATTTCAATGGATTGTGCTCCGATGAACTGGCTACTCTGGTGCTCCCTCGACGTAAATTCACTTGACCAACACGACAATCAGCTAAATCCCATCCATTCACTGTGGAGGTCCCAAGATGCCGGAGAGCCTTTAACTCCAATAGCTTATTTTCTCGTGCTGCTGGCCCCTGGAACTCCCTCCCTGCTCCCTGTTTCCCCGACAGTACCGACATGCAGAGGTTTAAAACTAATGTAAACAGACATCTCGCTACACTGCTACCAACTTGGGGTGTCACCCAAAACCCACACCGTAAATTCTCAGTGTCGGTTTGCCTTGTTTGGGGTGAAATATGTAAAAAAAAATCAATTTGCCTGAGCACATATCGACTTCCCGCTGCCTCTCGTGTTTTAAAGTGTTAATATCTTCTCCAGGATGACTGGATATTAATAACACATAGGATCAGACCCCACTTGCAATTGAGTCGTGCGCATGCTGACGTCAGAAGGCGATTCTTCAAGGCTGTCCAAATCAAATTGGCTGAGCGTTTGATATAGGCTTCCTGCTGATAAGATGACAGCTCTTCAACAATCTATTGATCTTATCAGAACAAATTCCTATAAAAACCTTAACATTTGCAGAATCTTCAGCATGAAATCTTAGTCGAAATGCAGCCCCAAAGAATTGACGAAAATAATACTAAAAGAATATTAAATTCATCTATATATCAATACACGTAACCGCTACTATTTATATATTAAGAGTCGTCCATCTATCCTCTGCAAACAATCGGCTGAGGTCGACGTCAGCGGCGGCTACTCACTCACTCGCAGGGTCACATGCAGACCGAGAGATGGTGCGAAGGTAAGTGAGATGCGAAAATATGCGACGAGTAAGATTGATACAGGAAGAGAGAGTAATGTACAGATGTGCATGTCCTTTATGATGATGGAAAAGTATTATATTTCACCTACTTTGAAATAGTTGACTCTTTTGCATACCTGGTTTCTAATAAGAATGTTTTAAATAATAATGCTTCAAATACGGATTGCGTATCTACTCCTCTTACTACTACTACTACTGCTACTGCTACTGGTACTGCTATTACTATTACTACTACTACTACTACTACTACTAATAATAATAATAATAATAATAATAATTATAATAATAAGCGTCAAGGAGAGTTGAAACACCGAGGAGGGAGAGCATTTACAAGTCCTCGACTGGAAGAATGCGGAGATGACTCAGGCCTATTGCCATCCAAATCCCAGAGAAACCAATGGTTGTTGCCAACAGGAAATCGATGGTAAGCATCTGTTGTGATAACGCAAGGTCATTTGCAATAGTTATCGACAGAGATGAAGGGTACTGGAAATTTGAGGAGACATGTTGTCACTCAGACTCCGGGGAACACCACCGATGATTATCAATGAGCAATCAGTGATGATGATATGTGTTAGTACTCCTAGTGAGTACAAAAAAAAATAATAATAATAATAATGATAATAATAATGAGAAGTCGTATGAGCATAAGCCAGAAGTGGTTCAGTAGAATGACAATGTCAAACTTGTTTGGGACATGCGCATACAGACTGATACGGTTCTTGAACATTCAAACCCCGACTTAATCTTTCTAAACAAAAATAAGAGAACTTGCTTAATCATTGATATAGCCTGCTCTTTCGATATCAGAGTACAGGAGAAAGAACACGAAAAGATCTATAAATATCAAGATCTAAAATGGGAATTAGTTATATTATGAAAATGTAAAGAAGTAAAGTTGATTCCAGTTGTAATTGGAACGTTTGGAGTATAACGAAAAGCCACCATAAATGGCTTAAACAGATTCACGAGACAATTTCTTTTCCAATTCTGCAGAAAGCTTGCGTGTTAGGACCAGCGAAAGTGTTAAGGTATAGCTTGAATTTCTAAGGTCAAAGGAATTGACTTGATTTTTAAAAAAGAAAACTCCAACTAAAAACATCCAAAAGTTTAGACTACTGTTAAATAATAATAATAAAAATAATAATAAAAATAATAATAATAATTATAATAATAATTATAATAATAATAATTATGATAATAATAATAATTATAATAATAATAATGATAATGATCATAATAATAAAGTAATAAAAATGCTATAACATGCCCTCCATAATGAAAGAACGAGGTTACTGCCATATACATACCACAACAACAACAACAACTACTACTACTACTACTACTACTACTACTACTAATAATAATAATAATAATAATAATAATAATAATAACCACAGGATGTTGGCAGTGGGCGATCACTGACGATGACCAGTGTGATAACTCCTAGTGAGTAAATAATAATAATAATAATGAATAAATAAATAAAATGTAAATGGTACCAGCATAGGCTTACACCACACAGAATATTTGCATAGGGTCAAGGAGGATGAAAAGACCGAGGAGGGACAGCGCAAACCGTACCTCCACTGGAAGTGCAGAGAGTGCTGGGACCTTGGGGAGGCTTATTGCCACCCAAATCCCAGAGAAGACTGATGGTCCTTACCAGCAAAAATCAATGGTAAACGGCTGTTGCGATACTGCAAGGTTATTTGCGGTGGCTATCGAAAAGAGGTGGAGTGTACTGGAAATCTGGGGAGACTTGTTGTCACTCAGACTCCACTGGTTGTCGGTGAGCAATCACCGATGACCTGTGTGAAAACTCCTAGTGAGTACAAATAATAATAATAATAATAATAATAATAATAATGAACCCCCCTAATAAATAAATAAATAAATAAAAAATAATCAGCTCCCCCCCCCAAAAAAAAAAAATTGTACCAGCCTAGGCTGACACCACACAAAATATTTGCATAGGGTCAAGGAGGATGAGAAGACCGAGGAGGGACAGCACAAACCAGACCTCCACTGGAAGTGCAGAGACTGCTTGGGCCTTGGGGAGGCTTATTGCCACCCAAATCCCAGAGAATATCAATGGTCATTACCAGCGAGAAATCAATGGTAAACGGCTGTTGTGATACTGCAAGTTTTTTTGCGGTGGCTATCGAAAAGAGGTGGAGAATATTAGAAATCTGGGGAGACTTGTTGTCACTCAGACTCCAGGGAATACAACCGGTTGTCGGTGAGCAATCACTGATGACCTGTGTGAGAACTCCTAGTGAGTAAATAATAATAATAATAATAATAATAATAATAATAATAATAATAATAATAATAATAATAATAATAATAATAATAATAATAATAATAACAATAATAATAATAATAATAATAATAATAATAATAATAATAATAATAATAATAATAATAATAATTAACGAGACGCGTGGAAATCCCATGGTTAATGAAAGAAAAGAGGTTTCAATAAATATTCTGTGGTTTCCCGAGCCTAAAATATTTGACATTTACAAAATATTATTCTTTATGACCTCATTATACATTTATGTTTAGGTTTTAGTTTTTTGAATGTTGATATTTGGAGAACTGCGTCCCGTTTATAAATATAAATTCAATGTTTCGAAAAAAAGAATAAAATCATTCTTTCCGCAGTAAGTAGTTTCAAATGTTGACTTCTATGTTTTCTCCAAATCAGTCATCTTGAGAAAGTCTTTGAATAAAGACGATACGTCAATTAACATATAAATAATTTTCGCTTTTTTTTTACTTTTTACATATTTATCTTCATTACATGACTAATATTAATATTTTGCATACATAATCTTCGAATTATCGACTAATTATTTCTGATTAATACCTATTTATAACTCTTTTTTTATTTTGGTAGAATTTATCTTATTTTTATCTGATAAGATCGAAATAACAATTTCATATTGCGATATTAAATAGAAAAAAAAACGAAAACTATTAACAGAACTGTTAACACACATAGATAAAAACTGCTGTCATTCGTTAATCTTTTCAAGTCGATGTTACGCATTACGAGGTCATTCAACATCCGGTCAGACATACGTATTTATATCTAGCAATTTTATATAAGAGAAGATTTGATCATCTCTTGCAATAAATATATTTTATGACAACCTCCTCTGAGAATATGTTATCGGCTTTAGTATGAGAGATTCTGTCAGCTTAATAAATGTCTGGCTCGACGGAAATAGTCTTCCTCGTAAGACTTATTATTGGTTGTATGCCGCCAATTGACTTCCGTCCCTGGAGAGCTATTTTCTCTACGCCATGTCTCGTTCACATAAGTTCTGGAGTTCTCCTGGGAACATATGACTAAATCGGACCGGTGAAGTAAACGATGCAACGTCTATAAAGTACGTAACACAAAGAAAAATGCGCCGCTAATGATTATGTATAGTCGATTGATGTCGTGTGTATGTTTTACTATATATATCAAGCGTTTCTGTTTTATAATAAGTTGTATTCAATATATATATATATTACTGAAATTGTTACTTCCCTGCACTGATGAGAGCAATAGGCTTGAAACGCTAGCGTCTGTAGGTATAAATAATTTAATATTTATTTATAAATATTATACTAAGCCCCTTTAAGAAATTAAAGTTGAGCACTCTCGGGGAAGTTAAAAATAGACTGTCAATAAGCTCTAATGCAAAGTTCCGAATACGTTCGTCGAACACTCTCGACTAGTCTTCTATCTGTGCCCGCTTCTAGGTACATATAGATCTTAATTTCTCTAAATTACGTTACAGTTTCCGTGGGCCGAGTGGATATGGCTGACTCTGTGTACCGGGTTCGCGCCTCCCGACTGTCTGAAATTGTTACTTCCCTGCACCGATGAGAGCAATAAGCTTGAAACGCTAGCGTCTGTAGGTATAAATAATTTAATATTTATTTATAAATATTATACTAAGCCCCTTTAAGAAATTAAAGTTGAGCACTCTCGGGGAAGTTAAAAATAGACTGTCAAAAAGCTCTAATGCAAAGTTCCGAATACGTTCGTCGAACACTCTCGACTAGTCTTCTATCTGTGCCCGCTTCTAGGTACATATAGATCTTAATTTCTCTAAATTACGTGACAGTTTCCGTGGGCCGAGTGGATATGGCTGACTCTGTGTACCGGGTTCGCGCCTCCCGACCGTCTGAAATTGTTACTTCCCTGCACTGATGAGAGCATTAAGCTTGAAACGCTAGCGTCTGTAGGTATAAATAACTTAATATTTATTTATAAATTTTATATATATATATATATATATATATATATATATTATATATACAGGGTGGGCAAAAATAAGGGTCCTATTTTTAAAAATTCATAACTTTTTTATTTATTGATTTTTTTTTGATTTTTTTAGAATAAGTAAAGGACCCCTTCCGAAGCAAGCATGAGCCGTATTAGCCCTAAGGAACGTACCCTCATTTAGAAAACATTATTTTTGCTTAAAAAACTCAAAACAGTGTAAAAAACAATACTTTAGTTTTTGTAAGTTTTAAGAAGTGTTTTTCGGCTAAAATTTGTTTTGTTTATTTCAAAAAATCTCGGAAGGGTCAGTCTACACACACATAAAGTTTGGTGAGTTTAACTTTTATTTTGTGGAAGTTATTCAAATTCAAGTTATTCAAATTTAAAGATAGGACCCTTATTTTGGCCCACCCTGTATATATATATATATATATATATATATATATATATATATATATATACAAGTATCATTAAAAATAACAGACATCTTGTGTCTAAATATTTTTTTCTAATATCCTTTCCGTTTTTCTGATTAGGTTCTTAGTTTCAGACGGAAACTGGCTGATAAAATTGGCATAGCTTCCCAAAGCGCTTTCGGACCCTTCCAGGTCCATCGTCAGTGGAGTAATGTTAACCAGGCATAGACCTAGGAGTGAATATATATTCTATTTAGGCCGGAAAAATAAAGGACTGTGTTTAATTTAAATTTATATTTATAGGCATTTGAGTATATTAATACTAATAGTATAGTTAATCTTGTTAATAGCTGGTTTTTCTGTTTTAATGTATAGGGCTTCGAGTATGTGGAGTTTAAGTGTATTAGTATTTTGTGCGATTATTTTTGTGTTATCTACTAGAAGTTTACGGATATGCGAACAGGGGCAGGAATGCTTTTTATAGAGGTGCTGGGTTATGACGGAGTCGTTAGATAAATGCATAGTTAATCTTCTGGATAGCGTCGTAACAGTCGACCCAATGTATACATTTTCATGATTGTCGGAGACACATTCACCCAAAGGGCATTTAAACTTGTATACAAGGCCAATCCTATCAAGAACTCTAATCCGGGGTGAAGAATTATGTTTAACAACCAGATTGGTAGTTTTAGTTTTATTATAATAGATAATTAGTTTTATTTTTTTGGTTTGGGTCGGTGGGGAGTACGTTTTTATCTATAATGTTTTTGAGAACCTGTTCGTCTATTTTATAGTTATGATGAAATTGGTTGCAGTAAAATAGTTTTATAATGTTTTTAAGTAAAGAATTGGGTTCATTGTTGTTTTTGTTATTATTATTATTAATGTTATTATTACTAGTATTGTTTTTGAATTGTGGAATTTGTTGGTCAATAAGGTAATTGGGGAAACCATTATTGATTAAAGTTTGTTTTGTATGTTTAAGTTCATTTTGAAAGAGATTTGGGGAGGAGGAGATTAATTTTGCCCGCGTTATTAAGTTTTTAATGATGGCTATTTTGTATTTACTAACGAAATTAAAAGTGCAGGAGTTAATGTTAATCGGTTTTTTATATATAGATGTTACAAATTCGTTATGATTGGTGTCTATTAATACGTCTAAGAAAAGGAGTTTTTTTATCTCTATTTAGTTCATAGGTAAAGTCCGAAACGGAGTTATTTTAAAAAGTGCCTTGTAGTATGTTAAGCATCAACTCCACACACGAACTTTTACAAAATCTAAAAAGAAAAAAACCCAAGCAAGGTGTGATTGCCTCACTAGATGTTGTTAGTCTCTTCACCAATGTTCCGGTTGAAGAAACTATCAACATAATTATTAATAATATTTACAATAATTCTACTAACCAACCACTTAAAATTAACCCCAACATTTTACGGAAAATCCTATTGGCTTGTACGACTGAAGTACCCTTTTACGATCATCGAGGCCATATATACATACAAAAAGATGGCGTCGCCATGGGGTCTGCGCTAGGTCCAACATTCGCAAACTTTTACAAGTCCAACTTGGAAACAAAAGTGTTTAGCATTATTAACAAACCACAAATATATCTTAGATACGTAGACGATATTTTAATACAAACTAACAATGAAAACGAGATTAACATACTACAAGACACTTTTAAAAAGTAGAAGTATATAGGACTTCTGATATGTGTTATTCGTTGCAATATTATTGTAGATGTAATTGTATTTTTTTCAAGTTCTTTTTATTTAATTTGTATTTCTTCTTGAGATTAATGAAAGGTTTTTCTCATGCGTTCTTGGTCGTTCGCTTTGAATAAACTATACCAGTTATTTACTTATATAAATATATTGGTTTACCTGTTTTGTTACTGATTGGTTCGTCGGATTTGTCTTTTCAGCTACACATGTTCTCATATAGGCCTCACGAATTTCCTTGGCTTTCAGGAAGAAATACATTTCTTTTGATTTTCACCTGCACCATTTTATTATCCCTCCTGAGGAATTCAGATATATTCGGGAACGCAGAGTTGTTCCAATGGCATCTTGCCCATCTCTTCTGTTGGCATTCGCTTTCAGTATGGGACGCATCTCTGTTTTCCACACCTCCCAAAACATGTCTGACCTCTGCAGATGACCTTGTGGTGCCCAAAATTCTCTTTCTATTCTCCGAAATAAATGTAAGTCTTTCATCCTGGTTTTGAAAGGAGGGGCATTGACATTCAACTCGCTGTGACAGCTGTCACTACAGTAAGTGCTACCGAATATAACGTATGTAAGAGCAAGTATGTATGAAATCTATGTAAGTTTCATATTACCAAATCTGAAGAGCGTTCGAGATTGGACAGAATTGCCCAAATCGATTTAATTCTTCATAGATATTATATATTATAATGGAGCTGTTGTGTTTGTCTGTTGGTCACTTATACTCTCCTAATACAATCAATGTAAGTGATACAAATCTGGCAGTAACGGTTATAATCAGAGTAATAATATTAATACTACGCCCAGTATTACTACTACGAAACATTAGACACTATAAATGTGTGTTGGAATAGCATAACATTTAGCATGTCGCGATGGGAAATATATAACATTGATATTTTTGTCGAGTAAGGTTGGGGTTAATTTACGACTTAGATTGAACGATAGGTAATTTCAAATTTTAGATATAGTCGTAGTGATTGTAACGAAAATACGATTTTTGAATAGATTTATCAGTTTAGCCTTTGACACCTGTTCTGTGCTGTCTATTGACAGTCTGATTGGAAAAACGAAAATAGCTGAAATTTCCCTTAATTTTACATAGTTTTAAGCTAGCCCACATGAGGCAGGGAGACAGATAATGGGTCATAATTGTGTTATGACAAATAATAATTAGTAACGTACTAATGGAAATAAAAATAAATCTCAAATGAGGGAGGCATGTAACAGATAAAATACAAATATAAAACATATATACGATGTATATTATTACAAGATATACGAGAAAATTGTGATATTATGTGTTACCATAGATGTACATTCATATCCAGTTATACACGTTCATTTGATTCACAGGTCCTGGTTTAGTGTTCGAAGTCTATCCGGAAGCTCTAGCACGAATGCCCTTCGCTCCAATCTGGTCTGTGTTTTTCTTTTTCGTGATGGCGATTGTAGGATTTGGTTCACAGGTAAGTTTATCTTCTTTTTTGTTCTCCTCTCACACTCTTTGTGACTGTCTAGTACTGACAGTGTTCTCTCAGGTCGGTCTTTCAGTAGCTTAAATAAACTCAAACGTTAAATTTAATATTAACAGTATGTGCTATTTATTTAAGTATGGATCAATCCCCCTTTACTGAAAGTTACCTCTAGCTAATGATCAAAAGTTTCTAGATATCCTGTAATTATCCTGGCTACATTATATAGCTTTGCCTTCAAGTTCTGACTGCAGACTGGATATATATATATATATATATATATATATATATATATATATATATATATATATATATATATATATATATATATATATATATATATATAGTCTCGGAAGTTTCTCAACCATTAAAACTATATTAAAAAAAACAAAAAAAAACTTATAGTCCCAAGTCTTCCAATGGAAAATCACTCATGTAAGTCAATTTATGTTTTACAGTTATTATATTAGTTTATTTCTAACACTATTTTAAGGGATCATCAGTTGATTACCATGAAAAATATATACATACATAATATAATAGAGTAATACAAAATATATATATATATATATATATATATATATATATATATATATATATATATATATATATATATTAGAGGTGAAAGATGAGAATAAAGAATTGTAAAGATGCAATATTTATTAAAACATCAAAAGTTCAGAGCAAGGAGCCCCATATCCTTAATCCATGGATTTTCAAAGATAAACTCTTCTCATCAGAGGATAGGAAAAAGCCGATAATGTAGTTGTAAATATTATCGGCAACATTTAACTTTGAAAATTTTACATAAAGTAAAACAGAATAGAAATAAAGAACAAAAATAAGGGCCAAAAGGTAAAGAGTCTTATCTTGAGGTGAGAGCGTAAAGTCAGGGTGGATGATATCTAAAAACACGTCAAGACAAAATAAAATGAAAGCATCTGTTATTTTGGAAATGAATGTTTGAAATGAATGTTTGAAAAAGAAAACAATACTCAAATTGTTCAGGAATCCAAATATTTTTGTAAGATGCTGGTGGTCCGACGGTAATTGGTAATTTCTATTTTATCCTGTATGTGTATTAGTATTAATGCTCTATTTGTATATATACCGAACTCAAACAGACAACAATCAATCCGAACGCTACGAAACGAACAATTCCAGCACCAAACTAATACTAGTACACATACACTTTTTCTCAACCTACAAGATAAACACTTCCCTCTAACACACAAATTGCACAAACTATTCAACAGAAATACGATTAAGATCAGTCACTCAAACCACTCATCTGTGAAGAATATCATCTCCGCTGAACAAAAATAACTGTTCCTTCACGGAATCTGCAAAATAGAATGCTTGGTATACGAAACAACAATCACAAGCCAACCCAGCGGCAGGGCCGAAATATACATAGGCATGACACGGGAAGGTTTTAAGCAGAGATTATACGCGCACATATGCAATTTTAAATAGAAAGATAAGGCTAACACAGCACTAGCGACCCGGGTATAGCAGTTAAAAAATGAGGGGGAAACTTTCACCATAAAATGGAAATATATAAGATAGAGAAATGGCCATCATACTCCACAGGCGCAAACAGGTGCTCCCGGCGCGAACAGAAAAGTAAGTAAGTACAATTGAAACTGTTTGAATGTAAGAGACGAGATTTTTTAAGGGTTATGTTCATAGGAGACATGCCCACCTAATTAACAGAACTGTCCAGGACACATAATGAACTTTTTTTCAAAAGAACAATCAGCAACCTTTGTAATTCCACCACTCCATCACATATTCAAGAATCTATATAGCTTGTTTTTAAAAAAAAAAATTTACACACACTTAATAGCATTATATCATTTATAAACCACTAAAGCCCCGAATAACTCCCCCTTAACACACTGGCGTGGATTTAGAATAAATGCCACATATTGACATACCTACGATAATCCAGCATATTCATGCTCTTTAGAATCTTAAAACAACTTCTACAGCATAAATCATCGCACGCAGAATTGTGCATATGTATTATCAAAATGGTCAAACAGTTATTATTCTCTTATTTAAGGAGTTCTATTGCCACATATTCTAATTAATCGGTTATTACAATAATTACTATTACAAAGTGTTTATTACTCCTTACATTATTAGCAATAACGATTCCACAGTGTCGTTACAAGCTTAGATCTTATACAAGGGGGTACTTATACAATGATCTCAAATTATCTCTTATCATCACCAGGAAAATAATTTTATGTATTACCAGATTAACTTTTGAATTTCAATTTTGATATTTTCAAGTAATTAATTTTCTCATTATGAGAAAACTCATCATTACTTATTTTAAGTAACATATATGGCAACATAGTTTGGTTGATTTGTCACATCTAAATTATATCAAGCATAAACATACTAAGAAGTGTCTCTCCAAGGTTCGAATATTGAAAGATGAAATTTAAATATTCATTAGACAAATGTCTTATTTTAGCACGTGATGTATGTCGTTCCAGTAGATATAATATATCGATAAATAGGGTTACTGTGTACGTTCTGCATATTCTTGCTTTTTTTATTTTAGATTCGCTGAAGAAAGTTTCAGTTGCATAGCTTAATCATAGAGATCTTGTAAAAAATGTATTTCAGTCTTGATCAATGATGACCTTCTCTGAGATTAGTCACTATGACAGCATGAATTCAAGTAATAAAATCAATCTAGACAGCTTTTCATTATTCCTCAGAGTTATATTTAAAAACTGCATGCATAAATTGTTAAAGAAATGATTTTCAATTCTAATAAGTAATAGTTGACTTAATGCGTTTTATGGGAGATGAAACGGTCATTAATATATTCCTGGTATTACTCTATGGAGCGATTGAATATAGAAACTACTTTGATCGTATTGCAGAGGATTTTTATCAGAGGAAACAAAAGTTTTTTATTTAAATCTTCTGAATGGAAGATGTCACTATTTCATAAATAATTCGGAATAATCTTCCCGCGTATCAAAGACGTAAATAATGATATCATGGATTATTCATATAATACACTTTTTACTAGTCACTTCAAAGTGTGTTTGTGTAAAATCTTATATTTCCCTGGTGTCTAATGCACTAGTTTATATCACATTATGGTGGAGTTCTGTAAAAAATATTCATGATATTTTAGTAACAGCGCATTGTGATGCATAACTATAAAAGGCAAGTGTGTAATACATATGTATCGTCGATGAGTTTGTCATGCGAATCAATGAAAGTCTTGCGAGCGTTGGTAAGAACAATCTCCAATTCTGCCGGTTGTGGACGTTTGCCTTAGTTATTGCAAGTTATTCCGACTTCCTTTATTAGTGCAACTTTTCTTTGTTCTGGACTTGTCCTTGCATTATTCAATGGGAGTTAAGCCTTAGGTGTCCATTCGATTGTGTTACGTTTTCGTACTATCTCTTTTTATTCATTACAGAGTTTCGCAATTGCTCACATTATCCTCCGTAGTGTGGCGAACATCCTTATTTGTGAATTTTGTCAATGTAGGATTCTCGTTAAACATTTAACGCATTTGTATTCTGCTTCATAACTCATAAAACTTGACCAATGATACACGTCTATCAGACGGATTAAAAGATTCTGGATTAGCTTGCGGTTGGGCGAGAAATTGCTATTCAAAACAATACAAATTAGTATAAATATAAAGTTTATTGTTATTATATAGCACAATCTCATCGACGACACTAGTTTAGTGACAATGTTATACATAGGTGGTTTATTAAAAAAAATATTGTATTTTTATTGATAACAAACATGTTTTAATTATAAGATGAATAAACAATGTTTGATGAAAACTAAAGAAAACATACTTTGTTTGATAGACTTAAGTATCCCATTAGCTAACCCAATAATGATACATTTTAGAAACTTGCTAGCAAGCTGTATAAATAGATGTGACTAGCATGCTAGCTGTTTCTAAAAATAAGATAG
The DNA here is from genome assembly GCA_963556195.1 of Sepiola atlantica. Lineage (NCBI taxonomy): Eukaryota > Metazoa > Mollusca > Cephalopoda > Sepiida > Sepiolidae > Sepiola > Sepiola atlantica. The sequence continues at coordinate 24,765,412 of OY744518.1, forward strand.
GTAAGTTAGTTCTTTGTTATGTGTATTTTCTCACTTAACTGGCTTCGGAAAACAAAACGAGATGAGCTAAATGAGTTCGGTAAAATATTAGTATCTTTATTCCTCCTTGAACCCTGTTGGCATAATTGCCCCGACTGAAGCAACCTGGTAGCATTGCGAAACGAGCAAACTAGTGAAACAACCAGAGGAATCAGAAGGGGTGGATCAAAATTATATACTTTTACTTATTAATAACAAACGTGACAGACATAAACTTCATAATTTCGTTCGATGTTTCTAATGAGTTCATTGATCCTCTATATTGAGCAAATAGGAATAACCAAACGTAAAGATAGAGCATTAATAATATTGATTTTGTTTAATTAAGTATTAGACATCAATTAGAAAGGCATTAACCCTTGAAAGATTTCTAACACATGTAAGTTTAAGTGATCCGTTAAGAATAACAATTATTGTTAAATAAATTTGCTTTGACGCTATCAAAACAATGTAGGAAAATGAAGTACTATATGCTATTATCAAATATGTAAGATTGAAAATGTGTATGCAACTTAAATATTAACACTTCTCTTGTAACAGTTAACGCCCGTGTTTATATAAAAAGTTGTAAATTAAAAACAACATTGTAAAGGAAGTTGTAATAATTTATTATATATTATATATATATATATATATATATATATATATATATATATATATATATATAGGATGTATGTTATGTAATTGTTTTTATTGGTGATGCTAGAGTTTGTTAATTTGCTTACTACTATTTCGATTTTCCAATTCCTAAGTGATACAGATTAATGCAAAAGATAGCAGTATTCGTCGCTCATAACCTTATGGGACGTATTTTTCGTTAATATATATGTATTTTTACTAATGTTATACGTCCATAAAAGTAATCCATGGACATGTGTTTCTGGTTCACATCATCATCAGCATTGACACCTTAGACAAGGATCGAACCTTCCATATTGATGGCTATAGTCTAGCGTTTTACTTCCGGACTATGACTCTTTGCTTAGAAATATGCTCGGTTTTTATTATCTAAAACCATACTCCCCAAATAAATCAATTAATAAAAATTATTAATATATATATATATATATATATATATATATATATATATATCTTAAACAAATAAACCAACACTTATTAATTTTAGAATTCATACTGTTTTTACTCTGATTCATTTCAAACAAGGCACATTGCCACTGAGGCGTAAGGGCTACTGTAAATTAGAGGCCATACATACTAGGGCATCATGTGGGAGAATATGAAGCGAAATATATGTTCACACTACATTTAAATGGCTGCATGTTGGAAAAGACAGGGAAACAGACTGCAGGGAGAGAATTCCAAAGGCTAGCAGTTCGAGGATCTTTTTGGACTATGTCTTAGAAGTAGAATCTAGCGGTTGATGCACCAGTCTAGGTGTGACAACAATACCCAATGCATGTGCGATTGATAACTTTGTAGTGATATAGGATACTGGCAGGTCAGGTAGAAGTTTTCTAGCACGATAGAGTAGGCTCACTTTTCTTGCAGCAGCTTTTCTATGTATTTTATGTATTTGTTCTAATTCATGTTACCTGTGAATGTTAGGTCGAGAAGTTTGAATGATCGACTTTCAGGTGCGGTGATATCAGTTATGGCAATCGATGGTTCCAAAAAAATTCTTATACATGTTATAGGTAAGGAGTGTTGTCTTAGTATAATTAAATATTACCATACATTTATGTCACTATTTCAGTCATTTTCCAAGGATTCAGAGATTTCTCCGGATATGCGTGTGTTCATTTTGCCTACATATCGAGACAAGAGCGTGGTGCTATCATACAATATACCTATCTAAGACACACTTGCATCAGGGATGTCGTTTATTAAAATCGGAAATAATAAATGTCCAAGAATCGACTACTAGATCACACCCGCATTAATGTCATGTTTTTAGATACACAGCCATCGAAGACAACCTGGATCTTTTTTTGTGCTGAGATATATCAGATTATATTAAATATTCGTTCAATAATAACGTATGAATCGATTTTTATGAGATCTTCATGCTATACTCTGCAAAAGGCTTTGGATGTATCAAGCTTTGTCAAGTATATGGCAAGTGCATCCAGAGATGACCGTTACGATATTTGCAGTAGAACGGGATTGTCTTAATCTATACTGTTGGTCAGACAACATTTTGGCATGAACTATGTGGTAGACTATTGTTAGGTTGATTAATGAGTACACATTTTTAGCGAGGAGCCGAAGGAAACTGATGGGGCAGTAATTTTGTGGTCAGTTCTTTCACCAGAATTCTTGAACACTGGTATCATCGACGCAATTTAACAGCTATCAAGGAAGCAAGATTCGACAAGGCATTTGTTGTCGCGTTTAAAGAGAACATGTGCCAGTACAGACGATCATATCTTCATTACTATAGCAGGGATAAGATCAGGCCCAAATCATTTAAATGTATCAAGATTATTCATTATATCGCGACCATAAGACTAGATGATATTTAGATCATCGAGTGTGGCTTCTGTCTTCAGCGGGGTATTTGGAAGGGGGTGGTTTGTGGAATTCAAGGAATAGTTCAAGGCGAATCGTTGGGCAAGGTTCAGCCTCATCAGTTGCCGTACAGGCGAAATCATGCTGGTTGGATAGCGATGGAAATACTGATTGTCCATTAATCACCACACTATTATAAATTTCCCAGTAATCGCGAGTTCCTAATTTCTGCGACTCAATGCGTTTTTTGATCACTTCGGTAGACCTACTCTTAACTACGGCTAGTACACTGTTACAATGATTTCCTGCTGCAATGAATGTGTGTTTAATACTCTAAACAAAATAATGAGTAACAGTGCTATATTTCTATTTGTAAAATTTATCATTTAAGAAGTGCACTCACCCAAACTCTTACCCTTATCCTAAGAAAATTAAATAATGTTCATACAAAACATTTTATAGAGAAATGAATTGTTCTAAATCAAATTGTGTGGGAGATGAAGCAATATATTTCTTAAAGGATTGATTCGCGCGCGTAAGCGTCAATGATATGTATGTACCTTGTAAAATCCTTAACTATTTAACGTTTTTAATAAACTTTACTATGCCAGCGAAACCGTACCATACTCCCCAAAGAAAGGAAAATATTACAATTATAAAAGTATTGTTATATTTATTGTGTATTCCCATCCTGGGATGGGTATCCTACACGTGTTTCTCCACAAACAAGATAATCTATGAAGTCTCACACTGTCTACTAAACTCCAGACCCTGTTCCATCGCCTCAATGTTACGTGCATGTTTTTTTTTACAATAATTGAATATGCTTCTACAGCCTTGCTTCACTTTGCCCCATTCAAGGTAAATACTCTTGACCAACCCGAAAATCCACTAAATCCCACCTCTTCACTTTAGAAGTCCCCAGAGCCGGAAAACTTTCTACTCTAATAGCTTCATTTCTTAGAACTCCTTGCCTTTGGATTTCCTTTATACTCCCTGGTTCCCTGACTGTACCAACATGCTGAAATGTAAATGTAATTTGAACAAACCTCTCTCTGCACAACTACCTACTAATGATGCCCATATTAATCTAGCCCCTACTTCGTAGTAGCGCTTTACGTCCCAGTGACAATGTGCCTCGTTTGGGAAATATAAGTAAAAATATCAGACAAATGTGATTCTTTATTCGTTTTAATAGTTTAGTCACTCACTGATTTCAAAAAGCAAATTTTAATAATAATTACATTGTATATAATCGTTTCCTCATACTATTGTTAATATTGTTGTTGTTACTATTGGTATTAGGGTTGATATCAATGTTATTACTGATAGTAATAATAGTAGTAACGGTAGCATTTTTATATATGTTACAATTCTCGGCCTTGTATTATCCATGCCTGAGGTAAGAAACACGGTGGTGTTTGAATGAACGACCGATCTTGTAACATGTTCTAACTCTCTCAATCTCATCTTCATTATTTAACGTGTAAATAGAATTAGGTCGAACATTAATGTTTAAGTTAAAGAAAATCCTATTTGGCAATCTGTCACACGTTTGGGGATGCATCTACGAATCTCTATAAGTGTATCTGCCCTGCTCCTACCCTGTCTATTATGCCTTGGTCTTAAATATCACTTTCATTTCTTAACGCCGATTTGATTGAAAACATCTTATGAATAACCATTTCTGTTTTCAAATAAAGATTCAACAGAATACACAAGTGCGTACAACTTTATATGTAATAATACAGGTGTGCATTCCTTTGAACGTATATTATCACATTCCATGCCCATTTTGAACAAGTGATATTGGCTGATCGCTAAATCGAAAATTCTAAAGACAAATCGATGCTTATCTGACGTTGCTGCGCTAAAATTAAAATTCTCTGATTTCGAAATTTTATAGTACCAAAAATCGAAGAAGACACCATAAATTGAATTAGGTCGTAAAATTTACTAATAAAAAATAAATAAATACAAAAGTTACTTCGTTTTTGTCCTATACATTTCCTCCTTGTATTGTGACTTAAAACTGAAATTCGATTTCATTTAAAAGAAATGCATGTAAAATATATTTACGATGTGAAGGATACTGTTTATATTTTTTTTTTAAAATTGCCAGGGCTTTTTCAGCACAAAGTTTAGACTTTACTAAGAGAGTGTAAAATTATGTTAAGAATATTTTTTTTAATTTGGAAACATTCGGAATCTCAGATACCTTTTCAATATAGTAACTTTCTTCCCTTTTAAATAATTCTCACGTCGCACATCACTATTGAATTATGTGTTGTGCCCGCAGTCGCCATTTTCTGTCGATTTCAATACACAGATCTTTATATTTGTATAACTTCTCATACTCCTTTTCATAGATGCTTTTGTCAGATAATATTGAGATGTCGACGTGTAGTCATGTATTTTTATTTCCTCAGGTCTTTAATCAAAATGTCACAGCGTATATCATTCGGTCAATATCAACTGTGATAAACTATCTGTGCTTCTATTAATCGTCAGTGATGCTATTCATACCAGTAACATAGACTGTTTCTTTCATCAAATGTAAATTCAATTGAAAAGAGTTGAATTATACGTACACGTGCGCCCTCAAAGGTGGCGGTTGTGGCGGTTGTTTATAATTTATTTAAACTTCTCTCTGTTTATATATATATATATATATATATATATATATATATATATATATTAAGACAGGCTTCATTAAAATCCATGGAGTTCTGCTTTTTTGAAAAATGATGGGAGAAAAAGTGATGCCCCCACGAAACTTTTTCTTCTCCATCGAAACTTCCTTCCATTGGACACCTTATCGGCGGACAATTACCACCTGGACTAACCTAATATATTTTTACACGAACTTTTTTCTCCATCATTTTCTTAATATTTTTTCAAATGTTGAATTTTGGCTTTTCTATTGCCAACTTATCTATTAGTATAATTCCTCTGATGATAAGATCTCGATCTTTGAAAAGCCTTGGCTTAAGGAAAGAATAATAAACATAATTTTATTACAGAATATACCTTGCATTGAACAATCGAAGTTTTAAAAAAATTTTGACATCCGTGCTTGTTTATCACTCTTCGTCTATCTATCTTTATAATTGCTCTATCTCGTATATTGAGCTTTTACCATTTCACTATAGGTTCTTTATACTAAAAGTTGACTTTTAGTTTCATATTTATTCTCTCTCTATATATATATATATGTGTATTTCTCTCTTCCAAAGAAAATTAAAATTAAATTAAATATAGGTTCCCCCCTCATAACAAGTAGAAAGGGGGATAAATTGAAAGCATAAATAAGCTTTGTTGTATTTATTCATTTCTTTTAAAACCAATTAAATATGGTTACAAAAATACATAAAGAAAAGAAAAGAAAGAAAGTACAAAGGAAAAAAATCAGCACTTATCCACGTTTGCTTTCATTCGTTATTGTATTTTACATTTCTAACTTTATTTTATTTGTAAGAAATAAGTGTATTTGTTATCGATTCTGTTTAATTAAATTTGATAGTTGTTTTTCTATTATTGCTGAAGTAAAATGAGAGGTCTTGATATAAGATTTGTTGTTCATTTCAAACATCCAGACAAGCACAGCTTTCTTTACAGAGTTGAATGTGTTCAGGGAAGTGTATTTATGGTATATTCAATAACATGCCCCTCCGCCGGGACACTGCACTGCGGTTTGGCGCTCTCCTGCAAAAGTTTGTCGATCTCTGTGATAAAGTATGGGCGAATTGTATCGTTGCATAACATATTGTCTGTTTATTATTTTCTTACCTCCACCAAAGAGATAACGATTCCGTTTGTGTGTATTGTTTTTTTTTATTATTGTGTTCTAAGCAAAATAAAACAAACGCTCCAGGTCAGATTTCTATAAAACAGGGTTGAATGTTTGGCTTTGGTTCAGAATAAATTTCATAACCTTTGAATGCAAGTCTGGTGATATATATTGTCCGTTTCTAATTCCAGGATGAATATTTTCGCTTGAAATTTTCTAGGGAGTCGATATGTATATTCTTAACCCGTAAATGCTTTGTTTTCCATATTGGTTTAAAAACCTGTTATCGAGTTAAAAACGTTTCATAGGGGTAATATAAAGTAATATAAATGATTTTTGGAAAAGAATATTTATTAAACAAATTTTAACGAGGTTGGAAATGTACAGCAAATGTCATAACATTTTATATATATATATATATATATATATATATATATATATATATATATATAACAAAACACTACAATATAACAAAACACTACAATATAACAAAACACTACAATGTATGCATCTGGAAAATCATAATACACTAGAGAATCATCAAAAAATTTACTTACAATTATAATGACCAGATGTAAACGTTTAGGCTCTTGAATTAGACAAATGACACACCGATGACACTCGCCATTGACATCGACGATACTAATTACCTATTTAGCGAGTGTGCTGATGCAACATCATACTAATACATACTCACACTTCTCAACAGGCCCCTTGCAGATGTGAAACTAGTTGCAGTTTTACAGATTTCCGTTGAATATTATATTAAATAGGCATTTTTATTAAAATGTGTTATATTTGAAAGAAAAAGCATTTAAGGGTTAAACGATAAGTTTTTATTGTAATAACCCTAACCCTAACCCTTATTTTATTAATTAATGGATATTCCTTTCCTTAACTAGAAATTGTTTTGGACTATCTTGAGAAGAAGTAGGTGTGCTCAAAGCGCCGCCATTACTGTATACGTTACATAATGTGCTTAACTCTGCTAAAAACCAGGCAGCAACCGATTCTAATTTCAAATACCTCCTGGTGTACGTGGCGAAACAGTAAACCAACTATCCACTATTCATATTGGTTACTGTTAAGTCTTAAAGTCATTACTCACCGATTAGACCCGAATAAATTACCGAACTGACAACTCGTCTTCGCACTACGCCTCGAAATCATGTATGCAACAAGAGTCAAAATAGCGACCCAATATTTTCTGCGAGTTCTGTCATTTTTCTTTATCTCTAACTATGTCTAATCGAATAATCGGCGGATCTTCACTAGAAATTCACCAAGCGTATTCAGGATGAAGGCGTTTATGAAGTGTATGTATGTAAAACCTGGTGCGGATCGAAGTAATATTATTGATCTGCTATATTTCCATATTCATTCATAAAGGTGTAGTGGCTCTCCAAACAATCGAAGGGTAACACGGTTTACCGTCGTTGTATTTGTGGCTGTTATAAATCCATAGAGGATTTTGTACAGAGGTTGCATCAATGTAAGATTAACGATACGCCAAGGCAAATATATATGATGTATTGGTTGTCGTTGTAGATATTATTATAAGAGGTCGTGCATCAGTCGTTACCAGTGATTTATCGCTGGTAAATACATAACCCTAACCCTAATCCTAACCTTAACCCTAACCCTAATCCTAACCATAAACCATAAACCTAACCCTAATCCTAACCTTAACCCTAACCCTAACCCTAACCCTAACCATAAACCTAACCATAAACCTAACCCTAACCCTAACCCTAACCCTAACCCTAACCCTAACCCTAACCCTAACCATAAACCTAACCCCAACCCTAACCCTAACCCTAACCATAAACCTAACCCTAACCCTAACCCTAACCTGGAGTTTTAATGGCAGTAAGTTTCATAGAATTTTAGTCGTCCTCGATCCTTGCATCACCATTTCCACTTACTTAGTGTTTGCACACCAGACGTTTATTAGTAAGGTCTCGCCGATAATAAACAGTGGTTTTCTCTGATATTTGAGTGGCAATAAGCCTCTACAATACAAATCCAGTGTGGTCCTCCGTACCCTTCGAGTTAGATTCAATTGATGCGATTTAACTTCGCTAATGGTATCATCTCTCGATGGTAACATACTGTAAGTACCACTGCATTTATTACTATCAGATTTTGAGTGGGCAAACCTAAAGTTGTAGTTATGTGTCACGCAACTTTATAGAGAAAGAAATTTAAAAAATACATTTAAATAATGTCCAGTAATCAATCATTCTAAGGCTTACATTTCATACATTTTTTTAATAAAAAGTGGGACAAAAGTAATACCCAATGAATAGTATGGATTCGTCTATGCTAGTCCTACTAGATATACGATGTTTAATTACGAATTGATATTGTTTGTAATGTATGAACTGGCAATGTTCTCCAAGATATGTAGAAGAGCTTAATTTGTATTATACCCATCGCATATTCTCCAAATACCTGTTGAATCAAACGCGACGACAAAAATGAACACCATTCTAAACGAAGACTGCCAGATGTGTTTCCGGCAGTAAATGAATCGGTGGGCTAAGTGTGTGAAAGGAGATTAAGGTCCCAACTCGTCATTTACTTAAAATATGTTTTCTAGCATAAGGTGGGATACTTTTTACACATTCCTCGTATATACAGTATTTTACTAATTTTTACTAAATATATATATATATATATATATATATATATATATATATATATATATATATATATATATATATATATATAGTAAAATACTGTTTTCATAAAAATGTTATTTACGAAAAAACATTTAAGTAACGGAATGTAAAAGTCATAATGATTCGAAAATGGTTTTTATTATTCTAACAAAAAAGGCACAGCATAATTTTTTGTGTATTCGTTGTTTTTATCTACCGCCATCTTACTTGTTCTGCGCATGCGTATAAGCTACTCATAAAAGTGCCACAAACACGAACAGAACTGCAAGACGCAGACATATTGTGGGACATATTAAATGTGCTTCGTTCTGCGACTTTTAAATAGGAATACAATTGCAAAAGAAGAACGAAAAACGATTTTCTAATGAAAAGAATTTCCGGTAAAGAATCTAGAGGAGATGGCGCCGCTCAAGACTTCCTTTCAAGAAATAGCCACGACATTTTTCACAATTTTCTTTTATTCTCCTTCTCATAGATTTTTCTGAATAAATACTCTTTTGTACTTTCCTAGTGTATAGACAACATATGTACACTAGTGGGCATATTTGATTGTCATTATTATATATATATATATATATATATATATATATATATATATATATATATATATATATATATATATATATAGTCTCGGAAGTTTCTCAACCATTAAAACTATATTTTTTAAAAGAAAAAAGAAAAAAAATTAAGTCCCAAGTCGTTCAGTGGAAAATAACTCATGTTAGTAAATTTTACTTTTTCAGTTATTATATTAGTTTGCTTCTAACATTATTTAAGGGATCATCAGTTGTTTACCATGAAAACTGTTTCGGGAATTTATATATTTATAATTTATATATGTATATATATAGTAAGTTATAAAAATATATTTATGGCAATTAAAATACACAAACGTTTCCGCGTTTCATCCCCGTAGGGGATCGTCATTTTAGCATGACGTCCCCTACGGGGATGACACGCGGAGGCCACTGTGTAGCTTAATTGTCATAAATATATTTTCACAACTTATTACTTAGCTCTACTCCCGTATTATTCAATGTTGAATTAAATACTGAAAATTGATACATAAAAAGAATATATCCTTATAAAAGCGTATGTGGATACATGAAATATTAATATATATGTAAAAAAACATTTTATTATTTTGTATGTATGTATATGCATCAGGTCAATATTTAAACAGGCGTTGTTGAATGCCACTGAATTTTCAAGTTCGTTAGATTTCATAGTGTTATTCTTCGATGCGTCAAGCAAGCTCTTTGGTCTCTGGTGGTAGATCATATGGTATGTTTTTAATTGTTTCTGATATATATATATATATATATATATATATATATGTGTGTGTGTGTGTGTGTGTGTATGCATAATTAGTAATAAAATCTAATTCTTTAAGGTTGCTACTATAATACTATGATACAACAACACTATATATGTATATGTATAAATATATATATATATATATATATATATATATATATATATATATATATATACATATATATATATATATCAGCGTGTGTGTATATATCTATATTTATTCCTTTTCAAGTTGGTACCTCTATATGATTTAGTATTGATTTTTTCTTTATTCTTTAAAGCAAGATTCCTGAAGCTGTCCTCGGCTGCTTTTACCTCAGCTATTATCCGTGCGCCTATTGTAGCTTGCGCTCCTGACCAATCGTTCAGAGTTTGGATAATTTCTCAAAGCCGAACGGAATTGTCCTATAGTCTTGAAAAAGTGGCAGCTGGAATGTGCATTTGGCTCGAATCCAGAAATTGTTAGTAGCTCCCAGTTCTTACTATATACACACAATACTTTAGTATCTTATCGTTAACATCCATGTTTAGTGCTAACTCAGCAAGATTACTTTGCGGTGTCCGGTCGAGTGTGATTATCACTGCAAACGACGATATATTATATTAAGTTTTTGCGTGTCTCTGTGGTTGTTGACTTGTCTGTCTACAACTTAAGATAATAAGTGTTAATCGAGTTTTCATTAAGGAATGGCGGAAGCTGAAGTTGGAAATTACAAGATGTTTCTGATAGTTTGTTAGATTATGGCCCAGACTAACTTTCACCATTACCCTAACCCTTACCCTAACCCTTACCTTAATCATAACCTTAATCCTAACCCTAAACCCTAACTCTAACTCTAACTCTAACTCTAAATCTAACTCTAAATCTAACCCTTACCCTAATCCTAACCCCCATCCTGACCCTGAACCTGACCCTGAACCTAATCCTAACAACGGAGTCAAAGTTAGCGTGGGGCCTAATGTAAATAAGCACCGATTTTTTTTTATATATCTACCAATTCCAGTTCTTCTGGATTCGTGCAATATTCTTTTTATATTTTGTAATTGTGTTTAAGCAGAGTATTTAATTGCTGTTGGTCGGTACCACATGGCTATGTGGGTTGGCTTCTGCATTTGCCAATTTACTTATATTTCAGTTGTCTTATTCGGTACCATGCGCTGTATGGAGCCAATCCTCGCTTTTATTCCAATGTACCCTAGTACGTATTCCGGATTTTTCGGAACTGTTTCTGATGTTGCTGCAGTTATTGGTATTACCGTAGTTTTCACAATGTTCGATATTCCTTTCAACTCTCTGGAAATTCTTATATAATTGTCCGTTTGTATATAAATTTGTCATGGGAGTTTATTATATTTATTTTCCAATACTGGGCCCTACTTTTTCTGTATTATTTGTTTTCGTGTTTAAATTGCAGTCGTTTTCACTGTTACCAGTGGACTGCTTTACTCACCAATTATTGCCTGTTTTTATATCTATGCGGATCTTGCAAAGGGGATGCTTTCTTTATTGCCAATGTCCCGTGGGGATCTTTCAGGATTACTCTGTTCTTTGGGATCAATGGTTGTGGGGATCTTACTGCTCTCTTTAGTGCTGATGCGCCGTGAGATCTCTTAAGCTGAGAATCGTGTGGATCGTGTGAATCGCTCAGGATAGACATTGAATCTTGAGGCACCAAGTATAGAAATATTGTGCCATAGGGATCCCACAGGGCCGAATATTTGATCTTAATGCATATACTATGGCTCTATCGTGGCGATAAACGTGGCACCATGTGTCGTGGCTGGCATTCAATGGTCTACTATAATTGACTCGGCACTAAATATAATATGATGCCACGAGGACCGCATGAGTTCTGATTGGTTTTCCGTAAAGCTTTTTACTATGTGTTTATGATTACGCAGTTATGTCGGCAACTTGTGTAAGTGGTCCTTTCTGTTGGCAACCCTTCTAAAAAAAGAAAACACGCCGTGAACATTAAAATCACAGTTAATGTTGCATACCTGTGTTTCAATCATAAATAGGAAAAGTTATGCTGTTTTTGTTGAGGGAAACACAATTTGAGAACTCTGACTAATGCTAAGTCTTAGTTAAAAAACTTTAAAGTCTGCTTCATGTTTTTTGTTTGAGGAGGGCAAAATCAAAAAATAATTCTTCCTCGTCTTTTGAATGTCTGTTTTTAATCGGTCGCCGATTTTGTTCCTTCTCTCACTCTGTCTAACTAACGGTTTCCTGGCGAATTCACCAAGTGTCAGTTTTTTAATTGGGAACTTTTACTTCAGGCGAGTTGTATAATCCGTTACCAATCTAAATTCGTATCGTATTTTCTGCTTTCTTATGTTTGGTCGAGCAATGAAAACATTTGTTTTACGTAAAATAACAGCTTTAGTTATGAGTCATGATTAACTGTTGGGTCTTAATTTTAAAATTGGCACGCCTTAGTATTTGTTGACAGGTACTTATGTTCATCATATATGGTAAGTGTACTAGCGTGACCTTTTTATTTTGCCTAACTAATATTGGTTTCTGAAAGTTCTATTTTGGTAATCAGGTTGTTCAAACAAATAATATTCTCCCGTTGTATATTTTTACATGAGACAACTTTTCAAAGTATAAACACAATTCAACTTTAAATACTCTTTCTAAGCTGTCATCTTACACTCGAAAATCCATTCTCTCACATTTCGACTTCATCATGACCTTTTATACTAGCTACTTACAATCAACATAAGTCTCATGTGTTGTTTGTCATCACACCAGCATTATTTTATTAATTAAATCTTTTGTGAAAATTATATTTGTCAGAAAATAATTTTATTAATAAATTAATATTTTCACCAGCAAATCACTCATCGTGTCACATTACTCTTATTATTATTTCAGTTTTTAATGGTCGAATGTGTGATTTCCTCATTACTCGATGAATTCCATACCTACATCAACACAAAAGTGAAAAATGTAATTTTCCGACTATTCATCATTTCATTGACTTTCATTCTCGGACTTCCCATGATGTGTGACGTAAGTATTTATCATATATATATATATATATATATATATATATATATATATATATATATATATATATATATATATATATATTGGGTTTTCTTTTAAATTCTATCTGCTAATTCTATTGAAGGACTAAATTTGACTTGATTATATGTTCTGATATTATTATTTTTAAAACCCGTACCTATAAGATTAAAACTACTAATAAACAAATAAAAGTTGATTTCAAACAATTTATGTTAGGTTTTCCTAACATCGAACTATATTTTAAAATTGGATATGAATAAAACATAATATAGGCAAGTCAACCGTCGATAAATAGAAGGGCACGATAAATAAACGTAAAAAGACGATAATACATAAATATTTAAGGATTACAATGCAAAACACTTTTCACTGTCTAACTGTCCCCTCACCTTACTTGTAAATTGACGATATAGAACTAAAATTGTCGCTAACTAAATTATTTTAAGCCTACACGCTTAACTCAATAACAGATTTCTATCTTGAGTCATTAAACTATATCTTACTATATATCTCTTTTCTTTATTTGGTGTCTCTTTTTATCACCGACTGACATGCATTACAGTGTTAACGTAACAATGGAAGAAACACATTTCAATGCGACTATCTGTCTCATTATGACGGTTCAAAAGTCATGTTCGAATGACCGTTTTTAAAAGTGCTAGGATAACTAAAGTTGGAGAGTGGATATAAAAGCAGTGAGTCACACCATTATCTCATTTGATCGAATGTAATTTGTCTAAAACTTGAAGTATTGCTTTTATTTGGTTTTATTTTATTTTGTGTTTATTCTCGCCTGAATACACCCACTTGAAAGATGGGAGGAAAAGTTGATGGCATTTATGTAGCGAAATAAGTTTATATAACAATATATATTTATAAATAAATATTAAATTATTTATAACCTACAGACGTTTCAAGCTTATTAATCTCAGCAGTGTAATAAAGTAACAATTTCAGACCGTCGCAGGGGAGGGGTTAGGGGACCCGGTTTAGAGTTAGCCTAGAATCTGCAAGTAGTCGCCCTATCCCTACGACCACCGGAAACCGTCAGGTGAATGATGGAAATTAAGATCTATAAGTGCCTAGAAGCGGGCAGCAAACAACGGTCTAATCAAGAGTGTTCAACGAACGTATTCTGAACTTTGTATTAAACGTTTTGACAGTCTATTTTTAACATTCCCGAGAGTGGTTGACTTATACTTTAAATGTAATAATTGTAATAATACTACATGCCAAATATTTGTCACAATTAGTAATAATCATAGATTAATATCAACTGCGATTAAGAATATCGTGATTGTGTTTAAACGTATCATCATGTCAGTAACAAGGAAATACGACTATTTATTTCAACGCGTTGATGCATGTTTGCAAAGATATTTATAAGCTTCTTGTCGATTGCTATTTGCTATTCGAAATCAAATATTTTTAAAATAGTATGTTATTAGTAGTATCATCAGTTTATATATAAAGAGTTCAAATGCGATCAATCTAATTTGTTTCAATTAAACAATAAAAACACGAACATAGCAAACCTAAACTCGAAATAAAAACTTATTTTAACTAGAAAGTGAGGAAAATTTATGCCGATATCACATTATGCAAAACATGATTTGACTATGATATTGAAATGCAACAGTTTTTGTAATGATAGGTAAACAGGTTTTAAATGGCGTTTATAGCGTTTTGCATTCGAAATCTTCATATATATAATTATGTATATATATATATATATATATATATATATATATATATATATATATGTATATGTATCTTTTTACATATTTCACCGCAAACAAGGAAGGCCGCCAATGTAGACGTAAGGGGCTACTGAGAATTACGGTGTAAGTATTGGGTGTCATCCTAAGTTTAGGGCTGTGCAGCGAGATGTCTGTTAACACAAGTTTTAAACTTCTGCATGTCAGTAAAGTCTAGGAAACAGGGATCAGGGCCGAAGTTCCAGAGGCCGGCAAAACGAGGAAAGAAGCTATTGAAGTAGAAGGCTCTCCGGCATCTGGAGACCTCCACAGTGAATGGATGAAACCTAACTGATTGTCGGGTTGGTCTAGTGTATTTACGTCGATGGGGCACTAGAGTTACAAGTTCATCGGAGTACATTCCATTAAAGTATTTGTAAAACAAGCACAAGGATGCAACATTGCGGCGATGAAACAGGGGCTGGAGCTTGGTGGATAGTGAGTGGCCTATTAAGTTGGCGACTCTTTTTGGGACCTTGTCTAAGAGTGGATGATGCAGCATCCCAGATGTGTCAACAACACTCCATGCATGGGCGAATGGTTGCTTTGTAGAGATACAGAATAATGTCAGGTGTGAGAAGTTTACTAGTACGATAGAGGGAGCATACCTTCTTCAATGTATTCGTTCAATGTATATGTTCCAATTCATGTTACCTGTGGATGTTAGGACGAGGTGTTTGAATGTAGAACTCTCAGATAGGGTGTTATTTACCCTGACAATCGGTTTATGAAGAGGTTTCTTGTCGTTATTGAAGGAAAAGAGCTTTGTCTTTGCGGCATTCAAAGTTATCAACCATTTATGACCCAATCCACTACAGCGTAAAGGTCATTTTTAAAGGATTCTAGCCATTGCCTCGGATGTGTACGCGTTTGTTTTGCCCACATGACGAGAGTAGAGCGTGGTGTTGTCAGCAAATATCTTTATCTCAGACTTGATGTCATTAGGGAGGTCGTTTATGAAAATCAGGAACAATAATCGTTCAAGGATGGATCCCTGGGTACATCATCATTTATGCCATGTTGCTTAGATGAACGGCCATCGAGGACAACCTGGATCTTTCTTTTGGTTATCAAGGATCTAATTATGTTACACATTTGTTCAGTAATATCATATGAGTGTGTATATATATCATATGTATGTTATTTTTTAGAAATAGATTAGTTTTCTGTTCATTTTTTAAATTTTATAAGGATTTAAAATGTGGGAGATCTTTATGCTGCAGCGTTTATAACCTGCAAGAAACATCGTAAAATGTGATAAAAGGAGATGTATATATTTAAGTTTATACTGAACGCCCATCAATTTCTTATACTTAAAGTTAAACTATGTTGTGAATAAAAAAAATACTGGATAATATACGTGATTAAACAGCGTAATGGCTAGAAAAGCCAAATTAATTTTAAAACAGACATGATTTATCAATACACTGAAATCACTTTAATAAAGAGATACACTTAAATAGGCAATTTCAGGAAGTGACGGTAGTGAGGAGATCATGTTATCACGTACTGACGACTCAACCTATAAATACGATGTTCTCGTGGTCCCTTCTGTGAGTATCTTTTTATAGGAAGGATTCACAGAAAAACAAAATAAAACGGATCAAAATGTCGAATATGATAATTAACAGGAGTTACTCTTTTTCATTTATGATTATAACGTATTATTTATATCAGCCTAAATCTAATGTAATATTTTGTTTGTTTGTCTTACTGTTTCTTCTGCGTTGTATAAAGCGATATTCTCATTCCGCAGCCAAGTTCGTTTCTGCTATTTATTGTCATTTCAGGGTGGTATGTTTTTACTCAACTTGATTGACTTCAGCGTCAGTGGTTTCCCTCTTCTTCTCGTCGCCCTCTTTGAGTGCCTAGCAATCAACTATATATATGGTAAGTCTACAACCGTTGAACGCATTCGATAAATAAGTCCCATGCCTGATCCAAAAAGTGGTGTCATATATCTCCCCGTTCCTCATATAAGTGATTATACTTCAAAATCATCGGTGATGAATCTCCATATAACTTTCAGAATATCTATATGAATAAGGCGTTCACTTTGGCGCACAACCTGAAACATTATCCCCAAATACAATGTTTATTTGATGCTTTTCAGATGTGGCTTTCTTAATAAATACTTTTCTAAATTTAAAAACAGTAAGAGAGAAATAAGGAAATCTATAAAACTAATAGACACCCTCAGTCAGAAATTACGGAAATAAATTATGCTTCGCCAGTGTTCGTACTCGCTTTTTATTAAGAAATATATTTAAATAAAATCATAGAGTTACGTCACTAATTTAATTTTTCATATACAAATTATCGTGATCATTTTTCATGACCTAAAAAAAAACACCAACCGTTTATTATAACGTGAAATATCTTTAAATATATTAAATAAAATCATGGAATTACGTCACTGATTTAATTTTTCATATACAATTATCGTGATCATTTTTCATGACCTAAAAAAAACACCAACCGTTTATTATAACGTGAAATATCTTTAAATATATTAAATAAAATCATGGAATTACGTCACTGATTTAATTTTTCATATACAATTATCGTGATCATTTTTCATGACCTAAAAAAAACACCAACCGTTTATTATAACGTGAAATATCTTTAAATATATTAAATAAAATCATGGAATTACGTCACTGATTTAATTTTTCATATACAAATTAACGTGATCATTTTTCATGACCTAAAAAAAAGACACCAACCGTTTATTATAACGTGAAATATCTTTAAATATATTTAACGCGGCGAGGTAAGCCTGGGTGGTTGTCTAAGTTGCTATTTGTTTTCTTGCTTTTTATCACCACTTGAAATCATTTCTTCCAGAAGCTAGAAAAAGCATGTATTTCACCAGCTAACTTTTGAGTGACAGGATCATAATATATATATATATATATATATATATATATATATATATATATATATATATATATATATATATATATATATATACATACATACATATATATATGCATATATATATAAATTTATAAATATATTTAAATTCCCGAAACAGTTTTTCATGGTAAACAACTGATGATCCCTTAAAATAGTGTTAGAAACTAACTAATATAATAAGTGTAAAAAATAAATTGACTTACATGAGTGATTTTCCACTGGAAGACTTGAGACTATAAGTTTTTTTTTTGTTTTTGTTTTTTTTTATATCATTTTTTTTTTTTATAGTTTTAATGGTTGAGAAACTTCCGAGACTATATATATATATATATATATATATATATATATATATATATATATATATATATATATATATATATACAAATAAATACATGTTTGTCTTATTATGGAGTGGATGATTGTTGTGAGTTACAGACATTCTATTAAAACAGATAGTAGTATGTATATACTCTGAGCAGACGTTTGTTCTAACTCGTTTAAAGGTTGTGGTATAGATTATAAAAAAACGTAAAGTGGTCGACCATAGTCGAGGGCGACTCAAATGTTCCTTTTTAATTAACTACTACACCAAGGTGTAGGGGAGCACCACTTATTTCCAAAAATTACCCCACTTTCGCTTGATCCTTACCTTATAATGACTCGTGATTAGCAAGGGGGCACCAAGTACCCTTATTTTGTGTTTGGTATGACTTGGCCGACATCAAATGGCTCATTATTTATCTACCTCCCACAAGGTAAAATGTGACACAAGGTCGGGAAAGTGGGATTAGATAAGCCAGAGCTCGAGGTGAGTATTCTGGCCATTTTAAAATTGCCTGGGCAGCCCCGTCGGCATTCCCCGGTAGGGGCGCCTCAGACAGTAAGCAATAAACTTACTCCTCCCCAAAGAGGAGAGGCGAAGCCTGGGAGGGTGCACCTCCTAGAACTGCACAGGACCAGACAACCCCCAATAGACCGGCGTAAATCCAGACCCAAAGGCCAGGACAATACCAGTCTATTAGGTGGGTTTTTAACCCGTGGTTGTCAAATGGCTCATTAGCAAACACTATTACAATTATACCAAATAGGTCGGGTTAGGGTATAAAGCATGATAATACTTCGGACGCAAAACATTACACATGTTTGACAGTAAAAACGACCGACCAGTGAACAAAAGCAGATGAATATAGGAAAACTTTCTATAAGTGTTTATCCAGCACTTGGACAGAAATCGATATACTGTGTTGTTAAAAGATGTTTTACACTATGAGAGTAAACCCATATTAGAAATAAGACACGGAATCCATACAAGAACAAATAAACCGACAATACTTTAGTTCTTACTTGTAATATCACTAAGAGAACTGGTCCGCTCACGAACAAACACTGTTACGTCAACTTCAGAAGCAGGATTGTTTAACAATTGGGCAAAACGTACACACGGCAACATGTTTACTTCTAAAGACGAATAGCTAAGATAAAGACGGAATAAAAAGCTCAAATAAGTCTATTCTCGACTGCGAACCATAAATTCCTTAAAACAACCACAGGAAATAGGGTCACTCGTAGACGTAAACAGCTGTTAAACATCTGGTATGAATTGTAATCTAAACGAAGGACTCTGTTTATAAAACAATGCAGTTTTTACATATGTATACGAAAAAATCTTAAGGTAAGCTATTTCATTTTGTTTCTTTTCACTACATTCTTTTAACTCTGATTTACGGTGAAGAAGATTAGAACGTTAAAGGAGTTACCACATGCTATTATTTATCACTGCTTTTCCACTAACTTCTGTATAGGTCAACTACAATATCATAACATATATCCACTGTGTTTGAACGCTTAAATTCTACCTCTGTATCACATTTCCTTAGATTAATCAGAAGAGGTTGTATAGGAGAGGACCTTAATTTCGCAAAAGCTCGGTTGTGCAAAATACCAGAAAGGTACTCTCGGAGTTATCCTGATTCTAAATTAGATGTATCTTGTGATATGACACACCAGTACGCAGTCTCTATGAAGTTATAAAGACGCATAACAGATATTTGTTATACTAAGAATTGTCGCCCAATCAGTCTACTCCCACTCTGTCCAAAAATATTTGAATCCTTAATCAATCTAGTCGTAGTCCGTCACCTCGTTTATGCTAAACATATTCCTGACTATCAGTATGGATTTAGGCAAGCACCGTGTACTGCAGGTACATGAACGGTCATCTCTGAACGCATATACCATATACTGGACCAGACAGCTGAAGCTAGGTCGGTAGCGTTTGATATATCCAATGCCTTTGACAAGGTCTAGCATAAAGGTCTTCTCATAAAAATTAATTCATATGGTATTACTGGACGAATATTTAATATAGTTAGATCTTTCTTATCCAAAATTAATGCTGGTGTACCTCTGGGATCGATTTTTGAACCTTTATTATTCCTAATTTTTACAAACGACCTCTGTGATACATTGTGTCTGAGATCGGTATATTTGCTGACGACACCACGCTCTACTCTCGTCATGTTGGTAAAAATCACTTACTAGGATGTAATTTTGAGAATTAGGGTTATTTTAAAATACTTCCGTGGACCGCGAATCAAAATTGTTTTAAGGAGTTGAGTTTATAATTTATATATTTTAAGTAGGCCGTGGAAGGTGTTAGTTACTTCGATCGAATCTAAGGAATGCTATTACATCCTACGCTTGAACTGAACATCATTCTATTGGATTTACTAACATTTGACAATTTCTAACGCAGTCTCCACGAAATCCCTTCTCCATCTTTAAATCTTTCGTCACCGGACATTCACCAATTGGAAAAACTCTATAGTTTGATAACCTTTATATGCACACACTCTTGCTTTCCATTACTTTATATAGTTTCTTATATTTTCAAATTCTGAATTTTGCTACTCCCCTGCCAACTTATCAATCTATGTAATTCCTCTGATGATAAGAATAGCCTGGCTTAAGGAAAAAATAGACATGTTTTTTATCGAGTACACTTTGCATTGAACAATCGAAGATAAAATAGATTTGTCATCCGCACATTTTTATCTATCTTCCTTCATTTATCTTTATATATATATATATATATATATATATATATATATATATATATATATATATATATATATATATATTATCGTGTACAAATGAATTCTGAAAGATTGTTTTAAATGTATATGTATATACATACATTACAGTGGTAGCAGTATATTCACTCACTCGTGAATCCAATGACTCAGTTAATGATAACTTATATGAGGATTTGCACATTTTTCTCCGCATCCCATACCTTGATATGTTAATTGTTGCCAGAGACTGTAAAGCACGGGCTTGGAAGAGTGACTACCTTTCACATGATGTGGTTGATCGGTTTGGAGTTGGTGACCGATGCTCCAATGGTGACAGAATTGTAAACATCGCTTCCGCCAACAGGCTGGTGGTCACAAACTCTAGATGTAATCATCCTATCCATCTCATGCATGGTTTTTCAACAATAGACACATTTCGAGCCATATCGATTACATGATAGTCAGTTCAATATAGTGTTGCTGTGTTCTGGACATCCGTGTCTATGTGGAGGCACCACTGGAAACCTCAATATTTCTGATCATTACGTACTAAACTGTATTCGCCTTAAAGGCATTGACAAGTCGCAGCCAATCAAAGACTCGCCATTGATAGGCTTCGCTCTGCTGATACAGCATCACGCCTGCGAGTAGAATTCACCAACCACTTTTAAGGGCTGTCCGTATTAGAACCCGAAGACTCATCTAAGGGATAATGGCTGCTCTTTGAAGTGAATGTCCAACAAGCCGCTCAAAAGAACTTCATGGCAAAGTACCTCCTGTTAAAGATAAGATATAACCCCTATTCCTGATAGCCAAAGACGTTCGCAACTGTTGAAACCCAGATATCCGGAAGACAAACGATTAGATCTGTACATGCAGACTGAAATAAATACTGGCAAGCAGATGCAGCGGAAATGGAACAAGTAGTATCCGTAGGAGACTTGGAAAAATTCGACAACTTTTGAAATCAGCGACAAAAGGCGGTTGTCTCTTAAGTTAAACATTGATGGATGAGAATGGAACACTTGTCCTTCAGTTGGCAGACAGTACCAAACAGTGGAACCAGCACTTTGAAAAAATGAATGATAATTATAATAATCATAACTAAATACAATCATTATTTTTATTATTAAGATCTCCATTAACATATTATATATGTGTGTGTATGTGTATATGTTTGTATATGTGCGTATATGTCTGTATATACATATGTATATGTATGTGTATATATATATATATGTGTGTATGTGGATGTATGTATATGTGTATATATATGTATACATATATATGTATATATATATATATGTAGGTGTATGTATGTGCATGTGTGTTTATATATATATATAGTTATATATTTTTATATTTTTATAATTTTAATTTTTACAGCTATTATATGTTTATATATTTTTATAACTATTAATAATATTGTCAATATTTTCTTAAATTGTATTATAATCATTACTATTATGATAATAATATATTTTATTTTGTTAAGAAGGTCGCCTGAGGTTTTGATGTGGGAAGGACTGATGGTGCCCATTGGTGGGGTTAGAATGTTAGCTATGGCCCATACGATTTCGTGTGTAGTACTACCTATGCTTGATACAATGGGGCGCATGGGGATGTCCGGTTTGTGGGTTTTGAGGAGCCCGTATAGTGTAGGAATTATGGGGTGATACTCAATATGATGTCCATTTTTTGTTGTTCTTAATAAGGTGTTTGAAAGATTTGTTGAAATGTTCTATGTTTGTGTTTATAGTTTCTTGGTCAGTTTTAGTGTATGTGTTTTCGTCGGATAATAGAGTGGATATTTTTTTAAGATATGAGTTTTTGTCCATGATTACTATGCCCCCTCCTTTGTCTGATGGTGATATGATTATATTATTATTGTTAGCTAGGTGTTTAAGAGTGTCTATGTATCTTTTAGGTAAAACGGGGTCATTAGGTAGAGTGGTTGTCTTTTACACTCTCACCCACCCACTCCGACTACTTTCTAAGTATCTTCATTTCTTCAAATGCTTTTCTAAAACTATGACACTACCTACATACACAAGGCCACAGAGTTTCCTACCTCCCATCCCTCCTCTTCCCCCATCCCCTCAAAATCCTTGCTTCACCTACCCACGACAAACACTTCAGCACCCTCTCCCCTCCACCCTAAAGCAAATTCACTAACACGCCCACCCCTCC
This sequence comes from Sepiola atlantica, assembly GCA_963556195.1. NCBI lineage: Eukaryota > Metazoa > Mollusca > Cephalopoda > Sepiida > Sepiolidae > Sepiola > Sepiola atlantica. Next base: position 24,788,688 of record OY744518.1, read on the forward strand.
ACCTTTTTCACTCACAGCCATCCACATTCATTTCATCCCTGCCACTGACTTCTCTCAGCCCGGACCTTGGTCCAGTGCTGTCAGCAGCCACGGCTACTACTTTTTCTCATCAGCCTATCATGTCTTCCCAATATTTTGATGTACTTGCATGACATTTTTCTTAAAATTATCATCTTGAGGAAGTCTTACAAATGAAGACGAAACGTTGATTAATATATAAAAAAATATCTCTTGGTTTTTCCTTTTTCACTTTCCATATATATATATATATATATATATATATATATATATATATATATATATATATATATATATATATATTGTGAAAGTGGCAAACTAAAAACGGACCTGATATATAAATAAAAATCCGGGCCATAATTTTAAAATATCCTTTCTCCGCAACACTTTTGTTTAACTTTCATTTAGCATTCCATTATAACAATTATTTACAGCGAATGAAAGAATCCCGAATTGTTTTTCTTACCGAATAGTTTTGCGCACGTGCTATCGTCCCGAAGGCATATAAGCGACCGTTCAATAAAACAGCGACGTTCGACGTAATTGGAATTGTTTGTCTATTATTCATTTTGATTCGGATTCGGATTTTGATTAAGAAATTCATCGAATATTCAGTCTCTTAAGGCAGTTGAAATTGATTGGAAAAATGGAGAGAAGACAGTTTTCCTCTTTACGTGCGATGAATTGTCTATTTTTTCTATTTCGTTTATCGGCGATGTATCTTAGCAAATAGGATTTGCATAACTTATTATTTCCACACAATTTAATAGCAACAATCCAAGTCTCATGTAAATGTGTAAACCTATCATTTTCTTAGTTTATGTTTTCTACTTCGTCGTTTGTAAATGGAAAGAGGAGAAAGAAGAGAAAGAAAGGGAAGAGGAGGAGGAGAACTATTTTCTCCAACGTTATTTTTTTTAATATAATCCTTGTTCTAATCTTTCAATTTGCAAGCTTCAAATAGAAAGCAATGCTTTATCAGCATACGAAATTCAACTATTTCAATTGTTTTTAAATTTTGCAAATGTGGATTCACTTAAATAACTGTAAATTGTAAACTAATGATCCGATTAGGCTCAGCTTTTTACATGTTAGATTTAAAGATGAGTACACTATAAAAATCGTATTGTTTTTATCAGTGGCGCCACCTATCTGACACGGCATGGACTTATTTAATGATGTGTTTGGTTAAATGTATGTCTGGGTACATTTTCGTTGAACTCAATGCGTTTTTCGTATATATATACATATATATATATATATATATATATATATATATATATATATATATATATATGTATATATATATATATGCAAACATTGTTAAAAATAAACAGATTCGTCCTTTTAATTATACCTCTTTTATTTTTTCAATCTTTCTGATGGTCGTTTTTGTATTAAAATTAAAATAATTAATAAATGTTCCATAGGTTTCACGAACATCGAATCATCCTCGGCTGTCAAAAGTAAATGAACAAAAAAGTTGGAGAAAGAAGACATTTTTTTAAAAGACGGCGGAGAACCGCGCAGAGAACGTTTTTTTTCACATTTTCCCATGAAAGTCGTTGACGATTTAAGTTCAGCGACGCTGGAGTGGCATCATAGAACAAAATCGCATTACGTTAAGCATTTTAAAATGTTGCCATTGCTTGCAATATGTGATTTTATTAATGTTAGATAGGTGAGTTTTCATGTAGATAGCTTCCAGTATTTTTATATCTTTAAAATTGGTTTAAATTCAAGTGTAACAAAAAGGAATAACGAACTAATCTTTAAATAGAGATGCCGCCAAGATCAAGTCAAAATGGCAGGAAAAAAACCGTCTCTCTCAACTGTATAGAGAAAAAAACGTCTTTCAAATCAACATGAAAGAAAATCCAGTACTCTTTTCTTTTGCTCGCTTTCCAATACGCATTCAGAACGATATCCACGACAAAAACTCCCTGACTCTTAACTTTTCGCTCTCTTATTATAACGAAAATCCCACGCATGCAAACAACCTAATTTGCATGAACAAATAAAATAATTAAAATCTTATTTCACTTTCTGACGCCTTTCTCCTCCCACTCCTCTTTCTTTTTATGTCGGCAACGAGGGTTTTCGGGTTCGCCCCATACACACAGCATAGCAGACGCTGCCTCTTTGAACGGCGCCGACAAGTGTCTGCATCTACTTCAATCGGCCGCTCTCCGTTACATCAAGTTTGACAGCTAGCTAATTTATTTATTAAACCTCCTTAGAATCTTTTTGTTTTAATATATCTAGTTTCAACTGTTAAAAATCTCATGTAATATATAATACAGATTAAATTCTCTTATATATTCCATCAGATTGATCCTAAAATATATTTGTAATTACCATTATATCTTAATATATTCAGTTAATTATTAGAATAATTTACATGACATCTAGTATTTGAATTAACACTAGTTACATTCATCGTAAGGTTAATTCGTATGAACCTGATGAAATGTTTTGTCCATGCTGATTAGTAGTAAGATCAACGAAACTATATATCAAACTGGGAATGCTTATATGTCTGTCGCGGTATTAAATGTGATAACTTTTAATGTAAACAACAATTTAAAGGAATGCGCTCAGAAAACGGTGACTTGGAGAAACGATCAGTTTTTATAACAATTGAAACTGTTTTTTAATTTTAAATCAACTGAAGCGGGCGATATCAAATAAATCAGCTTTGAACTCACGAGCCTAGAACGGGATCAAAAGTAAAGCGTCAGATTTCAAACAAAATAAAACTAATATATATTTTATCAATTTGATTACTGGCGGAATTAGTTTATATACTGTCCGAATCTGAAAGATTTTGTTTGTTACGTTGGTTGAATTGATTTAATGTTTTTTCCTCTTTTAATTAATTTCATTAAGTGTGATAGTTGAGCTAAAAGTATCCCAGGAATTTGAGATTACGAGGAAATTATGAATAAAGTAAAAAGAAACGTCACTTAATTGGCATTTATTAATAACTTATAATATCATAATTCATCATTTCTCATCGATCATATTTGGGAAAGAGGCGATTTAGTTTCGACAAATATTTGCTTTTATGTGTAAAGAAACGTAATTAGTAAATATTGGACGCGGATCATTTGTCATGTTTTCACGCTGTCATGAATCTGTTTCTTTATACTATCCGTAAAAATTAGAACATCATTAAATAACTGGTAGTAGTATATTATAAATATACATAACATATATATACATATATATGTATATATATATATGTATATATATATATATATAAAACACAGTTAAATGTATATTTAATATATAAAGTGAATACGATTTCCCCCTGTACCTTCTTGAAGATAGGACAATAATCACATGCATCATAAGCTACTAAACTCACGACTCTTTTACGCTATTTCATTCGAGCGTGTTTTAGAAAATGTGTTATTATTTTTCTCCAGCTAACACTAAATATTACTTTTGGCTCATTATCTTCGACTCTCCTCAAAACATACTCGATATAGGTGGTAGCAAAATCTTTCCCCACTAACACTTAAGTACTACCACTTCCTCATCTGACACCGGGAATTAATAAACAACGTCTATTTTTCAAACAGCTGTGCGTCATTATTTCTTATTTGTCTGCTATTAATTTATTACATGATACAAAACATTACACACACATTTCATGGAAGCTCCCGCTAATTCCTCTGAGTTTTGAGAATATCCGATCACGTTATTTCTACCTATTACGTATACATTTATAGTCATTCCGGTTTTCAGAGAATGCAATTACCGAACATAGTTTTTTAAAGCATTTCATCTTTACACAAGGCGGCTAGAATTTCATCAACGACTCGACTTCCGAATAAAGTTACTATGCGCCAAGATACTAGACAGTTTATCAAGTGTGCATTTTCTTATTCCTACACCTTTCACACGCATAATATCGAATAATTAAAAACAAACTTTAGTTTCTTCGTATAGAAATTACCCAAAACGTGTGACTGGGGGTCCCTACATTCGGTCGTTTTACAGACGATAGTACAATAACACGCATGCCAGCTACTTACTGGCTTTGTACTTACCTATTTTTTCGTATATTTTATACTCTTTTTCGTGGCCGAAACGTTAGCAGAGTAGATTCAAAACCAAAAGGTGTATGCTTCGAGCATAGTCGTCTTACACAAGTTTATTATTATTGTTTCTTACATTGTAAAACTTCTGCATAAGAAGGGAGGAAGGAAAGAGAAGACTATGTCCCGATTTTTTTAATCAACATTATTATGTAGTCATGTAGAAAAGAAATCAATGTAACATGTAGTACTTTAACAGTTGTGAATATCATTCCGATGTAACTCATTTGCGTTCGGTCGGATGTTGACATTTTAATTCATTCTTCTCTATTAATCCCGTGTAACTCCGAGGACGCGTCCAGCTAGTATATATATATATATATATATATATATATATATATATATATATATATATATATATATATATATATATATATCCTTAAAACACCAATACTTAATAAATATTGAAAAAATAGCACTACATCGGTGGGTTCAAATATAAAAATTTTAAATTTTTTAAAAATATTCAGAAAATAAATAATAAAATAAATAAATTTAATAAGTAATTAAAATCATTAAAAAAATAAAAATAAGTTATAGTTCTTGTTTTTGTACATTGCTACGGATATTAATATTTACTGCGTTATAAGCAATATTGCCATTCACACGTTTTTCGAGATGTAAACACCTACCATTTGATAAAGAGGTCTACCTCGAAATATATTATGGAACTCGGTCACACAGATAACATCAGTGTTGAAGTCTTGCCTAATCAAGTACGAGTTGCTATATATAAAAAAAATATTTAAAAAGTTTTAGAAAAAATATATAATCAGAGTTACTTGTTTTTGTCTTACTTCTCAACGCCGACATTTTTTTCCATTTCTTGCATTGTGGTAGCCTTCTAATACTCATATATATATATATATATATATATATATATATATATATATATATATATATATATATATATATGTATGTGTGTGGGTGTATGTGTGTGGGTGTGTGTGTGTGTGCGTGTGATTATTTTTTATACAGACATGTACGAAATCCGCGACAAGGGGAAAGGGAGAAAGAAGTACTAGGACGAATAAAAACAGGAACAAAACAACCAAGATTAGAGCCTAATGTATTAACATCCCATCACAATTTGAAAGCAGACAGGGAAAGCTTCCACAGCTTATCGACGCGTCTTGAACAGCCACTAAGAAAATTCAGACATTAGCTGTCTGTTTCCTTACTTCCTCTTCCCTTTCCCTCCCTTTTATCTTTTTAATGTTTTCCCTCCGCTCTCTCTCACTAACTTCCCTCTCTCCTTCCTTTTCTCTATCCTAAATGAATTCATAATTTATATTTTACATGTTCATACTTTATCTTATATCTTATTTGACTCCATTTTATTTTATGTTATTTATTGATATATTTGACTTGCAACGGTCACAGATCTGACCACGTGACTTTCCAAATGTTACATTCTTCTTTATTTTATTATCTTCCCCATTTTAATCTTCCGAAATATTATCTGAGGTAAAGATTGGAGCATAACTTTTATTGATGACATCTCAGTCTCGCAAATTTTGTACATGTCTGTATAAACCAAAATAATCATATATATATATATATATATATATATATATATATATATATATGAGCTCTATTTGATATTGAACACTTTTTATAAGCCCTGTCGAATTTTTTTTTAATCCTATCCTGTTGATGTTTACCATGCCTGGATTATTATTATTATTATTATTATTATTATTATTATTATTATTATTATTATTATTATTATTATTATTATTACACTCACACACACACACGTGTATATATATATATATATATATATATATATATATATATATATATATATATATATATATATATATATGTATGTATGTATATATATATATATATATATATGTATGTATATATATATAACGGTGTGTGGAAAAACGCAACAATCTATAGTAATTATGTTTGAATAGATTTTTCTCAAAGGCGATGAATTTAAATTAGTGGGAAAATATCTCTATAAAATATTTGTAGGCTAATATTAATTTAAAAGACTAAAACTGAAATGGTTTTATTTACATGTGTGGGTGTGTTGGTGGGTGTTTTGCATAAAGTAATAAGTTAAAAACAACGTTCTTATTACTATTAGGCTTTCGTTGATTATGTTCGCTTACACAATTATTTTCACTTATACAATATTACACTTATACAATAGACCATGTGACTTTATGGTATTGTGTAAATGTGCGTGGGGAATTGTTTAAAATAATAAATGTTAAATTACTTTTTGTAGTTCTCTTTAAATTATTTGCATATATAGACCTGGAATAAGGAACAATAAATCGTAAGTAATTTTTATGTGTATATGTACCATTTATTATAAGATCATTCCCAGAGCCAATGTTAATTAGTGGCAGTGTATGTGTGTAAGTCTATTATAGCCTGTTCGAAAAAAAGGTACCCTCAGTTTTCCTCATTTATACAAGACTGCTAATGGGCACTCCCTTATATTTTTAAATTATTACGGATGTTGATCGGGGGTGTAGCTTGGTGTGTCTGCGCATTGAGGACGTCTCTGGAAGGGCTCTTATCGCCCTTACACGGACCACATACTCCCCGGGGTACGATTGTCACATTCGCTGGTTCGAATAGCGGCAAGACCGTTTCTCATACGTTTAAGACCATGTTGCACAACATAATTAAACGCATCTGAATAGGGGATACTGCTGTTGTACTATTGTGTTAGTTGGGCGTCATTGGGACTGGCCTCATTAATTCTCTTAGGACAATTAATTAGTTTGTCTGGGGGGGACCCTCAGCGGAAAATATAACGCTTTGTAATAGAAAAGCGAACATATATTTTATAAAAATGTAACTAGAATCTATTATCTAAAAAAAAACAATACAAACTCGAGACCTGGTTCGAAACGCGACCATCCTATATGAAGAAGAAACGCCAACTGTGAATTCTCTCTTGCTATGACAAAAACGAGAGAGAAAAAAGAAAGAAAGAAAACGAAATTACGCATCAAAAGATGGATACAGAGAGAGAAAAAACAACAGTTACTCGTTATGTTGTATTAAGTTCGACAAGCTTTGGCTTCATCGGTCAAGACTTTTAAATTTTTTGTTTGTTGACACTTGCCTGTAATTTAAATAGGGCAAGGTGATCTAATACATGTCTCGCAGGTGTTAACAATTGTTATTTATTTAGATATATTATTAGTAAAACGCACATTCTAACATTTTGACATCGTAGATTTGTATAGTATAAAATCATAAAATAGTTTATATAAAATCATGAAATTACGACACTAACATAATTCTGCATATATATATATATATATATATATATATATATATATATATATATATCCTTCTCATAATTTCTGATGACCAAAATAAACAGAAAAATCTATCGTTAACTTTTATTATAGACTGAATGATTAAGGGTAAGTCTAACGTATTTTTCTGACTTGCTATTTGCTATTTGACTGACTTGCTATTATTCTCATCACTTGAAATAACTTTGTCCGAGTGTAGCAAAAACACGTGTTTGACTCGCTAATTTCTAGTGACGAGATAAAAGTACATATATTTATTTATATGCAACAAAATACTCATTGGTCTTAATTATAGAGTTCTGGATATATATATGGAAAATATAACAAACTATTAACAGATATGGATAGATGTATTTCGACAGCTAAAATGTTTCCGGGTGTGTATGCTTACATTTTGGTGAAATGTCTAAAATTCCTTTAGGGGTTTGTAAAACAAAAAATAGTGTGTGTAATGTTTCATATAGTGTGATCTTTTGTTCACGACGATATACTTTCTGCCAACTCAAGAAGTTTAACCTTTTTCCCATTGAGCACCATTTAGAGGGAGATCTTATTTTGGACTACAATATCTTCAGTTGCCATAATGATTGACCTCAGGACTTCCTATTTACTCCGGCATCTGAAAGAGGTCTGTCAGGGCATTTCTAGAACTGTTTCACCACCGATCTCCATTGAACCGAGTGAGTCCCGTGTTCTAAATTAGAATCTCTGGACCTTGAGATAAACTTCCAAGAGATGTAGCAAATGTGCCAACGTCACAGCAATTAAAAACGAAATTGGGCAGGTGCTAAGCCACTGTATCCTCGTATGTCTAAATTTCTGCTTCCCGTTACCTACATTGCAACTGAAGCATGAATGTTTTATTTTTTCCAAATTTTTAAAAATAAAATTTAATTTATTTTTTACATTTTTTTATATAATTTTCCCCTCCTTTTAGTCTACTATTTCTGTGTGGATTTTGCAGATTTTCATCTGCCAATCGGTTAAGTAAGGATCGGTTATCAGAAACTTCACATATACTTATACGTGTAGGAGTAACTGACCAAAACTCACGCATGCAACGATGCACTCACACACACACACACAAATATGTATACAAAAACCTTAAGTAACATTTTTAGTTCTTATATCGAAAATACGTTAATTAATAAAAATGTATGAAGAAAGTTTCAAAAGTAATTATGATCTACCAGTGTGAGAGTAAATAAATTCCGATGAATATTGTAATAGACATGTATGTATGTATGTATATATATATATATATATATATATATGTGTGTGTGTGTGTGTGTGTGTGTGTGTTTGTGCATGTGTGTGTATGTGTGTGCATCGGAGACCACCCAAATTTCAGAAGAATAGTATAAATGGTTTTGATTGACTTCGATATATATACAGGCCCACACATTTAGAGATTATATTTTTCTCATCTACCTCTTAGGCAAGGTTTGTTAAAATTTGTAATAATCCCATGCTTTTAGCTAATGACATACACCTTTTCTACATCAAAGTAGACGAAAATAATGTGTTAGCTTTTACGTTAGCTTCTCTCATAATAGTTTCCAGTTTTATTAGACGGTAGATCGTGACCATTGTTTCTTTGAAACCACTTTGTATTTTATAAGTTTATCATTTGACCTAAACCAGGTGAAACTTCTATCGTTTTGCAAAAGCAATTGGTTTACGCTATACATCTATGTTTGTGGAGCTGTATCACTTTTTCGGTTTTGTAAGCAAAATCATTGTTGATTGTGTGTAGGTTTTGAGAAATTCAAATTCACCCAGATTTTAAAGAATATTTATGAAAGGTTGTTACGGACTTGTATGAGAGGTGCTTGCTGAATTTAGGTCCTATGTTGGACATTACGATGAACTCTTTAAATGATATTATAATAAAAGGTTTGCTGTAATGTTTAAAGTTATTTCATGGCAAGTTGAGTTTAAATTGTCTTCCTTCTGCTAGTTATGTTAGTGTTACTCGGCTGAAAATGTTTTATAAAATAAAAGTGTTACTCTTTTTAAAATGATCATTAGAAAAGTTTCAACAAAATGTGGTAGGTCACACATGTTGTAAGCCGAAACGAGCAGATTGGAAAAAGTACGAATGAGAATAACAGCATAACGTCAGGATGCATATTATAAATACAAACAAACAATAGGTGAAACAAGTAATTGATGGATAAAGATTCCTAGGAGGCAATTAGACTTTGCCGAAACGTCCTGTACAATGTTAGCCATACACCCACTACAGACAATCTTAGTGAGTTTAAAACACCTGTTGGATAATAAATAAAACAAATAGATAGAGTTTAAAAAATGGGTTCACAACCTCAAGGCGTATTTTAATATTTTTTTTTTAATTGTCGCTGCTGCAAATATTTTGATACATACTCCATGTATATTCCGTATGGATGGCGTGGTTGCATATGGTCAGATCTATAGCAAATGTATATATCCAGTTGTGGAATTAAACTGTTTTATATATTATATTATATACGCATACGTTGTTGCTGTTTATTGTTTCATAAAGCATTCAAGGTTTTCGCGATGTGTTTGCTTTCTCATATGAAACTATGACTGTTTACCAACTGTTCCAAACTCTCTACATGGTCGTCAGGGTTTTACCCTAATAATAGGTGGAATCAGACAGATATTTCATGGAGAATATCAAGCGTGTACGACATCTCACCGTCTAGGGTTGTCTGTCAGCTGCAAGCTCTTGGCAAAAGCATCCTATGCTGGCAAATTAAATGTATTTATCATCCTAGTATTTATACATGCCTCTTAAAAGAGACATGGTTTCTATTCTTAAATGCTTAATTCTGTACGCCATCTATTAAACAGATACCAGTATTTTTCAAGATGCATTTTCAATATCAACCGTAATGTTATCTTCTAAATAATCGGTGAACTATTTTCAGAAATACTGTAGACATGTGACTTAGATTCGGATTGGACGCCATGATACGATAGCCAAACAGTTTGGCTATTTTAAGTAGCTTCCTCCAAGGATATATTTACGATAAACGGAGTTTGATTAGTGAGGAAAAAAATAACCTATAATCAGAGACATGTCCCAGCTTCTCTGACAATCAGTTTAGTCTAATAATATCTGAACCGATATGTTACGTTTTAATTTTAAATAAAATGTAATTAAACAGGCGCATCCTAATTTAGATGAGTACAGGCACATTTTTCCTCCGTCTGTCACGCTGAAATTTGAGATACCATGTTCGTCGGTGTGTCAAGCATCTCCATAAGAATCTAAGTAAGTCTACGGAATAATCTCTACAAATCAGATGGTAGGTAGCGAGGCTCGATCGTATACGGTGGTAACGGAATACGAAACGGTGGCTGATAGTTTGTTGTAGAGTGGCTTTTCTTCGTTTCATCCGCTACGCTGTCTGTATTGATCGTTGTTTTTGTTGCGACGGTGTGTTGTTGTTGTAAGTGTTAGTTGTTGACTAAATATAAGCATATAGTCATTGTTAGTGTACACTAGGTATCATACAGACGAAAAAACAGGTACAAGTACCTTCTTCAGGATGTGAATTTCCGCTTCAGTGATATAATCTACACGTAAACCAATGTGCTGACACTAATCTTTTAATTGGCACGCGACTCGGATATTCGTATAATTCGATGCGTGCGTGCAATTGTTGTTTTTTTGTTTTTGTTTTTTTGTTCTAAGTTAGTTCACCCTAAACAAGGCAAGTTGCTACTGTAGACGTAAGAGACTAATGAGAATTAGGGTGATTTTTCATCCTAAATTGGGAGCTGTGCAGCAAAATGCATGTTCATATGAATTATAAACTTCTGCCTGTCGGTACAGTCGTGGAAACACAGAAGAGAGAGTTCCAATGGAGGGCAGCACTAGGAAAGAAGCTATTGGAGTATAAGTTTCTCAGACATCTGGAGACCTCCACAGTAAATGGATAGGATTTAGCTGATTGTTTGGTTGTTTGAGTGGATTTAGGTCGGGGGGTGCACAAGAGCAGCAAGTTCATCGGAGCACATTCCATTGAAGTACTTGTAAAATAAGCACAAGGATGAAACATTGCGGTGATGGCACATGGGCTGGAGCTTGGTTGATAGTGAGGGACCTATTAGATTAGATGTGACAACAATACTCCATGCATGGGCAAATGGTGGCTTTATAGAAATATAGAATACTGTCAAGTGTGAGAAGTTTTCTAGCTCGGTAGAGGGAGCCCACTTTCTTTGCATAAGTCCTGGCAATGTCTTCTACGTATTTGTTCCAATTCATGTTATCTGTAAAGGTAACCATCCATGTATGACTCCATTTCACTACGGACTGGAGGTCGTTTTCTGAAGATTCAGCTATTGCCTCGGATATGTACGCGTCCGTTTTACCCACATGACGAGAGTAGAGCATGGTGTCGTCAGCAAATATAACCATGACACAATGTCATGAGGGAGGTCGTTTATGAAAATCAGGAACAATATTAGTCAAAGGATCGATCCCTGGGGTACACCTACATTTATATCATGTTGCTGGGATAAACGGCCGTAGAGACAACCTGGATTTTTCTTTTGGATAGGAAGATCTAGTTATATTCAATATTTTTCCGGCAATACCATAGGAATTTATTTTTATGAGAAGACATTTATACCATACCTTCTCAAAGGCTTTGGATATATCAAGAGCCACCGCCCTAGCTTCACCTGCCTTTTCCAGTGTATGGTATATGCGTTCAGAGATGACCGTTAGGATATCCACAGTAAACTATGCTGTCTAAATCCATACTGATGATGAAAAAGAAGTTTAGCATTAACGAGGTGACGCATCACGTCTAGATTGATTAAGGATTCAAAGATTTAAGCGAAGAGTACGAGTAGGCTGATGGGGCGATAAATCTGAGGGTCAGTTCTATCTCCAGAATTCCTGAAAACTGGTACCACAGATGGCAATTTTCTAGCTATTTGGGAAGCAAACAGTCATGTATGTGTGAGTTTATCTCTATATGCATTAAAACTGCACACGATTTTTCGACGAGCGATGCTTCGATTACTATCTCCACTTCGTTATCTGCGCTCTATACCTGTTTTCTATATCGTTTAAGTTACAATTGTGTCAACATATTCTGTTTTAATTTAATTCAAATTCGCTATTTTTGCGAATTTCGGATGTTGTCGATATACATTCTGTTTGGTGATATATTTTATTTACGAAGTAATAACAAGTATTTTATGGACAATTCCTAGATAAATATCGCTTTACTAATTATTTCGACTTCTTCAGATTCATGGTTTAAAGAATGAGTTTAACAAGACTGAGTTTGCTTGAAGACACTTCATTCGACAAAGATCTACGCAGGGACTAAGTCTCTACAATAGCTGACTCAAAAAGAAAGAGTGATCAAGGGAAGTAATTCACTTCCGAAGCATAGAAGGGGATAGAAGAGTTCTTTTTTCATCACATTATACTAAATTATTCGTCTACTCGTCTCATCGTGCTACACGTCCTCGACAATCCGTTGTTTTGTGACGTATAACAATGAAATAACTTTAAAATAAAAATTATATCGATAAACATGCAGATTTTATGAACATATTTTAAGAATACTCGTTCCTGTTTTTATGTATATCTTAACACGGGTGTCTGTCTCAGAGAGATATACAGTAGACTATTTTTACATCGTTAGTTCGACTCTAACTAAAAATCAAATCGTGTTTACGATCCGTTTAACAGTTACTTTTAGTTGTAGTCTTGACTCTAAAAAAAGTGTTGTATCCGGTAGTTAGGTTAACATTTTATAGATTTTGCGAGTATTGTATTTTATTTAACTTAAATTCCAAGTCTTTTTTCCCCCAAAATGCTAGTAACTCTCAGTGTCCCATCCATAGGTGTAATATTATTTTCCTATGCACGACACTAAACTGAGTTGGAGACGCTTGGGCAAGATGTTCGCTTATACATGCTCTACGCGATGCTATTACACCGCAATTAATCTTTCCCAGCCTCATCATCTTTTATGTTCTGCTTACTCTATTTGGCTAAGATCAAAGTGTAGTATCTGTTCCGATGGATACTGCACCCCATAGACTGGTATTATCTTGGCCTCCGGGGCTTGATTTACGCCGGTCTATGGGTCTGTCCTGTGCAGTTCTAGGAGGTCCACCCTCCCAGGCTTCGCCTCCCCTCTTTGGGGAGGAGTAAGTTTATTGCTTACTGCCTGAGGCGCCCCTACCGGGGAATGCCGACGAGGCTGTCCAGGCAATTTTTAACCCCCACTTTCCCGACCCGACCTTGGGTCACATCTTACTTGTGGGAGTAAGATAAAAACTGGCCTTGTGCCTAACTCCTGGAGAGGAGTAAATCAATACTCTATTTCCAAGCCCTATAAAACAACTCAGGATAATTATCTACTCTTTACTGCCTTAGGTATGACACAAAACGGGATCCGATCATAAGTTGGGATCTTTGTTTAGTGTGTAAAGTTCTTTTAACTGACATTACTCGAGGTCCACTCTGATCCATAGTTGCAATACCAGTCAGAGTTTCATTTATAAGTTAATTAGAATTTATCAATTATATACAATTTGTTTACTCGCCCTCAAACCAAATGAATCTAGAAACCAGTGAAAAATCCAATGTATTAAATAATTAAGACATTCAGAAATTGAAGCATGAATTATTTTACTATTACTAAAATACCTAGATTCAGCATTAACCCGAAAGAAGTTATCACACCGTATAACAAATCAACCAAACAAAAGCCATCTATAAGTTACATAGAATATGTAATTTGCGTTGATTGTGTTTTATTTACAAAATGAATTCATACAAAACAAATTAGTGTACACATATTCGAAGATATATAGAATTAGAAATGCATGTACTTTTACCAAAGTTTGCATTAAATGACAAAGAAAAATAAATATGCCGCAACAGATAAGAGCCAATCGATCCTCGTTTATTAAAGTTGCTATTTCTATCTATATTTGATCGATGTCCAGCAAACTAATTAATTTAATCATTAAACTGCATTTAACTAACAGATGTAGCTAATAGATAAACAATTATCAAAAATTGTATCAGTTGTTATTTTATCTGTATTTCAATATGATAATGTTGAAAATAATTCAAAATAGTGGCAGTTTCTATTTTAACAACGCATCTGTCTATTGTCGCAATGTGTGCAAGATACGAGCTGGTCACTTTGTACTGCAAATAATGGAGTTAGTTGATCTGTCATGTTAACTCCCGCCTATCAGAGCCAGACATCGGTTCCTGACAGTTCATTGAACAACTTCGGAAATAGTTTAGTGATTCTTATCTACTTACGAAGAATCACAAATATCCAGTACAAAGTGACTACAGGATTCAGTCAGAGTTTTGAACTCAGTCTTGTAAGAACTTACAGTGTTGGTAGCATTGAATATATCTATCACACAACCTCATCTTGTATAAATAGTAAGTAAAGTTAAAAGAAGAAACAGAAGACATAACTAAAACTCACTCAGACAAATCCCCTTTCTTTGTAGCAATTCTGATCCACCTAATTTTAAAATATTTATCGTCACAAACTTTAAAATATATTAATAATCAGAAATAGAAGAAATAATCAGAAATAGAAGTTATTAAATGATATAGTTGTTTTCAATTTTATCTTCCACTTACATATGTATATATATTATTTATCGTGTGTTTTGGGGCATAAATTACGTTAATCACTATTCTTACACATACATGTATATATTCAGTACATACACACAGACATATATAAATTGCGTTTTCAGAGGATATAAAACATGTATATATAGCTGAAATTGTATATAAAACTCATCTGATAGACCGCAAAAATATAATTGTAAATTGTTCTTTTTACTTCTGAAATCACTCAATAAACTCCTCATAAACTCAAACCATGTGGCAAATTACAGTTTAGATGCGCATGGAAAAGTGTGTAATTTTACTTTAATTAAACACATTTATTAAATTAGATAATTCGTTTTTGAAAGGTCTCAGGCAAAATAAAAGCTTAAGTATGTTTTAGATTCATATTTACGAATACTTTAATAAACATTACACCATGTTAAAAACAGTTTTAATTTGTATATTAGAAATAATTTATATAAAAAGTAGTTTTAGATATCTGAGAGAGGCAGATAAATATAGTGGGTAGTCGACAAAAAGGATCAAATACAGATGGTATGTACCCTATCTTTTTCCTGGCAATGTAATAATATTGTACAGAAGTTTAATAGCTAACTAATACAATATGGACGACAAAACGTACGTAGCGTCCATTAATTTTTTTCCGTTTCGATTTTTGCAAGAACCGACGTAAAAAGCAAACATATTTTCGGTACTGATACTATTTACACCCCTTGACAGGGTTAAAAGAATCGAAAATGTTCACCTATAACAAGGATTCTCAAAACACAACATTAATAGGTCGATTCTTCATACTGCCCAAACAACAAAAACTAGTTTACCATTTTAAAAAATGAGATATTATTTTTTTTTATTAATTCAAAAAAGAATTGACGAAGCTGAAATAATATTTGACACACATATTGGCATTTAAATTGAGTCTGCATAGAATAATTGATTAACTATGAGAGACGGGTAAAATGAAGCACATGAACAAATGAAAATGAGACGACGATCCATAACATAACTGTGGCTTCAAGATGATACTATTGACATTTGCTGGTTGTTAAACTTCAATTGGTACTTTTTAAAATATGTTCACCCATTTGTTTTTTTCAAAATGTTCACCGATCTTTACAACGAGGGTTGCCGTAAGACAAAGGTAACAGACTCATTAACTATTTACTATAAAAATACAAAAAGTGGACAATAAGAAACAAAACTTCCCTCAGGAGAGATTTATTTCTACATCCAGAGCTTACTCATTGTCTTCTTTTAAGTGACCACCTGCTTTAATACATCTCTTTATTTGCTTTTGTCAATCACTAAAGACGTTCAAATGTATTTATTTATTTTAATAAGAGGTGATATAATTTCATTCCAGGACAAGAAATACAATTTCAAACCAACAATAAATAAACAATCATGGCTGCCATTTTATAGACAAACCAAAACAAGTCCAATTATTTATAAACAATAATGTGAGAGAAAGAGAAGCAAAGAGATAGATACAGACATAGGTAGACGTTGTAAGCTCATCTTCCTTTAAGTCTCTCGGCTTGGCCTTGATCTATTTTACAGTGATAAAAAATGTACATTTACGGCAGTAATTAGTCTGGAGAAAAGCTCGAAATCGCAAGATGCACGATCCGGGAGAACACGGAGGAGATCTAGAGCATTACATATGTTTCATAAAAATGTTCAAGAACGTTCAAACGCACTGTTTAGTCCTTCCCTAGCAGAACCACGATTTTGTAGTCGATAATTTGATCCGTGGATTAGTCAGCTTCAGTTGCATGGCAAAGCATTACACTAGTACATAGTATCTTTACGAACAGAAAGAGAGCGATGAACAATAGTGTAGCAGATTAGTGGCGAGATATTGCGCAACACTGTGACCCAATCAATTATCAAATCGACATTGAATCATGAGCATGAGTGGAATGCGCTCATTTATATTTTCATACATACTCTATGTTTAACAAACCCAACTCAAAATTTGAAACCTGTTCACTGAACTTTCCATTTCACAGTTGTTTATTTACTCCTCGCGGAGTTAGGCACAAGGCCAGTTTTATCTTACTCCCACAAGTAAGATGTGACCCAAGATCGGGTCGAGCAAGTGGGGTTAAAAGCCAGCGCTCGAGAGGTGAGCACTCTGGCCATTTAAAAATTGCCTGGGCAGCCCCGTCGGCATTCCCCGGTAGGGGCGCCTCAGACAGTAAGCAATAAACTTACTCCTCCCCAAAGAGGGGAGGCGAAGCCTGGGAGGGTGCACCTCCTAGAACTGCACAGGACAGGCGTGCAGTATCCATCGGAACAGATACTACACTTTGATCTTAGCCAAAAGGCCGATTGGCATAATGTAATAAGTGTAACTACTCCGCGTTTCTCTTTCATTCTGGTCGCATCGATTTTTTCGCTTTCTCCTAAACTCATTATTATTTTCTTTCCATTTAACAACTTGTTTAAATCTTTATTGTCGTCATCAAACCAAAAGGAATAATTCAATCATCAGAATAGTCTTTAGAGTCTTCTGTTTTTTGCTGACTTGGTCTTTTGTTTATAGATTTCAAAATAGGATTCGAATTAAATGTAATTGAATATTTCCTTTCGTCTCGTAATCAGAATAACTTTTCATTCGATCGTTATGAAATAGCAAACACTCTCAAAATAGGCGCGTCTAGACGCGGTAATGTAATGTTTTTTTACTGCAGCAAACATTATACAATATTTTGCAAAGTCGCGATATTTATAAAATCCAAACAAAATGAAGGTAGAAACACTGCGTTGCAAAAAAATAATAAATGGACAATTGGAAACGATTTCACTAAAAGAGGACTGTAGAACTGTTATTTCTGAAAATGTTGCAGATTTAAAATTAGATTAATTTATAAAACTGCATGGCACATTATTTGTTCTTGTATAGGATGTGCAATTTCGTAATATATATATATATATATATATATATATATATATATATATATATATATATATATATATATATATATATATATAAGGTAAACTGTGGTATTAAGCACCACCTTTTTCACTGACTCTATGTTTCATCTGCATAAAAGATCGTTTTCAAAGTTTCTTTGGACTATCATAGGCAAAATATATTTGTGATTTATTTATTTAAACAAATACGAGTTACCATGTTTTCATCCGAGAAGAAAATATATTTATTGATTTCTTTAAAAAATCTCAGGTTAGCTTTCTATAAATTTTAGTCACCTTGGGGCAATAGGCACCACCTCGGGGACATTAAGCACCGGCGCTTCTGTGTGCAAAAATCACACAGCCATTCCTCATTTTGGAGGTCTTCCAGTGAAATGTAGATACTCGTGCACTGTATGTGATACCAGGAATCACAGATGTCACACTGAACCCAGTCAATGCCATCCCCCTACCACATCTGCAACATTCCTCAACGTCAGAATCCCCCGATGTTGACAAGTGGCTTCTTGATTGTGGTTGCCATGGTGTTTCCTGCACTTTTATCCTTGCGTTTCCTCTTTTCTCTCTCTCTGCCACGTCCTCTGGATGTTTTAGTAACCTTCTTAGCAGCAGATGTCTCTATGAGTCTAGTGATACTTTCATCTGCTGTGAGTCTCTCCACATATCAGAATCGCTGTATTCTAGCTTATTTGCCTCTTGCTGCAGATTGTAAGTAGGAAGTCATTTGTTTGAGAAATACCTCTTTCAATGAACCAGATGAATATGATGAAGTCGGCAAGGAAACTGATTATGACGGTCCATGAATGGGGTCTGAGGATGAGGAACGTAGAGTGGGGGCTGAGGATGAGGGTCCTTGCTTCTTGTTTACTTTATAATGGTTGGCTGCGTAATTAGCAGGCATCTGCTTCTTTATGACAGCCCTATATGCAGCAGCCATCTCCTTTGATAGTCTCAAATTCCTCCTTCCACGTCTTCGTTTGATAGTTGCGAACAATCTGTGAACAAACATTTTTTAACGGGGCACTTGTATGCCGAAGTATTGGTATCAACAAATTTCTTGTTATATATAACCTTATTCAATTATAAAAACAAGTAAAACTTAACTAATATATACATGTTTCTTATTAATTGTATCACTTTAAGAGATTTTCAAGTCTTTTTTCTTCAGAAAAATAGAGACATGGGGCATTAAGTATTACCTTTTTTCAAAGATCAAGATGGTTCTTAAACAAATAAATTAAACACAATGGCATGAATTATGTTTGAATGAGAACCAGTACAAAACAATTAACTTTCTGAAAGCATACATGGCAAGTTCAATTTGCAGCATTTTAAAAAATTGATGTGGAAATAATGGCTGTAGATGCAAGCCACCATGACACACTTTCAAGCTCTGAAAAATCAAAATCTGAATTGAATCCACTGTAAAAATGTTTTGGTAGTTATCTCTGATATATCTCAGTGTTTCAGCAGCAACGGAACAGTTTGCAGGCTCAGTGGTTTCGCAGAGAAACAAAGTTTTGGTCAGTTGCACTTATGGAGCATAACGTTTTGAAGTTTGTTTCAAATGGCTGCAGCTGTGGAGAAAAAACAGCTTCTCAACTTGCCACAAAAATACTACTTTTGTTTGACTCAGTAAGTGTTACTCGTGAAAAACAGGACCTGTGATTGTTCAGTGATAGACAAGCGTCGATCCTATTGCCCTACAACAAGTGCCATAATAATACTATAGTTACGGTTACCAAGTTGCTGGCTGGTGATACCAGATCAGGCTGCCCTGTAGCTCCCTGAGACGAAATTCACCTACATTGACGTTTTTTTTTGTTTTTTTTTTGTAAAACTTAATTATGTTCTACAAAACCAAAAACAAAAACAACAGCCCCTCTCCCTTTCTCCCTCCCCTTTTTTATTTTATTTTTCCTACCCTACTCCCGGTCCTGGATATGACCTTAAACTACATCCGATGGTGAGATCCGGCTTACGGACTTTGGGGAATGTGGAGCCTCCTCTTAATTGCCATTGCTCCCAGGTCCACCCTGACCCGGAGTGGTAGTACCTGTTAGGGTCCCAACTATGGGTTAAATAGAAACAGATAAACCAAACCAAACACCATCAATAAATATTTGAACATATAAAGAACTTGAAGCATAAAAACTTTCACCAAAATGACTGCATTCGGCATTGAATAGCCTGAAAAGGGTTGATATGCCGTAAAACAAAACAACCAAACTAAACACCATGAATAAATATTTGAAGATATAAACAACTTGAAGCATAAAAACTTTCACCAAAATGACTGCATTCGGCATTAAATAACCTGAAAATGGTTGATATGCCGTAAAACAAAACAATCAAACTAAACACCATGAATAAATACTTGAAGATATAAACAACTTGAAGCATAAAAACTTTCACCAAAATGACTGCATTCGGCATTTAATAACCCGAAAAGGGTTGATATGCCGTAAAACAAAACAACCAAACCAAACACCATCAATAAATACTTGAAGATGTAAAGAACTTGAAGCATAAACACTTTCACCAAAATGACTGCATTCGGCATTAAATAACCTGAAAAGGGTTGATATGCCGTAAAACAAAACAACCAAACAACCAAACCAAGTTGCTGGTGTCTAATGCCCCATGGTGCTTAATACCGTAGATTACCTTTTATATATATATATATATATATATATATATATATATATATATATATATATATATATATATATATATATATATATATATATATATACAGGGTGGGCAAAAATAAGGGTCCTATTTTTAAAAATTCATAACTTTTTTATTTATTGATTTTTATTTTTTATTTTTTTTAGAATAAGTAAAGGACCCCTTCCGAAGCAAGCATGAGCCGTATTAGCCCTAGGGAACGTACCCTCATTTAGAAAACATTATTTTTGCTTAAAAAACTCAAAACAGTGTAAAAAACAATACTTTAGTTTTTGTAAGTTTTAAGAAGTGTTTTTCGGCTAAAATTTGTTTTGTTTATTTCAAAAAATCTCGGAAGGGTCAGTCTACACACACATAAAGTTTGGTGAGTTTAACTTTTATTTTGTGGAAGTTATTCAAATTCAAGTTATTCAAATTTAAAGATAGGACCCTTATTTTGGCCCACCCTGTATATATTATTTAATGCATAGACGTATAATATCATAAGGTTAAAGTATATATTGCGTATAGATTTTCAGTATTAACTTCAACAGTGCTCAATATGTCAATAGACTTTAGTAGTAAAGTGTAAAATATATTTATGGTAATTAAACAACACAGAGGCGTCCGCATTTTATCTCTATGCCCAAGTTTATAGCCCGCAATTGTATTCATTAAGCTCATCGTACACTGATCACTCTCCATATGTTTACAATGTAAAATGAAATAAACGACAGGCATGTGGAATTCTCTTCCTGTTGACTGTTTTCCTCCTACCTATAGTCTTGCTTTTTTTTCAAGACTAAGGCTAATAGACATCTCCTGTTTTTGCGAAAATCATATTTTGTTCATGTTAGCTTCTTACATCAAGTTGTGTCATGCTTTGTCTGGAGCGATTTCCATAAAAATTTAAGTAAATGTCCAGTTTTAGGAGTGAAATACAGAAGGGGGAATCATCAAATGCAAAATGAAATAGACATGGTATTCTCTGAATAAGATACACAGCAGCAATATAAAATGCTTATATATAATGTTGCATACAATATTAATCATAGCTACAAATGTGAGTATTGCTACGAGTTCTGAGACGATTAATCGGAATCGGGAATCGAAAAAATCGGAACATTTTGTTAAAAACTGTATTTGTTCTAAACTTAATTTCCAATTGCTGGTACTAATGATGAAATGATAAACATTTATGCATCTTAAACTATCAGTAAAACAAAAATCGATAGATCATAATAACGAATTACGGTAAAAATGGCACCGGAAAAATGGCACAGATCAAAATTAAACAAGTAAAATATATAGATTAAAATCTCACACTGAGTTTATCAAAATCTTGGATACAGTATATAAAGGCAAAACACTAGAAGTGTGTCGAATTAAAAAGAAAAGTATATTTACATTTAAAAGTAGATGAGGACTCTCAGAAAAATTCTATTTTTAGGGCGAATACTCTAATAAAACTGGGAGAAGAAAGCTCAATTATCAAAATCCAACTGTCACTGGACCATATCTTAATTCTTACCCCCACTATCTACATAATGCAGAGACAAAAATATTCCGTTTCCTACAACTTCTGAGCAAAGGCAATGTGCAGTAACATATCAAGAGGAGATGGACAGCCTAAGGGGAAAATTCCACAAAAATAACTATCCAGAGCGAGTGACATCCGTTCCGAGAAATCCGGATCAAACACTAAAGGACACAACATTCCGAAAACAGGTCGTCATAGATAAGGCACTAACAGAAAAGATCACCACCAAAAACAGCGTGTATGCAATTCCGTCTATGTGTGGAACA
Source organism: Sepiola atlantica (assembly GCA_963556195.1). NCBI lineage: Eukaryota > Metazoa > Mollusca > Cephalopoda > Sepiida > Sepiolidae > Sepiola > Sepiola atlantica. The sequence continues at coordinate 24,811,163 of OY744518.1, forward strand.
TATAGAAAGGTGAGACATGCCGTCTACTAAAAGTAAGGCGAGAAGAACATTGAAAAGCTGTAATACGTGGAGATGTTGAAAGGTCAAGCGAAAAGGGAAACCATCTACCCTATAGGACAAAGTACAACCTACAGACAGAGAAAAACGGTGGGGAGTAAGACATCTCAACGAAGCAGCACATATGGGGTAGAAAAACTTCCTAAGTCCAAATAATCCAGATAATAAAAATTATTAAAGCTCATCAAAAAAGGTCAGAAATATAAAAGTAAATACTTATGTTTAAATATTAGGGAGGGGTGTACTCCTTACTTAAAACTATTAATATACTGGTGGCATTTTAATTGTACACCGTTATTATGATGACATCAAAATATGATGTACTTGTTTTACTCGTGTAAAAAATAACACTTTGCACAAATTCGCTATGTTATTCTTTAAAAAATGCAGTTGCATTTCCAAAAAATGTTTAAAAATTTAATAAAATATTTTTGTCAAGAAAATAACTACTGACAAACATCATTGATAATTAAATAATAAAGAAGTTAAATATAAAAAAAGGTTTTTAATGTTGTTATTATTAATTTATTATATGCTTTTAGGTGATTGCACGTTTTTTTAATCTGGTGGTGGGATTTGTCCGCTACTCCAACACTGGCCTTGGCCTTTTGGCTAAGATCAAAGTGTAGTATCTGTTCCGATGGATACTGCACCCCATAGACTGGTATTGTCTTGGCCTTCGGGGCTTGATTTACGCCGGTCTATGAGTATGTCCTGTGCAGTTCTAGAAGGTCCACCCTCCCAGGCTTTGCCTCCCCTCTTTGGGGAGGAGTAAGTTTATTGCTTACTGCCTAAGGCGCCCCTACCGGGGAATGCCGACGGGGCTGCCCAGGCAATGTTTAAACCCCACTTTCCCGACCCGACCTTGGGTCACATCTTACTTGTGGGAGTAAGATAAAAACTGGCCTTGTGCCTAACTCCTGGAGAGGAGTAAATCAATACTCCAACACTGGCAAACCTGACTCTTTTATTCTTCTTTGTTTTCTCTTTGAAGTATTTTCATGTTAAACTAAGTTATTTACTAGTTTATCTTTTTTATTTTTATGTTTATTTTTTGTTACTAAAATATGTCCGTGTCGAGTATGTTCAATTGGCTATAAACAAATTCAAATAATATTTTGTAAAATTAAGACGAGTTGTTATAAAAAAAACTTTAGTTCCCTCACTATTTTCAATCAATTACGGGAAAACATTTGAGATGAAATAATAAGAAAGATCTACTCGTGTAATGTAACCCCTCAACCCCCCACATAAAGTATATTTTTACTTTAAAAAAATATATGCACGCTTTACACGAGTTTTTACGGTAAACCGAAAATCAAAAAAGCGACAACTTTATAACTAAATATTTAGAAATTTCAAAGAATCGGAATCGGTAATTTTATCAGGATCGGGAATTTAGAGAATGATCAGTAATTTTATCGAAATCGGGAAAAATATTTGAATCGTCGCATCATCATTTGCTACATTAAGTCTCCCGTAATGTTCTGAATAGTATTTTCTTGGATTTGGAATCAACTTGGTGAACCGGGTCACCATTTATTATTCTCTCTTAGATTTATCATTTCTATAATAAAAGTCAACGTACAAGTATCTGACTCGCTTCAATAATCACGTACGCAAATTTAATTTTATGAGCAAACAAGGGAAGGCTTTATCTTAAAAGAAACTGGTGAGAACAAAAATGAAAGAAAGAATAATCATGTACGCGAATTCATTTTTATGAGCAAAGATGGTTAGGCTTAATCTTTGCACTAACTAGTAATAACAGAAAATGAAAGAGTGAATACTCACGTATGCAAATTTTAATTTTTATGAAAAAAGAAGCGGAGGGTTTATCTTAAAAATAACTAATAATAATGAAATGAAAGTAAAGAATTTATTCTCGCTTAATATTACCACAAAAATATTCCATTATTATTATTATTATTATTATTATTATTATTATTTACTCACTAGGAGTTCTCACACATGTCATCAGTGATTGCTCACCGACAACCGGTGGTATTCCCTGGAGTCTGAATGACAACAAGTCTCTCCAGATTTCCAGTATTCTCCACCTCTTTTCGATAGCCACCGCAAATAAATTTGCAGTATCACAACAGCCGTTTACCAATGATTTCTCGACGGCATGGACCATTGGTTTTTTTCTAGGGTTTGGGTGGCAGTAAGCCTCCCCGAGGTCTCAGCAATCTGGTTTGTGCTGTCCCTCCTCGGTTTTCTCATCCTCCTTGACCCTATGCAAATATTATTATTATTATTATTATTATTATTATTATTATTATTATTATTATTATTATTATTATTTACTCACTAGGAGTTATCACACTGGTCATCGTCAGTGATCACCCACTGCCAACAACATGTGGTATTCCCTAGAGTCTGAGTGACAACAAGTCTCCTCAGACTTCCAGTATGCTCCACCTCTTTTCGTTCATCACCGCTGATGACCTTGCGGTATCGCAACAGCCACCTACCACCGATTTCACGGTGATAAGGGCCATTGGTCTCATCTGGGGCCCAGGTTGCAACAAGCCTCCCCACGGTCCCAGAGCTGTCCGCGCTCTTCCAGTGGAGGGCTGGTTTGCGCTTTCCCTCCTCGACCCTTTGTCCATAATTTTTGTGGTGTCAGCCTATGCTTGCGCCTCTCTCACGCGGTTGTATTTTCCCCGGTTCTGTTGTCTTGTGCTTCCATGTGTTTGTTCTCCATTCGTTGCTTATGTAGGTTGGTTTCCGCATTCGAGGACATTTCTCAGGATTGTAGCTGATTAGATCATTACTGTCCTTTGTATGGTCTCAGTTATCCCTTTGATTCCTATTTCTCCTAGTCTGTTCTCCATGTGTTTGGGGACTGTTCCTAGTGCTCCTAATATTATTGGTGTTATACTGACTTTCTTCATGTTCCATATTCCTTTCAATTCTCTGGCAAGTTCAGTATATTTGCTTCTTTTTCCCGTCTCTTTGATCTTCACTCTGTGGTCAACTGAAACGGCAAAGTCTACGATTTTGCAGGATTTTTCTTCCTTGTGGATTATTATCATATCCGGTCTCCTTGCAGTTATGGGTTTGTATGTTTGTACATTCATATCCCATATGATTTTGTGTTTTTCGTTTTCTAGTACAGTTTCTGGTTAGTGTTTGTACCGTTTTTTTGCATATTCGAAATTCAGTTGTTTGCACATTTCCCGGTGTACTTCTTTCCCCACGCTGTCATGTATGTTCTTGTATTCCTTTTGGGCTAGCTTGCTGCATTCACTTATTATATGATTTATCGTTTCGTCTCTTTGTCCACACAATCGGCATTTGCTGTTTTCCTGGGTTTTATCTATCTTTGCTTTAATAAAGTTTGTCCTAATCGCATTGTTCTGTGCGGCCGTCAGCAAAGATTCCGTTTCTCTGTTCAAGTGTCCTTTTCTTAGCTATGCCCAGCTTTTCTCATTGGCTTCATCGCTTGTGAGTCTTATAAAGCGTCCATGTAGTTGTTTTTCTTCCCACTTTTCCTTTCTTGTCTTTTTGTTTCTGGTTTCAGTGCTTCCGGAGTTGTTTGTTGGGCTGGTGTCTCTTGCCGTGGTGATCAGTCTTTCCGTGTTCTGGGTTACATATTTCTCCAGCACTTTTTGGTGTCTTCCACACAGTCTTCTATACTTGCCAGTCCTCTACCTCCTTCATTTCTTTTAATGTAGAGTCTGTCCGTATCGTCTTTTGGGTGCAATGCATTGTGCATAGTCATTAGTTTTCTAGTCCTCTGGTCAAGGTGCCTGAGTTCTTCTTTGGTCCAGCCTATGAATGGTCCAGAGTATCTTATTAGTGATACAGCCCATGTGTTTATCTCTTTTACTAGGTTTCTGCTATATAGTTTAGTTTCTAAGAGTTTCCTTGTTCTTCGTAGATATTCTTTTCCAATCTTCTCTTTCATTTCTGTATATTTGATTGTGTCTGCTTCCAGAACTTCCAGGTATTTATAACTATCTTGTTCTCCTAGCGCCCTCATCTCCTCTTGGTTGGGGAGTTCTATACCTTCTGTCGTCTCCAGTTTTCCTCTTTTAATCTCTAGCAATGCACATTTTTCTATTCCAAACTCCATTTGGATATCCTGGCTGAATATCCTGGTTGTATTTATCAGCTTTTCCAGTTCTTTTTTTGTTTTTTGCAAACAGTTTAAGGTCATCCATGTACATCAGGTGGTTTATTCTTTGTTCTGTATCCGTAAACCTGTATCCGGCATCACATTTTCTGAGTATGTAGTTGAGTGGCATCATGGCTATTATTATTATTATTATTATTATTATTATTATTATTATTATTATTATTATTATTATTATTATTTGTAGTAGTAGTAGTATATGCATTAATACATCAACAATTTTGCCAGAAAAAGCAAGAGGATGTGATAGACAGAGATGGGTGAGAGATGGGGATCTAAGGAACATAGTAAAAAAGGGGAGGTAGAGAAGGGATGAGGGGGGATAGATAGAGAGTAGGGAGAGAAAGCTAGTGAGAGAGCTAGAGAAGTGTTATAAGAAATATGTCACGCACACTTTTTAACTCTTCTATTTTGTGGTCCACGCCCCCGAGTAACGCCGAGTCGCCGTGCTAGTTCATAATATTTATTTTATTGTACACATAATAATCTCCATCCGATGTGGACAATCGCATCACAGAATCGTAGGCACTTTAGGTCAGCAAATGTGTTATCTGATCAGGCTTGAGAGCCAAGTCAGCAGGTGGGAGTCTGTAGGGTATTGCAGGTAAACACCAACAATCACACTAATTAATTACCACTCAATTCTAACACGTGTACAGGGTTGTTGGCAGATCGCAGAATGCCATTTATTAACTAACAATATGCTAACTGTCATATGAAATCTTCGCCAGGGGAAATGCAATCAACCACAGTTAATCTAACAATGATTGCGATTTCAGCTCGTGTTACAGAAGGTCTAGTGTAGTACTCTTTCGTTTTGAGAGAGGGTGTCAAATAGTTCATAGTGAGTTAAGGAACTAACAGCTGACATTCGGATGAATAACATTTCAGGAGTGAAAATTCCGGATCGCGCCAGTTGTAAGCGTTCCCTATCCATAACATATTAAATTTTATTTTATGAGCAAAGACAAGAAGGCTTAATCTTAATAGTAACTGATAATTAAATAAATGAAAGAAAGAATAATCGCATATGCAAATATTTATTGCATGAGCAAAGAAGAGAAGACTTAATCTTAAAAGTAACTGTTATTGTGGGTTAAGGAAGTAACAGCTGATATTCGGATGAATAACATTTCAGGAGAGAAAATCCCGGATCGCGCTAGTTGTAAGCATTCCCTGTCCATAAAATATGAAATTGTATTTTATGAGCAGAGACAAGAAGGTTTAATCTTAATAGTAACTGATAATTTAAAAAATGAAAGAAAAAATAAGCACGTATGCAAATATTTAGTTTATGTGCAAAGAAGAGAAGACTTAATCTTAAAAGTAACTGTTGTAGTGGGTTAAGGAACTAACAGCTGATATTCGGATGAATAACATTTCAGGAGGGAACATCCCGGATCGCGCTAGGTGTAGGTACATGAGAAAAATTCAGATGAGAGAAGACGACTTTAGTTAGATTCATCAACTAGTCTATAACAGTTCATGAAGATAATCCTCCTCAAATTTTTTAGTCTGTCTTAATTTGATTACGGATATCAACGAAAACGTTAATGGTACACTGCACAACTTTTCGCATGGGTAAACACGTAGTGAATAAAGAAATGTTTTACTCTATAAAACAGCATTTGTTTCTAACTTACCGACACACTCTATCTTCTAAATGCTCTTGCTATATTATTATTCTCTTTGTTTTCTTTTAGGCTTTGAGAATTTCTCAGATGATATTCGGATGATGCTTGGTAAATCGCCAAACTTCTATTGGAAAATCACATGGAAACTGCTTTGTCCTTTTTCCATTACAGTGAGTATATAGATGTCTTGCATATCCTTCTTAATTAGACAACAGATTAATCAAAGAGATTCCGTTCGCGATTTCCGGGTGGCTACAGACAGGGAAAAACAGCATCTGAACATCCGATAACAAAAAACTTACGAATATAACATCCTTGATGAGAATAACAACCCGGATCGTGTGAGTTCTGTGAATAACAAGAACAATATATATCGGAAATATTTGCAAATCGTTCTCTCATTTTTAGAATTAAAATGGTTTTATTAAAATAACCTGGTTTTCTAAATTTGATTAAACGTCATTTAGATATTTGAATAGATACGTAGTCATGATAAATACACTTTAAACAAATGTAAGCGTTTATTTCTTCATATTCCTAACTAAAATGGCTGATTGTGTTGCAATTAAGAGAATGTTCTCTCTATTCTAATTAGTTGTGTATTACACACAAAATATAGGTATATCAAAACAGAGATATAAAATAAAAAATATATATGAGAATCTATTTACTCAAATGTAATTTTGATAATAAAAGTAGTGTTCAGAAACGCGCGTACATATGGATATACGTTGTAGATTTATTTTCTGGAGCTTGAATATAACATTACCAACAGGAAACATTTTTCGGTTGGTCCGAGTTCTGAAAACCTGGAGTTCATACAAAATATCACCTACAAACTTTTATGCATATATGTAGCCAATAATGTTTGTATAAATAAAATAATGTATACTATATATATTTATATATATATTTATATATATATATATGTATATGTATATATATGTATATATGTATATTTATATGTATATATATACATATATTTATGTGAGTATATATATTTATATGTATATATATATATGTATATATATACACATATACATATAAATATATATATATATAAATATATATGTATATGTATATATTATTATATTATATGTATTCATATGTATATATATATATATATATATATATATATATATACATATAAAGAGAAACGCTTAACATGAGTGCGTTCTGATAAAGCATTACATAGAACATTATGTTAATGTATCTGCGCATCATTTCGCGTTCCATTTATCACAGAATCCGTGAGAAATTATGTAAAACCCTCTGTTTTGTGTTTGCTTTCAAATATTTATGCTGTTATTTGTTTGTAGATATTTCACATTGACCGTTCCTATATATATGCGTAATAGTTTCACCGCGTATGCGAATATCTATCCAAAGACCAAAGTATGTAATACAGAATCGTATGATGAAACTATAAAAAAAAACTAACCTTAAATACAAATCTAATTATGTTTTCAGAATTCCTACTTAAATCGAGTTTACAGGATATGATTTTAATGTCCTGGGTGTTATCTTAGGTAGTGAAGCCTCAAATGTGTTACTTGAAGGGACTAAGGTGAGCTTTTGCTTATCATTCTTTTTAAGTTCAGTCTAACGCGAAGTAAAAGTCCTTGTAATGGTGCCATTCATAGGTAAATATAGTTTATCCTGTGTATACTCTTATAATAAATATGGTAGTTAGGCTAAAGATTTTGAGTTGGGGGGGGGGAGACGCTCTATAGTTAGCATTGCTATCAGGTTCACTCTTATGTCATGTTCCTTTCTATGGTTCCAATATACAATAATGTTTACAGACAATTTATTTAAAAACTATAGACCTGCTATGCGTGTGGGTGGATAATGTGGGCTACATTTTCTTTTATTTACTTTTATAAAGAAATACCATCGTTAGAATTCTGATACTCCTGATTAGTGTGAAATGTTAACAATGGGTATTAGACATCGATTTCTTCTTTACATGCGTGTGAAGCACGTGGTCATACGACATCAATTAATAAATATTCTCTAGATGTAAGCTTCTTTGGAGCATTTGAAAGGGTTCTAGGGATATAATATGAGCACAACCTTCTGATATGAATATTCAAATATTTTAGAGTTGCTTTAAATTTTATCTATAGTCATTAGATATCTATACCAGATGTAACGCAGATGCCGGAAGGGTTTCTACTCAAAGAGCTGCTTTTCGCCAACTGTTAGCCTTTGGAACTCCCTTCCTACTCACTGTTTCCTTGACTGTACAAACATGCAGAAATCCTAATATAATGTGAACAAACACCTTGCTGCACAACTCCCCACTTCAGATGCTCTTGTAGTGATGCTCCCTAATTCACAGGAGCTGCTTACATCTCAGAGGCAATGTGCCTTGTTTTAGGTGAAGAAAAATTTATTAAGAAATTAGACATTTTGCAAAATAAAATCCATTTAATGAATTGTGATCAAATTTAGAATAACGATTCTAGGAATAAGATTTATTATCATTATATGTCGATTATAATGTTCGTAAGGGGACATAAAATTGGTGAAAAACTGTTCTGACCAGGGAATTAATTTAACCAGACCCTGTTTAAAAGTTCTATAAGCTGGATAGTTCATCGATACCTTAAGTTTCAGGAAAACACTTTAAACTCATCCCGATGAGCCACAAATACCAGGTGTACCCATTTTATCAATTGATTTATGGGGATTACCACCACATCGACTTAAGAACGGATATCTTTGGCGCTGTTTGCTAAGTCTCCAGTGTTTCAGTAAAACAGAAGGTATCGATGAACGATCAAACTAGGGTATTGTGTTTTTTTAATGAAAACATATACTCTTACACACGTAATTGATCACTCTGGTCATTTTTTTCTACTAAAAAGTGATTATTACACCATATATATATTTTTTCTGAAGACGTTCGATCATACGAACGAAACCGGTCAAATCTCTTGTGTTTGTTTTTCTCCTGCATTTTAACCTGTGTTCCCTTTGTCTCTTTTTTCAAACATTTTGTCAACCACAGTATTTCATTTTCATGACTTATCGTGTACCTGACCCCATATATATATATATATATATATATATATATATATATATATATATATATATATATATATATATATATATAGGGGGGTGTTTGTGTGTGTGTGTAACATGAAAAAAAGAATTGCCAAAACTATGTGATTTATGTATTCATCAACGTTTCGTCTTTATTAAAAGACTTCCTCAGGGCGAAGAAAGACAGTTCAGTATATTCAAAACATATTAATTAGAATTTAAAATATTCAAATCAATTCCGGAATAAATATTTGAAGTGTGTTAGCATGTTACCGAGATTACAGCTTTATTCATTATCAAAATTACATTTTAATAAATTTCGTATGAATAACGAATTATCTTCATCAGAGTATTAAAATATTTGTATCAACATCTTCGTGAAATTGAGTTATTGGCAGTTTTCGGGAAATAAAACAAACGACTAATCGTTGGATACTTTGTAATAATCGGCGACGATCAGCTAGGATCTTTGTTAGTAATTGAGTGCCAAAACATTTCTGAAAACCCCAGAGGCTTCAAACTAAATTGAATATGATTTCTTGATTAATTACATGGGAATTAATTTACTATGTTTTCCTGAATTCTAGCCGTCTAGATGACTGAAGGGAATTGTTGTCAGAAAATCGACGAGTTGCACGAGAAACTGCAGGGAATACGTCTGGCATTGTTCACCAAAGAAGGCCCAACACTGCTGAATGTAAATGTTCGACCTCACCTCTTACGCATCACGTTACGGAAAGCTCACAACTGGGAGTATGAAATTATTATTAACTGATCAGACTCTACTCTAACATTTCTGTTAATAATGAGAGTTAAAGTTAATTCCATGAAAAATGCCAGTACACTAAAATCATATGCCCTTAATAGGGTTAAGATGAACATTCATATACACTAAATGTACAAAAGTAAAGAAATTCACAAATTTTTACACTTTTATTGTCATTAAGAGTATGACTACATATCAACCAAACCATTTCATTATCATATCACTACAGTTTAAATCTCTATGCATGAGTGGATGATGTGTGTGAGGTGCGCTGAAGAAAAATTCCTACCAGTAAAATACATAGTCCTGTTGTGCTCGCATACCCTTAATGACAATAAAAGTGTAAAAATTTTGGAATTTCCTTGCTTTTGTACATGTAGTGTATATGATTTTTCATCTTAACCCTATTAAGGGCATATGATTTCAGTATACTGGCATTTATCATCGAATGTCACTACTTTTGTAAAAGCTATGCCTCAATACAATGCCTTCTTAAAGTTTTTTTTGGATTTTCTGGAAAACTAAGGTATATGGTAAACTGAAATTAAAATGCCATCAACTAGACCCTAGAACTTCTATCTCTGCCAAAAATCAGCTGAATCCATCAAATAGTTGATGAGATACAGGGGGCACATACTACGTAGTACGTACACACGGATAACACAAAATCATGCCTGACCTTTCTGGATCTCAGGGTTACCTTGACTAATGATGCTGGAATTCTACACACTTATAGAACCTATCAAATAAAACTTTTAAAAGTTTTAACTAATTTGGTTTAGTGGTTTTTTAGTTATGATTGATCAAAGAAATGAGATTTCTAGCATAGGCCGTTTTTGAAGTATATTAAGGGATAGAGCGCTCTCATTGTCATTTACAGTTCAGAAAGTAACATTGTTTTCTTCAGCAACCAAATAGAAAAGTTTGTTTGTTTTTAGTGCTTGACTTCTTTGTTGATCTCATGAATTTTTTTCTCATATTTTGTAGGCGATTGTGATTTTCAATATCATTTGTTACAAAGAGCCGGATTTGGATGGTGTTCTTTACCCTAGATGGGCAAAGGTTATTGGCTGGTTAATCGTGGCATTCCCAATTGCACTGATACCTTTATGTTTCTTTTATAGATATTGTACACAGGGCGGATACTACGTGAGTATAACAGCATTTTTATGATACAAACTTAAACTTTACAGAACGAATTTAACTCTGGTATTTTGTTGTATAATTATATATGTGCCTTGAATGATTCATTTTATTTAGAGTTAAACGATCTACGTGTTTTAATGGTTATGCTGTGTAACTCAGCTTTTTACATCTTAATTATGTCAACCAAGTATTGTATAAAACTTTGTTGGCAATTTCGTTATAACCTTATAATTGTCTTGGAGTTTTATAACGATTATATAGATTACTTCTTAGAAGTTTTCTCACGCGCCTTTATCAACCATCCCTCACCGGCGAAAACAGATGGTGGTCCCTGGTGTTTCCGTGGCAACAAATTTCACTAAATTTCCAGTATACTTGTTTCTATCGATCACAGTTGCAATTATTGTGTGTTCTCGCAACGGCCGTTTACCATTGAGTTCCCTCTGTAATAATTGCTGGCGTTCTTCTGATATTTGCGTGACAATAGGCTTTCTGAAAATTTTTAGTATTGTCGAGGTGTTTCCTCCGTCGGTCATACCCCCCTCACAGATGTTTTACATACATTTTATTTGGTAGCAACCAATCTTGGTGTCACTGCATTTTTCTTATTTCAAGGTTTGCGAATATTGTATTATAAGCTTTCTTGAGGTCGGCTTAATATTCTCTTCCTATCCTACTAGTTGTCGTCGGCGCAAGTGTCATTATATTTTTTCCATGATATAGTTGGTTTGTATAACCTGGTTATATAGTTGGTTTCAGTACAATAGGATTGTTCTTTTATGTGACCAGTTTCTAACCAGCTTCGTAGTTGGTATGGTGACATTTTTCTCTTTGATTTCTGTTTCTTTAGTCGAAGCAACTTCGACATACGTAGATGGCATCTACATCAATGAAGGTATCATATTGTTGACAACTATATGGGAAAAATTGGCCCAGTTTGGCTTGATTTACAAGAACCAGGAATGGATCGAGAATGGAGCCCATGTATTGGACCTGAATGGAATTCTAAGAGCAAAGCAAATTAGCATGGAGATGGAGAACTGAAATTCTAGACATTCTCAATATCATCCTACTATGAACCATTTTCTCCCTGTGTGGGAAGTCTGTAGACCACCTATCTGTAGGCAGGTGGGTGTCATAAAGCGCAGAGCTAACACAATTACTCAAGGGGAGGTCGTAGAAAGTGTGCAACAGTATGGGCCTACATTGGGAGGCTGGTGAGCAGATGAGGAGAAAGTAAACATTGATGCAAACTCTTTGCTTGAAGAAGGAAGAAACATACTGGAATATGTTTTCTGCTCGGGTTTTCTTCAAATTGATTATTGTGCTCAAACAATTATTTGTCTAACGGTAATGTTCATACTTTTAACTATGCTCAGCTTCATCATATATAATCATTTTGTTATTTGTTTTATTACAATCCTAATATAGGGACGACTTCCTATTTTAACCGTAAATATACGCCAAAATGATTTGCGACCATTTTACTTTCGGACATTGATCCTTAGTGTGAACGACGAATAATCATGTTTAGCTACATTTAACACGTCTGACTTCAACCATCAAACAGCTGTAATTGTTCAACTTGAAGAATACAATTGAATCTAAGAATAAAATACTATTCAGAATTAAAGCAGACGAACCGGAATGAAGAATATATTTGCCAACGCTCGAATTACAAATAATAGCCGACCATAAAACAGACAATGGGTTTATTTAAAGCCACTAAATATACCAGCTGCCATCGCTGTTCGTTGTTGTAAAAAATGGAGTTATTCAGTAATATTTGACTCAGAGCAAAACATCGCAATGCGAAACAGATTATTTTTAATTCAACACCAGTTGTTGTCTTTGTGCTTTAAATAAAACTAATTGTAGATGTTAAAAACTTAAATATCTCGTTTTTCCGCTACGTAGCACTTCCGTGTTGGCTAGGGAGTTTGCTGATTTCATGGAACAATAGTTTACGTTGTGGCCGAACACTGTACTTGATCATATAGATTAAACATTTCTCAGATGGAAAAGGAAGAGGACGACAATTCACACTGAAGCTTTATTTATTTGCTATTTTTCTGGATCAGTAACAACGCAGCAGCCAATCGAATTTTGCACATGACAACTTCTCTAAATTCAAAACAGTACCTGGCGATATTTCAGATTAATTTATTCCGATATTAAATAAAGAAACCGCCAGATGCTCTCCATCATGCTCTTCAGTGGAATATGGAGTAAGACATTGTCATTTATACTCAAATAAACTTCTACATTTAATTGGAAAATGTGTTGCACTCAATTATTATTTAACACTACTTTGATATAAGTCAACAAATTCATGAAGCAATAAAGATTTGAATTTTAAATCTTAAGTTTGTTTTTCGTGTTCATATTCTCTTGCCGTTGTCACGTCTGCATTATCAGCCATTCGTTTAATTAGTAGTACTTACACTATATTTTCACTTTGAATATAAACTGCTTAACGTGAAAAAACACATTTTTAAGATGACGGTTTTGAAGGAGATATTTTGTTTAAGGCAGATACAAGGTTAATTTACACCCTTATCTGCATCAGTATATATTATTTTTGTATGGAAGTTGCTCAAGACAAGACATGAAACCACTTGGTGTGAAGAGAGAACTATAATAACAAAAATGGATATAAAGGTAAAATACGTATTGATAACATTTACTATTAGTTCACATTTGTAAAAAAAAGTTACTATTAATTTTAGTTTGTGTGTGAGAGACAAAGAACAGGGACAGTATCCTAGATCTCTACAAAGTCACCATCCGCCCATACATGGAGTATTGTTGCCACATCTGGGCTGGTGCACCATCCACTAGTCTCTCTCTCTTACCAGGGTCGAAAAAAGAGTCGCTTATCTAATAGTTTATCATTATCCACTTAGCTCCAGCCCCTGTCCCTTCACCGCAATGTTGCATCATTGCGCTTATTTTACAGGTACTTCAATGGAAGGTAGTCCGATGAACTTGTTGCTATGGTGCTCCCCTCTACGTAAATACACTCGACCAACCCGACAAAATTCCATCCATTTAACTGTGGAGATCCCCGGATTCCGGAGAGCCTTTTTCTCTAATAGCTTTTTTCTTCGAGTTGCCGATATTGGGAACTCCCTTGTTGCTCCCTGTTTCTCCGACTGTACCGATAAACAGAAATTTAAAACTAATGTGAACAAGTATCTTGCTACTCACCTCCCAATTTAGGATGACCCCCCAAAACTGTCACCCTAATTCTCAGTAGCCCTTAACGTCTATAGTGGCAACTTGACTTGTTTGAGGTGAACAAAGTTTTTAAAAATATGGACGTTCTTGGAAAGTCACTTAAGCAATGCATTTTCCTTTATTTTATGATTACATTAAAATACATTACATTATTTTTGTCTCTCAATAGGCGGAAGACGTCGGATTCGTAATTAAAAATAATAGAAAATAACGATGTAACTTTAAAAAGCTCTGCTAATTCTTATCATTTGAATTATGTCTTATTATTGTTATTTGTTGTGTTATTTGTTTTATAGTTGATCACATTTCTAGATGTCTGTATATATTTTATTTGCCAGGTACTCAGCCACAATTTGCGTCCTTTACCCGACTGGGGTCCAGCCTGCAAGGAGGACCGCGTCGACCGCTACAGTTCTGATACCCTTGGGGTTCACAGGATCAGGCGTTTTACAGAACCCTCGAGCACAAACGGACTGGGTAGGCTGCTCCAGCCAGCGAGCAGCCTGTCGACAATCAATTCTTATCTGCCCAATTCTATGAGTGGTTCTTTATCGTCATTTAGCAATGCAGCCCTCATACTGCCACTACCGACCAATGATTTAAGTGCGAATCCAAGCAGAAAACACGGCATTGTCAAATCGGAATCCATCCTGTGATTGATTTTACCTGATAGAGAAAATTATGATAAAACATACCCACAGAATTTTCAAAGAAAACTGCTACAAAACAGAAAGAGCGATTATTTTGTCGATGGTTCTGGGATAAAGAGTTGTTAGTATTTAGACTATTTACATGTTTAGCACTGTTATTTTCTTCTTGCTTGTTATAATCGCGACATTTCGGTCACTCTGTCTTCCGGCTTTCTTTATATGTCATTTGTCGGGGTAAGAATTTATGACTGCCTCTGTTTGATGCAGGAGATTAAGTGTTTGGTTAAGAAGTTCGTTCTGAGTAAAAACAGAGGTCGTAAGTTCAGTCCCTGTAACTGTTGTTACGCGGTATGTGATTGACCTGATCAATACCGTCGTGTACTATCATCGAATTGCCTATGTGGTTGTCAAATCTCATCGATTATATAGTGTTCGATTGGAAATCGTATAAACTGAGGATTTGTCCAGATGTGCGTAAAACAGCGACTTTTGTTAAACAATCTTATATGATTATTTATCAACAATGAATATGTGTCTCGGCATTCAATTGCCCAAATGTGGTTGATATCCCGTGAAACAGAAAGAAAAACATGTTTGATACGTGATGACCCAAACATGGAAAGCACCTGTTGAATGAATGAAGAATTCAGTTAGACATTACGATGTCGATAAATGACACACGAAGAAGGACGCTGACGATAGTGGTTTAAAGTCGTGAACTTTCAACACCAGCCGAGCACAGTCGTTCTAAACATGTACATAGTGTAAATAGAAAGTGTGTTTTTTTTTGTGACTTATTTGATGGGCATTGTTTGAAATATAGAGCTTAAATAAACTATATTTTTACCAAAAAAGAATATGAAATACTAACCTAAAGTTAGGCAATATCTTTGTTTTGTTTTAGTTTTTGGAATTATTTTTCGACCATTTTATTATTTCTAATTCTTTGTACGCGGATGTGTTGTCTGTTTATCACTGAATGTATGTAAATATAAACAAACCATCAAAAAGTAATTAAATGTATGATAGCCAAATACTGGTTAGACGGATAGTATACAGTTAAAATAAAATTAATGCGTTAGTAATGGTTAATTATCGTTAAATAAATTCGTATATGTAATTAATTGAACAGACTACTAACCATTACTTAACACAGATAATTTAGTAAAGCTTCATAATAATATAATTATTTCGTTCGACATTTACGTGATCTTTTTTCAGAGCTGGGCGCTGATTTAGACGAATCGATGGCTCCTAAAGCCTCTTTAATATTTACATTAATCAATTTATTGGTCCCCCGATTTTAAAAATTGGGAGACCTATGTTTTGAGGCATTTCCGTTCGTGTGTGTGTGTGTGTGTGTGTGTCCGTCCGGATTTTTCTCCGCAACCATCCATTGAATTTCTCTGAAATTTTGCATGAAGTTGTAACTTTTGTCAGCTTAGAAAGTGACATTCTCCGATTTTTGAAAAAAAAACTGGTTATTCCCCCAGGGGGTCAAAAGGCCCCGAAATGGCAAAAAATGACATTTTCTGCCCCATAACTTTTCATCCATCCATTCAATTTGTCTGTGCAGGCAATTGTTCCTAATAGAAACGAAGTATCGCTGACCTTCGAAAAATCCGGTTCGCGCCCCCAGGGGATCACAGTGCCCCTAAAATGGCAAAAAATGACCCTTTCCTTCCATAACGTTTGATCCATACATTCAATTTTTCTGAAATTTCTCTGAAATTTTGCATGAAGTTGTAACTTTTGTCAGGTTAGAAAGTGACATTCTCCGATTTTTGAAAAAGAATCTGGTTATCCCCCAGGGGGTCTAAAAGACCCCGAAATGGCCGAAAATGACATTTTTGGCCCCATAACTTTTCATCCATCTATTCAATTTCTCTTAAACTTGGCCAAAATGTGGAGACAATTGTTCCTAATAGAAAATAAGTATCGCTGACCTTGGAACAAATCTGGTTCGCGCCCCCAAGGGGTCAAAAGCCCCCATAAATGGCAAAAAATTACCCTTTTCTTCCATAACGTTTGATCCATCCATTGAATTTTTCTGAAACTTGGCCAAAATGTAGAGGCAATTGTTCGAGATATAAAATGAGCATCCTTGACCTAAGAAGAATTCTGGTTCGCGCCCCCAGTGGATCAAAGGGGGGTCAAAAATGCCCTAAATTGCCCAAATTTATTGCATTTTACACTCGTCACATAAAGAGGGGGACCACGCATGTGCGGCTTGTTTATTTTTTACTAATTGCAATAACTTTACAAAATTAAATATTGTTACCTAAATTCTGAACATGTTCTGTTTTAATTTACGTTCGACAAATAATTTACCGTAAGAAAAGATTATGTTATGTGGTGGATATAAATATATGGTTGCTAATGTTTCTGGGTCTAATTTTATTTTAAGAAGACGTCTAGTTGGACCTGTTCCCTCTCTATTCCTCTCTGATTTGATGGATTACGTTATAATATTGTAACGTCATCCACTGTTCCCGGTTATTTCCCATCTCGTTTTGAATAACGTCACCATTTGGTGGAATCGCCATTTGGATGACGGCATCAAATGTGCAAAGGGATAAAAAAAACAGGATGAAAAGCTCTACAGAGTTCTAGTGGCATATAGCCAAATAAAAATTGAAGGGATGAATGTAATTTGTAGTTTTAAGCTAGAAAGAATAACTATAAATATTTTAATAGCAATTTGTACATGAAATATACAGGCGAGAGACGGCTTAAATTCTAAAATGGATTTATATTTTAAGCGTTTATATGTTATAAAATGTATAGATGGTACTTATGCAGTTTGCGGACTGTGTTATAGTCAGCACATTCTGGCAGATTATGAAAATCACCGGAAGGTTCCGAACAAAAACTTCGTGTATTTTTGGCGAAAACGCTGACCAATGTTAAAACGCTAGCCATCAGTAATAATTAAGGAAAAAACATTTAAATAAAACATATGTTTTGCTACAAATCGAAATTAATGGAAAATATGTCATTTTGTAAGAAACTTTAAAAATGAAGGAAAGAGAGTTCAAATCAAGAAAAAAACTCACTCATCTTATGGTAAGTTTGATGAAAAAATATTTTAGCGAAGAAAATATAATGCAACAACTGATAGTAAACAGGTTTCTTTTTTATAATTTTTTTTTTCTTGACATTTTTTAACTCTGCCGACAAGGGTTAGGTAGTCGAATTTTCTGCAATATTTTTATCGCGTTTGCCAATTATCGGCTGCTTCGATTTCACTAGCTAAGCGTTTCGGCAACTTCCGGTGGTTTACGTAACCTGCCGGAATATGCCGACGCATCGCCGGTTTTAATGCGGTTCGTAAACTGCATAAGTACCGTATACATTTAGAATGATAATCTCATTTTATAATAAATCAAGAAGTAAAATGTTTAATATCAGCTTTACTTTTACACATTTAAAACTTAAGCTAAAATTGCATGTAATTAAATTAACTAAAATAGTCAGCTGTCGTCTGTTTATTGTATACATATAAATAGACTGGCTTAGAAACATTATTACTCCTGCCTTGAGTTTGAATGAATTACATCCCTTTGATTTAGCGCATGCGCGTTGTCAGCGTTAAACACCTGTTAACTAAATAAGAGACGGAAAACAGAATTATTATATCGATATGTTAACAAGAACATAAATATAAATTTATACCGTATCAAAAAAAAAACTTTGTAAAAATATGTACGAAACGTATTGTTCGTCTATTTTAAGGTATAATATTTCGTGGGTTATTCATTAAAAAACCTTTAGTTACAATAAAATAACAATTTAGCTATTATATTTCTGTGAGCAATCTGACGAGGCAACTTAAGATAAGGCAGAACGGTTATACTAACTCTGATGATATCCCATGCAAGTAGCCATGATTGTAAAGTTATACTTCCATCTAAATTCTTGATATGTAACTTTTCACATGTTACAATCATCAAATGTAACGTATAAACAAAAGAGAAATGACGTTGTATGAATCAAACCGACATCAATTTGGGGGGGGGGGATTATTGGAACTACTGTTCTCATCTTGGATCTTATTCTTCCAACGTTTCAACCAATGTTACCTCAGATCTTCTCGAGCTGCGTATTGTCGAACTCGGGAATCTTCATATCAACAAGGCGTGCTTGAAGCAGGTATGAGGGTATATCGGTCGAAAACGTTGTGAGAATAACATAAAGATGAGAACACTAGTCCAGATAATCCATATAATACAAATTATAAATCTTCATCTAAAAAATTCCGAAACATAATATAAACCGAAATGGCCAAATTAACAATCTCTAACTTTGCAAATATTGACTGGGTCACTTTTATTGATTGATAAAAATCGATGTGTAAATTGTTCGCTCTTATTTTTCCATAAACCGTTAGTCGATGATTGTGTGTGTGTTTGCGGCCCTACGATCGGAAAGCATCGAAGCACAGACTCAACCCTACAACCGCTCATATTCGCACCGTTACAACCGACGGACGGATGAGCGGAATAACAATTACTTTATAAAATAAATAATTCAGTTGTTTTTTGCTAATTTTATACACGGATTGTTTTTGTTTCTTGGTGCCCGATTCAACGAACGTTCTATTTTCAGATTCATCTGCATATCATTGGAGGTCCGGAATACAACGACGCTTTGACCACGATGCTGAACATTCAACCTTTACTGTAAATCTAGAATGTTAAAAGAGTCAGATTGAAGTACTAGTGACTACTGTTTGAATATGGTGATAGTTTACGCATAGTTGGTAAAAGGTGTATTGATATATCGCCTTTAGAAAAGTATTAGTACGTCAAATGTTGGATACCCTCTGTATAATAAAATTCTCATAGCCCAAAATGAAAGACTTTGCCTTGTGCAGTATGTCAACAACAGCTACCACCCCCACATTTAATTGGTGCGTAGCGTGATTCTCCTGATCGGATGTAACTTTTCATCCTTCACGAGAGCAGAAAGGAAGTATTTGGGAGGGGGGCATGTACAGTGTTTGTGGAACGACCAGAATACGATACCGTCTTTGACCAGTCCGTCGCGAGACACGTAGGTGTTCTTATTGATGCAAATAAAGTGGATGTATTATTCAAAGAGTATGTGATCATTTATAGATTGTTTAATTATTTGTACACTACGTGTGAACAGGGTTCGGTCGCCATCTACGTATTCTTTTATCATAGTTAGAAAGCTGACTTGGATGAATGGATGATTCAAAACGCCTTTTTAAATATATATATATATATATATATATATATATATATATATATATATATATATATATATATATATATATATATATGCAGAGATGGCCCACGACACAGCGCTAGGGGCCATACTCCACCGGTTAACACCTGGGAACCGCAGAATTGCTCGCCACGTCGAGAGATTAACACGAAAGATCGTGAAAATAGAGAGCTCCGTGGTCTTCAATGAAGCCTGCATAAACAACGACTTGCTGCCAGACTATAAACATGTCAAGATGAAGAAGAGAAAATAAAATATTGTTTTTATTTTTTATATATTTTGATTTAAATAAAAATATCTGCATCTAACACATGTTTTTTAAGGCATTTTGCCTCATTCATTGAGATTAAAATTTTAAAGATGCTTAAAAAATGAACTTTCCAAAATTTATATATATATATTGTGTGTATTTAGGCAGCATATTTTCATTCAGGCAAACATTATTAAATAACACGGAGTGGTTTTGTTTGATGCGACTTTTTTTTATTTTTTCTAATTTTCCGAATTGTCCATCTAATGTTTCGGTCAAATTGATGTAAATATGATCCATGGGTTTCGTGTTCCATTCTTTTTTCTTTTTTCTTTTTTGCAAGTACTTTCGATTTGAATCGTCAAATTATCTTCAGGTGGTATTAGTTTTAGTGTCTTTAAAAAAACCCATGGATCATATTTACATCAATTTGACCGAAACATTAGATGGACAATTCGGAAAATTGAAAAAATAAAAAAAAGTCGCATCAAACAAAACCACTCCGTGTTATTTAATAATGTTTGCCTAAATATATATATATAAAAAAGATTGCAAGACTTGTTTAGAACGTGTTTAACTTACTGACATATATGCGTTAACTACCAGCCAAAAATGTAAGGAATCATTTTATATTGACAGAAAATGTAAGTCAAATTTCTTTAGAATATAAATACGATAGAGTTGAATGAAGATAATAATCGACAAAATAAGATATGGAAAGCTAACTAATCTCATCAATATATTTCAAGGTACAAAGTTCTTGCTCATGTAAAATATAAAATCCTGATTAAAACTATTTTTAATTTCTGTAATTTATCTATAGAATATATATAAGCATTACAATTATCCTTTGCATCATTGAGCATCTTAAAACCAGTCGGGTTTCTAATCTCAGTTTAAATCATACGTTCAACTAATTGTCACACAAAAGAGCCTATATATACAAAAACAAACATATATATATATATATATATGTATATATATATATATATATATATATATATCATCTATAAAATATATATATATATATATATATATATATATATATATATATATATATATATATATATATATATATATATATAGCAACCAGGCGTAATTATGTAAACAAACGGAGAATAAACTTTAAACGCCCTAGGAAAGCCAAATGTACCAGTAGCTGCCGTACAGCTATCTATCGGCAAAACAACAAATATTAAACTATACTTATAAAACGATAGTAAATAATCACGTATTTCACACAGACTTCATAGTGTAATAGTGGAGCACTGGACCACGGGTTTCGAAACCTGTCAGAGTGGGTTCGCTCTGAAGAGTCACCGTACGACGAATCACGTGTCAGCAGATAACTATATTTTCTATAATATATATATATATATATATATATATATATATATATATATATATATATATATATATATATAACGTCTCTACCAATCGGGCGATATCATGTAAAGAATGAACCGGAGAATAAACTCTACACGGCTTTAGAAAGCCAAATGTACCAGTAAATGCAATACAGCTAGTTATCGTCAAAAACAACAAAAGATATTAAATCATATATATATATATATATATATATATATATATATATATATATATATATATATATAAATATATATATATATATATAATAATTCGGTAGATTGCCATTTTATGACATAATTTTTAATATTATAATCAATCTCCAAAAATCTACACTTAACAATGTTTATCAATATGTACGCGTGTTTCAAAATATCATTTTATTATCCCTATTACATCAGCGTATAACTTGATAAACTTTTATTGTTTTTCTTCATCAAAATATTGACTTTATCAATTTCGATTCAGGTAATTTCCATTGGATATATTTGCAATCAGTTAAAGAACAAAACAATGTTCGGATTTATAGACCAAATTAAACATTTTTGCTAAGCTGAGAGGATTATATCAAGATGAACGAACACTCGGCTCTCCTTAGAAAAGTAGGAGTTAATGCCTGGGAGCATGATATCATGAGAGCAGAATAGATAGCACACTATCCTCTACAAAAAAGAAGGTAATCCTGATAGGATGATATCGTGAGATGGGATCCCTTTACCATGCTTGAAAAATGATTACACCTGCCAGAATCCGATATCTCTACAAAGCCACAATTCACCTATGCATGAAGTATTTGTTGTCATATTTGGGCTGATGCAACAACAACAAGCCTCTCCGTCTCAGACAAGGTGAAAAATGTGTCTCTAATCTAATAAACCAAGTTCCATCCCCTGTCCCATCGCCGCAATGTTGCAGCTATGTGCTCGTTTTGCAAGTAATTTCATGGAATATGCTGTCCTGAACTTTTTGCACTGGTGCCTCCACAACGACACCAGATAATAGTCATTTACTTTTTTTGCATTTCATCTTTGTTGATCGGGTTATCTCATTTCTATAAACAGTCGCATTATTTTACAGATCAGAAGACGCTGGGCAAGTGTTTATTTCAAGTCGTTAATTCCGTGTTCAAATCTCATCTGATGCATTGTCTTTGACGACGCACTAACACCGTTATAAAAAAATAGCAAACGAATATTTACACAACTAATGGGTAGAATATTGACTTTTGTGTATAATTGTATACACTATATCGTTTATAAGTATTACATTTCGGGATTAAATGATATCAAAAGGTCGATATGCCGTAGAACAGACATGTCAAATTATATATGGAAATACATAGACATAAACAAACGAAAAATGTTCATCCTTGTCAGTATATTAGCCAAGATAAAATACCAGTAACCTTTAAGGAATAAGCGAAAGCCAATATGTCTAGTCTAGAAATGCTAATTTACGAGTTTCTTCAAATTTCCCCCAGTTAAATATCGACAATCCGGAACTGCTATCTGAACTATTACCTCTTTGAAAGACGATCACGAAAACTTCGTTTGATGAAAAGCGATAATTATGTTTAACCTTCAAGAATTGTATTTTCCTTGCGGGCGAGTGGTCACTCTGAATGGACATTAGTTCACCAGAAGTTGCAGAAATCTGACCAATGGAACGATTTTGCAATTAAGCTTTGCTACGTTTGAGATTAAATACCATTCGTGCATCAAGAAAAAGATAACGGCACCAACACGATGCATCCAGACACTTACTATAAAAACTGAAGCTATAATGTATGTTATTTGCATATAGATACAACTTATTCCAAATTTTCCAATATCTACATCGTTGTAACGTATATTTTGCAATCCTGTTCAATCTATTTCAAGATATATTTATTCAGACACACACACACACACACACACACACCATAAATAAAATAACAGTACGGATACGAATAAAGTTATTGAACCGAGAGATAAATATACTTTGTTTGTATATTTATATATATTAGACTAACACTATAGTTTGAATACATCTAAAAATGCATAAACTTTGATATGTTAAGACATTCTTGTTGCATATTAAAAATAATAAGTGTCTTCACTTCTGTATCATGGATAATGTAAAAGTGACTACACATTGTGCTATCTAATTTACATACTGTTTAAGGTATGACTGAACAAAATAATAAGAGTAGAACACTAAAAGAACGATCTACTCAGAAACAGAAACAACATATAATGAATACAGTTTATTTACTTTCATTGACACTGCCACATTAAGTAAATCTGTATGAATACTATTTTTTTCTTATTTCTGTGTTCGTTAGCATAGGGACGAGACATTCTTCCAAATGCCAGACTATCACATGCTATTTAGAGGCTCCAACCGAGTACTCTTTTAAGGATTTTGGCCGTTCCCTTAAGTGCAATTATTTGGATTTATTTTGCACTTGGTTTTCCGGGAATACTTTCCAGACTCTTTTTGAAATTTTTCTTCATGAGGCCTTAGCTCCTATTGTAACTGAGATAATGTTGATGTTTTGTAGGTTCCAGTTTCTCTTCATATCATACATTAGGCCTTGGTATTTTGTCACCTTCTCCCTTTCTGCTCTGTTTAAGCCACTGTCATTTGGAACACTCACCTCAATCAGTGTTGCCTCTCTTTCTGCCTTATTTAATATGACTATGTTCGGTTTGACTGCTGCATTTTCCAGGTAGGTAGATGTAGGAACCACATGATCATAATGTATAGTATACTTATCGTTTCCCATAGTCCTCTCCGGTAGATGTTCCCAGGACTTAGTGCTACATTGAATGTTAAGATTTTTACAGATGTTCCAGTGTATGTATTTGCACACACCATCATGGCGCGTTGTGTTGTGGCATAAAATGTGACCTGTGTGATATCCTACGAAACAGTTATTTCGTAATTGTTTCGCTTTTGTTGTTACTTTTTGGTAGATAGTAAGAATTATATTTAAGCGGCGACATTGGGAAGGAAGAAGACCCGAAGAAATACCTCGTTTCTTATAGTCACGTGGTATCCTTGAACCCATTTCCTCGTGGTTAAAAGGTTTAAAATGTAAGTAATTTAAAGTAGAATGCAACATAACGATGTAACGCTGAAATAAAAATGGGCCACTTTTTTGCAATGCTCATGGAGACAGTAAACATATTCGAGAGTGATTTAATAAAAATAGAGTAAAGAAGTGCGAGAGAAATACATACAAAGCTAATTGGGAGATGGTTGACTTGTTCAGTTAATTAAACACTACGATAAATTTGAACAATTCTAAATGAACTATTCTCAACTATAAATCAATCGCAGAACTAAATAATATTGTAGCATGTTTTTGTCTCATTAAAATATATAGGATAAACAGCTTAACTTCCATTGTGGGTGGACGTAAGTCGGATTACGGCTACATCAGTTTGTGTGGATTTTGAAATAAGCGAACCAGTGCTGGCGTAGTGACACAAAAGTTTGCAAATAAAAACTATTTCCCATGATTAATGGCAGACGAAAATGACCCATGAGGTTAAATTCAAAGTATGGGGTCAAAGTAAGCCAGACACAAAAGAGACAGAAGAGTACATGAAACAATAACGTCACAGATGTCGAATTGACCTGGTACGAAAGTTTGATAAGGAGTTGGTGGTGGAGGCTTGGCCTCGAAGGACGTTATATAATAAGATGCAATGCTTAAAAAAAGTTGAAACCGCCAAAGCGAAGGTCGTCGATGTAACTTTAAGCGGGACGGATCGCCGATAAGGATGCAATACATAAATAAGTAAAAATCGCTAATAGCGAAAATGTGGCCTCCAAGATTTCTGACCGTTCGTTATGTTCATCCATAGTTCACTCTCCTATGTGTTAGTTAAGTGAGTTTGTTATGGTAGTCAACGTGAATATTTCTCTCCAGAATAAAACTTAGAAACTCTCATGATATGCTGTCTCTGGTGTCCTTTATGTACGATATAAAAAAAGTATTATCTATCTAGCTCCACTGATGACGATCCTGACCATGGATAAGAAGACAATGAAAAATACAGCGGCAACTAGACGTAAGTTTTAAGGCGGCGACGATGAAAGAGAATGAAATGACGACGATATTGCACACACAGAACAGTGAGAAAGATAGAGATAACTAATCAAAAAGGTATTTCACAAACGTTTGACACTTGTTGATCACTATTGAAAATGAAGAAGATGACTAAAGAATTAATAAACGCGCAGAAAACTAAAAGAGTTAGTGAGCAAGCAACTAGCACGCGTAACATCACTTTTTACCTTCTCTTTTCCCTTTCCTAATACCTTTTTTCTCACCTGTTAATCCTTTTCCTTGATAATTTCCTGTTTTCCCATTCCACCCATCATTAGGCTTTTTTAATAGCGGACGTGTCACTACTGTTTTGTAGATAGATAACTTGGCGTACGTACTTCGATTTTACTTACATTTCATAATCAAAAAAATACAACCTTTGTTTTTAATAGGAATTCTTATAGTTTTGCGACTGATAAATTAAAAAGCTTAGCCTTCAATTATTGTTTGTTTAGATTATATTTATGTGTTACGCGTCGTTGACGAATGATTATGCTCGCATGTAAATAAATAATATATCAATTTTCTTAAACCTGTGTAAACGACCAACCAATAAAAATATACCCACATTAATATTCCCACGAGTAAGAACATATACGCACACACGGTAACATACACACAAGCATATGTTTACACATAAACATCTGCAAACACAAGATAAATACGTATAAATTTCAACACGTAAATCGGAAACTAAGCATAGATGTTTAGAAGAGAATTTGCTGTACTATTATATACTTGATAATTAGGAAACGTATGAGTTGTCTTCCCTTTTTTCACGATATAGCTAAGTTGAATAATATAATGGATTAAACTTTCGAGCTTTGCTAATGCATAAGTCTGAAATTATGAAAATTCCGAAATAACACCAATCATTTCTGTTTATAGCAGCATTGCTCACGGTCGACTTGGAGTTATTTTCGATACTGGACTAAGCCAATGTCAGGTCAATAGGATTGCAATTGGGGCAAAACGTGTGCCATTATAAAAGCCTCATCGTATACTCACCCCTTCAAGAGGTGTCAATTGTCTCTAGAGAGAGAAGGCAAATCGAAGTTCAATACCAATATGCTTATAATTGTACTAAATTGAATATAAAACGTTCTGCTTTAGAGCATGAATATTTATTTATATCCAAACATGGTATTCTATTGTGACTTCTCGATATAAACTCATATCTGTTTTGGTATATTTGAAAAGTGGATTTGATGAATTAAAACAAATTAGAAAAGTTTTAAAAATCATTCTACGTTTAAGTCTGAATACTTCGTGTCTGGAAACAAGCTGAACCATGTATATGTGTTTCTATAAATGTTTATAGAATGTAAAACTTTAAAGTCTTATGTGTACAGCTGTTATATAATTGTGGTTATTGAGCCACCACACCTCCCCTCCCAGACGATCGAGGATATGTAAGCTGTCAATGTGAGATGCGTGTAATATGTAGGCGCTGAATGTGACAGGAACTACCTGATAGCATAGCATAGACTGGCAGAGTTTTGACATTCTGATATGCCTAGTTCTCTGTCGATGTGGGGTATGGCAATGTGCAATTCTAGGAAGTCTACCTTCCTAGACTTTACATTCTCGCTCTTTGAGAAGGGGTTAGTTTATTGCTAATCGCGTGAGGCGCCCTTACCGCGGAATGCCGACAGGGCTACCAAGGCAATTTTTGTTCGGCGAAAATACTCTTCTTCTCAAATTCCACTTTTCGACCTTTTATTCCCATCTTCCCATCGTGGAAGTGAAATAGATAATTCAGTTCGAAACAGACTCGCCAAGAGTGTGAAAATAGAGTCCTAACAATCTAACTGTCTACATAAACTATGTAGGTAAGATAAATAATGAAAATGTGTTTTGTGTACAAATATTTTTGTGATAATTATTGCCGAAAACCAACGATCAAAGACACCGACAACCCATGAAGACTTGCCATCAGACATATATCCCGTTCATCAGAGCAGAAAAACCGACCAACCGGAACAAGTCATCAGACAACCATCATCAACCTCCACCCGATGAAGAGAGACGGTATCCGACACAGCTTCTTGATGTACATATAATCACAATAATCTCGGGGGTGAAAAGGCGAATATTAACAAAGGTTTATAGATATTAACAAGCATTTGCTGCGTACGTCATTGATCAATAGATAATTCATTTATTCAAAAGCTGAGAAACGCAAATATGTTTGGATGTGATCAGACGTTTCTATAAAACATTCCTTCCGTTGCTGGTTCGGTCTGTCAAGTTTCAATTTTAAAAGTATGCATCTGCGCATCTCTATAAGAAAATATGGCAATACGCGATAATTAAGTTTTCTAAATACACAGATTAGATTTAAGGATTATTAGAATATCGTTCTCGTTAAAAACAAAAACAATAAACGTTATCATTTTTTTTTTAATTGAAGCTCTTCAACACCAGGATAATTTTAAGAGATTAAAAAGTATGCTATACGTGAAATGTATGATATTGATTTGGCTTTCTCTAAAACAACTAACATCTAGATAAACTAGCCTGACACAAGGCATTTAACATTTAACAGAAATATTTCTACGGCTATATTGTATCGATTTATCAGTTTCCTTCTATATAATACATTGTTGATAGTATTTAAATGTGTTCCATATCCTATCAGATTGAACCGACTGCAACAACAATTTACATCGGCTAATTTTAATTAGATTTCCCTTCGACTGGGATTAAAAAGTAGTATCTGTTATGTGCCGTTCCCAGCGCCCTCATGAGCAGATTTCTTAGGGCAAGCCCTGGACTCTCCACGTTAAGCTGAATTTGTGTCACATTCTGTCCTGATAAAAAGATAAGTAGATGCTATTTGGTACAATGTCGAACGACAGTTGTTTTTTGTCTTTGTTTTTTATTGATGGTTCACCACCAATTCAGGCCCGCGGGTCACTCGACGATGAAGATGGGACGATAATCGCCACGGAAAAATATTGGAAACAATGGGTGATTATCCAAGAGGACGGCTCAACAAGTATTTGTTTAAATTAGATGTGAGGATGGCCATGTTGTAGTTGAATTCCAATATCCCCGCCCGTCCACAACGAATTTAAGAAGATATTAGAGTAGAAAATCCTTCCGGCATCTGGGTACCTCTACAGTGAAGGGATGATTTCTCATTTACTTTCGATTGTGCTCTAATGAGCTTGCTGCTCTGGTGCCCCCACGACGTAGATTCGCTAGACCAACCCGACCATCTGCCAAATCCCATCTATACACTGTGGAGGTCTCCAGATGCCGAAAAGCTTTCTACTCCAAAAGCTTCTTTCCTCGTGCTGCTGGACTCTGGAACTCACTCCCTGCTCCCTGCTCCCTGCTCCCTGCTTTCCTGACGTTACTGACCTGACATGCAGAAATGTAAAACTAATGTCAACAGACATCTCGCTACGCAGCTCCTAAATTAGGTTGACCCCTATAACCTTCACCCTTTTTTCTCAGTAGCCCCTTACGTCTGCAGTGATGGCCTGCCTTATTTAGGGTGAACTATGTTAAAAAATATGTACAGAGGTTAGTGAAAGGTTTCGACTGTAGTCGTGTGATCGTGCGTATCAACTTATAATCCAGGAATTATCAAGAGATAAATAATGCACCATTCGGAATCGGGGGATAAAATAAACACCCATTTATATTCATCGCCCAATTGACTTCTAAAAATAATAAACCTACCAACTTTAGCTATGTTTTATTTGCGTTGCATTACCGTAAGTCGTGACGTTTTTTATGTTAAACAAATACGACACGGCAAATAAATTTTGCATTAAATATTCATCAAAATCAATAATTACTTTTAATTTTTGAATTGTAGTTTTATAAATGTTATTAAATAAAAATAAAGAATTATTTTTGTGTTGTTTATCTTTTCATATTCATGTCCCTTGTGATCTAACAGGGATTCATTATTTAGATGTGTTCTACTTTTAAAAAGATATAAGTTACTTCCCAAGCACACAAATATCCGAAGTTATCTCTCTTCTAACTGATACAACACGCGCTTTCTCATCCAAACTCATATATCAACAGATGTTAATTATAAGCTTCTCTCCCCCTGTAGCTTCACCCGCCACCTCTTCTCCTCTCTCTCTGTCTGAATATGCTGTTGTTCGCTGCTACTGAACACTGCCGTTACATCTCGCTGTTGCTTCTATAGGAACTATGTAACTGAAGTGTAACATGCGAACAAGTGAGAGAAACACGTGAATATTAATATATAGATGCATGAATGGTTATTCTATTACTCTTGTAGTAGGAGTGACGATATTTCTAGCAAAGTATTAACTGATAAAACAAGACAGCACCGGGAAAAAGAATAGATGTCTTTCTTGTAAGAATTTGTCGTAAAGTAAACAGTACAGCGACAACAGTTTAAAATCTAACCTGGTTTTGCTAATTCGGTTAACCGTACTAGGAGCAACAACTAAGCCAGCTATCGTCTACACACGCTGTATTTACGTATCGATCCTAATTTTTATTGATTTGTCTGTAATTCAGAACCACTAACCGTGGATCAAGCCTGCTTGGTGGTTAGCTTGATGAGGTTAGCTTGATGAGATTGTTTAAACAGCGCTCTGGAGGCCGACTTAGATTTACTTAACTGAAAATCTTTATTAATCGTAAATTGTTGTTGGACAAATTCTATGACAGCATAATGTAAACAATAACGGGTATGCGTACGATCCGTCGATTCAATCTGAGCGTTTAGTGATGAAACTGATGTTTCAAATTGAAAGGTGGCAGATCAACGAACCGCCCTACGGTGACCAGAGTCATTTATGGAGGTTCGTAAACGTAGCTAAACTACTATTTCAAGCTTGAGCGTTACATACAGATGAACCGTTATACGGATTGACTGACTGACCCTCTTTTAAACATCTGCGGACGCATTTATGAATGCTATAAGAAAATTTAACAGACCAAATAAAATCGCATTTAAAAAAGTCTGAAACGCTAGAGTAAATCGAATCTTAATGATAGTCTTGTATTCAGGGGCTTGTCATGATAGACCCACATGGCTTAATAATGTATTTGTTTAATATATTTATTTTAAAAAGACCGACAAATAAGTATCTCATCGATTAGCGAAGACATTTTAAAATCTTTTTTATGTTCTAAGAAGTCATCACTTATATAGGGCAAATGCTACTCGATGGTAAGTCCTTTAAAATATGACTGTACATGTGCGGTAATTTGTCCAAAACTTAAATTCCACCATTGTTCCACTCTTTTAAAAATCGCTATGACATTAAATGTTAAACACTTATATAAAATATATAATTTGTATAAAAAGTATATAATTTGTAAAAAGCTTATTAAAAATATATAATGTGTATAAAACGTGTATAAAATATATAATTTGTATAAAACTTATATAAAATGAGTAATTAGTATGAAACTTGTATGAAATATATAATTTGTATAAAACTTTTATGAAATATGTAATTAGTATAAAACTTTTATGAAATATATAAAACTTGTATAAAATATATAATTTGTATAAAACTTATCTAAAATGAGTAATTAGTATGAACATTGTATGAAATAAATAATTTGTATAAAAGTTGTATAAAATATATAATTAGTATAAAACTTATATGAGATAAGTTACTAAAATGAAACTTGTATGAAATATATAGTTTGTATAAAAGTTGATTAAAATATATAATTTCTGTAATACTTATATAAGTAATTAGTATGAAACGCTTATGAAATATAATTTCTATAAAACTTGTATAAAGTATACAATTTGTATAAAACTTATATAAAACAAGTAATTAGTATTAAACTTGTATGAAATATATAATTTGTATAAAACTTGTATAAAAATATAATTTGTATAAAACTTGTATAAAGTATACAATTTGTATAAAACTTATATAAAATAAGTAATTAGTATTAAACTTGTATAAAATATATACTTTGTATAAAACTTGTATAAAAATATAATTTGTATAAAACTTATATAAAATAATTAGTATGAAACTTGCATGAAATATATAATTTGTATAAAACTTATATAAGATACGTAATTAGTATGAAACTTATATAAAATAAGAAACTAGTATGAAACTTGTATGAAATATATAATTTGTATAAAATGTGTATAAAATATATAATTTGTATGAAACTTATATAAGATAAGTAATTAGTATAAAACTTGTATGAAATATATAATTTGTATAAAACTTGTATAAAATATATAATTTGTATAAAACTTATTTAAAATAAGTAATTTGTATGAAACTTGTATAAAATATATAATTTATCGAATAAATGTTTAATTGAGTAAAATGTGTTGTGTTACATAACTATGCCATGTGCACATCTGGCGCCATCTTTAGTTGTCATCATGTGTGACAACGGCCACGAATATCTAAACAACACAATATTAATACTTGCATTCCTTATTTATCATTCATCAGTGGAACATAATAAATCGTGATACCTAATCGCGATTACTAAGCTTGTATGTGTGGTGGGGTGCGCACTCATCGATCATCTCGAGACGTCCACTCAGTCTCGAGGATAGTCGAGGGAAGAGAGAGACCTCTCACCTCGCTCGTGACATCAAAAACACAGGAGACCTACTTCCCGCTTGACCTTCATGATATGACATCTATTTTTCTTTGGGGGATTAGAAGAAAGTAACACATTGGTTTGTTTAGAAAAGGTGGTGTTGTAGATTGTGTATAACAGATAGTCCTGTACAATGTTACTATAATATATATTATTATTTTTGACTTCAGTTACTATAATATCCTTTATTATTAATGAATTCAGTTACTATAATATCATTTATTATTAATGACTTCAGATACTATAATATTATTTATCATTAATGACTTCAGTTACTATATAATACCATTTATTATTAATGAATTCAGTTACTGTAATATCATGTTTTATTTATGGGTTCAGTTAAAATAAGATCAATTATTATTTGTGACTTCAGTTACTATAATATCATGTATTATTTATGATTCAGTTACTATAATATCCTTTATTATTAATGAATTCACTTACTATAATATCATTTATTATTAATGACTTCAGATACTATAATATTATTTATCATTAATGACTTCAGTTACTATAATACCATTTATTATTAATGAATTCAGTTACTGTAATATCATGTTTTATTCATGGGTTCAGTTAAAATAAGATCAATTATTATTTGTGACTTCAGTTACTATAATATCATTTATTATTTATGACTTTAGTTACTTTATTATCATTTATTATTCATGACATCATTTACTAGAATATCATTTATTATTTATGACTTCAGTTACTATAATATCATTTATTATTTATGACTTTAGTTACTTTATTATCATTTATTATTCATGACATCATTTACTAGAATATCATTTATTATTTATGACTTCAGTTACTATAATATCATTTATTATTTATGACTCTATTTACTATAATATCATTTATTATTTGTGACTTCAGTTACTATAATATCATTTATTATTTATGGCATCATTTACTATAATATCATTTATTATTTATGATTCAGTTACTATTATATCATTTATTATTAATGACTTCAGTTACTATAATATCATTTATCATATCCGACTTCGGTTACTAAAATATCATTTGTTATATATGACTTCAGTTGGTATAAGATCATATATGATTTGTGACTTCAGTTATAATA
Organism: Sepiola atlantica; assembly: GCA_963556195.1. Classification (NCBI taxonomy): domain Eukaryota; kingdom Metazoa; phylum Mollusca; class Cephalopoda; order Sepiida; family Sepiolidae; genus Sepiola; species Sepiola atlantica. Next base: position 24,844,511 of record OY744518.1, read on the forward strand.
ATATTTATTATTTGTGACTTCAGTTACTATAATATCATTTATTATTTATGATTCAGTTTCTATTATATCATTTATTATTAATGACTTCAGTTACTATAATATCATTTATCATATCCGACTTCGGTTACTAAAATATCATTTGTTATTTATGACTTCAGTTGGTATAAGATCATATATGATTTGTGACTTCAGTTATTATAATAATATTTATTATTTGTGACTTCAGTTACTATAATATTTATTATTAATGACTTCAGTTACTATAATATGATTTATTATTAATGACTTCAGTTACTATAATATCATTTATTATTTTTGACTTCAGTTACTATAATATCATTTATTATTAATGACTTCAGTTACTATAATATCATTTATTATTGGTGACATCATTTACTATTATATCATTTATTATTGGTGACATCATTTACTATTATATCATTTATTATTGGTGACATCATTTACTATTATATCATTTATTATTAATGACTTCAGTTACTATTATATCATTTATTATTTGTGACTTCAGTTATTATAATATCATTTATTATTTATAGCATCATTTACTATAATATCATTTATTATTTATGATTCAGTTACTATTATATCATTTATTATTAATGACTTCAGTTACTATAATATCATTTATCATATCCGACTTCGGTTACTAAAATATCATTTGTTATATATGACTTCAGTTGGTATAAGATCATATATGATTTGTGACTTCAGTTATTATAATAATATTTATTATTTTGACTTCAGTTACTATAATACCATTTATTATTTGTGACTTTATTTTCTATAATATCATTTATTATATCTGACTTCGGTTACTATAATATCATTTATTATTTCTGACTTCGGTTACTATAATATCATTTATTATATCTGACTTCGGTTACTATAATATCATTTATTATTTCTGACTTCGGTTACTATAATATCATTTATTATATCTGACTTCGGTTACTATAATATCATTTATTATATCTGACTTCCGTTACTATATAATCATTGATTATGTGTGAGTTGAATTATTACTGGCCGTTGTATAATATTGTCTTTGTGGAACGCATTTGGAATGAAGATGACATGAAAGAAGCAATTTATATAAATAGCCTCTCTTTGCAAATTTTACATACTGGCTTGGAATATTTTGGAAGAGTAAATAAGTTTGACTCTTTTGGTGGCTTTACAATATGCATGTGTGTTGTATATTACTAGAACATATCATGTACACAAACATTTACTTTTGTAGTTAAATAACCTTAATAATTTGTGTTAAATCATTGTCGAACGTTGATGTACATAACGTGTCACAATCATATTTAGCCTATTGCTTTAAAAAATAGTTTTGTAGATGTAAATGGAGTATTATATTTAATGCTACTAAGACAAAGCTCCTTTCTTTTAACAATTACAATAAACATTTCCAACCACAGATTGACATAGCTGATAGTACTCTTTCTGATAGTACAACGTTCACATTCTTATGTCTAACATTCACTGGCAACATGAATTGGAATAAATACATAGAAGATACTGCCAACTCTGCTGCAAAGAAGGTAGGGTCTATCATATTTTAATTGAATAAGGCAAATTTTATCCAACTATTATTCCTGAATATACTGTATAGAAACTTCACTTTTGTTTCACTTTGAACTATAAACTTTCATATTATGAAAACATACTTAAATATAAACTCTTTCTTGAAATTGGTTTGACTTAATCCGTTTTTCTGTCAATGCGGTTTAATCCTACATTTTATGTTCCTCTTTACTGAGTGGATATTTGATGGGAACTATTTTACAGAATGTTAACCTGAGAACTAGAAATCTTAATTGATAATCCCCATAGGTTTAATAGCTGCATTAAGTCTACGTCAAATAAATTATTTGTGTTTTGTAATATGTACATTTTTACTTTTTTCGTCGTTTTCTTAAAAGTAAAGTCGATAATTATTTTACCCTCAAAATTAAATGTTCCACCAGTCATTATTCTGACAATTAGATTCTTAGCATGGGCGGCTTTTCTAACCTTTTCTATGACTTCATGTTAATAATTGACTTGTCCTAACAAGAATCCAATTGAAATGTTACGTTTTTTTATTTAGGATTTTAACCTGAACATATTTTATTATAATTCTGCCGCCACGTTGGTTCGTTTTTGCTTATTTAACCCGAATTTTATTTCCTTTATTCGTTCTGCAATGCGAAATTTTATGTCCAACTTTTTTACAACTCAGGCAGGTTTTGAAACGAAATGGGCAATCTGTTACCCAATGAAGACTTTTACAGCGATAACATGGGCTCGGTGGTAATTTATCCTGTTTTATAGGGCTGGTTCGGTTGTGTAGAGGCTGAAACCCCTTTTTTGTTTTGCATTTCGATTTTGACGTACTATTCTAATGTGTGCAATGCTCGACTCTTCGATGTCCGTCGAATCACGCTTAACACTTATAAATCTCTTGATATCTTCAGCTATTGTTAAGTTTGGTTCATTTTCTTATTTATTTAGAACCTCCGTCTGATCTCAACGTCTTTTCCTGATGCAAATGTTTGCACGAAAATTAAGCATTTAAAATTATCAGCACTAAGTTCGGGTAATTTACAATCGTCTCAGTGTTTATTGACAACTGATGCGAACGTTAAATAATCTTCGTTGTCTTTTTTACCAGGTTCCAACACTTCCAGCGTTTGTGAAACAAAATATCTTGGGGCTAAAAAGTTTGGTCAAACGATTTATAGTTTCAGCAAAAGTCAAATCGTTCGTTTTTCGGAGCAAAATGAAATCCACGAACTTAGTATGTTCGGTGGTGCCTAATGTACGGAGCAGCAGTCGAACCCTTTTAGATTCTGCCCAATTTTTACAATCTATAGATCCTCATATCTTCTAAAATACGACGCAAATGTTTTATCCTCGTCTGAGGATTAAGGGAAATTGTCAATTGCGCTCCTAACGGTATTTTGTGAGAAACCATTATCGTTTTCGTTACCTTGACTCTTAATCTATATTGTTTGCATTAATACTTCAATCTTTTCGCCAGTTTCTTTTTTCTGTTCTAAATGTTTTAATTCTGTTCTAGAAGCTTTTTAATAGGCTTCTCACCTTTGTTCTCGAAGCTCTTGACTTTGGCTGGTGATACCAGATCAGGCTGCCCTGTGGCTCCCTGAGACGAAATTCACCTACATTGACGTTTTTTGTTTTTCTTCTTTTTTTTTTTTTGTAAAACTTAATTATGTTCTACAAAACCAAAAACAAAAACAACAGCCCCTCTCCCTTTCTCCCTCCCCTTTTTTATTTTATTTTTAGAACTTGAAGCATAAATCTTTTACTATAATGACCAGATTCGGCATTAAATAACCCAAAAAGGGTTGATATGCCGTAAAACAAAACTACCAAACCAAAAACGATGATTAAACATTTGAAGATATAAAGAACTTGAAGCATAAAAACTTTTACTATAATGACCAGATTCGGCATTAAATAACCCAAAAAGGGTTGATATGCCGTAAAACAAAACTACCAAACCAAAAACGATGATTAAACATTTGAAGATATAAAGAACTTGAAGCATAAAAACTTTTACTATAATGACCAGATTCGGCATTAAATAACCCAAAAAGGGTTGATATGCCGTAAAACAAAACTACCAAACCAAAAACGATGATTAAACATTTGAAGATATAAAGAACTTGAAGCATAAAAACTTTTACTATAATGACCAGATTCGGCATTAAATAACCCAAAAAGGGTTGATATGCCGTAAAACAAAACTACCAAACCATACCATACCTTGACTTTGGTCTAGTAGATGTTTTTTAAATCATTCTTCATGTTTCTATAGTCTTTCTTGTTTCCTGTTGCAATTGCATCTGATACTTCACCATTTCTGTGATAGTAGCTTTAAAGTCTTCCATATTTTACATGTGTCCTTTTAGAATACCGTGTTTATAATATGTCTTTTTTACAATAACGCTTTTAGAAAGTTGTTTCTGTTAGATAACGTAATCTTAGTTGTAAAAAGAATGTAAAACCTTTTTTCTCTCGACTAAAACAAAATAACTTTTTTAGTACGCTTCTCACATAAGTGACGGATTTACGGTCGGAATTTTAGTCAACAGAGAAAAATATAAAATACGTTATTAATTTGTTTCTTTCGGCAGTAGGATTTTTCTCTTTTGGACAGATAAGAACTCATGTTATTCTTTTCTTGTTAGCAATTAACTACAGTGTCGGAATAGCAATTTAAAAAATCACTGACCTATTGTCAAATGAAAGAAAAATAAGCTGGTCTTTTACGTGTTTTCCTCCAACCGGAAAAGGCAGTTTTTAGAATAAGGATGTTTTCTGGTGAATTTGCCGTTGATTTCTTCAAATATGTCTTTATTAAGGTTCTCCAAAACAAGCCTTAATATACTTTGCCGCCAATTGTAGCGTATATTTATAGTTTCTCAAGAATCCTTTACTGTAACTATGTCGTCAGTCGCTGTTGTTGTGTAAGTCTGGAAATCACGTCGCCAGTTGTTGCGGGGTCTTTATTAATGTTCTCATGACAAAATCCTTACTGTTGCTGTTGTTTCCCGTGTAAGTTCGAATACCTCATAGCCTGTTGTTGTGAAATCCTATTTAATGTTTTTCGCGAGTTTTTTTTTTTTAGTCCCGTGTTAAGTTCGAATAGCTCGTAGCCAGTTGTTGTTGCCTTGGTTAGGATCCAGAATAGAAAACACAAATACGGGGTTTAGCAAAAACAAGTACCTTGACGAAAAGTATAATACAACAGAGGAACAACGGTAGTGGTACGTCAATCTTGACTTCTAGTATAGACTGGAGTTGATGCAACACAGTATTTATTGAGTATGGAAGAGTTCAAATAATCCGTATATTAAAGTACCATAACAATATATATATATATATATATATATAAACATATATATATATATATATATATATATATTAACATATATATATATATATATATTAACATATATATATATATATATTAACATATATATATGCGTATACATATATATATATATAAATAAGGAGAAGAAGAATAAATATAATATATATACTTTTAAAGTTAAAACCTATCATTAAAAGTTGATACTCTGTAAACGAGATTGATCAATTATATAAATAAGTAAATAATGAGTATACAATTGTTACAAATAAAATATCTATTAAGTCATTAGTTGTTCAAAACAGAAAATTTATATTATTTAAAAGTCCTTCTTTTGAACAACTGATGATAAAATAGATTTAATATTTTTCACAATGTTATTCTCATCATTTATATATATATATATATATATATATATATATATTAATGTATTTTATGTAATTTTATTGGTGATTGTAACTTTTATTGGTTATTGTAACGTTTATATTATTTTTATACTACTAGAGCAATTGTTTCACTTCATAAGTGATAGAGATGCAGAAAATGGCATTACCTGTCGGTCTTGACATTATAGGACGTATTTTTCGTTGATATATATATATATATATATATATATATATATATATATATATATATATATATATATATATATATGAATTTTTTTAAGAAACCAGTTAACAGACGCGTGAATGTATATCAATAAATGAAAATTTATTTAATCATTTTTTTTACTATATTTTATAAATCTGAATTTTCGGTTTAACAAACCATAATCATGAAAATGTATTTAATAATTTTACTTTATATTTTATAAATCCGAATTTTCTAACGACGCTTTCAAAACTGTAGTAACACTTATATTATTCATCGCTAGCCTGACAGGGCATTCATTACAAGTAGCGGACATATAAACAAACTTTCTAATAACATCGGAGGATATCGTCAATCTGCGGCCACGTCGTTAGATTTTCACCATGAAAAAGAATTAAAAAAAACAAATACAATGTCTATTTACCATGATTATGGTTTGCTAAACCGAAAATTCGGATTTATAACACATCAAAAAAAATGATTAAATAAATTTTCATTTATTGATATAAATTTACGCGTCTGTTAACTGGTTTCTCCAGATAATTTCAAATATATCTTCTAACGACGCTTTCAAAACTGTAGTAACACTTATATTATATATATATATATATATATATATATATATATATATATATATATAGTCTCGGAAGTTTCTCAACCATTAAAACTATATCAAAAAAATAAAAAAATAAAAACTTATAGTCTCAAGTCTTCCAGTGGAAAATCACTCATGTAAGTCAATTTATTTTTTACAGTTATTATATTAGTTAGTTTCTAACACTATTTTAAGGGATCATCAGTTGTTTACCATGAAAAACTGTTTCGGGAATATATATATATATATATATATATATATATATATATATATATATATATATATATATATATATTAATGGACACGTATTTCTGGCTCACAGCCGTCATCAGCATGGCTTACTTGGACAAGGATCGAACCTTCGATATTTGTGTCTATATTCTGGTGTTTTATCACCGGATTATGACGCTATGCCTCGAAATGTGTACGATGTTTATCACCTAAATATTTTATTGTATTTTTATGTAATGTTGTTATTGCTTGTTTTAGCGTTTGTCGCTTTTTATACTATCATAACAATTGTTTAACTTCCTAAGTGATAAATATGCAGAAGATTGCATTATTTCATTGCACTTTTTCAAATATTAAATAGCATTGGAGCATTAGGAAGGAAAATATATTTCTATGTACCTGGTGTAGATCACATGAATCATTGACATCATATGTTGCATGAAATCTGAGAACTTTGACGTAAGAAGGAAAGAGTTCACGTGTGTCATTGATATCACGTCTTATCAAGTTTTCAACGGGAAGCCGGAAAAAGAATTCATCGGCCACTGCTCACTTGATAGTGGACAGCATTGTGTTTCATGAACGTAGGTTAGAGGAACGAATAAATGGCGTCAGAAATATTTACATCTATATCAATAAAAGATACATAAATGTGTTTCTCTGTCAGTGTCTGTGAGTGTGTGCATCCATTAAATGCTGTTCTTTCTATTAGATCATGAATTTGGGTGAAAATGACGCCTACGTATTCATATTATCTCAAGTAATGAAGTCAAGACATAGGGGGTCAAGGCCTCTTGGATATAATGTCATTCTGCTATTCACACATTATGTATGTATCCATATAATAAAGGAGAGCAAGTTTGTATGTCCTTTGAAAGACTATGTACAGACTAGATAGTTTACCTAAAATATAAAAGTTTATACACTTGTGTAATTTTCCTGGGGGCATGATGGAAGTATTCCTGACGCTCTATGTGCCCTTTAAAGGAAACCCTGCAAGTATATATATATATATATATATATATATATATATATATATATATATATATATATATATATATATATTTATATATATATATATATATATATATATATATATATATATATATATATATATATATATATATATATATATATATATATATATAATAGTTGTTATTGTTTATTATCTATGTACGTATACGTTTCGTCCTTTTTCACTCGGGACTCATCAGCATAGAGATATGACTATTCACTACCGGTCATGCGATTCGAAACCCCGAAATATATATATATATATATATATATATATATATATATATATATATATATATATATATATAAATCTCTTCGTATATGTATATTAATAAACATATTCATAAATAAAAGAATGCACAGAACCTAATATTACATCTAGGAATACAATTAAAGTGGGACCTGATATTGGCATTCATGCTTGACGGTATTCACCTGATAATACGAGTTAAATATAAAACGTAATCACAATTAACTTTAAGTATAAATGTCCTTAAAAGTACTTTTGACTCCTCATAGTATTTAAACATAATTTTATAAAAAATAAAATAAAATAAAGAAACAAATATTTAATAGCTCCATTCGGTATTTTGAATCATGTCTAGGTAACTATAAACTATTTTTGTTGTAAGTGACAAATTCCACCCTCCCTTAGTTTCGCATTTAATAGAAACTTACTACTTAAGTGAAGAATTATGGGTAATTAAGCTTAACTTAGTATTGATTTAAACGATTTATAAATAAATACTAAACATATTTCACGAAAACACCGAAGTATAACAATCTTAATAGTTTCTTGAATGGATGGCTGAGTCTATGAAACTGGTTCTAAACTGTTGAACTTCAAAGAGACCAGCTCCGTTGTTAGTTTCGTATTAAAATGACCTAAATAGACATCTGAAGGCTAATTGATGTAACTTTAGAGAGTAGAAAGATTATCCTCGAGTGAATTAGAATTTTTTATAAATAAATTATAGAACTTATTAACTATTTTAAGAAATATTACAGAATTAAAATGTATAAATGCCAACACAACTTTTAGGATGTACTAGCTTTGAACGAAAAATTCAAAATTGCGTATTAATTGGTTCTCCCACGTGTGAGTTTGCTCTTTTCTTTGTTTTTTGTTTGGTTTTATCCAAACATGAACCACTGTATAGTGTAGTTTTTTTCAAGACACTTTGATCCAAGAACTTTCTACTCTTTGTTAATTTTTCTGATGATTTTGTAATGTTGCAGAGACGATATTGACATAAAATGTTGTTTTGCACAAGAAAATGAAACGGACCGTAAAAAATATATCTCACAGAAATGTTATGTTTTTTTAGGAAATGTGAAAAAATAAAAATAAAATTAATAAAATAAAAACTGGAATATAATATGAACCTGACCAATGAGAGAAGGGCGAGGAACCACAAAGTTAGACATGAAACTTTTGGTTAAGATCAGAGAACAGATACTACTCTTTGAATTATGTATTTGCAGAAAGTATAAGAAAAATCACATTCAAAACAAATTAGGCACAAGACAATCAAAAGTGTAGAGAAATGGGTGTTGTTGGGCATCCATGGTCTAATGTGATGAAAATGCCTATCCCACTCTTCACTATAGTCACCATAATACCAAATTTACTCTAGGGGCTGTCCTTTTTAGATATCCCCAAATTGGTTTTACGTTTTTATTTTCCATAAATATAGTTATATATACATATATATATATATATATATATAGAGAGAGAGAGAGAGAGAGAGAGAGAGAGGGAGAGAGAAATTCGTTGGAGTATAATACACAATAAAATATTCTAAATCGTTTTAAAAACCATCGTACGTCAATTATTTATTGTTTGAGTTCGTGGGACTGATATAAACAATGTGCTACTTTTATTAATCTCTACTTACTTTATAATATATATATATATATATATATATATATATATATATATATATATATATATATATGCCAACGTTTTATGTATACAGTTCAACTTCAATTCCACTCTCGGTCCACGGAAGTATTTTTAAAATGGCCCGAATTCTCAATATTACTTCCGAATAAGTGCGCTCTACCTACAACTTAACTCAACCTCTCTCTATTGGATTTACTTCATTCTTGAACTTTTTTCTATGCTGCCTTCACGAAACCCCTTTTTTCCATCTGTAAATCTCCTTTCATTGGACATCTCATCAACGGACATTTACAAACTGGACAAACCTCATATCTTTTTTACACGAACTTTCGCACTCTCCATTACTGAATATTTTTTTCAAATTTTGAATGTTGGCTTTTCCACTGCTAACTTATCAATCTATGTAATTCCTCTGATGATAAGATTTTAATCTTTGAAAAGCCTTGGCTTAAGGAAAGAATAATAAACACATTTTACCGAGTATACCTTGCATTGAACAATCGAAGTTCAAATAAATTTGTCATTCGTACAGATTTATCCCTCTTCAGCAGTTATGTATATTTCGTAAACCGTCTTTACAGATTTTCCCATTCACTATCTTCTCATAATATTATTTATCATTCAATTGACAACACATCCACTTCAGTAAGGTGTACCCTTGAGTGGGTTCTGGCATTGATAAGACCTGGCTTATTAGTAAATGAAAACAGAAGGTTACTAATGTTTTCTATTTTGAAAGCAGGCTCGGGGACCATCAAAAATGCCCTAATAATGAAACTAATGGGCGCCAAAAAAGAAATCGTTCCAGGAGTACACAGAATGATGGCAGAGAAATATAGGAGTACATCAGACTTGAAAATGTTTATTATCACGGAGTTTGTTCTTTGAAATTGAAATAAATTGTCTGCGAATTGAGTTCTTTTACTTTTCAGACATGTTCAAATGTACTAAACGAATTTTTATTTGACAACATAGAAACAGAAAACGTTGGTTTTATATATGTTTTTACCTGTTGATAGTTAAATGTTTCGCTGCATCCTTTGATGTTTTGCACAATTGAGCGGTCTGCGAATACAATCTTTGACAATTCTTTGACAATTCTATAGTAAATTTTAAGATGAGTAATGTTTTGCCAAACATTTAAAAATACTTGCTGGGCATTATTAAGATTTTCTAATACAGTATCAATAGGCATGAGCCAGAAATGGTTCACTAATTATTTATATTTTTATTACTATTTTGTATATTGTTAATTCTATCGTTGTTACTATATCTATTAACATGTCTATCATGGCTTTCAGTTATTTATTCCATGGTATTTAGACAGCTATACAGAGTAATAGTATTTTTATTGTAGATCTTATGTATAGCATTATTAGAAGGAAAATGCCGACTTAAAAGATAAAGAGGCATTGCCCATTTTTGGATTTAACCAGCAGATTAAACGGGGAGAGTGTAAGTCAAATAATTCTACGGTTTCTATTTTTTCTGATACCTTTGTGATTTCTGTTATTATACTTAATGTTAGAGTTTATATAGCAACTGTTTTGTAAAAAATGATTGTATGTTTATTAGGATTAAGAAATACCGGGTAAAACCTTTCTTTCATATATGGCTGATATGTGTTTTTGGCGAGGTTAAAAGTAACATCTAATTCCTGTTGTGATCAAAACTTTAAGCTCTATATCTTTCATAGTTTTGTGTATAAAAGTTTTTATACTTTCATCCTTAGAATTAGTAGCGTTTCTAACTATGGATAGACCACCATCTCTATATAGTCCTATATCCTTAACGTTAATCACTCTAGATCTAGTTAGTTTAAATTCTCTGATAATTCATCTGTGAGACTCGGTCAGGATAAATGAAGTTACAATGCTAAAATAAACCTCATTTTAAACAAAACTCAATGTATATGTCTGTATATTCTACAAGCTTCTTCCAACTTTTGACATAATCAGTAAGAGTCACGGGAAATAACTGATCAAGAGATAATAAATACTTCACAATAAATTCATTCGAATTGTCGAGGTTTGAAAAGTTATGATCTCTGAAATATTTCTCTATACAACTAAATAAATAAAAGTCGCTTTGAGCAATGTCACAGCTGTAGGGAAAAGCCTGAAAACTGGCGAAGCTACAATTTACAAGAGTCTCTTTAAAATATCAATTATCAATCAGAAGCCATATTCAAATGTTTTGCGACTTGTATTTTTCTCCATTACTATCATCGACAAGTTTGGTGAGATATTTAGTATTGAACATACTTCACTTTTTCTCAGGAACCTGCAGCAAAAATGAATTCTTATTTATAAATAGTCCGAAATCTTATTTTTATTTGACGCTTTTTCTCATTCAGATAATTGTCCATTTTATCAAGGAAGATATATTGAGTGCGCCTTTGTCCTGTGTAGCAATACAAGTTTAACAATTCGTACCAAATTCACACACGAGAGTCAGATTCGATTGTCAAGATTGAAAACAAGACATTTTTATTTCCGGGGAAATAAACTTCGACACGAATCTGCTGCAGAAGTTCCTATATCCCAATTGAGATATCATAGATGAAATAGATAGATAGCCTATTTTTAAACTATCAACCAAGTCACGTAGTTTGACCTTTGTATCATGTCAAATTGGCTGTTCACATTTGACATTTATTTCATTTGAAATGTATTCTGATATTCCACTGGTGATATTATCATTATTACCCGATATTCGACTCTTTATTATCCAATAGTACAACGTGGTCTCAGATGGAAATACCTCCTTATACATTGTTGTATGTCTGTTATAGTTTCATCAGAACTTTTCCAATAAAATAATAGAATTAATATTACTGCGGCATTGCATATGATCTACTTTTCAAAACAGAATTAAGAAAAGTGAAACATTTAAAAATTGAAGAGACGCACAAAAGTAGGTCATTTCATCTTGTACCGGGTGAGGTTTTACTTTTGTATTGTAAGTGTTTTAAAGTGTATCATTGAATTATTTAAGTTTGAGACCAAAGAAATGTCTGTCAAACGCCTTACTCATCGGGTCTTGATTTGGTGACAATCTTTAGTGACATTTCGAACAGCCATCCTCATTTTAGTAGCTGTTCGATCGCTAAAGATTCACGCCATTTGATAATACCCATTTGCTAGAATTTTGAACGTATCCTTTATTTAATCCACTGGCTCAGATTTATCTTATTCCACGTTACATGCCTTTCAGGTATTTCGTATTTGTTATTTTACTTAACTTCCCTCAGCATGGATTGAACTCACGACATATCAATATAATTCATATAAAAAGGACATTTTTACCTTTCACATTTGCTTTTCAATCTTTTTGTTTCTAGTCATACTTTGTAACCTACGTTCATTATATGAGTTTATTATGCTGTGGCAGCAACTGCTATCGGCTGTAGTGTTAAGTTTGACATGGCCTAGAGAAATCATTCTGCACATACAGCGTGGGCGAAACACTTGTTATCCATACAAAGATTTAACAAGAGAGGGGAAATAACTACGGCAGGCCGCCAGAAAATATCACACAGGTAATGCTGTCTCATTATTTCCTGCCACGAAAATGATAATATTCCTCAGACAATATGGGTGTGTGCCAAATCCAATGAACGTGAATAAGTTTATGTTATTACATGGTCTTTATTAGTGTTGTAGTATGGGTTGCTTTATTGTTCTTATTTTGTTTACTCCTGTCTGTAGTAGGATTAGACCAGAAATGCACGGACACATTCAATGCTGCAAAGCGGTGCTTCTTGCTTAAAAGTCCGAAAAAAAGATTTCTTTCTCTCTTAATGTTTAAGAGGTAAATAAGGGGCAGTAACTCTTATCAACTGTTGTTATTACATGTAACGTAATTTACAGAAAATTAATTAGTAATAAATGAACAACAAAGTATACATAAATGGAAAATTTAAGAATTTATTGTGTTTATACTTGGGTTTTATACTAAATGAATTTATCAAATATACTGTTACGTCTAATAGACATTTTACTTGCACAGTACAATGGAAGCCATCAGTTTTCACTCGTGATGGCACAAGTCGCATGTTATGCCCACAATTGCAGGTTTCTTCTCCAGAAATAAGTCCATGCGCTTGCAAAAAATCAATCTGTTTTGCTTTTTCTGAAGTAAAATAGAGTACGTCTTCAAACTGGAACAATTTCAGATCCATGATTTCAATTTAAGAGAATATCAGGCTTGATAGAAATTAAATATAAAATCTGGCTCAAAATTACAATTAAGTTACATGTAATAACAACAGTTGATAAGAGTTACTGCCCCTTATTTACCTCTTAAACATTAAGAGAGAAAGAAATCTTTTTTCGGACTTTTAAGCAAGAAGCACCTGCAAAGCTACTTTCCTTTAACATTTATAAAAAAAACAACTTTCCAAACACCTATTCCTATGGCTGACAGCACTATTTCCGAGATCCGGGGTTTAAACCGTCGAACTAACATTCACAGGCAACATGAATAGGAAAACATACATCAAAGATACTACAGAGAAGGTGGGCTCGTTGCATCACCTACCAGTATCTTATATCTCCACAAAGCTACCATTCACGCATGCATAGAGTATTGTTGCCACATCTGGATTGGTGATCCAACCACTAGTCTCTCCTATTGGTCAGAGTGCGAAAACAGTCTCTAACCTAATAGGTCCCACATTGTCTACCAAACATCAACCGCTGCCACATCGCCGCAATAAATATTTACTTATGTAACAAACCCGAAAAATGTGAATTATTATTAGATGAACATAATTTACTTGAATGGACAAATTAGCCGCTAACATATAGCGGTTTGTACTTTTTTGATAATTTGATAATTGCATTTTATAAGCGTATACAGGCGTGATATTATAGTAACTCGTAGCATCCGTGGACACCGTATTATAATTCAGAGCGTATGCTTGGTTGTCTATAACAGATAAACCGTCACTAGTTAAGCTATTAACTAAGTCACAGTTGTCCTACTTCTTATTACACTATTCACTTATCAGTCATTTAATTTACTTTCCTAAATTCAATTCATATATACACAAAATAATGCTTCATACTGCGAATAGTACGGCTAATTAACATATTGATTTGTTTAACTGTTTATATTTGGTTACAGGGAATAATAATTTTAAAGATATTCAAATTAATTTCGTGGATTCATATAAAAAGTAATAAAACAAAACTATAATTGTATGATTTACTTTTTTGGTTAAATTTAGTACATTTTAAATTGAAACTAGTAGTATACTCGTCCCAGGACATGTATAAGCAATAGAGATAGCATTAGTTTTAAATGTTAATGTCTTTTATTATACTTGGGACTGCATAGTACGGTTTCAGTGGCACACACTAGATGGTAAAGTTTAGAAAAAATATATATAATGTACCAACGTTACGCACCCTGTTGCCTAGAATACATAATCCATAATGAATAGTTTAAGATGTTACAACATACATATTAGTGACGCTCACGCGCACACACCAATATTCATAATGATCGGTTCATATTCTTTAAAAAAACATTATTTATATATACACCTCTAAAATGTTAGCATTTAACACATAAAAATAATTGGCCTATGTCACTCACCGTGTTGCCTTGGATATAAGTGGTTAAAGTGTGACGAACGTGATGATCCTGAACCGGGATTGAACGGTGGAAATCGCCCCGATTTGCCTAATCCCTGTCATAAAAGAGCCCGTCTTTTTCTAGCGTGCAATTTAAATTTAAAAACAGGTTTGAATTGTAGGTTGAGTGAGGATTCAAACACTGCCCGATGGATTACGAAT
The DNA here is from genome assembly GCA_963556195.1 of Sepiola atlantica. Classification (NCBI taxonomy): domain Eukaryota; kingdom Metazoa; phylum Mollusca; class Cephalopoda; order Sepiida; family Sepiolidae; genus Sepiola; species Sepiola atlantica. The sequence goes on from OY744518.1 coordinate 24,859,558, forward strand.
ACCGGCTTGATTTTAGTTATTTTTAACATCCGGAACAGCAAATACATGTGGATGAAAAAAGAAAAAATAATTTTATTTAATTCCGTGGCATTTACTTTTAACGGTTTATTTGGAGTCAGAGTGAAAACTCTTCCCTGATAGACCTTTATAATCCCCTCTTTCAAGCTATGTCCGCTTATATACCTCAGTATGGAGGCCAAGACCTTCGACACCCGGCTAATTCCGGAATTCAGCAGTGCTACAACTGACATGCACATCGTTGAATGGATAGAAAATGTGCTATTGGTTTGTGAACTCTGCGCCATAGAACAAAATCGAGCGTGTTCTACCATTACGGCTACGAGTCGGTGCTCTTACTGTGTACAGACAGCTGAGTCAAGAAGAGGGCGCAGACGCGCAACAAAGTAAACGGGCCCTTATGACTGCATGTGCGACGGCAAGATTTGACTATTATAATTCGCCAGCTGGAGACATATCTTTTATGAACGAGTCCCACCAACCGAAATATTGACTGCTAATGACACTGCATTCACCTGACGGCAATTTAACGAATTTACGAGTACCTGGGGGTGTATTTGAGGTTCCGGTGGGCTTACATTCTCTCCGGGAATGGCATCGTGGAATGCAGTCACAGAAGCGTGAAAACGATTGCGGCTAGGAAAAATGTCTATTTGTTGATGGGGGGGGGCTGTCTACTGACATAATGTCACACCGAATGAAAACCTCTCCCCTTCTACGGCACCGGCTGACGTATTGGAATGTGGATGCATCATTTAGATTAGTAGTCGTAAACATGAAAATTATTCAAATAAACGTTATACATTCTATACATATCATTAAGTGAGGAAAACGTTGTCTGATGTTATTTTATTTGTTCAATATGTTCCGACTACATCACGTCGCAATTTTATCATAACGTTGTGATAACGTAAAGAGTAAGCAGTCAGTGTTGCCTTAGAAAATAGTTGAATGCAACCTTATAATAACAGTTCAACAACGTCGCACATCCTTAAACAGAAATACAACGTGTTTGAAAGGTTAAAAAAAGGTCCCATGTAAACTGGGATGAATATTGTAAAGTTTACAGTACTTGAAACTTAGAAAACTTAATGGTAAAACATTTCCTGGGTTTAGCTGTATAATATGAAGGATAATAGTGCGGATGGCGCCTCTTTGGACTCACCTGTGTTCGTCTGTTGATTCAATCCTTCGTTGCGTTTTTCTGAAACTTTCTTCACCCGGCGTGGCTTTATAGTTTACATATGTTGATTAAAATCTGACACATTTTTATATAGTCTATTTCAATTTATATATACAAAGTTTTCTAGAAAATTTTATATTTTTTTTATATTTATTCATTTCAGAACAATACAAAGTATTTAATATTGGAAAAGTGTAACGCATAGCTGTTTCTGTGTACTATTGGAGCGTAGTAGATAATGATGGCATCGACGACGGGAGAGAACCGGGGTACTGGGATAAATTGACTTGTATCATGATGATTCACGACGGATTAAAAATATTCGGAAATTTAGGGACAGCTCAGCGCTCCTTGAGTAATTGAAGGTCATGAAATTTGAACTGAGGAATTGCAATAGACATGTAGAAGCAATGTTTATTAGGGAAATCATAGCAGGCATTCTTCTTATGTCCGCACAACAACATTTGTGAAAAGCTGCAAAAAAAGGTGCAACAACATTCGGGTGGAGCAGTGGGGATCGTGGGAAGAGAGACGGACGTTGGAAGTGTGACTATAAAAGAAGCGATGTATTAAAATGTTCGCTACCTCTCATACAAAGTCGCTAAATCATGGCCGATGATTAAGACGAGCAGCTTATGAAAGTCAACCCCAATCGAGTCGGGAGGTTCTCTTTTTTCTCAAGATCATCGGAATAACGCGCAAAACAACAGGTAGCCAGCCTACAGTCCGCACAAAGTCCCGTCTCCTTTCCTACTCCGGTGTGGCACGCACTCTGTGCGAGTTGTGCCAGCTTCCTCCAAAAAAGGAAATTTCTACGATTCCGTTGTTGAACTGTTATTATAAAGTTGCATTCAACTATTTTCCTGGGCAACACTGACTGCTTACTCTTTACGCTATCACAACGTTATGAATAAAATTGCGACGTGATGTAGTTGCAACATATTGAACACGTAAAATAACACCATACTGTTTGATAATGGCCCTGTGAGGCCGGACGTATGTGTGGGAGATCGTTTGGGTTGGCTTTGCGAGGTGATTTTAAGGACGTTAGTGTTTGTGGTGTTTATAGGGCAGGTAGGTGTCGTCGTTCTCTAACACATACTGCACCTCGTATTCCTAAATGTTCGGCCAGCTGGTACTGACCAAGCTCAACGTAGCTTAAGTCCAGTGAGTTGCTGTTAACAGAACTCAGCTCTGTTTAACACATCCGGGAAAAGCCAGAAGTGGCTGTCTCAGAATTTCCACGACTTTACCAGTACAAACGTCTAGATCAACGAGTCGTTTAATTGCAATGCTCGGGATCATTATGTGTCGGGCGCAGTTGAAAATGACACACGCCGTACCGGTTGCAATCGCAAAAGCGATCTAATTGCCAGGATCAAACTTGTATTCAGGCAAAATGACGAAATGTTAATTTTTTGAATGAATCAATTATTAGACAAGATAGGCTTTATATCGCTTTCACGTTTCATACATACACATATACATACATATACATACATACATATATATATATATATATATATATATATATATATATATATATATATATATATATATATATATATATACATGAGTTGAGCACGGTTCTGAAAAACGGAAAAGTTACCGAAATATTATATTATACGGAGTCCAGACTATCCTGATACAGGTATTACATAACATTGTAATATTGTGTAGATGGGCAGATATATGTGTGGTTGTGAAAAGAAAATAATATATATATATGTATATGTGTGTGTGTGTGTGTGTGTGTGTGTGTGTGTGTGTGTGTGTGTGTGTGTGTGTGTGTGTGTATGTGACCATTGTATTAAGGGTGAAACTATTTAACTTGTTCCAACATTATATGTCTTATTTGCTCCAACTTGCGCCTATCCGTCATATCTCTGCAGTGTATTGCCTTCTAAGTATCGCATTTCTATATACAAGTAAACAATGCTTCAAGCAAACTACATAAACCTCTTATATATATATATATCATCAGGGTTTTTGATCACTCCTAGAGAAAGAACCACTCCATGGTTTCAGACACCTTATTGGTGACTCTCATTCAGAAAAGTTTTCCATAGTCTTTTCTTTTGGTCTTTTAATATATATATATATATATATGTATATATATATATATATATATATATATATATATATATATATATATATATATATATTGTCTTCTTTGGTCTGAAGAGGTTGAATCTTTGTGAAGAGTACAACCGAAACATGTATGCACATATGTAACCAATAATGTTTGTATAAATAAAAATGCATACTAAAGTACAGATCTACTTGTTATTCAGCACTTTATATAAACACTGGAGTTTCATCGGATTTACATCTACAAAAAGTAATACAATACGTGTGGCATATATATATAAATATATATATATATGCGTGTGTGTGTGTGTGTGTGTGTGTGTGTGTGTGTGTGTGTGTGTGTGTTAAAAGTGAAAGCGAGATACCGAGGAAATCTCATGATTTATTTATTCTGCTAGTTTCGTCACCTCTTATTTTTATAAGTAATTGCATTTCAACTTTAAAAATAATAAAGAAATCAAATATTGCAGAATTCTAAATGTGACAATATCTATCAATGTTGCGTAAAATTGCATCAAACAAACACAAAAATATATTTAACGATTAAGTTTGTTCTATTATTTCTGAGTTTACACAGATTATTCGTGAAACGAGTTTCATTCGAGCTATTTTAATCCGATTATGAAATTTATTTCAAAATATATTTCCACTCTATTGATGACATAAATCCAATTCCGTGTGACGTGAACAAATTCCAAGTGCGAGAGAAATATTATAAACTGTGTTCCATGTTTTAAAATCCCATTAATTATTTTAAAAGTCACCATTTATTTTTATGTCTAGTAAAGTAATTCAACCTAAGGAGTCTAACCGTAAGATCTTTTATTCGTTGAGTCATTATTTGTGTAGTCCTTAGTATTTTAGTATTATATCTTAATTGCCATGCCTAGCCACCAGTGGGCATGATTCCTTGCAAAAGTACAAATGAGTAAAGTCAATCGTGAAAGAGTTCGCCATTTTCCCCGTGAGTAATTATGGCTCAAGATGGGCTGGCTATCATCGAAATCTCATAAATGTCATGATAATCAAGACGGACTGCGCATTCAACAGACGAAATAAGAAAATGTGTTTCCTTTTAGAAGAATTTTTTTTTAAATAAGAACTCATAATAAATATGAACGGATCCAGCCTTAAGATGCGTCTATTCTATCTGCGCGGTTATGGATGAAGATGCTAATTCAAACTGCAGCATCACTAACCGTGATGTTAAGATGCATCTCAATTATATGTTAAAATAAAGCGTGATTGAAAACAATGGTATCGCAAACGTGTTACAGACCGACTGAAATGCTATTTACAACATGAGATCGTTTTCTTGGCCTTTTGTCCAAGATCAAAGTGTAGTATCTGTTCCGATGGATACTGCATCCCATACTGGTATTGTCTTGGCTTTCGGGTCTTGATTTACGCCGGTCAATGGGTCTGTCCTGTGCAGTTCTGGGAGGTTAACCCCCTCCCAGGCTTTACCTCCCCTCTTTGGGGGGAGTAAGGTTATTGCTTACTGTCTGAGGCGCCCTGCCCAGGCAATTTTTTAAGAAACTCCGTACTCTTCCTCTAGAGTGCAAATTCCCACTTTCCGACCTTGTGTCACATTTTACTTTGTGGGACGTAGATAAATAGGAGGTTAATCTTCTCTGCACCCTCTCTCTCACAGACGTGATGTTGATAGTCTCAGTCTCTCCTATAAGTGCTATAATGGCATGTGTTCTTCAGAATTGTCTGGTTTATTGCCTGCATCTTTTGTTCCAGCTCGTTTGATTTGTTGGTGTAGTGGTCTTCATCAATTCACTGTTCTCATACAGCTTCCTATTCCAGTAGCTTATTTCTAAGTACTGCAGGGTTGTGGAACTCTCTTCCTTCTGACTGTTTTTCTCCTACATATAACCTTGTTTTTTTTTCAAGATAAGGATCAATAAGCATCTCATGTCTTTGGAAAAATCATGTTTTGTTTTAGCTTTTTATCGTGGCTTATTGCATTTTCTGGAGCGACTTCCATAAAAAAATTGTGACAGATGATGAAATGAAACTGCTTTTATTCTTCTAACTGTGATAGACTGACCTACAGACAAAGCATCTGATAGAAAAAGTTGGTCGCATCTAAAATAAAATGAGTTCATCCAATCTGCGCATTTAGTAATGAAAATGCTATTTCAAACTGAATCCCGACAGACCGATCATCTTGTAGAAATGCGATGATGCATAAAAAATAATCTACTGTCGCCATTAAAATCAAATTTGTGTTCACTAAAACAGAAAATGTGAATTCAAGGAGAAACTTTTTTTTCTATTTTTTCTTTTTCGCTTTTCATCTTTATTTCATTTCCTTTTGTTTTGGGCCGTTTTACGAGTCGATAGATTCTGGTCCATTGGACAGAACAATGCCAATTGACTTTATTAGAGAAAATGTGGACGACGAAAGAAAATAATTGGCTCTTCCGTCTCTTTCAGAAATAGATATTACATGTGCTATCTTATTTGGTGGCTATTAATGGTATCGATTCTTCACAGGAGAAATGTATGTTACATCTTGCTACGTTCAAGTGCCAACATGCCTTTGGCAATGCATCTTTATTTGCTTAAACAAAATAGACAACTGTGTAGTATATGTGCACATTTTTGTACAATTGTTCTAGTGTCTCCAAAAATGTGGATGATACTGGAGTGACATGGAATTGTAATAAAACCACTGTCGAAAGCCACTGTGCCATCCTCAGTAACAGGAAATGGTATGATCTACCTGTGTTGAGCCGTTAGCAAATATTTCTATAGTAAATATTCCGGGGATCAAAGTAAAAGCGTTCACGTCGCGATCCTTGTTAAGTAATAGTTACTATTACCCGCGAATTCTACCGAACACTTTGAAGCAAGCCAAAAGACGAGCGATGTCCATAAGCTCAACAAATGTCAGTAATTTATCAGCCCGAAGTATAACGCCAAGCCAGTGCCAGCCTTCAACACCAGCATTGACCATCATATCCTTAAACATGCAAGGACTATCCACAACCAATGAAGAACTTATTGCAAAACCATGCATAGAGCATAAGTGTGATATTCTCTGCCTACAAGAAACCCACAGTGAAACTAAACATCCCCAACCTCATTCGGATGGAATGACCACATCACAGAAAGACCACATGAGAAACATGGAAGCATAATCGAATTCTAACAGCTGATCTCATAGGAATCACCATTACCTCTGTATATAAACCACCTCCCACACCACTTGTGATGCCAGATATGCCATAACCATCTGCGAAACTAAATATTGGGATTAGCGACTTTCACAGCCATAGCACAGAATGATGATATGCTAAAGATTATGCGGATGGAGATTCAGTGGTAGCATTGCCCAACCTAACTGGTTTAACTTGATTCACGATGCAAAGCAACCAATGTCCTTCAACAGCGGACGATTGAAAGCAGGGTATAATCTTGATATTGCGTTTGAGTGTCGCCGAATTGAGCAAAAAACGAGTGCTGGAGCCACTGCCCAAAACACAAAACTGGTCAATTGGTATCACAGTCAATGCTGAAATACTCCCAACCACAGTTCCATTTTTAAAGAGCTTCAATTTTGAGAAAGCGAACTGGCCTGGCTTCCAAGAAGATCTTGAAAAGATGATTGCCCATCTCTTGGCAGACCCAAAAATCTATGACAGCTTGACCAAGTGTGTGCGCCAAGCAGTCGGAAGAACATCCCAAGAGGCTGCCGTACTCAATAAATACCTAGACCCGATGCTCATAGCAGCATATTATATAATAGAATACCAACAGCTCTATGAATCTAACCCCTTTGCTGAAAGTACCATCGAAGTAGGTGAGAGACTCATGACCTCCCTATCAGAAGGCTGACAACGGAAATTGCAAAATCTGTTGATGACAACTGATATGACAAAGAATAGTAAACAAAAGCATGGAGTCTAATCCGGAAAATCAGCAACGATCCATCAACTCCAATGCAACCGCAGTACACCATCACTGCCACAAAAGTTTCACATCAGTTGTTACTCAATGGGAAATGCACTACCGAACAGCAAAGACACAATATAGACCTACTTCAATATTCCCAGGGTATTGGACTGGCGAAACCGTTCTTACTTAATAAGCTCGATATCGGTATCAGTGCCCTTAAGGCTGGTAAAACCATATGTTTAGATTATATTTTGACAGAGGAAATCAAGCACTTTGGACATTTGAAACAAAAATGGATCCTTGAAGTGATAAATAGCTGTATACCAACAAAAAATATGCCAAAGATCTGGAGAAAAACGAAAATCATCGTTCTTCTCAAACCTGGCAAACATTGATTGCATGCAAATAGTTCCCGCACGATATTCCTGCTATGCCACCTGTTGTTTGAGCGTTTAATCCTCAACAGGTTCACTTCAGTTGCTGAACCAGTCATCATCTACCAACAAACAGGATCCCGGCCTGGGAAATCCATAACTAGCCAGCTCTTGTTCGGTTTCAGAAAGGACTGATAACGGGAGCCGTTTTTTGTTTATCTGTTTGCCGCATATAACACTGTAAACCACCGCCTTTTTCTGAAAAAGATCTAAGAGCTGACAAAAGATCCGACACTCACAGACTTAATCGGAGCCATCGTACAAGACAGGTGATTTTATGTTACCCTAAACACTAAACAAAGTCGCTGGCTATCTCAAAGTAATGTGCTGGCTCTATTACTATACAACATATACACTAATGACCAACCAATGAACCAGAACACTGAGCGGTTCATCTATGCTGAGGACCTTTGTCGTAATATCCCATAAAAGTGCGTTTGAGTCAGTAGAAATCAAACCTCAACTCAATCTAAGATGAGCTACTCCTCTACGTCGAGAGTAACCACCGGCATGCAAACCCTGCAAAAACTTAAGTGTGCTTGTTCCATCTCATGAACCGAAAAGCCAACATACCCCTAAAAATAACGTTGTTTGGAATAGAACTTGAGAATCGCACTAAACCAGTCTCTCTTGACGTAACCCTGGACCGCATCCTTTCATTCAGAGAACATGTAAAGAGACAAAAATGAAAGTCAGCTCCCGGAACAACATCCTACGGAAACTGATCAACTCCAGTTAGGAGCTACAGCACACACACTAAGATGTACTGCCTTAGCCTTGTGCTATTCCTCTGCAAAGTGTGCATATCCTGTTTGGGAGAGATCAACGCATGCCAATAACCTAGATTCAGCATTGAACAAAACCTACCGCTAGATCAGTGGCCGTCTGAAGCCCACAAATCTGAACAACCTACATCGCACTGGTATTGCCCCTTAACATGTGAGACGGGAAGTAGCCAGCCGAGTAGAGATCACATGAGCTATTAGTGATGAACGCCAACTCCTTCAGGGACACTGAAGTCAAGGAGTAGCTTCTTCAGCCATGTCGAACCTTTAACAACATCTCAGGAAAGGACCAGAATACAGCTGCTGACTAGACGGCTAGAAGGTTGCCTCTCTCCTACTGACATGGGATTACCTGCTTCTGAATGACTCCCTCCTTGTTCAGAGGCACTATAGCTTTAGTGGAAAATACTAAACCGCTTGAGAACGGAAATGAGACGAGCAAAAGTTGTTATGAAATGATCAAGCTACAAAACTGACTCAACTATATGTGAATGTTGAGGGGAGGGCCATACGATGCAACACTGTCTTGTCCATCCCATCCTGCCCAACCGGTGCAGCTTGAAATACGTTGCAGAGTACAACACTAATGCAAAGGACTTCATAAAAAGTGGAGAAGTGTCGTATGACCACATGACACTTCAAAGACACACAAAGAAGAAGAAGACTGAACTACTATTTCAGTATGCCTACTATTTCACCAATGGACGACAATAAAGAGGGATTTATACTTACAGAACGGGTATTAGTGAAGTTAATGGTCTACAGCAATAAAAATCTAAATTAGTGCTAGTAGAAACTGGTTGTTATCTAGTCGTATATGTAGCTGTCTTTCTTACTTATAGGGCAAGAGCGGTTTTTATTCCCAAGGGAAGTTCAATTCTCCCACGTGAGAAAAAGTAGGGATTATACGCGGAGATAAGCGCTGAAAATTGAATTCGGAGCGACAGCTGTGGCAGAAAAAAGCAATAATGTATATTAATTTAAAGATTGTATTGAGTAAGTAATAGAGGAAGATATACAACGGTCACAGGAAATTGTATGATCTACCTGTGTGGAGTAGTTAGTAAATATTCCACTATTTTCTCTCGCTTTTTCTGACAACTACCAACATGGTAGCAATGTTAAAGGGGGTAAATCACCCTGTGCGTTTAATGTCCACCACATTATGATGTATCCTATTCTGACAAGAAAATAGACAACTTTAGTCGATTGGTCCTTCTTATTACATTTGTCATTTCATTTTATGGTTGCATTTTAACGACACATAAACATTTTAACAGTATTCAGGTTTTTTTTTCCGAATTCAGTCATTTTCGCAAAGGTTTTTAGACATCAAATTCTTAATATTTTCAAATTTTCAATAATTTGTTTTCTATTAATTTGTTTTATAAGCGTATATTTTGTAAATACATTGTCTGTAATTGATAAATTATATTTAATCAATGGATGGGATCCTGACAGATAAAGGGCAAAGTGAACTTTGGACTAATGGCCACTAAGAAGTGAGTCGAGACTCCAAAAGCTCCCAAACTGAGGCCTCATCACCAGATGCAGTTTTGTGCCTTACCGGAAAGTTAACAGGTATAACTATTACGGGTCACTCCACCATCACCCTCAACTGCTTCACCACTGATATACATATATATATATATATATATATATATATATATATATATATATATATATATATATATATATATCGTACATGTATTGTATTAGTTTCTGTAAATGTAAATCCGTAGAAACTCAAGTGTTTATAAAAAGTGCTCAATAACAAGTTGAGCTGTTTATAAGTATAAATTTGTATTTATACAAACATTATTGGTTACATATGTGCATACATGTTTCGGTTGCACTTTCCCAGAAAGTCAACCTCATCAGACCAAGAATTTCAGAGAATATATATATATATATATATATATATATATAAAATATTTGTTATTGTTTATTATCTATGTACGTATACGTTTCGTCCCCTTTCAATCGAGACTCATCAGCATAGAGATATGACTATTCACTACCGGTCGTGCGATTCAGAAACCCTGGATTACAAGTATTTTTCAACTTAAATCCAACGTCGTTAACCGCGCGGCCAATATTTGAATAGCCGATAAACAATGATAATTTAACCCATTTAAAAGCGGCACGATGTCCAGGCATTCTACTTCTATTAAAGAAGGAATGATGCATATAAAGCAAGTGACGTCATGCTGTGTTTGTACTACCATTATAGTGCTCTACTTATTTTACGAGGAGCGACAAATATAAAATATTTGTTATTGTTTATTATCTATGTACGTATACGTTACGTCCCTTTTCAATCGAGACTCATCAGCATAGAGATATGACTATTCACTACCGGTCGTACGATTCGAAACCCTGGATTACAAGTATTTTTCAACTTGTGTGTGTACTGCTGATAAACCGGAAGTATGCATGTTACGTGACAATATAAATCCCTAGAAAAGCTATATACAATATAACGAAAAATATATGACTAAAATCCAATAGGAAAGGAAAATAATCGGGTTAAGACAACGATAACGGTTAGTAAAACATATTTTTTTAATTCGTGTATTTCGAGGTAAATTTAAAACGTGGATGAAGATTAATTAAGAATGTATTACTGCGCGAACTTTCGAGATTTGACAGGAATTCAAAGCGTTTAAAATATCGAATAGGAAGTCATTTCTCACTTGTAAATTATTAACTCACCTATAAACAGAGTTAATGTTTTAGAAGCCATTTTTATCCAATAAGTTTACAAATAGATATTAAAAGATTACCTGAACAGAATTAGTTTAAGTTTTATAACAGATGGGGTCATAGCACAATTTGATAATAAGATTTAATGACACAATTTAATTGTTTCATTTAAAAATTCCCGGGCAACGCTGGATATGGAACAGCTAGTTTAGAATAAGATTACACAATCGTGTAGTACCAACTGGTAACGATTTAGTAGATTTTTGTAATTCGTTTTTGATATTGTTTGCACGGTTTGTTTGTGTTGACGCATTGTTCGATCAATATGAAAAGTTAACTATAGACGAAAGCAGCAAGTAAAAGGGAATGAAATGAGGTTAACCTAAAAGCATTTAGAAAACTATTTGAAAAATGTCTCTTTATCTGCGGCAAACAAAGCGCACACCCTTTGTAAACCAACGGGCCAGACTGACTAGCGGCAGTTCTATACTTGACATTATACAAACAATGAAACTAAATGATCGTTTTCTTTGTGAATTGCGATGTTTTACCACCACCTTTCTGCTTTTCTATCTGTGTCTGTCTTTGAAATGTCATTTTAATTGCCAAATGTGATGATTGGATGAATGTATCTAGTCTATAACATTCATTGCTCTCGAATGAATGAATAGATCCAATCAAACTTCACGATCACAATCACCATCACAATCAGAGTTTTTGTATCTATCCCTAAGGAGTAACGACTCCCTGGTGTACGTCCACCTTATTGGTGACTGTCATTCAGACGTTTTGCTATAATCGCCACGCTAGGCACTGAGGGTTGTCGATGCTATTTGCCCATAGCTAGGTGTCAACACACAGCGCCTGGTACTCCAAAATGGTCAACCATCTAGTACTGACCAGGCTCAACGTCGCTTAACTTCGGTGATCTAGCAGGAACAGGTGTGTCAACGTGATGTTTCTTTAACATAGTTCATCCCAAACAAGGCAAGCTGCAACTGTAGACGAAAAGTGTTACTGAGAATTAGGGTAAAAGTTTTGAGGGTCATTTTAAATTAGGAGCTGTCCAGCGATATGTTCGATCACATTAGTTTCAAATGTCTGCATGTCGGTACAGTCGAGGTAACAGAAAGCGGGTAGGGAGGTTCAAAAGCCGGTAGCACAATAAAGGAAGCTATTGGAGTATACGGCTCTCCGGCATCTGGGACCTCCACAGTGAATGGATGGGATTTAGCTGGTTTTCAGGTTGGTCAAATGTATTTACATCGTAAATGCACCAGAACAACAAGTTCTTCAAAGAACATTCTATTGAAGTACTTGTAAATCAAACACAAGGATGCAACATTGCGGCGATAAGGCATAGGTTGGAGCTTGGTTGGATAATAAGGGGCCTATTAGATTAGTGACTGTTTTGAGGACGTTGTTTAAGAGGGAGAGACTAGTGGACGATGCACCAGCCCAGATGTGTAAACAATACATGGGTGGAGGGTGACTTTGTAGAGATATAGGATACTGTCAGGTGTGATAAGTTTTCTGGCACGATAGAGAGAGCCCACCGTCATTGTAGCAGCCTTGGCAATGTCTTCTATGTATTTATTCCAATTCATGTCACCTGTGAATGTAAGGCCGATGGGTTTGAACGTTCGACTCTGAGGTAGGGTGTAATTTGCCATGGTTGAAGAGGTTTCTCGTAGTTGTCCTAGCAGCATTAAATGTTACCATCTATTTATGACCCCATTCCACGAAAGACTGGAGTTCACTTACTAAGGTTAGAGCCATTGCCTCGGATATGTGCGCGTTCGTTTTTCGAACATGACGAGAGTAGAGCATGGTGTTGTAAGCAAATATACCCATCTCATACACAATATCATCAGGGAGGTCGTTTATGAAAATCAGAAACAATAAAAATCCGAGGATCGACCCCTGGGCTACACCAGCATTTATGTCATGTTGTTTGGAAGAACGGCTATCGAAGACAACCTTGATCTTTCTTTTGGTTTGAAAGGTCTATTTATATTAAATATTCGTCCATGCATACCACATGAATGATTTCTATGAAAAGCATTTTGTTAAAGGCTTTGTATATTAAGCGCCACCGCCCTAGCTTCGCCTGTCTTGTCCAGTGTATTGAAAATGACCGTTAAGATATCAGCAGTAGGCCGTGCTTGCCTAAATCCATACTGATGGTCAGAAAGAGGTTTAGCATTTACGAGGTTCCACATCGCGGTTTTTATGATGTTCCTGATTGAGACGGGGTGATGACCAGGTCATCAAGTGTGGCTTCAGACCGCAATGGGAATTTTAGGAGAGAGTGGTTTGCTGAGTCCAAAGTGGAGTTTTAGGTGAAACGCTTGGCAAGTAGTTCAGCCTCATCAGTTGCCGTGTAAACGATATCATTGTGGTTTCATAGCGAGGGGGATTTTTGATTGGCCATGGTTCACCACACTATTGAAGATTTTCTAGAAATCACAAGTACCTAGCTTCTGCGACTGAATGCGTTTTCTGGTCATCTCTGTATATCTTTTTTTGCTTCACCTATCACAGACTTACAATTTTTTATTGACTCTATAAATGTCTGTCTATTTGTAGTTGACTAATGGCAGCCGTATTATCGGGGTGCTTGCTACTTCTGAGCAATAGCAGCTGCACATATCGAAGTAAACCATTGTAGAGAGTGAGGCTTCCTGTCGAATTTTCGCATGAAGGCATACACCTCAATGCATATTCGACTACTTCAGTTACCTCATTTGCGCACTGATCAGCAGGGAAAGTAAAAGTTCAATTCTATGGATCGTCATGATGAGATCTCTGATGGATTCCCTAATTATGCCGTGAATCAAACTTTCATCAGATTAAATAAAATAAAAACATAACTTTTCTATAGCAGCATACGAGATGACACCTAAATCATTTTTAGGCAATCAGAAACGATCATAGAATTATCAAGAGAAGTTTGGGAACATTTTTGTCATTTAGTACCTGCTTTAACAATTCACACAGAAACTGTAGAATCCTTGAAATTCTGCTAGGAATTTCCATGAATTTTACTATCTAAATAAAGAATAATTTAGAATATGAAAGGTGTCTGTTTAGAATAAAAACACTGCGCTTCCCCTCCCCCATATCTTTTAGTGATTATTATCTCTCTGTTCAGTTAGAAAGAATACTACTTAGAAACAAGTGGAAGCAGTTGACCTCGGAAAATAATCAAACGCTCCAAAAGTTTTCTATTTCAAAATTATAGCGATCGTAGTTTATAAACGCTTGTCTCTATTTCGTTGTCTCTCCAGGATGGCAAACGTAGACACATGGACATTTTCATGTTGGGAAAAGGTGCGATTTGGTTTTGGAAACAATAAAAAACGTTTTTAACTATCCTCTTGGAGTTGACTGAAATATAATAGTCAAATGTATGCTATTCTACCCTTTTAAAAGCTGGAAAGAAAATCAACCGCTTTTCAGAGGTCTCTGTCAAGGTGGTGGTTGCAACGATTGGAGCATAATAATGTTATTCTCAGCTGCCCACCTCATCTGGTTTACCAGGTCGCGGACCTTTATTTGGCTCCTAATTTCTCATTTCCAGACATTATTCTGAATGATGGGAGTTTTTGGAGGACCCTTTTTGAGGTTCTAGTTTTTGAAGGACCCTTTTTAGGGTTCCAGTTTTGAGGGGAAACTTTTGGAAAGAACCAGTTTTATAGAAACATGAGGAAAACAGTTTAAAGTAATATTAAAATGTTTGATAGAGCGAGAGAAATGTTATATGATAACAAACAAAATAAAGAGTACAAAAGTTCACAAAAGAGATATTTTATATATGTTTAAAATGGAAGTTTACATAGATAGGTAAATATAGAATAATCGTTCAATCTTTTGAGTGTCCTTGCAGAACAAGGGGATTCATTAGTTAACATATCGAGGAAGACGGAGTCAATAATTTAAGGGTTGTGTATTATCCACGGGTCTGAAAAATAGTAATCAAAACTTCCTTCATCAATTACATTAATTACATTTCATTGAAAGTTATTAAATAGAGTCAATAATCATTTGTGTTCATATTAGAAAGTTCAATGAGAAATGTATGAAGTATTAAAGTGATTAAGTTTATATATTTGTTTTCAATCAGCGTAAATCAGCAGACGACATTGAAAGTGGATTCAAGGAGTGTGTGTGTGTGTGTGTCGCTTTAGTGTGCGTGTGCGTGTGCGTACGACAGTGAAAGAGTTAAGGCGTTGTGTATGTGTGTGCGTTGGTGCCAGTGATGATATGTGTGCGAGAGTGTAGAAAATGTATGCTCAGCTTTCCCACGACCCGACAGAGGGGCGAGGAGGGCTGGAGAAACGTCGATATTTGCTTTGTTGTGGATTTGGGCTAAACATTCTGTTGAAGGAAAAATCTGTTTTTACATGCATTCCGAGTTGATCGGTAAATTTCATAAATCCTGATAAATGTATCTGATTAGCTTAACATCTTTTTTATTTGCTTTTATTAATTCAGGCGAACGCGCGCGTCGAAACGATTGCTCAGAGACGGGTTTAAGCATTTGCATTTTGGCACCGAAGGGTAAACTTTGTCTCTACAAGTTGTAAACCACGTGGATTTCACGTTTTTTCAATATCATAATCCGATAAAATATTGTCTATAAAATGAACAACTTTAGAACACCTTTTAGCTTTCTTTTTTATATCTATTCTGCATTACCATTTTGTATGCATAACTGTTACACCGGCCGTTCTTACACGGGAGAAACTGCACCGGTTGTCACTATAAATAGTGCGAGTCACCAGAGTCACGAGGGACACAGAGAAGACAAAGAACAGTCTTGTAACTGTCTAGCCAAGTGCTAGTCAGTTTCTTACTTTGTTAATACACTTGTTAAACCAACCCTCGACTTGACTTCCTTTATTTATTATTTACTGTTGGACAATTCACCACAGATTGGCGACGAGGATGAGATCATGGATGCAGTGTTTGATACTTTTCAGGTGACCATACCAGAGACTGCTCCTGAGATTATGAGATCAAAAAGAAAACGGAAATCGACTGAGTTGATGATGGTGATTCCCAAACAAAAACGTTATTAATCCCCAGAGGGGATATTTTCAAAGGGGGTGTTACACCGGCCGTTCTTACACAGGAGAAACTGCACCGATTGTCACTATAAATAGTGCGGGTCACCAGAGTCACGAGGGACACAGAGAAGACAAAGCACAGTCTTGTAATTGTCTAGCCAAGTGCTAGTCAGTTTCTTACTTTGTTAATACACTTGTTAAACCAACCCTCGACTTGACTTCCTTTATTTATTATTTACTGTTAGACAACTTCACAACAATAACTTAATAACTTAGTCAATTAAATAGTTTGTTCTAATGTCAGGGGGCAGCGTCTAAGCTCTCGTCAAGATTATGTTTGCAGTGTGACTACAGCTAACATGAAAGTTGTCTAGCATAGCTTAAGTCAAAGGAAAGGGATATTTGCCAATCAGCAAGTTTTTATCATCCGATTCATAAATGAACAATGAAGTCAGCTGACTGTAGGCCATTGTCAGCGAAACAGAAGGAGAAATTCGGACGATTTAGTTAATCTAGTCTCGGTCAATTATATTTATTGTACAAATCTACGCTGCTGTAGAGCCAATTCATCTCGCCTGTTTTTTGGCCTCCGAGTATTTCCGTTATTGACCAGGCCGTGAAAACGAAATCAGAAAACCGTTCCAAACGAGTAGACAATGCGTCAGAATCGAATAGAGCCAATCTTCCGAAACAAATTATCGATTTGTATCTTTCATAAAACGATTCGTAATAGGGTTGGAGGCGATCGAGTAATCAGTTGGTTTGTTCGGCAACACCTGAACCCTGAAGAACTTTTATTTTTATTTTTTTATATATTCTTTGATAACACAACTTACGAGAATCGAAAAGGATCCGGTCGGTAGACATTTGATGAAAAGGGGTGTTTACTGTATACGGATATTCTCCGTCTCTTTCTGCCCGTTTGTCTTCCAGTTTCTTTGTCTCTCTGTGTGTCTCTGTCTTTGACTGCCTCTCTTTCTTTAAATAAACATACATACGTTATGCTTAATATCTCCCTTTCTCTGTCCGTGTCTCTGTCTCTGTCTCTGTCTATCTGTCTGTCTGTCTCTTTCTCTCTCTCTCTCTCTCTCTCTCTCTCTATATATATATATATATATATATATATATATATATATATGATTTCTTGAATGTGAGATGATATATATAATTATTTCCACAATCAGACAACCCCGCAGCCCACAACCTATGAAAGAAACAAACCGGAAGTCATCGCCGCGGTTTGCTTAATCTGTGTAAATAAATAGACATCCTTGTATGTGGCGAGGTAGCTCAGTGGCAGAGTACTCGCTTACCATGCAAGTGACTCGGGTTTCGAATCCTGAGTTCGGATGTGTTCTAGGACTTCCGGTTTGTTTCTTTCATAGGGCTGCGGGGTTGTCTGATTGTGGAAATATATATATATATATATATATATATATATATATATATATATATATATATATAGGAAGTGAGACAATCGAAATAGTAGTAAGCAAAAACTACAACGAACGCTGCAATCACCAATATAAATAATTACATAAAAATGCATCACATATTTAGGTGATAAAAATCGTACATATTACTAGACAGGGCTTCTTGGTTCAATGGACTATAGACATCAATATCGAAGGTTCGATCCTTGCCTAATGATCCTTGCCTGATGACGGCTGTGAGACAGAAACACGTGTCCATGGATTACTTTTATGTGCGTATAAAATTAATTAAAAATATATATATTAACGAAAAAATACAGTTTAGGGCGACGAATAATCAAATTTAAATTTTAAAATGAAAAGGAAAGCAAAAATCTATGGGATTTATGTATTCATCAACGTTTCGTCTTTATTGAAAGACTTCCTAATCATGAAGAAACCAATGTAGAAAAATAATACAGCATATTAATTTTGATTTATCAGAGAGTGTCCAGACTTCGGCATGGTTGTTTACGTGAACAAGCAGAGAATTAAAAACATGATTTTGGTTAAGCGTTATCAGCAGTGGCCTGTCATTTTCAAAGGACGCATGATGAATGGGATTGATGGCTTCGACTTGTTAGTTTATGGCTATTTTAGCTAGGAAATTTGTTGGGGTCAAAATATGTCACAACCAAGCTTGGTCGGCAGTAGATGTGGAGGGCGGGGGGGGGATGTATGAATCTGTCGTTTATTCTAAACTGGGAGGGGAAGAGGAAAAGGAAAAGAAAAAAAAAGAGAAAGGGGAATAGGAGGGGAAGAAAACAAATATGATAAGAATGTACGGACGTGGAAATTTTTTATCTGATTTTGAAACGCAAAATATGATTGAAAATTAACGTTTTGACATAAAGAGAATGGGTATCATATTTATTAGTTTAAATATTAAAAATGAGTGTATTAAGTTAATCCTATCTATTTTATTATTTTATTTGTGTCTCATTAATTAATTAATAAATTTGCTGTAATATGTGGGAATATGTAAAAAAGCATTTTGGCATAAAGAGAGCGGGAGTATCATACCTATTAGTGTAAATATTCAAACTGTGTGTACTAATTTATTTCTATTCATTTGATTACTTTATTTGGGTTTCATTAATCAATTAATGAATTACTAGTAATGTGTTTATTTATATTTATTTAGTTCACTATTTGTGTGTTATTAATTTATCCGTAATTATTTAGAAGTGTTTATGAGTATACAAGTGTGTGTATATGTAATATGATAATATAAGTAAAAGCGTGAGGATATAATATTCATAGTGTTTTGAATTATGTGTGAATGCGTTTATTTATTCCCGTTTGCCTTATTGTTAGTATACTACTAATCAATCAAGTACCATTAATATAATTATGAGCATATTTTTTACTATATATATATATATATATATATATATATATATATATATATATATGTTTGAAAAAAGACAAACGGAAAACAGGTTAGAATGCAGGTGAAAAACAAAAACACTGAAGACGTTCGATAATACGAACGAAACCGGTCAAATCTCTTGTTTTTTTTGCTTTTCTCCTGCATTCTAACCTGTTTTCCGTTTGTCTTTTTTCAAACATTTTGTCTACCATGGCATTTCATTTTCATGACTTATCGTGTACCTTGCCCCATATATATATATATATATATATATATATATATATATATATATATATATGACAGATGTTAGCCAGAAACACGTGTCCATAGATTACTTTTATGTACGTATAAAATTTATATATATATATATATATATATTAACGAGAAATATGTCCTATAAAGTTCATGGCGACGAATAATAAAATTGTCTGCATCTTAATCACTTAGGAAGTGAAACAATTGATAAAGTAGTATAACAAAACAACGAACGCTGCAATCACCAATGAAAACAATTACATAAAAAACATTAAATATTTAGGTGATTAAAATCGTACATATTTCCAGACAAGGCGTCATAGCCTGGGGTTAAATTCCAGGCTATTGAAATAAACATCGAAGGTTCGATCCTTGTCTATATTGTTTTAATATCAATGACTTCTTAGCTGCCCGCTGATTGGTTCAAGCAATCTACTTCCTCCTTGGCTTGACCAATCAGTGGCTTTCTCTTAGGCGAATCTCCGTTGTTTAGCATAACTATATAAACGCTTTAACACCATCCGCCCTCTTTCTTTTTCTTCTGTGGCACAAGATGACACTTCTCTCTCTTTACTTCTTCAGCACTGCCAAACACACGCCCCCCTCTCTGGGGACGCAACATACATTTTACCAGGCCTTTGGCCCTGGGTTCAACTTCAACAATAACACAAGAAGCCAAAATCGCTACTGCCTGATACACGTGAACTTGATATAACACACACACACATTACTGCTTACATGTGAACTGCTTACATAAACACATGGACGCGTCCTGACATCGTAGCCGGTGTACAAACATTCAATATTATGAACAGTTCTCTTTTCCCCACTGGGGAATAATGATAACGGGAAATTCCTAGCTTTTGCCTTCGTTCATACTTTTGGACATATTAACCCCTTTTCTTTTTTTGTCCACTAACGAAGACGACCCAATAAAATTGTTATTAAATGCTAGAATGAGAGTTTGTCACTTTTATCCTACAAGTTAGCCATGCTGATTACGGCTGTGAGCCAGAAACACGTGCCCATGGATTACTTTTATGTACACATAAAATCAATATATATATATATATATATATATATATATATAGATTTAGATTTTTCACTTATAAAATAGATCATTCAGTGAAGACCGGGGTTGTTCCAATAAAAAACAAGCTCGATGATACTCGATTACAGAGTACAGAGCATTTATATGTGATTTTATGAAGGCTTACCAAAGCATTCCTTTCAGGACACCAATGATCACCATTAAAGATATTTTTTCTTACAAATACTATTTATTCAAATTAAATGTTTTTTCCTACACGTGTTTCACTACCAAGCAGTTACTTGCTTGGCAGATCATCAGGGAAATTAAATGTCTGGAATACTGGTTTCAACTGCCGACAATACACAATGTGGCCTTGCAATAGTTGAGGTCACTTAAGAAGAGAAGAGGAAAAAAATAAAAATAAAAGTCAAAATTAAAAAGCAAGGAAGAACAACGATAAAAAAAGACAGTCCTAGAAAAGTCTTAGAAAAGTAGCTCGTGCATTATTTCTTCCACCAAGCCAACAAGCAAATAATCGGTCCCAAATACATTCAATAAAACCATAAAACCGGAACAATGTGCGATAATACACTTTCACGTCGGCCGGCACAATGATGAATAAATCCCCCCCCCCACAAGAAAACAAAAGAACTAATTCTTTTTGTAGTTTCATGTAGTATTTTTGCTTCTTTTTATTACGTCATTCATTTTACATTGCGTTTTTGCGACGTCATCGAATAGGAACTTTGACGAATAAGATGACGTAATTTCTATTTGTGAAATGATTCAATTAGAACCGATATTTTCGGAGTCGGTGCGCCGAACCGATGTTGGTCCGTAGGGTACTGTTTGCATGTCTGCAGGTGCCACACATTTTTTTATTGTAGTGTCCGGAGATACAGCAATTATACATGCGAACTAAAATTGGAAATATATTTCTGAAAGTATCGACTTCGTTAATGTGCTGCTTTGTATGACGACAGCTAATTTTTCATCTTTTTCAGTGCGTTTTTTTATATATAGAAACTTAAGTCCTTTTTTGTAAATTCTAGCACCGCCATCCTCGTCTCCAATATTATTATTTTGTAATTAAAATTTACCATCACTATTAGGATTCTTGAGGAATATACTTACATAAATATATATTTTTGCTGAGACATTCTATTTTTGTTTTTGAGAAATTTTATTTTTTATTGTAATTGCAGATAACATGACAATTTAAGTCCATATGTCTCCAATAATCTCTAATCAAGTCTGATATTCTTAGATATATAACAAAGAAACAAGGATTGCCAGTGTAATAACATTTAAGATTCAGATTATTTTTCTAGATTAACCTTATGAACAGGTAATTAATATGAAAACAATTTTTACCAAACAAATAAATGCCCCTGATTGAAAAGAAATCATCATAAATGAGGGTATTATCTGATATTAGTAAAATCTTTAGTATTTATTAATTAATACAAAATGTGAATAGACATTATAGCCATTTTATCTTAAAGATTTATATATAGTTTAAGTTATTTAAATGACTATACTCCTCCACACACTTCATTTCAAGGACAAAATATTTCTTGTCATACACGTATTAAAAAAGACTCAGTAATAACCTTTTACAAACTGATAACACCGTACAGGTGCGAATGAAAGCATTTAAACAAAACCCTCAGTAAATAAATAATACTCAAAAATCGGAAATCAAATTTAGAAAAAATAAATGTCTTGTGTATGTTGGGTGGTTATTTAGATTAGGACCCGAAGTAACTTTGAGCTCGTCGTTTTAGGGTCGGAGTCAGGGTTTGAGTTAGGGTTAAGGTTATGGTTAGCGTTAGAATTAGTGTTAGGATTAGGGTTAGCGTTAGAGTTTGTGTTTAAGTTAGGGTTTGAGGGGTCGGGGTTGGTGTCAAAGTTAGCTCGGGTCTTAATCTGATAAAGTACCGTATATTGTTTCTTGTCCACGGAACAATTTTAAAAATGAAATGCAAATTATTTATTTCTAGTTTGCCTTAATTCGTTTTTAACTCTCTACTTAATTAAACATAAAAACTAAATATAATATATTTTAAATATGATTCAATGAAACCTTCTAATCGCAAGAGAAATTATTTAGAATATACAATTTACTACAAATCAACAAGAGTTAATTGAAACAATCCGCGCATGCGTGGTCCCCCTCTGTATGTGACTCGATGTGGCGAGTGTCAAATGCAATAAATTTGGGCAATTTGGGGCATTTTTGACCCCCATTTTACCCCCTGGGGGCGCGAACCAGTATATTTCTGAGGTCAAAGATGCTCATTTTATATCCAGAACAATTGCCTCTACATTTTGGCCAAGTTTCAGAAAAATTGAATGAATGGATCAAACGTTATGGGAGAAAAGAATAATTTTTTGCCCTTTTGGGGGCTTTTGACCCCCTGGGGGCGCGAACCAGATTTTTTGCAAGGTCAGCGATACTTATTTTCTATTAGGAACAATTGCCTCCATATTTTGGCCAAGTTTCAGAGAAATTGAATGGATGGATGAAAAGTTATGGGGCAAAAAATGTCATTTTTTGCTATTTGGGGGCCTTTTGACCCCCTGGGGAGCTAACTAGTTTTTTTTCAAAAATCAGAGGATGTCACTTTCTAACCTGACAAAAGTTACAACTTCATGCAAAATTTAAGAGAAATTCAATGGATGGTTGCAGAGAAAAATCCGGACGGACGGACAGACGGACAGACGGACGGACGGACGGACGGAAATGCCTCAAAACATAGGTCCCCCGATTTTATAAATCGGGGGACCAATAAAGCTCGATTATCTCAAGTCATTCAGAAATGAAATATTTGATTAAACACACGTAAGTACCTGTTGTACATTATACGCTTCATATAAGTTTGATCTTCTTATCGCCAAAACAAAGAACCCGTTCACAGTTGATGAGACGCTAGTGCGTGGTTGTATTAGTGATGCATGCCAATAAATGTTGCGTGAGGCGGCTGCAGACAAATCCTAAAGTTCGACTGTCAAACAACACAATAGCGCGTCGAATCGACGATTTGACAGAAGATAACGAAGATCAACTGATCACACAAATCAAATCTTCCAATTCGCTGCAGCTTCATGATAGTACTGATATTGAAAGCAGAACCATTTTAACGGTGTTCGTTCGTTTCGAATACAAAGGTGACGTGAAAGAGTAATACTTGATATAGTACGAGTTAATGGAGAGTGTTGCGGGGCCGACCGTTGAGGTTGATCGGCCTCACAACTAAGAAAGGAGGAGACACAGGCAAGTTACGGCAATGGCAAAGAAGAGGGGACAAACACTGGTGAACAGTTCAAGAAAAGGTATGTTTATTTTACCATAAGAGATGGTAATAACAATGAGTGATGGGATTTGATGATGACGTCACTGGAACAGGATAGACTGGACAGACGGGAATGGCGTCTCTGGTGACAGTAAACTGGAACAACAGGATTGGTGTCGGTAGAGAGAAAAAGGCTGGAAAGATGAATGACGTCACTGGAAACAGGAGAAACTGGAAAGACGGGAGTGACGTCTCTGATGACAGCAAACTGAACGACAGGTGTAGTGTCGTGGGAGAGAAAGGGCTGGATAGCTGTTGACGGATGTCGATGAGGTACACTTGCTGTTGCTGGTTGCAGGAGTTCAGGACTGCAGGGTGCTGGTGCAGTTGGAGAAGGAGAGTGCTGATGCAGGAGCAGAAGAGAGTTAATCGCTTTCGTAGCCCTGAGAAGGGCTGTTTGTATCTTTACTGCTGCTGGGTCCGCGTCCCTGGCTAGGCAGACGTCTTCTTGGAGGTCTCCTATCCCCCTGGTTGAATTGGATTTTTGAGTGAAAAGCTAGAGATTTCATGAAATTTGTGCCCAGTCACCTTTGCCGGTCCTGTGAAAATGATTAATTTTCGATAAATAAATTCCGAAGAGATCTCTCGCCGTACAACATGGTTTACAGATACCTTGAATGTATTAGTGAGGTTATCGGCATAGTCGGCGAAACGCATTTGTATTCCTTAAAAGAAAAAAAAGGAAGATATTCGCTGGCCGGTTTTTCCCTGAGTCATTGTAAACAAAATGGCGATTAAAGCTACTGCTAATTTTCATGAAAGTCATTGCAAAAAAAAATAGCGACTCCTGCTGCTGCTGCTACGGTTTTTTTTTTCAAGATGGCGTATTTTCCAAATGTAAACACACGTCGCCCCGACAAGAGGCAGTAAGCCGACGGAAGAGTGTGAGGAAAATAGGTGGGCGTTTGTGTCAGCCGTGAATCGGGAAGAGGACTATTGGGTCGAGTATGAAAAGAGAGAAAGATGTAATGAGAGGAGCAGGCAATGAGAGGAACGGGACGGAAGAATAAAAACACGTGGGGAAAATAAAAGCACGTATAAGACGATTAAATTCATCTTGTGTCGATTTAAGTCAGTTGTTGTTCTACGAGAATCTTTCGAACTGTGATATCGGAGAGATTACAAAATTCAGGATGTTGCAGAATTTTTTTTTTTTTTTTTGGGGGGGGGGGTCGAGAAATCATACAGGTTCTATCACGCGTTTAAATGTCGGGTAATGACCGATTTAATCCGTTACGGATATTTGTGCGTTAAACCAATTGTAGTGGGAAAGCATGTGTGCGATGGGCAAGTTAAGTGTATCTCCTCATACCTATCGCCTATTCTATTTACTAAAAATGATTTAAACTCTTTCATATATATATATATATATATATATATATATATATATATATATATATATATATATATATATATATATATATGATAAATATATTTTAGTAGTTGGACATTACGTGACTCATGTATATATATATATATATATATATATATATATATATATATATATTTATATATATATATAAGACAGCCCTAAATGAGGTCGTCTGTAGGTGAAAAGCACTTTAATATTTAAAACAATATTTATAGTTAAAAGCTCCTTTAAAGAGGAAATAGTTTTAAAAGAGCCCTGTTTAAAATTGAAAAGTTTGTTGTAATTTCTGCGAGTTCCGCCCGAACGTCCAACACTGTAGACAGCAATGACATCCCCCGCCCCTTGGTGAGTGTATCTTTATTTCAATTACTGCCTGTGTCGATTTTTGCGGCCGCGTGGTCCTGAGCGTTTGTCTCGTGATTCTAGCCTAGATCTTAGAACTGCGTTCGAGCCGCCGCCACCGCTTGCAGCCACCACTCCTACACTGCTGAGGGTAAGAGAGCCCGAAACAACGCCCTCTTTAGGTCGAAAACACTTTATATTTTCTTTTTAAATTCATAGTATATATATATATATATATATATATATATATATATATATATATATATATAAGCCAAATTCTAAAAGCGATAAAACAATCCCACAATACATTGAATATATTTTATATATTTATATATATATATATATATATATATATATATATATATATATATATATATATGATCACATTGTTGTAATGATTGATATAACTTTAAAATCTCGTCCCAAAGCTGATGAGCCGTTTCTCAAGACGATGAGATACTACAAGCAGGCTGATTGAGAATCCATCAAAGATTACATCCGTGACGCCGCATGGAGTGAAAGTTTTTCTCTCCCTGCTGATTGGTGCGCACATGAGGTAACTGAATGGGTCAAAGCAGGCATTGAAGCATATGTCCATGTGTTCAAATTCTACAGCATGCCCCCACTCTCCACAATGGTTTGCCTCGGAATGTGCAGCTGCAATTGTGCATAGGCAACAAGCATTCCGACGATTCGGCCGTTATAAGTCAACTACAAATAGACGGAAATTATAGTGTCAATAAAAAAATTGTAAGACTGTGATAGGTGAAGCAAAGAGAAGTTATACACCGATGACCAGAAAACGCATTCAGTTGCAGAAACTAGGTACTTGTGATTTCTGGAAAATCTTCAATAGTGTGGTGAACAATGGACAATCAAAAATGTCCCCCGCTATCAAACCACATATATGGTCTTTGCACCGAAACTGATAAGGCTGAACTACTTGCGAAGCGTTACTCCTTAAACTCTACTATGGTCTCCGCAAAACACTCCCTCTCTAAATTCCCATTTAGGACTAAAGCCACACTTGATGACCTGGTCATCACCCCATCTCATGTCATGGAGATTATAAAAAAACGCATGACACCTCCAAGGCATGAGGGCCTGATCTTATACCAGGAATAGTTATAAAGAAATGCTCTGCTGAACTAGCCCTTGTCCTCATCAACCTCTACCACAAATGTCTTGCCGAATCCTGCTTCCTTGATAGCTAGTAAATTGCCTCTGTGATACCACTCTTCAAGAATTCTGGAGATACCCCTGACTCTCAGAAGTATCGCCCCATCAGTCTACTCCTGCTCTTCGCTAAAATCTTTGAATCATTAATCAATCTAGCGATAGTTCGGCATTTCGTTAATGTTAAACTTCTTTCTTGCCATCAATATGGATTTAGGCAAGCACGGTCTACTGCTGATATCCTACCGATGACCTCTAAACGCATATACCATACACTGGACAAGGCAGGTTAAGCTACGGTAGCGCTTGATATATCCAAAGCCTTTGACAAGGTCTGGCATAAAGAAGTTCTCATAAAAAGTCATTGATGTAGTATTACTGAACGAATATTTAATATAATTTGAATCTTTCTATCCAAAAGAAAGATACACGTTGTCCTCGATGGCCGTTCATCCAAACAACATGACATGAAAGCAAGTGTACCTCAGAGATCGATGCTACTCTTCCTGGTTCTGATAAACGACCCTCCTGATGACATTGTGTCTGAGATCGGTATATTTACTCACGACGCCACGCTCTACTCTCGTCATGTGCGAAAAACGGACGCGCACATATCCGAGGCAATGGCTGAATTCTTTAGAAAGTGACCTCGAGTCTGTAGTGGAATGGGGTTATTAATGGATGCTAACATTTTATGCTGCTAAGACAAAGCTCATTATTTCCGACGACGACATAACCTTTTTAAACTATCAGTTGCCATGGCAAATAACATCCTACCTGAAAGTCCAACGTTTAAGCTCTTCAGCATACCATTCACAGGTAACATAGGTTAGAACAAATACATAGAAGACACTGCTATTTCTGCTGCAAAGAAGGTGGTCTCCTTCTACCGTGCTAGAAAACTTCTCACATCTGACAGTATCCTATATATCTACAAAGCCACCATCTGTCCTTGCAGTGAGTATTTTTGCCACATCTCGGCTAGTGCACCAAACACCAGCCTCTCCCTCTTAGACAAGGCAAAAAAGTATCTAAACTAATAGGTCCCTCATACCCAACCAAGCTCCAGCCCCTGTCCCATAGCAGCAATTATGCATCTTTGTGCTTCTTTTACAAGTACTTCAATGGAATGTGCTCCGATGAACTTGCTGCTCTGGTTACCTCTCGACGTAAATACACACGACCAACCCGACAATCAGCTAAATCCCATCAATTCACTGTGGAGATCCCCAGATACCGGAGAGCTTTCTGCTCCAATAGCTTCTTTCCTCGTGCTGTCGGTCTTTGGAACTCCCTTTCTGCTTCCTGTTTCCTCGACTGTATCGACATGCATAAATTTCGATCTCAATTTCGGATGACACCAAAAACTTTCACTCTAATTCTCAGTATTCGTTTACGGCTACAGTGGCAGCTTGCCTTGTTTGGGGTGAGCTATGTTATATATATATATATATATATATATATATATATATATATATATATATATATATATATATATATATATATATATAAGCAAACATTATTAAATAACACGGAGAATTTTGGCTTTATAAGATTTTTTTTAATTTTCTGGACTTGACTTTACGAGCTGCTCTCGGCCTGCCAAGCCAGCAAGACATCCGTTAGAACTTCTTGATACTTGCATATTGTTTTTGAAAAATGGCATGTTATTAATTTACTATTATTTGTTGTTACTTTTATAAACTCATCACATTTTTGTTTATTCTAATGGCTATGATTCGTTCGAGAAAAGAACAAAAATATTCTTTTCACGTCATAATCGCACCGCATTTTTTATTCTAACGACAATGCTTCGTTGGCAAACATTATTTTCGCGTCAAATACGCACCACATATTTTCAAATATTGTGCTCGTATGTTATTTCTTCAAATCCATCATCTTGAAAATTGCATGATATAAGGACGAAACGTTCATGAATATATGTGTTTTTTTCTATTTTGTGGGTATCTTATTCAGATTTACGATGTAAATGCATGGTATTTTTATTTAAAGTGATTTATTAAATAATGTTCTTTAATCTCCGGTTTTATTCTATCATAAGCATACGTGTATCACAAGAAAGAGAAATATATAACAAAAAAAGATTGATTTGTATAAAATAAATAAAAATAATTAAAATATCCGGCGGGCAATTTAAAGATGCTTCCATTTTGTTTTTAAAATGGAAAAAAATAATTTAACGTCTTTGAAATTGAACAAATTTTTTCTGTGATTTTGAACATTTTATTTTAAGTTTTAATTAAATTTTACCTAAACGTTTTCTCGAATATTGTCATAAGGTAAACAACGTCTTGTTCAATTGTCTAATTTGATTTTGATTACAATTTGAACAGTTGAAGGTGCAATGGCTTCAAGATATTCGATTACTAAAGAAGGATATAAAATGCATCTAATTAGAAAGTTAAATGAAAGATCTCATGTTCGTTAATTTACTGTTGTGATTAGATTAATCATGGTCATAGGTAATTGTAGTATTTGTCTTCTTTGAGATAATTAATTCCATTCATTGAAGCTACAAGGCGGATAATTTGCCTATTTCTTATGAAATCGTTATCTGTAAAAAGATTTCAGCATCTCTAAATTCCGTCGTATGCTAACAAAACAAAAACAGGCATCAAAGGTTTCAAAAGGTTCCCTCTTTAAAACATTTACAACAAAAACTCGTCTAGCTACAACAACTGTAAATAATTTCCCTTTTCCCCATCTCTGTACAAAACACTAGAAAGAACATCTCTGAGCAAAGATTCGTTTCAAGAATTATCCGTCTGTTGAACACAATCCCGCGGGGCTACTTCCCATCTAACTATAGTTTGATTGTTTTCAAGTTCAGTATTAACAAATTCTTGTAGAGCCGTCCTCTTAAATAATTTAAATTCAGGCCAGTTTAAACCACTATTAGTAATGCTCATGTTGTTGTTTCACTGTCTTCCTAGCAATGTCATTAACCCTTATACTCGGGTGGCCTATGAGCCTTGATAAGTGGCGACCCTTTAGCACATAAAAAATCTCCTCGATTATCAAGTTCTAGGCTAAACGTAAGATTCAGATCAATGTTAACTGCAAATCACTGAGTATTCATAAAGATGCGATGTCCGCATATAAAAATAAAAATACACAAAGTAAAAAGTAACTTTATTTCTAGCATATTTTTATACCATCTTATTTGAAGCGTAATATTACATTTATTCTGCATTAGTTTTTGTCAGCATTATTATTAGCATTAATAGTAAACCTATGCTCCCTATGGTTGCATATTTCTGACAGTATATATGACGAACGAACATATACTTTACATACACAGTATGTTTAGATAGCCTGATCTGGTAGCACGAGTTATATATGACAAACGAACATATACTTTACATAAACAGTATTTTCAGATAGCCTGATCTGGTAGCACGAGTTATATATGACGAACGAACATATACTTTACATAAACAGTATTTTCAGATAGCCTGATCTGGTAGCACGAGTTATATATGACGAACGAACATATACTTTACATAAACAGTATTTTCAGATAGCCTGATCTGGTAGCACCAGTTATATATGACGAACGAACATATACTTTACATAAACAGTATTTTCAGATAGCCCGATCTGGTAGCACGAGTTATATATGACGAACGAACATATACTTTACATAAACAGTATTTTCAGATAGCCTGATCTGGTAGCACGAGTTATATATGACGAACGAACATATACTTTACATAAACAGTATTTTCAGATAGCCTGATCTGGTAGCACGAGTTATATATGACGAACGAACATATACTTTACATAAACAGTATTTTCAGATAGCCTGATCTGGTAGCACGAGTTATATATGACGAACGAACATATACTTTACATAAATAGTATTTTCAGATAGCCTGATCTGGTAGCACGAGTTATATATGACGAACGAACATATACTTTACATAAACAGTATTTTCAGATAGCCTGATCTGGTAGCACGTGTTATATATGACGAACGAACATATACTTTACATAAACAGTATTTTCAGATAGCCTGATCTGGTAGCACGAGTTATATATGACGAACGAACATATACTTTACATAAACAGTATTTTCAGATAGCCTGATCTGGTAGCACCAGTTATATATGACGAACGAACATATCCTTTACATAAACAGTATTTTCAGATAGCCTGATCTGGTAGCACCAGTTATATATGACGAACGAACATATACTTTACATAAACAGTATTTTCAGATAGCCTGATCTGGTAGCACCAGTTATATATGACGAACGAACATATACTTTACATACACAGTATGTTTAGATAGCCTGATCTGGTAGCACGAGTTATATATGACGAACGAACATATACTTTACATACACAGTATTTTCAGATAGCCTGATCTGGTAGCACGAGTTATATATGACGAACGAACATATACTTTACATAAACAGTATTTTCAGATAGCCTGATCTGGTAGCACGAGTTATATATGACGAACGAACATATACTTTACATACACAGTATGTTTAGATAGCCTGATCTGGTAGCACGAGTTATATATGACGAACGAACATATACTTTACATACACAGTATTTTCAGATAGCCTGATCTGGTAGCACGAGTTATATATGACGAACGAACATATACTTTACATACACAGTATTTTCAGATAGCCTGATCTGGTAGCACGAGTTATATATGACGAACGAACATATACTTTACATAAACAGTATTTTCAGATAGCCTGATCTGGTAGCACCAGTTATATATGACGAACGAACATATACTTTACATACACAGTATGTTTAGATAGCCTGATCTGGTAGCACGAGTTATATATGACGAACGAACATATACTTTACATACACAGTATTTTCAGATAGCCTGATCTGGTAGCACGAGTTATATATGACGAACGAACATATACTTTACATAAACAGTATTTTCAGATAGCCTGATCTGGTAGCACCAGTTATATATGACGAACGAACATATACTTTACATACACAGTATGTTTAGATAGCCTGATCTGGTAGCACGAGTTATATATGACGAACGAACATATACTTTACATACACAGTATTTTCAGATAGCCTGATCTGGTAGCACCAGTTATATATGACGAACGAACATATACTTTACATACACAGTATGTTTAGATAGCCTGATCTGGTAGCACGAGTTATATATGACGAACGAACATATACTTTACATAAACAGTATTTTCAGATAGCCTGATCTGGTAGCACCAGTTATATATGACGAACGAACATATACTTTACATACACAGTATGTTTAGATAGCCTGATCTGGTAGCACGAGTTATATATGACGAACGAACATATACTTTACATAAACAGTATTTTCAGATAGCCTGATCTGGTAGCACCAGTTATATATGACGAACGAACATATACTTTACATACACAGTATGTTTAGATAGCCTGATCTGGTAGCACGAGTTATATATGACGAACGAACATATACTTTACATAAACAGTATTTTCAGATAGCCTGATCTGGTAGCACGAGTTATATATGACGAACGAACATATACTTTACATACACAGTATGTTTAGATAGCCTGATCTGGTAGCACGAGTTATATATGACGAACGAACATATACTTTACATAAATAGTATTTTCAGATAGCCTGATCTGGTAGCACCAGTTATATATGACGAACGAACATATACTTTACATAAACAGTATTTTCAGATAGCCTGATCTGGTAGCACCAGTTATATATGACGAACGAACATATACTTTACATACACAGTATGTTTAGATAGCCTGATCTGGTAGCACGAGTTATATATGACGAACGAACATATACTTTACATACACAGTATTTTCAGATAGCCTGATCTGGTAGCACGAGTTATATATGACGAACGAACATATACTTTACATAAACAGTATTTTCAGATAGCCTGATCTGGTAGCACCAGTTATATATGACGAACGAACATATACTTTACATACACAGTATGTTTAGATAGCCTGATCTGGTAGCACGAGTTATATATGACGAACGAACATATACTTTACATAAACAGTATTTTCAGATAGCCTGATCTGGTAGCACCAGTTATATATGACGAACGAACATATCCTTTACATAAACAGTATTTTCAGATAGCCTTATCTGGTAGCACCAGTTATATATGACGAACGAACATATACTTTACATACACAGTATGTTTAGATAGCCTGATCTGGTAGCACGAGTTATATATGACGAACGAACATATACTTTACATACACAGTATTTTCAGATAGCCTGATCTGGTAGCACGAGTTATATATGACGAACGAACATATACTTTATATAAACAATATTTTCAGATAGCCTGATCTGGTAGCACGAGTTATATATGACGAACGAACATATACTTTACATAAACAGTATTTTCAGATAGCCTGATCTGGTAGCACGAGTTATATATGACGAACGAACATATACTTTACATAAACAGTATTTTCAGATAGCCTGATCTGGTAGCACGAGTTATATATGACGAACGAACATATACTTTACAGAAACAGTATTTTCAGATAGCCTGATCTAGTAGCACCAGTTATATATGACGAACGAACATATACTACACTAACCACCAAATGCATAGAATGATGGTATCATAACAACAGAATAGTTACTACACTATCCTACTAAAAGAAAGGAGGTAGTGTTTGAGGGTGTATATCATGTCGAAGGAACATATACTACAGTGTCCCCGAAATGAGGGGGTAGTGCATAGGAGGAGGGCCTCATGAGAACAGAGGAGATATTACACTACCCTCCCCCTTAAGAAAACGGATGAGGATGGTATAATGACACCAGAACAACTACACTACCGTCCCCTGAATTAAGTATTGAAAGATAATACATTAGTCTTAAATAGTATAGTAAACTGAATTGAGCTTTAAAAGATAGTAATAGTATGGTTTCGGCTTCAGACAGACAGATACCACATCCCCATTAGATTAAACATGGGGGTATTGATCTCGTTAATAATTATTGTTTTCTAATATATTATACATTTGTGTGGGCAATTACCTCAGCGATGTGTGAAATAGCAATTTGTGTTCAATTAATCTTATGAAATGAATTGTTGACAATAGTTATTGCATTCCGATAAAAAATAACCCCAAAAGGATTAATTTGCAGTAAATGATTTCCTGAATCCCTGTGTAAGTAGAAAGATACAGTTATATAGATAGAATTCTCTATTCTAGACTTTATAAGAATCGGTTGCATAGTTGGTGAGTTATACTGTGGAAATAAATAGATAGATGTACTTCCATATATACATATATACCCACATGATGGTGCGTCGCTGCATCATTACGTTTCAGCACGGTAATACTTTCTTTCATTGCAGATTCTTAGACCAGTTGTAAATCTACATAACCTGATATCTGCAGAATATCTCCAAATGGTTGTATTGTCCTGTTCCGACACTCCTCCATCGCCATAGAAGTTTAAGTGGGTGCATGTTTGGGTTACAGATGAGAAGATCGCAAAGAGACATTTTGAAATCTTTGGTTTATAGGACAATACTTGTACAACACGATTGCCCCTATCTGGTGTATGTAAACTGTGACGACCAGTATCAATACGCCGGGCGAGTACTCCAAATAATGTGACGGAATCCTGTGACGAGCCGTCAAATATGTTACAAACCCACGAGATGAGCACCTCAATTATGTGACGTGCCGTATCAATAACAGAACGACACGAAATTAACATTCATATTTTACTGGAATTTGACTCGTATGGAAGTTTCCTGAATTCTGTGATGATGTTTAACGGTGGAACACACGGGATAATTGGCAACAGAAATATAGACACAAGGCAGTAGTTAAAAATGAACAAGCAAATTTAATACCATAACGCAACGAGCATATAAATCAAGGCAAATAGCAATTAAAAATGTTTCTTCCCAGGGAGATCGGACATCGACCACAAAATGTAAAACACATTCATATTGTCAATAGATTTAAAGTTCTCTTTTTCTGCTTGGGTGCATATCCTTTTTTTCTTTCAATAGTGTTTTTCTATTCACATTAGATCCTCTATTTTATTCTCCGACATCTTACTGCACATCTTCGCTATTCCAACTCCCAAATTCGACTGTACATATACTTCCCGCTAAAATCCACAAAGTCGTCTGCTTATTCTATCAACTTCCGTTTTGCTTCCTTTCCCTTCCCTTTCCTCCTCATAACAGCACACACTCGCCTTCTCGCCCTCTTAATCCCGTTGAGTCCTGGTGGCGCGGGTGAAGAAGAAGGAAAGAAATACAGCAGCCGATATAATTCGCTGAGGCTAAATCCTCGCCAACCCTTCCCACCACCCTCTCTTTTTCTCTCTCTCTCTCTCTCTCTCTCTCTCTCTCTCTCTCTCTCTCTCTCTCTCTCTCTCTCTCTATCTATCTATCTATCTATCTATCTTTTCCCAGTTATGTTAAGTGTTTCACCCTCCACTTGTATGCATGTTATGTAACGCGCATACGCACGTTTCTGTTTATATTTTTCAAAGCCCGATGTTTTCGTTTTGCCTTTTTCTCCTGAATCCGTTTCAAACCTAATATTCATTTTCTTTATTATTATTTACGTGTTGATTTTCTCAACACGTCAAACAACGCTAACAAAATCGATAGTTTTGTCTAGATGAGAGTAGCATTTTTAAAACTCTAAATGAGGTTTCTTCAGGTTTAGTACACGATGAAAGATGTTATCGGCAAAAACGTAGAAAAACTACAAAGAAAACCAAAAAATCGCAATTGCTAAAATTTGTTTTTTTCTTCATACATTTATTCTGGATGTTTTGAATATTGGATCATGCGAAGACTACATAATTGTCTGATATGTTAAACAAACGACCACCATTTGTTATGTCTGAGTAGTTGGATAAAACTTCAAAAATTCAAAGACAAATTAAACTATTCTAGCGCAACTTTCAAATGTTAGAGGTTATGACATAAACACCATTTCCAATATTTCCCTGAATATCTCTCTGTAAAGTAAGGTATATATATTTATATATTCTATGTATAGAATAATCTCCTAAACTAATGTACGGATAATTATGAATGTTGGAATATATATTTTTGGTATGACGGTGAGTAGCATGGGCAGATTTTTTTTTGTAAACTTTAACATTTATGGGGTGCATGTATTCAAATTTAGGTACGTGTATATGTTTAGGGAGAAAGAAGGAAACACTTCGTGAAAATTCAGATATCTTCGATTTTTGTGAAATTTGACAATAGGTGTTAGACATTAATTAATAAATATTCCCCCCAATTTCAATTTCTTTGGAGTATTTTAAGGGATTTTAGGGGGCATAATACAGACACAACCTCCCATTTAAAAATTCAAGTATTTCAGGGTTTGTTATGGAAGTCGCTCTAGACTAGGCACGAAACCACTTGATGTAAGGAGCTGAAAAAAGTACTACTTCAAGGTCTAAAAATAGCCAACAATAAGTGTTAGATGGATAGATTCTGACCCAGAAAACAGCAAGTATTCCCCCTTTGTCAGAAACATCGCTTATGGAATGTGAGGACTAAAAGACAAAATAAGGGAAGCGAGAGTTACGAGGCTGCTGAAAGTAAACCCAAGATCCACTTTCTACTTTCCTCTAAAATGTGCATTTAATTTGATTCATAGTCACCAATTAAGCAAGATAGCCTGAATTTTAATTTCTTCTTTAGACTGCTTAAGCTTAGGTTTTTAATTTTAAACATGTTCTAGAATAAAAATAATGTAATCGATTTTGATCAAAATCAGAACAAGAATTTTAGACATAAGTTTTAGTATTATAATATCTTGTTTTAATGTTCGTAAGGAGATATACAAACGGTTCAAAACTGTACTGTTCAGGGAATTGATTTTACGTGTTCTGGTTAGGGTTTTCTTCTAGTTTAATCTTCATTATCGTAAATTCACTTGTGAAGCCTATTAATTTTCAATTCGATTTGTTGCTAACTGATTCAAAGTTTAAAAATATCTATGGATGAATTAAAATATTCTGATATTTTGTTATTTCAATCGTTCATTC
Source organism: Sepiola atlantica (assembly GCA_963556195.1). NCBI lineage: Eukaryota > Metazoa > Mollusca > Cephalopoda > Sepiida > Sepiolidae > Sepiola > Sepiola atlantica. The sequence continues at coordinate 24,896,199 of OY744518.1, forward strand.
TTCTCATATTCCGTACTTTCAAATTTCATTTGGTGGCGACATTTTGATTTGGTAGCTTTGTGAATCTCCGTTATGTGAATTTTTAATGCCAGTTTATATTCTCGCCACGAGGAAATCATTAGACAGAAGGTAAATTGTTAATGTGCGGGAAAACCTACGCTCCAAAAGGGAGCACTTTGGGTTTGATTTGGTTTGGTTTGGTTTGGTTTGGTTTGGTTTGGTTTGGTTTGGTTTGGTTTGGTTTGGTTTGGTTTGGTTAGTTTGTTTTACGGCACATCAACCCCTTTCGGATTATTTAATGCGGAATCTGGTCATTTTTGTAAAGGTTTTTATGCTTCAAGTTCTTTATATCTTCAAATATTTACTCATGGTGTTTGGTTTGGTTGCATTTTGCGTCAGGAAGTCGGTATCTTCAGACAGCCTGATCTGGTAGAACCAGAATTCTGGTTGGGATAAAACTAGAATTGCATACACTTAGAAGGGTTCTCTTCTCTTGGCCGAGGACGGAGCAAGTACTACCGCTTTAATTTTCAATGTGTTAGTGTGTTGTTAGTCCGTTGTGAAACTATAGCAATGTTTCAGCATTACAGTATTTCGACTTTTCTACGTCTTAATATTCCAGTAATTCAGTTTGTAGGTTCTCTGAAATCTCATCTTTTAAGTGTGTTCGTTTTTTAAAGAAAACTGCCAAATATTATTCCGAAAGCATTGAATATAAAAATACGTGTTTATGTTTTTTATGTACTAATAAGACAGCTTATCCAGGCCTAAAGGCCACTCGATGATAAGGGTAAATGATAGGTGGACGATGAGAAAACACTGTGAGGATTGGTAACAATGGTTGAAACTGGGCAAAATGTGATTACTTAATGTTACACCGGCCGTTCTTACACAGGAGAAACTGCACCGGTTGCCACTATAAATAGTGCGAGTCACCAGAGACACAGAGAAGACAAAGCACAGTCTTGTAACTGTCTAGCCAAGTGCTAGTCACTTTCTTACTTTGTTAATACACTTGTTAAACCAACCCACGACTTGACTTCCTTTATTTATTATTTACTGTTGGACAACTTCGCAACACTTAACATGACGGCCCAACAAGAATTTGTTACCATTAGACATGAAAACGACCATGTTGTAGTCAGCTGGGAAGCATCCCCGTGCTGTTTGTTACAGAGACTTTGGTAAGAAACTTTGCTCATCAAAGTTCCGTTTACTTTTTGGTACACAGAGGAAGAAATGAAAATGATTTACAGTGGCTGTAGCTAGACAAGTTATTGTTGTGAATTGTTTACAGGAGGAACCATTGATTCGAGCTCAGTCGAGCACCTACTGTTAAGAAAAGATTAGAGAAAGACTAGTTACCTCTCGTCCGTGACAAAGACGTTGTAGGGAAGATAAGAGATGTCAAATTCGGTTTTGTAAGGGAGCTCTGAACGGCACATCCCCAGATGTGGCAACAATACTCCATCTTAGGGCGTATTTGACTCTTATACAGGTAGAGGATTGCGTCAGGAATAAGATACTCTCTATACTTTTCCTTATGCTGCAGAAGGTGTGACAAGTTTGAGTGACGTCAAACATGGTACAATGTTACATCTGTTCGTTCCGAATATCGGCAAAACTTTTGTATTGAATATACACTTACTCTGAAATTCTACTGTGTAAAATCTATTACCATACTTATTTATATTTTGAGTTTGTGTCAAAGGTAAAATGAATAATTTTAGAAAGAGATGCAGTGAAGGGAGATGTGATTTGAACCAACACCAAAAAGCTACTGGCTTGAATAGATACTATATTTCTTTATCCGTCTTTTCTTTGTTGCACAACATCAACGAAAAGTGTTCATATGCTGTTGCTAAATCATAATTTTCGACAAATAAAAATAAGGAACGCTCGTTTTAAACCCAAATGTAACAAGAAATCTAATCCAAGATGGCAGACATCAAAAAAGGACCAGAACATATACTCCCCCTAGGCCTTTGGTCAGGCGAGGGTGCAAAACAAAAAGAGCACTTCAACCGCACATACCAAATTCCATCATCTTGCGCACACACATTTCTACACACTGCCGGGAATCAGATGAACATAAACCAATGGCGCCTTTTGGCCAAGATCAAAGTGTAGTATCTGTTCCGATGGATACTGCACCCCATAGACTGGTATCGTCTTGGCCTTCAGGGCTTGATTCTGCCGGTCTATGGGTTTGTCCTATGCAGTTCTAGGAGGTCCATCCTCCCAGGCTTTGCCTTCTCTCTTTGGGGAGGAGTAAGTTTATTGCTTACTGCCTGAAGCGCCACTACGGGGAAATGCCGACGGGACTGCCCAGGCAATTTTTAATGGCCAGATTGCTCACCTTCTCGGGTGCTGGCTTATCAAGTCCCACTTTCCCGACCCGACCTTGGGTCACATCTTACCTTGTGGGAGTAAGATAAAACTGGCCTTGTGCCTAACTTCCTGGAGAGGAGGTAAATAAATATATTTGGCCTTTTGGCTAAGAAGAAAGTGTAGTATTTCTTTCCTTAAGCCAAGGCTTTTCAAAGATTAAAATCTTATCATCAGAGGAATTACATAGAAAATGAAAAGCCTTGGAAAAATCTTTGAAAAGCTTTGGCTTAAGGAAAGAAAAATAAACATGTGTTCATCGACTACACCTTGCATTAAACAATCGAAGTTGAAATAGATTTTTCATTTGTACAACGTTTATCTCCCTTCCTTCATTTACCTTTCTAATTGCACTATCTCGTATATTGAGCTATAACCATTTCACTATAGGTTATATCCTCTAAACGTGTACTTTTAGTTTCATATTATATATATATATATATATATATATATATATATATATATATATATATATAATTTTAGTTAACCAAAGTATAACGGTGGAAAGGAATGTATTCTTATGCTTTTTATAACTACTGAACATACAGTTACAAAAGAACCGGAATTTCTACTATTCAAAAACTATTTTCTTGTCCAATACCACATGTGTTTTCAATTGGTGCCGAAAACAATTAATATGAACAAATGAAAGCAGTCTTGGTCATCACCTTAAGCATTAGCACCTGGATTGGATGATAACAGAGATTTAAAGGAAATAAAAACATTCTACTCACCGATATTCTTACGTTCAACATTATTCTATTTGTGTTGATATGGTATTCGTTCGCGTACTTGGCCTTTTGGCTAAGATCAAAGTGTAGTATCTGTTCCGATGGATACTGAACGCTGTCCTGTGCAGTTCTAGAAGGTGCACCTTCCCAGACTTTGCCTCCCTTCTTTGGGGAGGAGTAAGTTTATTGCTTACTGTCTGAGGCGCCCCTACCGGGGAATGCCGACGGGGCTGCCCAGGCAATTTTTAAATGGCCAGAGTGCTCACCTCTCGAGCGCTGGCTTATCTAATCCCACTTTCCCGACCTTGTGTCACATCTTACCTTGTGGGAGGTAGATAAATAAAACTTGGCCTTTTGTGCTAAGATCAAAGTGTAGTATCTGTTCTGATGGATACCACACCCTATAGACTGGTGTCGTCTTGTCCTTCTGGTCTTGATTCCGCCGGTCTGTGGGTCGGTCCTGTGCAGTTCTAGGAGGTCCACCCTCCCAGGCTTTGCCTCCCCTCTTTGGGGTGGAGTAAGTTTATTGCTTACTGCCTGAGGCGCCCCTACCGGGGAATGCCGACGGGGCTTCCCAGGCAATTTTTAATGGCCAGAGTGCTCACCTTCTCGGGCGCTCATTATTCAAGTCATACTTTCCCGACCCGACCTTGGATCACATCTTACCTTGTGGGAGTAAGATAAAACTGGCCTTGTGCCTAACCTCTTGGAGAGGAGGTAAATAAATACCGACTCACAATCTAACAGGACTAAGGTAAGACACACATACACGGTGCCACACTGCCTATTACTCACATATGCATATTAATCATGCTATGAACATAATAACATATACATCTCTAAGCCTTGTGTCTACTTACTGAATTTTCTTTTGAATAAACTTTACTAAATGAACATTTACTGATTGAAATAAATTTTATATTTTTATAAAATTATAGATATAAAAATGTCATGTTATAAAATTTCGTTTTTTTTCTTCAATTTTTCATTTACAAACTTAGTTTATGTTTTTAGTTAGCACTTGCTAATTGGTGACCCTTTATTCTCTCAATATTTCACTTATTTCTACTTTAATATGCATACACACTGTTTTCCCCCATTTATCTTCCTTTGCCACAACATAATCACATTCTGGGCTTGATCTTATCCCTGCTATAGTTTTAAAGAAATGTTCCACTGAGCTTGCCCCTGTCCTTTCCAAACTCTACAACAAAATTACCTTGTCGAATCTTGCTTCCCTGACAGTTGGAAAATTGCCTCTGTAGCACCAGTGTTCAAGAATTCTTGTGAAAGAACTGACCTACAAAATTATCCCCCACTAGTCTCCCTCCACTCTTCACTAGCGATAGTTCACCATGTCATTAAAGCTAAATTTCTTTTTGACAAACAGTATGGATTTAGGCAAGCCTGTTCTACTGCTGATATCCTAACAGTCATCTAGGAACGCATTTATCATACATTTGATAAAGCTGGTGAAACTAGGGAAGTAGCACTTGATATATCCAAGGCTTGTGACAGGATTTGTCATGATGGTATTCTCATAAACATTAACTCGTGCGGTATTACTGGAAAGATAGTTAATATAATCAGATCCTTTTGAGCCGAAAAGAAAAATCCATGTTGTCCTTGGAGGTTGTACATCTGAACAACATGACATAAATGCGAGTGTGTCCAGGGGATCGATCCTTGGACCGTTATTATTCCTCGTCTTTATAAACGACCTCCCTGATGAATTGTGCTCGAGATTAGTATCTTTGTCGATGACATGACACCATTCTCTATACACGACATGTAGGAAAAGCGAACACACATATATAAAGTAATGGCACAATCCTTAGAAAATTACCTCCAGTCAGTGGTGGAATGGGGACATAAGTGGATGGTAACATTTAATGCTACTAAGACAAATCTCCTGTCCTTCAATAATTATAAGAAACCTTTCCAATCACCGATTGCCATGACTAATAGAACGCTATCTGGGAGTTAATCATTCACAGATAACATGTCTCGGAACAAATACATAGAAGACCTTGCCAAAGTTTCTGCAAGGAAGGTGGGATCCCTTTACCGAGCTAGAAAACTTCTCACACCTGCCAGTATCCTATATCTCTACAAAACCACCATTCGTCCATGAATGGTGTATTGTTGTCACATCTGGGCTGGTGCACCATCCACCAATCTCTCCGTCTTAGACAAGGTCAAAAAAGTGTATGTAATCTAATAGGTCCCTTACTATCCACCAAGCTCCATCCCCTGTCTCATCGCCGCAATGTTGCAACCTTGTGTTTGTTTTACAAGTACTTCAATGTAATCTGCTCCGATGAGCTCGCTGCACTGGTGCCCCCTCGACGTAAATACCCCCGATTAATCCGTCAGTCAGCAAGATCCCACCCCTTCACTGTTGCGGTCTCCAGATACCAAAGAGCTTTCTACTCTAATAGCTTCTTTCCCCGTACTGCTAACCTTAGGAATTCTCTTCCTGCTTCCTGTTTCCCTAACCGTATTAACAGGCAGACATTTATATGTAATGTGAACAAGCGTCTCGCTGCACAACTCCACATGTATTGATTTACTCCTCTCCAGGAGTTAGGCACAAGGCCAGTTTTTATCTAACTCCCACAAGTAAGATGTGACCCAAGGTCGGGTCGGGAAAGTGGGGTTTAAAAATTGCCTGGGCAGCCCCGTCGGCATTCCCCGGTAGGGGCGCCTCAGGCAGTAAGCAATAAACTTACTCCTCCCCAAAGAGGGGAGGCGAAGCCTGGGAGGGTGGACCTCCTAGAACTGCAAAGGACTGACCCATAGACCGGCGTAAATCAAGCCCCGAAGGCCAAGACAATACCAGTCTATGGGATGCAGTATCCATCAGAACAGATACTACACTTTGATCCCCTAATTCACAGTAGCCTCCCCCCCCCCCTCGTTTACGTATCAATGGCATTGTGCCTTGTTTCGGGTGAACTTCAGTAAAAAAAAATTTTTAAGTTAAATTGATTCTTGGCAATCTCCAAAGACGTTACCGTCGTCTAAAATAACCCTACCAAGGCCAGGAGCCGCGCCACAGGGCGATACTTATACAGGGTGGGCAAAAATAAGGGTCCTATTTTTAAAAATTCATAACTTTTTTATTTATTGATTTTTTTTTATTTTTTTTTTTAGAATAAGTAAAGGACCCCTTCCGAAGCAAGCATGAGCCGTATTAGCCCTAAGGAACGTACCCTCATTTAGAAAACATTATTTTTGCTTAAAAAACTCAAAACAGTGTAAAAAACAATACTTTAGTTTTTGTAAGTTTTAAGAAGTGTTTTTCGGCTAAAATTTGTTTTGTTTATTTCAAAAAATCTCGGAAGGATCAGTCTACACACACATAAAGTTTGGTGAGTTTAACTTTTATTTTGTGGAAGTTATTCAAATTCAAGTTATTCAAATTTAAAGATAGGACCCTTATTTTGGCCCACCCTGTATAAAGATTGGTCATGATTTCGAGAGAATATCGGTTATCGTTCAGCTCCCATATTATGTGTTCTGGACACTCATGGTAACCATTTCACAACAACGGTATTCAATCTAAACAGTTGGTAGGTGTCGGGTTCGTTGATAAGTAATTTAATTTTTCATATATAAATTATTATTATCATTTCTGATTACACCCTAAAAAATAACACCATGGTTGAAAAATGCTTTTTCTCGGATCATGAGGTAAAATAAAAAACATAATATTCATATTTTGTCGTAGACTTCAAAATTACTTTCAATTGACGAAGATTATTATATAAACAAAGTTCCCCGCATTTTACCCTCATTGTAATATACTAGTTTACACTTTCCGTCAAAAATTACAAAAAAATGGTACTTTGTTACTTTAGGACCCGCGCTAAAAGTCCATCGGCATCGGTGCTTTCCGGATGTTTACGTTAAACGCCGAATGTAAAATCCGTTGACTTACCTGCGTTTAAAAAAATATACACAAACGAGGCTGTATTTATAAGCGTGACAAAACAAACACAAATTGTTTACACATTATAATTTATTTTTTTAACGAAGTGTCAACTAAGTGTTTAAATTAAAAAGTTATTATTTTTTATTTTACTTTTTTTTTCTAATTAAACATTTGTACGAAAGAAAGTTTTTTTAACCGAAGATTTCAGTGATAATAAAAGTGAAAAGTTAATCAAGTTTGTAAGTTCAGCGTTTCATTCAGTTTGACTGCTTAGATGTCGTCTGCTTATGCGTCTCGCTTCGGGGCTTTCCGGCATTTACCGTAAACCGCCGGAAAGCACTGACGCCGAGAGACTTTTGTCTTGGGTCCCAAAATAACAAAGTACAAAAAAAGTATGCTTATGTGTGCATACTTACTATTTATCTACATATATTACTCAAATATGCATATCAAATCATAGAATAACGTGAGTAATTTAATTTTTCATATATAAATTATTATTATCATTTCTGATGACATTCTAAAAAAACACCAACCTTTGACTTTTTATTATGGAGTTCTTTCCGAATTCATTTCAGGCGGCGGGGTAAGTCTGAAATGGTTGTCTGACTTGCTATTTGCTTTGTCGCTTCCCCTCACCACTTAAAATGATTTCGTCCGGGGTTAAAAAAAAACGGCACAAATAAATACACATTGCTCTTTATTATAGACAGAGACAGAAAGAGTGATGGAAAGAGATATATATAGGGTGGGAAGAAAAGGGGGACGAAGAGAGGGAGAAAATTAGATTAAAATCTGTCTTCCAGTCTCATAACATTTGTTAATCATACTTAATGTTCTATTCAATTTTACGATTTCAAGGATGTTAAAGTAGGTTTTTTATATGTAAGGGAAATAAATGCGTAACACTTAGCACATGGATTACTTCCCTTGCATTGGTTAACTTATCTATAAACAGACTTAATTCTTGAAATAATTTTTTTTTGTTTTTGTTATAGACATCTTTCTTATAGTTGTAGTTAGATGTAAATCTTCGACTTTTGATTGGTTTCAAAGTTAGAGTGTCAAGTCGCTACGCGTGTCGCTCAAAGGCGTAACTTATCAGTTCGAATCCGGTTAGAGGTGACTGCTTATTTTTTGGCCTGAAAAATTAACTATTTTGTTTGAAATTATCCTCTTTATAAAATAAACAAACAAATGTTGTTAATTTTATATACACACACACACACATATATATATATATATATATATATATATATATATATATATATATATATATATTTTATATATATATATGTGTGTGTGTGTGTGTGTGTGTGTGTGTGTGTGTGAGAGTGAAAAAAAATAAACACAGGAAAAAATCGGCAATGTTCAAGTACGACTAACTCTAAGCAAAGTTGTTTCCAACCGGAAACGGTGTCCGTTCGAAATTGGTTCCGATAATAAAAACTTCCTGTTTTGGTTAGTTTTGTACTGAATTTTATTTTACATAATTTATAAGACAAAATAAATAATAACTGTTAAAATTTTATTTTAAATAATTTGACAAAATAAATAATCACAGTTACTAAAAATAAATAATCACAGTTACTGAAAATAAATAATCACAGAGGGAAAATAATAAAATAGGTTGTTTCAGAAATCATAGTACTGTCGGATCGCATATATTATATGGCCGAAGTAATTTACTTTTACTTGTCGACACCAGAGAAACTCCTGCGGGTAGCTATTGAAATGTGCTGCGGTTAGTACGTCTTGTACGATATAATTCATCATCATAAAATACAAAAGAAATAAAACTAGAAAATTGACTACCAGAAACTAGAGAAAATTAAACTAAAGAATACCGGAAGAGTACGAAGTTTATTATCGGGTACGGATGGCGGCGTAACACCGTAGCAGCGCAGCAGAAACTGCTCTTAGAGTTAGTCGTACTTGAACATTGCCAAAAAATCATTAGAAAAGCGATAGATTTACTGGTTTTTTTCGGATCAACGAAAGACGTTCATTGATCCGAACGAAACCGGTGAATCTCTCGTTTTTCTCATGATTTCTTCCTGTATTTAATTTGATTTTTCTTGTATCTTTTTCATAAATATTGTCTCCGCAGCATTTCATTTTATGACATATCGTGTATTTTATCCTTATATATATAGAGAGAGGGTTTAGGGTTAGGGTTTAGGGTTAGGGTTAGAGCATTTCCATTTCTAAGAAAAAAGTTTGATTCCGGAAGTTACTCCATTTCCAAGAAAAAAAGTTTTCACTATTATTACAAAAAAAATGTTTTGAAAACAATCAAATAAAAACAAATAAATTATTTTTCAAATAGTCTGTATTATGTTAATTATTAGATTATGATGAAAGAAAAGTCTGCAATTAATATGACAAAAAGGAAAGTTTGAAATTAATATGAAAAAAAGAAAAGTCTGAAATTAATATGAATAAAAAAAATTGTCGTATCACTTTCAGGCATCCGTGGACACTTTCTTCAACTCTTTTCCACCGGAAGCCAGCGTTCCTACCTGTTATGCCCATTCGTCTTATCCTCATATATATAGAGAGAGGAAATTTTTGACTCGACAGATATGAAGATCGACTACTAGAATAATGTGTCAGAAATGGCTTTAAAAAACCATTGTATTTCCTATCGAAGTCGAAGGTTTTATTGCAAACTCAACCTCCGCATGCTTGAATAATCTTGGTTTATCCCCAGCAGACAAGAGGAAATACATTAAGAAAATACAAGACAAGGTATTATCTGCATCAGCGTGGATATGGCAATCTCACAGAGTGATGACAATCCAACAAAGTCTGATAGTATCGTGAGATACTGCTGGGAAGCATGGGTTAGTGGTAATGATGATTCGGCCCCGAAACTATGGTTGAACCCAGAATCATCATCTGGCGACGGCTTTGTTGGAAGCAATTTACAAGCAACAATAACATTGTATAAACATCATATTATATATATATATATATTAAACCACATTTGTTTGCTTTAAATATATATATATATATATATATATATATATATATATATATATATATATATATATATATATATATATATATATATATAAAATGTGAAACTAAAAGTATACTTTTAGTAGATAGAACCTATAGTTAAATGGTTTAAGCTTAATATACGAGATAGAGAAATTATAAAGATAAGTGAAAGAAGAGGGATAAACATGTACGAATGACAAATTTATTTCAACTTCGATTGTTCAAAGCAAGGTGTACTCGGTAAAAAAACATGTTTATTATTCTTTCCTTAAGCCAAGGCTTTTCAAAGATTAAAAGTCTTGGCTTAAGGAAAGAATAATAAACATATTTTTTTACCGAGTACACCTGGCTTTGAACAATCGAAGTTGAAATAAATTTGTCATACGTACATGTTTATCCCTCTTCTATCTTTATATATATATATATATATATATATATATATATATGTATATATGTGTGTATATATATATATATATATATATATATATATATATATATATATATATATATATATATAATGCAATGCTCTTTCTAAATAAGAATATTGTACTGTAAAGCTGGCGATCAATGTTTAGATAAATACATTGTAGATATCATTTACCAGCGCCTGTCAGGTGGCTCAGTGTTGAGAGCTGCTGTCTATAAACTATTTGTTGATGGTTCAACCCCTGGCTTGGGATGGATTCTACAACGAAGCAGTCTGTTCGTGAATTTTAAGATAAGTTATATACAAAATGATCTGATCGATAAAAGAAATGGCTTTACATCAAATGTTGAGTTATATTAACTCATCCATTTTTAAAAGGATCTGTGTGCACGTGTCTGTGTCAATAATATGTATGTGCTTGGAAATTCCTAAACTATTGAAGTTATCATTATGAATTATGCCATATGTATTCTAGGCAACAGGGTGAGTAACGTGGGTACATCATTTATTTTTGTAAACTTTATCATGTAGTGGGGTGCCACGAAACCGTACCATACCCCCCCCCACCAATAATAAAAAAAACATTAAAATTCAAAACTAATGTGATATTTTTTTCCTATACCTGTTGTGGGACTGGTATTCTACTCGTATATATATATATATATATATATATATATAATATTTATAAATAAATATTAAATCATTAATACCTACAGCCGTGCAGGAAAGTATCTCTTTCAGACGGTCGGGTGGCGCGAACCCGGTTCACAGAGTCAGCCAAGAATCTGCAAGCAGTCGCCATATCCACTCGGCCGACAGAAACTGTCACGTAATTAAGGGAAATTAAGATCTATATGTACCTCGAAGCAGGCACAGACAGAAGACTAGTCGAGGGTGTTCTACGAATAATCTAATCTATTCTTTAAGCTTTCTATCAGCCTCCCAAAAATTCATTGTTTTTATCTTTCTATTTCCCATGTAAAATAATGGTACAGGTTATTCCATTTTGATGTTAAACTGTCCTTTCTATTTTATTAGCTATCTGGCTATTTTAATTTCTAATATTCATATTTGCCTACAGTTCATATCAACATTTACTGACTATGCAAACATGGTGGTTTGTTTCGGTCAATGATTTGTCTTCCTTCTTATCTCTATGTCAATAAATTAACCTGTCCTTTCTATTTAATTAACCACCTGGCTATTTTGATTTATAACAATCGGATTTCTGTACTGAACATTTCATCTTTTTCCTTACAAAGCTAATGATTTATTTTAGGGATTGATTTGTCTCCCTTGATATCTCTATGCCTAAGAGTTAATAATTTAAGGCTTTAATATCTATCCCCCCTTTTAGACACCTTCTGTCCTTACAAAAAAACAGTGTATTCTTTTAAAACTTTTACCGCTAACTTACAAATGATCTAACTTTGGAATATTCTCTTCATTTGGACATACTATGAAGATTATGAGGTGATATCTTTCTTTTTCTGACAACTTTCAATAATCCTCCTCTGTGTAGATCTAATAACATTATACCCCCCTATCTACCATACTAAAGTAAACAACGCTAATAAACTTAGATTTCACCTGATTTTTTAAAAAAAATTTTGTTAACATAGTTCACCCTAAACAAGGCAGACCGCCACTGTAGACGTAAGGGGCTACTGAGAAAAAAGGTGAGAGTTTTTTTACGGGGGGGGGGGGGGTCAACCTAAATTGGGAGTTGTGTAGCGAGATGTCTGTTTACATTAGTTTTAAATTTCTGCATGTCAGTACCATCAGGAAAACAGGGAGCCGGGACGGAGTTCCAGAGCCCAGCAGCAGGGGAAAGAAGCTTTTGGAATAGAAACCTCTTCGGCATCTGGGGACCTCCACAGTGAATGGATGGAATTTGGCAGATTGTCGGGTTGGTCTAGTGAATTTACTTCGTTGGGGCACCAGAGCAGCAAGTTCATCAGAGCACAATCCATTGAAGTACTTGTAAAACAGGCACAAGGAAGCAACATTGCAGCGGTGGGATAGGAGCTGGAGCTTGGTCGATAGTGAGGGACCTATTAAGTTGGCGACTCTTTTTTGGACCTTGTCTAAGAGGGAGAGACTAACGCATGATGCACCAGTCCATATGTGGCAACAATACTCCATGAACGGGGAGATGGTGGTTTTGTTGAGATATAGGATAATGTCAGGTGTGAGAAGTTTACTAGCACGGTAGAGAGAGCCCACCTTCTTTGCAGCAGTCTTGGCAATGTCTTCAATGTATTTGTTTCAACTTATGTTATCTGTGAAAGTTAGGCCGAGGAGTTTGAATGATGAACTCTCAGGGAGGGTTTTATTTGCCATGACAATCTGTGGTTGAAGAGGTTTCTTTTAGTTATTGAACGAAAGTAGCTTTGTCTTTGCGGCATTAAAAGTTACTATCCATTTTTTACCCCAATCCACTACAGACTGGAGGTCATTTTCTAAGGATTCAGCCATTGCCCCAGATATGTGTATGTCGGTTTTGCCCACATGACGAGAGTGGAGGATGGTGTTGTCAGCAAATATTCCTATCTCAGTCTCAATTACATCAGGGAGGTCATTTATGAAAATCAGGAACAGTAGAGGTCCAAGGCTGGATCCTTGAGGTACACCAGCATTTATGTCATGTTGCTAAGATGAATGGCCATCGAGGACAACCTGGATCTTTCTTTTTTGTTAGGAAGGATTTAATTATATTAAATATTTGTCCAGTAATACCATATGAGTCCAGTTTTAGAAGCCTTACATGCCAGACCTTGTCAAAGGCTTTGGATATATCAAGCGATACTGCCCTAGCTTCACCTGCCTTGTCCAGTGTATGATATATGCGTTTAACGATGACCGTTAGGATATCTGCTGTAGATCGTGCTTGTCTAAATCCGTATTGATGATCAGAAAGAAGTTTAGCATTAGCTAGGTGCCGGACTATAGCAAGATTGATTAAGGATTCAAAGATTTTAGCAAAGATCGGGAGTAGACTGATTGGGTGGTAGTTTAGAGGATCAGTTCTATCTCCAGAATTCTTGAATACTGGTAACACAGAGGCAATTTTCCAACTATCAGGGAAACAAGATTCAGTAAGGCATTTGTTATATAGTTTGGAAAGGACAGGGGCCAGCTCAGCAGAGCATTTCTTTATTACTATTACTGGTATAAGATCTGGTCCACAGGCTTTGGAGGTGTCAAGGTGTTTTATGATGACTTTGACCTGAGATGGAGTGATGACCAGATTCTCAAGTGTGGCTTCAGTTCGCAATGGGAATTTAGGGTGGGGGTGGTTTGCCGAGTCCAAAGTGGAGTTTAAGGTGAAACGCTTGGCCAGTAGTTCAGCCTTATCAGTTGCCGTGCAAACAACATCGTTGTAACTTGATAGCGGGGGGATTGTGGATTGTCCATTGTTCATCACACTATTGTAGAATTTCCAGCAATCACGAGTACGTAGTTTCTGTGACTGAATGCGTTTTTTGGTTATCTCTGTATACCTCCTTTTTGCTTCATCTGTCACTACTTTGCAATCAGTTCTTGCCTCTACAAATTTTTGTCTGTTCGCAGTTGACTTATGGCGGCCGAAATTTCAGAACGCCTTCTGCCTCTCAGCAATAGCAGCTGCACATTCTGAGGTGAACCATTGAGGAGAGTGGGGTTTGCTGAAGAATTTTCGCGTGGTGACATAAGCATCAATGCCTGCTTTGACCCTTTCGGTTAGCTCATTTGCACACTGATCAGCAAAGAGTGAGAAGGTTTCACCCTATTGTGCGTCGCTGATATGATCCCTGAGTGATTCAAAATCAGCCTGCTCATAGTTTCTCGTCGTTTTGATCAACGGCTCTTCAGCTTTTGGACGAGTTTTTTAAGGTGATATGTGTCATTACCACAACAATAACGGGCAGGCTATGAGCATTCACCACAAAAGCATCGGGTAGTGAGGTCAAGAACAGGTCGAGAAGTGAGGCTTGCTGGTCCGCATGATCAGGAAGGTGTGTCGGAAAAGTGACAGTCTGTGAGAGGTCGTGAGCTGAGGAGAAATTAAATGTAGAGTTCCCAGCTGCATCAGTAACGCTGGAAAATCTCAACCAGTCACGGTGATGTGCATTAAAATCTCCAAATACATGTATATGGTCATTCGAGTCGACTAAGAGTGCTCTATCTAAGCTTTCAGAGACAAAGTCAAGCAGGGTACAGTCCTGGGTCGAAAGAGAACGGTATAAGAAATATAGGAAACTAACGCTGTGATGTAGGGTCAATCTAAAGCACATCTGATTCTAACCTATGTTCTCTAGTCAAGGGGAGGGTGTTCTGAACATAAACTCCTAGCCCATGCATGTGTTTGTCAGAGTCCTTACAGTAGAGTGGAAGATAGTCATGTCAAAGTGGTGAGAGGGAATTGAGGATTGAAGGTTCGTTTCACTTAGAGCTAGGATATCCGGGGAGTTTGTCAAGAGAAAAGTTTCTATGTCGTTAATGTTGGTTCTCAGTCCCTGGATATTTGTGCATGCGAGCCTCAAGGGCGGAGGCGAAGATGTTTTTTGTTGGGTGTCTGGTTTAGGTTTGTTTTTTTTATTTTGTAAATTCATGTTTGTTTTTAGTTAGAGTGGGGAGGGCAAATCAGTGTTGATATAGATATTAGTATAATATGACTTTTATACGGGTTCTTCCCCGCTGCTGACAATTTTACTTTCGACAGCTTTATCTTTGTCGAACACAATATGTAACTTATACCTGTTCGTATAGAATTGTATTTTTGGGGGGTTACTTGGTATATTAACATCTGTTTAATGGTGTGTTGATGTATGTATATATATATATATATATATATATATATATATGTATATGTGTGTGTGTATACATGTGTATACATATCTATGAGGATGCGTGTATATATTTTTATGTATGTATATGTAACGATGTCTGTACATACATGTAGATGTCTTCCAGTATATATATCAAAAGTAAGTATGTGTTCATTTGTACACGTCTAAATGTAAAACTGTTTCTGTATATGTATATGTATAACACTACATTGCTAAATTTGAATATAGTCTAATTGTATTAACCATATAAAAAAGGTAAAGGTCGCATGGCCTGGGCGCGCACGAGTGTCGTTGCCGACATCGCATACTGCCCATGGCCGTAGCGGCGGTGATTTGTTAAGAATCACCGTGTCTAGGGCACAGCATATGGAAGGCGGAGTCCATCCCTCTCCTTCCGCTGCCTTGAACCTTCCCTGAGTTTTAGTCAGGTACCAATTTACTGCTGGGTGGACAGAGGGAGTTTTCAGACCCGAAAATTCGCATGCCGTGAGTCGGATTGAACCCGGGTCGTCCAGCCCAAAGACAAGTGCAATAACCACTCGTCCACAGGCCCTCCCTGTCGTGCTTGCGCATTATTTTTATTTTTTATTATACTCCAAAAGACTTTTTTATTATTTTTTTTTATCTTTTGTATAACATTTTCAGTATAATATTTTCAGTATAATATTTTTAATTAACACACACAGTGTAAACGTAGGAGTTTCACATGATGGCCGGTCATAATTTAGGAAGAGGGCATATTGTATTCAGCACCGTCCTCTTCCAAAAGACATGCGCACAGGGTAACTGGCGTGCCTCTACACCGCCTGCTTCCCGAGAGGCGGTCTTTTCGAATCGGTCAACATGGGAGTCGGACGTTTTTTACGCTTGTGATAGACGTTGACTCTGGGGCAAAAAGCTTGGCAAAAATATAGTTTTATGGTGAAAGGATGTTATATTTCAGTGTTGGCCACGTGCGCGCAAATAAATAGATATACATCAATGTAATTCGTGTCCGAGATCTTTGCTCCAGTTTGCTTGCTGTTACACACAGGGTTCTAACCGGTTTGTGGAAAGATGCTATTGATAATTATTTCCAAGAAATAATATTTTATAAAATGGTTAGTGTCTTTAATTAATATGTACAGTTTAAATATTTTTAATTTATTTAACTTTGAATCCTTTTAAATCACTTACCATTACTTCTCTATTTTATTAGTTTATTATTTCCTATATTTTACTTCATTATTTACCAATTTTTATTTAGTTATTCATCATTTTCTAATTTTTTAATAATTCTTTTTATTTTGTAATTGAAGAAACATATCGAAATTCATATAAATGAATAAAAATTATTACTAAGAGATCGTACGCCTTACCGTTGTTGATCTTGAATCATTGAATTTGTTATAAATAATGTTGTAAACATTATTTATTACAGCTCATTATATATAACTGATTTCTGATGGCCAACTGGTAACTCTCCTGACTGCGAATCAGTGGCGATTTGTGATCAGAGTTTGCGCCCGTCGACCGTCGGGAATTAGCTTCCTGCACTGAAAATTGTGTAAGCATGAAACATCGATGTCTATCGATAATAGATAATTAATATTTATTTATAAATATTATTGTATAGCCCCCTTTATTAAGGCTGGGCACTCTGAGTGAATTTAATAACAAGCAGTACTAATAGCTTCATTGCGAGATCCAATACGATTTGTTGTTGTTGTCGATCACTCTACACAGCTTGATGTGAATACTCGCCGACTTGGTATTTACAAAGTTAAATTCCTCCTAAATTCTAAGCTGATTTCTGACGGCCAACTGGTAACTCTCCTGACTGCGAATCAATGGCGATTTGTGATCGAAGTTCGCGCCCGTCAACCGTCGGGAATTAACTTCCTGCACTGAAGATTGTGTAAGCATGAAACATCGATGCCTGTAGGTAATAAATAATTAATATTAATTTATAAATATTATTATTATATGTATACATTATATATATTATTTATAAATAATATTTTCAAATAAACGCATATACACATGTGTTTCATGCCAAACCTGCAATCATAAGTATGGGAGGAGACAATCCCTGCCAATCACACGATTCGAACCCCAATACCAAAGTCAGATTTGACTCAGTAATAGGAACGCGTACTGATGTGCCCACAATGCATTGCCTCGAAATGGGAGAGTAAATTGACGTCTAAATAGAAAATTCAAGTCCTCAATAGGCGGGGGCTAGAGTATCGCCTTATGCTATAAATAACGGCTTATTGTTAACTTCAGTTAAAAATCAAAAATCAAATGCTTTTAAAAGAACAAAAAAATCTCCCAGAATGCAATGTTTGAATTCGATCTAGAAAGAAGGCTTTAATTTTTTTAATTTTTTTTTTTATTTCTTAATTATTATTTCCACATTTTTTTTTTCTAAAGATTATTCCCAGACGGCAACCAACTTCCTTGATAAGCAACTTCACAGATCAAAATGTGGCTGACAAAAGCCAGAGAGCGGTTCATATTTAAAACACAGGAAACCCAGAATTTTTCGCCTTTTCATTTTCGTACATTTCTCATAAACTCTCTTTTTCCATATCTAAACATTTTATGTTTGGGTCGATAGTGTTCCGGCCCTAAAATCTTCTGTGATGTATGTATTGAGAATTTTATGTGGATTTTTGTTAAATCTATTTTTCTGTTCTGGGCCTCAACCCTAACCCTAACCCTAATACCCATAGTTTTCCTTTTCCTACTTATTCTACTTCCATATCAGCAGTCAGCAGTTACGGCTGACAAGTTGGTTATGTTGTTGCTGATTTCTAACAGATTCCTTATAAACTTTTAGAATGATAGAGATAGATATCAGAATCTATATGTTCTCTTTTAGTTACAGGTTTCTGTTTCCCAAAACTAGTGTATGCTAAAAACAATGTTTTACTTTAAATACATAACATAAGATATTTGATACAACTTTAGTCAAATCACTTTTTTGAACACACCTTCTATTATGAAGGAAAATTATAATTTTTCCTTCATTTTTCCTTTCTAACAGCGTACAAATTCAGTCTTTGAACTCATTTAAAATTAGCTTTGTCTCACAAAAAATAGCTTTGTCTCACAACAAAATTAGCTTTGTCTCACAAAAAATAGCTTTGTCTCACAAAAAAATTAGCTTTGTCTCACAAAAAAATTAGCTTTGTTTCACAAAAAATAGCTTTGTCTCACAAAAAAATTAGCTTTGTCTCACAAAAAAATTAGCTTTGTCTCACAAAAAATAGCTTTGTCTCACAAAAAATAGCTTTGTCTCACAAAAAAATTAGCTTTGTCTCACAAAAAATAGCTTTGTCTCACAAAAAATAGCTTTGTCTCACAAAAAAATTAGCTTTGTCTCACAAAAAAATTAGCTTTGTCTCACAAAAAATAGCTTTGTCTCACAAAAAAATAGCTTTGTCTCACAAGAAAATTAGGTTTGTCTCACAAAAAAATTAGGTTTGTCTCACAAAAAATTAGCTTTGTCTCTTTTGATTCTCTATACTCCAGTTTCCTCAATTTTCTGATAAGATTTTACCTTTTATTCCATATCTACATTTGGGTCATTTTGATAGCTACTCGAGCAATCAGTACGAAAAAACACATTCAACACAGTCTTATAAAATGTAATGGTTCTCTTATTAGATACTTGACAAGTCTGAAATAAAGTTCTTTCACAAATCTATTTTTTTCTCTTCATTGTAAGTTTGCCATTCAAAGTTCAATAGACGAAGTGTCGAAATAGTAGGCTGAATGGCACTTGTTTGATCTTCAGTACCTGTGTGCTTTGCATGCTTTGTCCTCTAGTGTCAAGGCTTCTCTCTGCAGTTTCCATCTGCTCACTCAGGCTATCAGTAATACTGTTCACGAAATATATGCATTTTATAACATTTTCAGTGCCCCATGTCACGAATTAGTTTTTTCCCCCATTGGTAAACATATATTCATAAGTAACCTTCTGTCTGAATGTGCTTTTGACCCTCCATAACCTCCAACTTCCCATGAGCCACTTATTCTCCTTATTATTCTTGTATGGATCTAAGACTATTCAATATATTGCTCTTTTCAACAATAAACCAATATGAAACAAACAAAATTAAAATCACTCAAGACAATTACATGATTTGTGTGATTCAAAGAATCAAAACAAACACAAAAGAAATTCTGTGTAACGATAATCTTTATTTCTGCTGATGTATCCCCGACAAAAAGACATGAGGAAGAAAGTCATGCAGGTATTAACTCCATCAAAGATAAAAACTGTCACACATGCGTTCATTCGTTGGAAAAGAAAAGGATGCACTCAACACTTTCTAGTTAGAAAATGTAAGGCACTTTATGGTCGTGTTGGCTTTTATTTTAGATAAATTATGAGTTGTTGACTATTTTTATTTTTTTTAATTAATTTTTGGGTGAAAATATTTGTATCACATTATTGTCAATTCAATACTGTCACTTCTTTCATTTTTTAAATATTTAAAAAACATTTTAAATTAAAATATAAATTGCAGAAAATAAAAAAGAAACGTTCTTTTAGAATACAATTAAGACTTGTATGAATTTACAATCATTTTGATGAAATCTTATGCCTTTCCTGATTACCAAATATATGAAATCATCAAAGGTGGATTTAGGGCAGAAGCTCAACAAATTACTTAAGCCTCACAACGAGCAGAGATCTCAAAATATGACAACTGTTCTAAATCCCATGTATGTTTTCAAAAGAGAGGCAAGACAATTTGTTTCCTTTTAAATAAAACAGCTGTTTGTCAATTATAGAGACAATTTTAGGAGGAGAATAATTTTGATTTTATTCTTGATAAATGGCTACATATAAATATTAAAATATACATAAAAAACTGGGTTATCTCTATTTCCCCAAAGTTGTTTATTTTATGTGAATTGAAACGACGTCGAACCACTTTCAATAATAATAATAATAATAATAATAATAATAATAATAATAATAATAATAATAATAATAATAATAATAATAATAATAATAATAATAATAATAATTACCAAAATAAACATAACAATGTATATAGTTATAATTCTGGATCTTTTGGGTGTTTGGCTTCTGAGAACAATCTGTATTTTCAGATGCGCAATTTTGAAAAAGATCCAGCAACAAGAAAAATCAACATATGAGTCCAATGGAAGAAAGGAAATCATTCTAGAATTCTCCAGAGTAAAACACATATTATATAAATATATATAAATTTATACATATACACATTATAAAGGATGACAAAATTTACACATAAAATTAAGACCAACTGAAAGACTTTAATTCGATTCATTCCTCAGTTTAAGAGCGAAAAACGCTTCAGAACTTTAGATTCTATTACAGGAATTTATAGGAGGAACAGTTGCAGTTTTAAACCATCATTTTCTCTCAGACTCTGCAGATGCTCAGGAACGAAGTGAAACGTTAGAAATGAGTTGATACAAAATATTTCAAATTTTCTAAACTTTTTGTTTTTAGTGTATATTATCCTTTATAAATTCTCGGACATGACATCCATTTTAGTTCTCCAGAATAGATATGACATATAAGTGTGTATCCTTTGTATTACTTATTGGAAACACATCACCATATCCAATCTATGTGACAGAGGGCAGTGGACACTGTAGAACTGAGAATTATATAAATAATTTATCTTTAAGACTTGAAGATTGCTTTAGCATAAAATTTCAGTAAGGCACAAGTGAAATAATAGAAATATTTCCATTGTATTATTATAAAGTTCTACTCTTTTGATAGTGAGCACTGTTTTACAAAGACAATAAATCATATTTTATTTATTTTAATAAATTAGGAGTTGCATCTTATACATATATATATAATCTTTTGTATATACTTTTAATTTGCGTGATTTATGTTAAATATATGTAAATACTTATAAGGTTTATACATTAAAAGAATGTATTAAGAGTCGCTCAGGATGCAGTAATATTTAAATAATTAGCATGGATGTATCCGTGTATTTTCCATCACGTACTTATATATATACACAAGTAAACATATATATATTTATATATACACAAGTAAACATATATATATATATATATATATATATATATATATATATATATATATATATATATATACATATATATATATATATATATATATATATGTAAACTTGTGGTTGGGTACACATCTAGAAGACAGGCAAGTTCCATCATTGCGCTTGCCGTTCTTTCTTGTTAATCGTGATCTGTGTGCTCTTCTCCACGCGTGGACAATGATTGTCAAACAGTTCACATTCTTCGGTTGGAATCACTGCAAAATAAATAAAGAATAAAAATTCAGGCGTGACATTATCAATAATCATATTGTTATTATCTATATACATTTGTCAGAGACCATTGAGTATTTGAACCTTGAGAGCGCATGCAGTTGCCACTATTCCTTACATAGTTACTGTTTGAATGTTGCATTCTACTGAACTAACAATTATATTTACATTAAGAAAACCAACTGACCCCTAAACATCACGTGGTATGGAATACAACTTGAGAATCACATTAATCTTGTCTACCTTGGCTAAACCCTGGACCGCACGCTTTCATTCAGGGAAAATGTAAAGGAGACAAAAATGAAAGTCAGTTTCCGGAAGAACATCCTATGGAAACTGATCAACTCCAAGTGGGGAGCCACAGCACACACTAATATTTACTGCCTTAGCCCTGTGCTATTCCTCTGTGGAGTATGCTTGTCCTGTTTGGGAGAGATCAACGCATGCCAAAAAACTAGACTCAGCATTGAACAACATCTGCCGCTTGATCACTGGCTGCCTGAAGCCTACCAACCTGAACAACCTGCATTTCCTCACTAGCATTGCCCCTTCGGATGTGATACGCGAAGTTTCTAGCCGAGTAGAGATCACAAAAGCTATCAGTGATGAACGCTATCTCATTCATGGATGTGAACCAACGTTACATGACTGAAGTACTAGGGGAAGAGACCAGACTACAGCTGTTGACCAGACGGCTAGAGAATGGCTCTCCTGCTACTGACATGGGAATCCCCCTTTCTGAGGCCTTCCCTCTGGTTCAGAGGCATCCTGGTTCTGGTGAAAACACTTAACCGCCTGAGAACGGGGATGGAGCGATCAAAAGTTGCTATGAGTAGATGGGGCTACAAAACTGACCTAACCATCTGTGAATGAAGAGGGGAGGACGATAAGATGCAGCACTGCCTGTACTTCTCTCTACTGTCCAACTGGTGCAGCTTGAACAATCTTGCAGAGTACAAAAATAGTGCAAAGGACTGTGTAAAAAAGTGTGAAACTGTTGTATGACCACATGCTTCAAAGACACACAAAGAAGAAGACTTAACTACTATTATCTGATATTGAACTGCAGTCGTCTTCTATTGAA
Organism: Sepiola atlantica; assembly: GCA_963556195.1. Lineage (NCBI taxonomy): Eukaryota > Metazoa > Mollusca > Cephalopoda > Sepiida > Sepiolidae > Sepiola > Sepiola atlantica. Next base: position 24,918,918 of record OY744518.1, read on the forward strand.
TAGCCGTGAATAGCAATCGTTAGATGTACTTTATGGAAAAAGGTAAATATTAATATACAGACGATAGCGATTGGGCATATTAATATATAGACTAGCAAATCGACTCAGTGGAATTTCCATGGTTTCTTACCTTATTTCAAATTGTAACAATTAGATGTATTAAAATAAACAGAATGCAAAGAATATGTTGTAAAACTAATGAAGTCGAGGGGACGACATTATCCATTCATAACGGTTTAGTTGATTTTAGAATAATTCATTTTGTAATGGGTAAAATTTTGATTTTTGTCAAACGGCATTATTAGCTATTTCTCACTTTTTCACGTGGGTGTAAAACGTGATAACGTACACACGAACATGAACTGTCTCAGCGTATTATTATATAAATAACATATTGTCAAATTATAATTGTAATTGTAATTATTAATTAATTATAATTGTAATTGTAATTATAAATGTTTTAGAGCCACATTTTACTGAGAGCAACACCATTTTGATGAGAAAACAACATTTTGATGAGAAAGCTACAATATATTGATGAGATAGCAACAATATTTTTATGAGAAAGAAACACCATTTTGATAAAAAAGAAACAACATTTTGATGAGAAAACAACATTTTGATGAGAAAGAAACAACATTTGTATGAGAAAGCAACACCATTTTGATGAGAAAGCAACAACATTTTGATGAGAAAGCAACAACATTTTGATAAGAAAACAAAATTTTGATGAGAAAACAACATTTTGATGAGAAAGAAACAACATTTTAGTGAGAAAGCAACACCATTTTGATGAGAAAGAAACAACATTTTGATGAGAAGGCAACAACATTTTGATGAGAAAGCAACAACATTTTGATGAGAAAGAAACACCATTTTGATGAGATAGCAACAATATTTTTATGAGACAGCAACAATATTTTGATGAGAAAGCGACAACATTTTGATAAAAAAGTAACGACATTTTGATGAGAAAGCGACACTATTTTGATAAAAAAGCAACGACATTTTGATGAGAAATCAGAAATCAACAAAGGGAAAAACGCTCTAACCTGGATGGATTTTAACAATTCTTGTACATCCACGTGTGCCGTTCCAGGTGTATCTGTGATGGTGACATTAAGAGAGAAAGTCCATTGCGAATTCGAATCTTTACTATCACTTGCGCTAACACAATAGACATCCGTGTCAGTCTCTAATGCAGCTGGAATCTCAAAGCTGAACTTGTTTCCGTTTGCAAAGAACTTGAATCGGCCGGTGTTCTCAATTTTTAGGCCATTCTTTTTCCACACAACTGCAACAAAGAAAGAGAAATGCACTAAATTAGCCTTCCGGAAGTGCACCAGTTTTAGACATCATAAAATGATGAGATGCAACGTGTATATAGGTTAGAGAAGTCAGTTTGAACATGCTCGCAAATAATAAGAGAATTATTTTTACGGAATCACAGACTATAAAGTTGGAATTAGATGTAGCAACTTGAACGATTATTTTCTCTCAATACAACACTTGGAAAAATAATTGACTGGCAACTCAAACAGATGCATTAACTAAGCTTGCCACTACCGAAAACGGTTCTGATATGGGCAAGGGTTTGGTAAATATTTTGGTTGGGTGTGCCACTTTCGTTCTTCTAGTAGGTGAGTGTATTTTGGCTTAGTGTCTGGCTTAAGCAATTATTTTGACCGTGTGTGCAGCTTTGGAAATTATTTTGGATGGTTGTGCTCCTTGGAAGAATGCAGCACTTCAAAAAAATGGTTGAGCTTATTATGTTGTTTGGGAAATTATTTGGGCTGGTTTTGCTGATTGGGTAATTATTCTCATTAAGCGTGTACCTTGGGCAATTATTTTGGATGGGTATGTCTCTTCGATAATTATTTTGGGCAGATATGCTTCTTGGGCCATAGTTATAGTTGATTAAACACGTGACCAAACATATCGCTGCACAACTCCCCACTTAGGATGCCCCTATAAATCTGGCCCCTAATTTCAAAGTGGCAGTGGGCCTTGCTTAGAGTGAACTAAAGTCAAAAGAAAATGATTGTATGATTTAGATTTTTACTTTGGCTTATTGTACATCTTTGCCAATTTTTTGGATAAGTGTTTTGCCTAGGTAGTTATTTCGGCTGAGTGTGTTACTTGAGTAATTGTGTGGGTTGGTTGAGTTGTTTGGGTAATTTTGTAGGTTGTTTGAGTTGTTTGGGTAATTGTGTGGGTTGGTTGAATTGTTTGGGTAATTTTGTGGGTTGGTTGAGTTGTTTGGGTAATTACTTTCGCTAGGTATACTGTTTAGATTTGTATTTTGACTGAATTTACATCTTGGGTGTTTATTTTGGTTGAGTGAGTATCTAGGTAGTTATTTCGTTTGAGTGTGTTGCTTGGGTAAATTTATTCAGAGGTATGTTTCACTTGGGCAATTATTTTGGAAAGACATGTTGCATCAGAAATTATTTCAGCTGATTTTATTAGTAGATATTTATTTTAGCAGAATGTACCACCTGGGCAATTATTTTGATTGAGTATGCCATTTGGATATATATTTTAATTCGTGCACCTTAGACAAATATTTTAGTAGCATGTAAATTCGTTATGAAAAATCTTAAAAAAGGGAATGATAATGTCTAGATTATTTTTCTAGCTTCCAAAGAATTGTTATTTTATGTTTGGTACAATGTTGTAGTATGTGTTATTTGTGATGAATTACTACAACATTTGTATTATTTTGATTAATTGGACTACTGTTCTGATCTTGGATGTTATTCTCAAAACGTTTAGACTTTTCTCAGGTGCATCTTATCGAACTCAGGAATTTTTCTGTTGAACTCGGGAATCTGTACGGAATTTCGAACGGAATTCTTGATTCATTGCCCGAGGCAACTTGCTCTTGTTCCATCAGCCATGACCGGGTACAAGTCTTAAGTAATTCTTAGTATCGCCCGTTGTGAGGATTGAACCTGAAACCTCCAGAAGACTGTTACTTAGAACTGACTATTACTTAACACGTTTATCGGTTGTGGAACAAGAACAGGTTGTCCCCCATGGATTAAATAAAGGGTTCTGTTCGAAATTCCGTACAGATTCCCGAGTTCGACAGAAAGATCCATGTGTTTGACAAGACGTACCTGAAGAAGGTAGAAAGTTACATCGACCGAAACGTTGTGAGAATAATATCTAAGATGAGAACAGTAGTCTAAATAATACATTAATCCAAATGTTGTAGTAATTCACCAGATTTCGTTTTTTTAGAAAATACAATTCATCTTAGTTTTAATAATGTCAGAGAAGCTGTATTCCAATGTTGGCTGATATTAAATCAGTAGTTTTGGAGTGTAAAACAAATGGACGCTTTATTTTATTTCTTATACTATGAAAATACTATCATAATGTTCTATCTATGTCTGGTTTCTCAAATTTTTAACTTAAGTGGAAAAAATATTTTAAGTTAATTGAAAAAATGGTTGTAATTTAAATTGTAATATGAACAATTTGAAATCATTTTTTTAATGAACATACGTTTTTTATTAGAAAAATCTTTTTTTCATAAATTACGTTTTTTTATTAGAAATTTTTTTTTTTATAAATTACGTTTTTTATTAGAACATTTTTTTTTATAAATTACGTTTTTTATTAGAAAATTTTTTTTTATAAATTATATTTTTATTAGAAAATTTTTTTTCATAAATTACGTTTTTTATTAGAAATTTTTTTTTTAATAAATTACGTATTTTATTAGAAACATTTTTTTATAACTTACTTCTTATCACTAAATAGTATGCAACATTTTCACCCCATTTCTTTGATCGATGGGGGGCACGCTACATAAAACTAAAGAGGAAATGCTTCAATTGGAAAATTTCCTTTGAAGTTCTGGCAGCATCTTTCGCTCGCAGACTGATTTATAATTGAAGGCTCGAAAACACAAAGCTCATCGATTACTTTATTTGATGTTAGAATGTTCTCTCACATTCTTCCATAGACCGTGGAGGCTCTGATACCCTCTAATTACAACCAACGCTGAAGACATCTTCACTGTTTACTCACCAAATTCGCTATGATATTTTCCCATTACCTAGCGATTCAATTATTTTTTTTTGTATCTATTAAATTGTTTTTTGTCATAAATACCAGAAATCACTTTTAGTTATTTTACAAATCTCACAATATTATATTCAAATTCCATCAACGCATTTATCAAAAATTTGAAAAGTTGACCTAACACACTCTTCGTCACAACTAGTATCAGCTCTACCTAGCTCAGGGGAATTGTCATTACTAGTATACTAGGGAATCTGAAATCACTGAATAAATAAAGTCTATCGATAATGAAAATTCTCATTAAAAACTAAAACCAATATTTTAATTATATTACAAACTCAGGTGCATATTTGTTTACTTCATTTTTACTTAAACTTTTTCCATTATAAAATGGGACCATGACATACACTTAAAAATTATGATATGAAAAAAACATCAAATATTTACTAAATAGCAAAACGAGAATAAGTAAATAAATTGTATTTTTTGTTCGGATCACAAAAGAGAGAATGATATCCCTTACACGTTTTCGAGCTTGCAGTCAGATTTCAGTATTTGGATTGAAAATCGATCTATGCATTGATCGGAACATCATATTTCTAATGTTATTTTGGAACTATAATCAATCAAATTCATATCGAAACAAGCCGCGTGTGCATGGTTCCCCTCTGTATGTGACTGGATGTGGCGAGTGTAAAATGCAATAAATTTGGGCCATTTGGAGCATTTTTGACCCCCCTTTGACACCGTGGGGGCGCGAACCAGAATTTTTCTGAGGTCAAGGATGCTCATTTTATATCCAGAACAATTGGCTCTATATTTTGGCCAAGTTTCAGAAAAATTGAATGGATGGATCAAACGTTATGGGAGAAAAGGGTCATTTTTTGCCATTTTGGGGGCTTTTGACCCCCTGGGGGCAAGAACCAGATTTTTTCCAAGGTCAGCGATACTTATTTTCTATTAGGAACAATTGCCTCCACATTCTGGCCAAGTTTCAGAGAAATTGAATGGATGGATGAAAAGTTATGGGTCAAAAAATGTCATTTTTTGCCTTTTCGGGACCTTTTGACCCCCTGGGGGGCTAACCAGATTTTCTTCAAATATCGGAGAATGTCACATTCTAACCTGACCAAAGTTACAACTTCATACAAAATTTCAGAGAAATTCAATGGATGGTTGCGGAGAAAAATCCGGACGGACGGACATGCCTCAAAACATAAGTTCCCCGATTTTATAAATCGGGGGACCAATTAATCTATAGTATACATTAACTTTCACTTCCATGTGCGTTATCTTTTCTTACCCTCAATCGAGTTAGACTCAAAACTGCAGCTGAACTTGACAGGAGTTCCCTCTTCCACACTCAGTGACTGAGGGAATGTAGCAAACACAGGACCAACAACTTCTTCATCTGGAACTGAAATATGAAAATGAAAAGTTTAGAAACACAATCACAAAACTATATATACGCCCTCTAAACCCAAATACTAATATTATGAAATTATATAAATAGATTGCTGTGGTTTATTTTCTGTTTATGGCTTTCTCATAAATTAAATGCTTATTTTTCTTCCTTTTTTTTTTTTTGAAAAAAAATGACACAATACTGGTCGTCAACTGTGATGATGGAATATTATTCCGAAATTAATAAGATTAAAGTAAAATACTAAATTAATCTTGCATTGATAAAGGCTTCTATTTTCAATTTTATAATACTGACCCGCCAATGCTTTTGAATGAACGACCTATTTTCTTAAACTTCGAACATGCAAATGCTTTCTTCATTCTACAACCAGAATTTGAAGTCATAATCGCCAATAACATCGCCACGGATGCACCCACAACAAGGACATTTTTTCAAAAAACAAAAAGAAAAAAAAGTTTGTTTATTTTTGTTTTTTGTTTTTTTAGAAAAAAAATGACACAATACTGGTCAACTCTGATAATGAATTATTATTCTGAAATTAATAAGATTAAAGTAAAAAAAATAATAATAAATAAATCTTGCATTGATAAAGGCTTCTATTTTCAGTTTTATAATACCGACCCGCCAATGCTTTTGAATGAACGACCTATTTTCTTAAACTTCGAACATGCAAATGCTTTCTTCATTCTACAACCAGAATTTGAAGTCATAATCGCCAATAACATCGCCACGGATGCACCCACATCAAAGACATTTTTCATAAAACAAAAGGAAAAAAAAGTTTGTTTATTTTTGTTTTTTGTTTTTTTGGAAAAAAAATGACACAATACTGGTCAACTCTGATGATGAATTATTATTTTGAAATTAGTAAGATTAAAGTAAAAAAAATAATAATAAATAAATCTTGCATTGATAAAGGCTTCTATTTTCAATTTTACAATACTGACCCACCAATACTTTTGAATGAACGACCCAGTTTCTTATTTATTAAAACATTTGTAAAATCGATGTGTAAATGAAACCTCTCATTAATTATATCAAGCACTATTTTTTTCTATCCTTTTATGAAGGATATTTATCTACTCCCAATGATTATTTTATAAATCCGAACCATTGAATCTTATTTAATATTAGCAGATGTTCCCTGTGTTACAGAAAGGTTTTGTTTAAATCTATGCAGGTCATATATTAATTATTATGCAGCAGCAACTATACAATAAATTAAATTCTTCCAAAGCTTATACACTATTGTTCAATTTTTCAATTCATGAAAAATATTCGATTTGTGTTTATTGAAATCGCTCCAGACAAGGCATGAAGCCACTTGATGTGAGGAGCTAAACTAAATACAACTACCAGTTTAAAAACTAGCCAACTAGCCAAGTTTTAGATGGATAGACTTCGACCCAGAAAACAGTAATTCTTCCCCCTTTGTCAGAAACATCGCTCATGGAATGTGAGGACTAAAGGATAAAATAAGGGAAGCGAGAGTTACGAGGCTTACGATTATTTCTAATTTTATAGGGTTTTTAAATGGATTATGTCGCAAACATCTTTACATTTATATTATATGAAATTCCCGTCTGGCGATGGGTTCATAACATTGTTAATATTTGATTGAAAATATTTGACCCTTTAATAAGTGCAAGGGATCATACCTCCAAAATATTCCCATGTAATTTACAAAAACACGACTATAAGGCGAATTGAGAGGAGATAAAAATTACACGACTGATTTTGGGACTAAAGATTTAGTTGTTAAAATTCGTTCAGATTTAAGAATCGACATAATCTTATGTGATATAACTGCAGCTTCGATCGCATTAGAATACAAGTTTCCAACGAGTGTAACTTTTAATATCTGACCGAAATCAATTGAATAAATTTTTAGGAAAAGTTCATGGACATTTCAGCCGCTTTCTATCACCTGTTTATTCACACCAATTCTTCATAAGATTTTATGAATGTTTAACGACATACACATAAATGAAATTCTCACCGTCAACTAAAACTATGTTACTACTGACTATAACGTTAAAACATGTGACGATGTTATTTATAAAGTTTTCTATTTAAGGGATAACTTTTTTTGCATACATCATCATTGTTCATTATTTTTTAATCTTCAAATTTTATTGTTTTTTTCTGTTTTATGACTAATCGACCTTTTCGGGTTGCTGAAACCTAATATAGATTGTAAACGAATCGTTTCATACAAGTAATTAGTAGCGTTTTTACTCAGAGCTGGTGGAAATTATAGATGTCTACCTTTCGCAACAGCATGTGTTCATAAAAAATCACCATTAATGTGGTTTTAACTTGGCATCGTGGATTTCATAAGCAACAGCGCCAATGACGCACCTTTTAAGTTTTTAACTTTCGACTAATATGTAGAGGTCTTAGAAACATCCACAAACAAAATATTTAAATGCTACACAATCTTCTAATAGATGGTTATATACAGTTGACCACCTGAACAAGGGAATGACTTATAATACCACCACCATCATCATCATCATCATCATCATCATCATCATCATCATCATCATCATCATCTTTAGTTTAACATCCATCTTACATGCTGCCATGTTTTGAACAGCTTCTAGAAATTGACTTCCAAACTAACCTATCTCTGGTCAGGTCTTTATTTATCTCTCTTTCTCTCAAGTCCATACTTATCACTTACTCTAATGTTTTGCGTGGCCTTCCCTGTGAACTGAGCCTTCTACCTCAACTGTTCTGCATTTACTAACCCAAGAACTCCTATCCATTCTTTCAACGTGGTCATACAATTTGTGTCTCCTGTTCTACACACATTTCCTTATACTGTCCAGATTTAATCTTCATCTGGGGTCACTAGATCTAAGCCTTCAAGACTCATTTTACACATCCATTGTATCATTCTTATATAATTTCTCTCTATGCAATGCATGTCCTCAACCTCAACATATATTTAATTACTTGTTTTGCATCAGATGTCTTATTATTATTAGGTATTTCCGTGAAAATGTCAGGCAATTTAACTACAGAAACCCAAACAGCACCGGCAGAATGAAAGAAATGAAGAAGGGTAATCTATTTCATGCCGCTACTCAATTTCACATCTGACGCATAAAAAGTAACTCAGTTCATAACTATACACAGTTACTTTTGGATTATTTTTAATTAATTCACCAACAAGGAAAATAATCAAAGAACTCCCTCTTATGGATCTAAGACTTTCCAAAAGTTACGCCTACCCCTTACTCAAATGTACGAATACCTACCTATAACTTTTAGTGTACAGGAACAGGATGTTCTGCCAGCAATACTCGATGCTTCACACGTGTAAACTCCGGCATCTTCAGGAAAGACTTCAGCAAACAACAGTTTGTATGTTTCACCTTTATTCTCATAGGAAAACTCGTCACAGTCTTCAACTTTCTTCCCATTATGAAGCCAAACGACTTCTGGTTTGGGAGAACCTACAACAAAACACTCAATATAATCAAATCAATAATAAACAAGCCGCGCGTGCGTGGTCCCCCTCTGTATGTGACTCGGTGTGGCGAGTGTAAAATGCAATAAATTTGGGCAATTTGGAGCATTTTTGACCCCCCCCTTTGACCCCGTGGGGGCGCGAACCAGAATTTATCTGAGGTCAAGGAAGCTCATTTTATATCCAGAACAATTGCCTCTACATTTTGGCCAAGTTTTTTAAAAAAATTGAATGGATGGATCAAACGTTGTGGGAGAAAAGGGTCATCTTTTGCCATTTTGGAAGCTTTTGACCCCCTGGGGGCGCGAACCAGATTTTTGCCAAGGTCAGCGATACTTATTTTATATAAGGAACAATTGCCTCCACATTTTGGCCAAGTTTCAGAGAAATTGAATGGACTGATGAAAAGTTATGGGGCAAAAAATGTAATTTTTTTGCCATTTTGGGGCCTTTTGCCCCCCTGGGGGGCTAAGCAGATTTTCTTCAAAAATCAGAGAATGTCACTTTCTAACCTGATCAAAGTTACAAGATTATGCAAAATTTCAGAGAAATTCAATAGATGGTTGCAGACGGACGGACAGACATGCCTAATAACATAAGTCCCCCGATTTATAAAATCAGGGGACCAAAAATAACGAGGCTCAGACAACTTTCTGACTGAGCACAATTTTCTGCATTAGTGTTGTTGTCTTATTTTCTTTAAATTGAAAATCACCACATTTTTATTTTGCATGGAGGAGGCAATTAAGTTCAATATACGTGGAATAATAGTTCTTAGGGAAAAAAGAACAAAATTATTATCAAACATTTGAGTTATATTGAGCGACCACCGGAACATAATATCATGTCTTTTTTACAAAAACCATATATAAAACGAAGATTAACAGACTGACATTTATATAACAACTTGCAAGTCTTTATATAATAGATGTTTATTTTGTAATTTACTTTACCTGATATTTCACAACTCAAAGTTAGAAGATCTCCATCTTTAACTATCAAACCTTGCAGCGGGCTGACTATACAGGGTGGATCACCAACTTTTTTCTCCAGGGTTGTTTTATCAATCACTGCAAAAGTAACAGATTACAGAATTAGGATAAGAAAATATTTGAAAACGTGTTTTGTGGTTCAAAATCTAACAATGACATGGAAGTATAGAAAGATTAGGATCCTTTAAGTCAACACATATTTTAAGGGAGAAACAGCTGAATTATTAAAATAAGTAATTGTATTATTTTAATGACTAAGTACATTCTGTCTGGTCTCGCCCATCAACCACTAGTCTTTTTCTATTAGACAAGGTCCCAAAAAGAGTCTCCAATCTAATAGGTCCCGCACTGTCAACCAAGCTCCAACTCCTGTCTCATCACTGTGCTTGTTTTACAAGTAGTTTAATGGAATGTGCTTTGACGAACCTGTGGCACTTGTGCTCCTTCAATGTAAATATCCCTGACTAATCCAACAAGCAACAAAACCCCACTCCTTCACTGTAGAGGTCCCCAGATGACGGAAAGCTTTCTACTCTAATAGTTTCTTTCGTTGAACTGCTAGACTTTCGAATTCCCTCTTTGTGTCTTGCTTCTCTGATTTTACTAACAGACATCTCACTGCTCAACTCCCTACTTAGAGTGTCCCTGTATTCATGGTCCCTAATAGTAACCCCTTACGCCCCAATTGACAATGTACTTTGTTTGGGATGAACGAGAGTAAAAGAAGATCATGTCTAAATTGTCTATGAAGCTATTGAAATTGTCTTTTGTGGTAGCACCTGACCCTTGATTTAAACAGATGTTAACCTTTTGAAATGAAATGTATCATTAAGTTTTCATTTTCATAAGTCCGTCTAGGGATTCGTGAAACATTTGCTTCACTATAAACTCAGCATTATGCAGGGGTTGACCATTGTCTCTCATTGAAAAAAAACTTTACTTGAAAATCGATATGGATTTTTCCACGTGAAACCTAATAAATGTGCCTTTACGTTTCAATATTAAAAATTAAACTAATGCTGTTGTACGAAGAATAGTGAAGACCCTCGTACAGTACTTTCTTCTTATTACCCACTCCAACACCCATCGGTCTTGCTAAGATCCGTATTGCCTTGCCTTGATCTTGTCGCACATTTTTTGCTACAAACTTCTTTGTGGAGACACAATGAGACCCTTGCTATGATCTTTCCTGCTAGCCACTGGTTCCACATCTCCATCACAATTAACCAGCTCACATCTCACCACCTCAAGTTATTCAATGAGCACTGATCAGCAGCTAACATTTCCAAATATTTTCATGAGGCTAGTCACTCTTCCAATATTCTGGTGCTTTCCAGTCGTCCGTCATATCCAGCTCTCAAACCCATCAATAACACACAGAAAGAGATATCCGTTGCACTTTACCGCTATTAAACGTTTAAAATGTTTCTGAAATGAAATAATATAAAAGAAATGAGCAAATCTGTCTTAAACACTATGTATATATAGATTTAAAGAAATAATAAGGCAGTTTCTACCCTGCTTACACCAAACCAGGTGTTTCTCTGATGATCTTTGTTTCTTTTAATTGAATTTATATCGGCCATGTATATTTTTTATTTTTTAAATGTATTAGAAATTATCTTGATATTTCTTCATTTTACAGCTCTTTATTTCATTCGTTTATTTTATCAACAGGTTATCTAAAATGTTATATATATATATATATATATATATATATATATATATATATATATATATGTAAAAATAAAAATGGAATAAAGGATAAGCAAATCAACAACTAGCAAAAATAAACTCAAAAACACATATATACACGACACTAAACTCCGTCGTCTCATAGAATCATGTTTAATCCTATGTCATAATAATACAATTATTCAAAGCCCAGGATTCTATAATATTTCTACATCTTCTGCCAAATCGATACTAATCGAAATGAACCTAAATCAATATGATAACGGATAACTTCTACAACTTTGAGTCCGTCTTCCTTCGCCTCCTCCTCCTCCTCTTTCTTTGTTTAATTCCTTGCTGTCATTGATTTTAAATTACTACTAATCTTCCTTCACAACTTTATTGACTTACAGCGTTTCCGATCGACTGATTTTTTTCTTTCTTTCTTTTTCTTTTTCTTTTTTAACATTTCTTTCTTTCTTTCTCCCTTTCTACTGTTTATTACACGTGACTTTTTTTCCAAATTGCGTTCTTTGTATAAAATTGAAAACGTTTCTGTTTTTAATTAAAGTTCTGCTACCAACTGATGATGATTGTATTAACAATTGAAATATATTGGTAGAACTATTCAATATGTGTGTTTCAGTTTATTTTTGCTAGTTGTTGATTTGCTTATCCTTTATTCCATTTTTATTTTTACATTTTGTCTGAAACATTGTTTCTTTTATTCCTCATATATATATATATATATATATATATATATATATATATATAGGAGAGAGAGAGAGAGAGATAGATATATATATAGATATATATAGATAGATATATATATATAGAGAGAAATATATATAATAAAATTTGAACAGCATAGCTATAGAATCAATGTTATCTATCTGATATATCGAAGATGTATATATCAGCAACTGATTATGCCTAGAAATTGGAATTTCACTAACGACGTGATTGAGTTGATGGCACAATGGGTAAGAAGTCTGACTGTCTATGATAAATCAGGTTTCGATCTCAGTTTAAAGTAGTTGCAAGTCTGACTGCACTGAACAACTGTGATACAGCAAAACAATCTGTCTTTGGCTGACTATATTTATATACCCGATGTATATGTGTAAATATGTGTGTGTGTATATAAGATTTTTTAATGTGATTTATGATGTAATTATTTCTACAATCAGACACAATACTTCAGCCGACACAAACTATGAAAGACACAGATCGGAAGCCCTAGACTCGAGTTTCGCTCTCCTTTGGGCTCTTCAGTATGGCACATCAAAACTCAGAGTTCGGCTTTCGAATTCTGAGTTCAGATGTGTCCTACTGTGTCGTAGTGATGAGCCCAGAAGATGAGCAAAACTTTAGTTTAAGGCTTCCGGTCTGTTGCTTTCATGGTTTGTGTAGGCTGCAGCATTGTGTTTGATTGTGAAAAGATATTTATATATTATCTTCTAAATTCTGGGTAAACGACATCGTTGAAATGATTTATCAGCATTAAACGTTTAAGAATTAAATGCTATCTTACATCTCGCCCTCTCTCTCTTTCTCTTTCTCTCTCTCTCTCTCTCTCTCTCTCTATATATATATATATATATATATATATATATATATATATATATATATATATATATATATATATAGGGTGATTCATAAGTCACTTCACTTGGCTATTTAAAATGATTACCATATGAAGCACAAACATACTATGAACTTTTGATAATTGTTATCTTACTCTCTAATTACTGCTATTTGTTATTTTAAATTTGTTCGTTTATATATTTGTTTCTATATATATTTATTTAATAATCAATCAAATATGCTATAAAGAGTCGTAAATTCCTTGCAAAAAAGAATGGAACTATGCATGCAGAACGAAGGTGGAAATTTTGAAAATTGGCTATAATTTAAAACTCATATCAATGAATTTGTTGAATAAACTTTCTGTTTTATATTACCGTATTTTTTAACTTCAGAATTTCAAAAATAAATAGCTAAGTGACTTATGAATCACGCTGTATATATCTTATTATTATTATTTCATGTATCCATATAAAATGTTATAATGGGATATCATTTTTATGTATTAATTTTCAGTATTTACTTCAACAGTGCTTAATACATGAGTAGAGCTAGGTAGTAAAATTTAGATGACCCCTGTAGATTATGTCTGAATGAGAAATTTGAAATCCTAAAGACCAAACAAAACCTATTAAACTAGCAAACAACTGCTTACACAGAATAAAATTTACCTTAGGTTAACAATACATAATAAATTAATAAATAAATGAACAAATAAATAAATAAAAATCTAAACTAAACTAAAACCTAAAATAGAAATACAATCAAGAACGTCTTAAAATAAGGTCACCTATTAATTCACACAAGAAAGAATCAAGGATAGGCCCCCCTATAGAAAACAGAACAATAGAATAGAAAGCAACATCAACCGAACCTTTATTTGTGAGAAGCCCAACGATTGGCTAATAGAATAAAAAAGAATCTGATTGGTTAACTAGTTAGACTAAACACCATGTGTATATATAAAAACACCCGGCAACACAAACTCCATGCAATTTAACCTGACGGCTCCTTACGCAGATGAAATGCGGAAGCCTCTATGTAGCGTTATTGCCATAAATATATTTTTATAACTTACTATATATATATATATATATATATATATATATATATATATATATATATATATATATATATATATATATAATGAAGAAGAATGGAAAGGAATTAGAGAAGCAAAAGTCAAATCATAATTCAATTCAATTGCTCAGAGCAAGGTATATTCCGCAAAAAAGGCAATTTATTCAAGTTAAATTTTCCTTAAGCCAGGCTTTTCAAAGATCAAAATCTTATCATCAGAGGAAGTCGCTGGGATAGAAAAGTTGGCAAAGGCTTACTCTTCACAATAGGTTTCACTTTTCCTAAAAGTTCGCTTTTAGTACACCACTTTATATATATATATATATATATATATATATATATATATATATATATATATATATATATATATATATATATATATATATATATATATACAGTAATCCAGGTAAAGTAAACATCCACAGGATAGAAATCCAAAGAATTTCAACCGGGCTTATAAAAAAAGTGCTCAATATCAAATAGAGCTTTTATATATATGATTATTTTTATTTATACAGACATGTACAAAATCTGCGACACTAGCATGTAGATGTTATCGATCAACAGCTGTTAGAAACTGAGATCTAATCAGATAGAATTAAAATCCGATCCTTACCTAAAATCATATTTGGGAAGAATAATAGGGTTCTTCCCAAATATAATCTGAGGTAAGAATCGGATTTTCATTCTGCCTTATGAGATCTCAGTTTCTAACAGCTGTTGATCGATAACATCAACATGCTAGTAACGCAGATTTCTTTACATGTATGTATAGATAAAAATAATCATATATATATAGTCTAAAGAAGCTTTGAGTTATTTTAAACAAAAAGACAAAAAAAAAGGAAAATGCAGTTCAAATTCCCAGAGAAACTAACTAAATCCAAAATAGTGTAGACTTAACATTTGTTGGAAAATTCATAAATAAATAATATATAATAGTAAGTAAATAAAATAAAAAGGGGGATTAAGTATCTAACAGTGAAACAAAAGCAGGAGACCTTAACGTAAGCATCTAATATTAACACGGGGATCTTCAGCTGTTTACCATGTAACTGTTTCGGAGATTTAAAAACAGGACAGTTATATGCATGGCTCTCCAATATATATATATATATATATATATATATATATATATATATATATATATATATATATATATATATATATATATATATATATATATATATATATATATATATATATATATATATATATATATATATATATATATATATATATATATATAAAGAGGTGTACTAAAAGCGAACTTTTAGGAAAGGTAAAACCCTATTGTGAAGAGTATACAGCTCAATATCCAGGATAGAGCAGGTAGAAATGAAGGAGAGTGGAAAGGAATTAGAGAAAGCAAAAGCCAAATCAAAATTCAATTCAAAAGTTCAAAGCAAGGTATAATCCGCAAAAAGGCAATTTATTCAAGTTAAATTTTCCTTAAGCCAGGCTTTTCAAAGATCAAAATCTTATCATCAGAGGAAGTCGCTGGGATAGATAAGTTGGCAATGGCCAAGATTTAAAATTTGAAAAAATGAAATAAAATAAAAATTGTAGGGAAGGAAACGTAGGGCAAAACTGTGCCAGGGTGCAAGCAAATGTCCGATTGCCAAAAAGTCCGGTGTCGAAGAGTCCAGCGGAGAGGATACGATGTAGATAGGTAGGTCGTTAGAGGCACGAGAGGTAATGAGAGAAGTTTCAAAGTTAAACTCCAAGAAGTTTCTTTAATGGCGAATATTTTACATCTTAATCTCCTCTGACGCCTGCCTGCATCATCGAATGTACCTCTTATTGGACTTTTTACCCTTCCTGGATTTTCTATTTTCGCCGTACCTGAAGTTGTGGCTTCTTGGAGTTTAACTTTGAAACTTCTCTCATTACCTCTCGTGCCTCTAACGACCTACCTATCTACATCGTATCCTCTCCGCTGGACTCTTCGACACCGGACTTTTTGGCAATCGGACATTTGCTTGCACCCTGGCACAGTTTTGCCCTACGTTTCCTTCCCTACAATTTTTATTTTATTTCATTTTTTCAAATTTTAAATCTTGGCCATTGCCAACTTATCTATCCCAGCGACTTCCTCTGATGATAAGATTTTGATCTTTGAAAAGCCTGGCTTAAGGAAAATTTAACTTGAATAAATTGCCTTTTTGCGGATTATACCTTGCTTTGAACTTTTGAATTGAATTTTGATTTGGCTTTTGCTTTCTCTAATTCCTTTCCACTCTCCTTCATTATATATATATATATATATATATATATATATATATATATATATATATGAATATAACATTTAATTCCAAACTTTGTAATACTGACAAACCATTTCAACTATTTCATTTTGAAAGAATTCAGGAGATAGTTTATTAATATCTTTTAAAGAATTTTACCGAAAAATAAATGTTTCAGAAAAAATTATTTCGAAAATTTTCTTTTATTTATAAGCTTCGAGTTACGTGAACCTCTAAATATCATCAAGAAGTGTCGACCAAAATACACAAAAACGTCTTTCAAAAATTATGAAAAGAAATGTTCTATTTTCAGAAGTCATAAATTTATGCTGGAATGATTGGTCATCCGTTCAGAGTTGAATGGCTTCTTTTTCAACCACATCTGCTTGGCTTAGACCTTCAGTTTTTTTTTTTAATTTAAACAACTTATTTCTCAAGAGGGTTGGGAAATTTCATTACTTTTTTTATCTATTTCAGAGAAGCTCGTATGATTCTAATACAACAAATAGTGTGCAACTTATGTTTCAGCAAGTTTCCGCATGAATTCTTTTTTTCCCCGATTTCGAATCTCAAGTTCAGTTGTTGATCATGAAGCGTGATGCAAAAAATATGCTAAATTCTGTCCATAAGAAAAACGGTTGTTAAAATAAAAAACATGTCCGTTATGGTAACATCTTGCAGTTTGAAGGCCGTTTCTTTGTTCCCTCCAAAAACATTACACCAACCCATTAAAATATTAACTGGAAAAGTTATCTTAATATATTAAATTCTGCTAGCAGACTGTGGAAATACCAAATTTAATTAAATAAAAATTTAATCTACTTATTGTGTATTTCTATTATTTTGATTGCATATAATAAAATAATACTTTCCCACTCCCGTATATATCAGCACGGGTTTAGTATTCTTTTTCTTGATGAATTGTGGGGTTTGGGTTATTATAGTGTGTGGGTTGTTTGATAAAGTTTCCATGTATTTGGGGGTTGAATGTTATATCTATGATATTTATTTCGTTTGTTTAATTATTATGTCTATATTTGTGTTCAGATCTTTAATAAATAAATATTACTTCAGAACTGACAGAATGTAGGCCAAATAAAAAGATTGTTGTCCAGAAGTCAGAGACGACTTAGCAGATAAGAACCAGATAAAGAGACACCCCAAATAAACGCATATTTAACGCATGCACCCATTGTATAGGCAAATGAAGTGGTGTATGGGTTCTTTCTTTCACAACGGGTTACTAGTTTAACAACCGCGACTTGATAAATTTGCCGTGATCATCAAAGAAGCGGCATCTGCACTTCAACCAGATACTGGTCTCGGCTGTAATTCGACACCGGCTTAATTAACAAAGTAGTATTTTTTATATAAATGGTTCATCATTTACAAAGGCCAAAAACAACTCGAGGATAAGGGTTAGTGAGATTTTCAGTTGGATGATAGAACAGTACTATGAAATGGTTTAGAACTATCATTAATTCACAGGACGACTCGACAGATATTTGTTGAAATTGCACATGAAAACGACCATGAAGCACTCTGTAGGGAAATATTCCCGCGATAACGTATTTCACAGTTGGGAAGTGTTTGGAAAGAAACTCTGTTCATGGAAGTTCCATTTGATTTTTGGTACACATGGGAATAAAAATAGTTTTTGTAGTGTTGGAAGCGAGATGAGTTCTTGCTAAGAAAGTCTTACAGAGGGGACCATAGCTTGAAGCTCAGTCGAGCACCTACCATGGAAATACGGATAGAGTAAGGAAAGCCTAGCAACGTCTCTTCTATGAGAGAAACACATACACCTACCTTGATTCAAAATGTGTGGCATCCTTATTCAGACGAGTCTATCTCAGAAACCCAGGAGGACACATCATTTTCATAAATTTCAGTAGATGAGTAGAAGGACTTCCGAGCATTGGCAGAAATCAAATCATATACAAGGTGTTCAGGACAAATCTGATATGTTTTATATTCCTTCATTTCAGAACCATTTGAAGTATGTAATAGCGGTAAAGTGCAATGGATAGCTGTGTACTATTGATGGGTTTGATATTTGAAGACCGACTGGAAAGCAACGGAGCATTGAAAAAGAACTACCTACATCATCATGATTTGTGTCAGATTTTTAAAAATTGGAAAACTTAGCCCTAGCACAGTGCTATCTAAATAACTTTAGATGTAAGCTGGAGAATTGTGATAGAGATGTGGAAACATTGGCTAGTAGAGAGCATAACATGCATTCTCACTGTCTGCACGATGAAATTCGTCAATCTACAAAAAAAGGTGCAGCAAGATCCGGGCAAGACAATGCAAACCTTGATGAGAACGATGGGCGTTTGAGTGGCGACTATGAAGAGAGCCAGGAATGAAGAGTTGCAAAGGACCAACGACTCACCGCCAATCATAAAAGAAATATATATATATTACTTGAAAATGGATGATGTATTAAATTAACGATGGCATCCATTTCGCTATGATTTTCATCCAGTGTGTACGGTAACAAGATGCAAGCATGCAAAGATGTTTTTATAATTACCCTATCCACAGACTTTTAATAGTATACTACACAATCCACCGTCTAGTCTAGTCACGATTTCCCCCTCGTTTTCTCTCTTCTGCTTCTCTCCTGTAAGCCGTTTGATAATCTATTCTATCTATAATGTTGCCAAAAACTACAACAAGGAATCTCTTCTGCTCTCTCTTTGGTTTGACATGTAGCAGTTATATGAGAGATCTATTTTGTTTATATGTAAACGCAATATCTTGAATGATGTTGAGTTGTAGTTCGGTCAGCGTATTAATACATGGGCAATTAGCACATCATTGACATACACTGGAAGCCTACTGATTTCCGCCCAGCTATTTTCCCAGGCAAATACAAAGCAGTTCCAGTCGAGACTTCAACGTAGACAGACTGGCATTCTCTGTCCCCTCATCATCATCATGCTGATGGGGGGCGGGAAAAAACTCAAGACCATCTGGAATTATATTACCTTTATGCTTGTCGACAAAATAATTCAACTCACATGTTTACGTTCATGTATTATTGATCCACTTAGATAAAATACATATTTGTATTATTGTAGAGAAGACGTTGGTGTTTTCTTTCGAACTCTGGTGACTCTTTTCTTATTCAAGTCACATACATACAGACACGGATGACTCGGCAAAACGACTATCTCCTGTTTCGACACTCCTAACAGGCACCACAACTCTAAAATTGATGAATGGGGGGGGGGGGCATCATTTCGTGACGTCATCTACTGTTTACGATTATCCCCACCTCTGTTTTAATGGACGACGTCACGAAAGATGATGCCATTCAGTGTCCATGAGGACAAATAAGCGAGCCGGTGTTTGTAGTAGTATATAGATAGATAATACTAATTTCCAAATGTGTCATGTTACCTCTCACGTGAACAGTGGCGGTTGTTGTTTCCGAACCTGCAGAGTTCTTTGCTGTGCAAATATATTCGCCGCCATCACTTGGCAGAAGATCACGGAGTTGGAGGGTGCACAGTCCATTCACAAATGTCTGTGAAGCCACGCTGTCTTTGATTATCTGAAGAATAAAATCGAAAACAAGGAATAAAAATATAGGAGCCAAATACACAAGCTAAAATCATGAAGATCATTTCAATCGTGTCCGGTGTCTCTGCTTAATTTATGCATAGCTACATCAGACTTAGAAGGACAAATAAGTCCGTCTGAAGATTTGTGAAACATTTGCTTCACTATAAACTCATCATCATACAGGAGCTGACCATTGTCTCTAGTTGAAAAATAATTTGCCAATATATAATTTAGAGCCACGCACAAAACATCTCAGGGGAAAAAGTACATATTTTGTTCAATTTTTGCAAACTCAATTTATTTTGGGGTCACCTGCATAAAGGATGTTTGATCCTGCAAGATCCGAAAGGCTGTAACAGTAAAAAAATAAAACATGGTAGATTTATAAGAAGGCATACATTTTAATTCTTGTTTGTTCGATTCACATTTTCTTACTTTTTCTTTTGTCTTCTATTTTTTCTGTTAACGAATAGCACAATCATTATTTACTTACTGCCCCTTAAGCTTAAAATACAGTCTTTGAACACATCTCTTGCCACGTCTGCTCGTTTTCTACTCTCTTTTCTTTTTTATCAGCTTTTAAACCACCAAATTGAGCCTTGATCTTCCTGATAATGGTGGCTCGGCTGGAAAAGCACAGTGGGTGTTTCAGATCATGTCAGTGTGAATAATGATTTTATTCTCACAAGACTTGACTGCGTATTTTAAAACATAGTTGCACAAAGATGAATTGAAATATGAAATAAAATAATAGTTTTCTTTAAAACAATAATGCGGGTGAATTATTTCATAGAATTTATTTGTAGTTTAAATTTTACAAAGATCAGATGAAAACAAATTTTAAATTGAGTTAAGTACTCTTTACAGACAATTTTATAATGAAAAACGTAAACATAATTATGTATTCAATTTTATGAGAGAAGGAATAATATATAATATACATCTGGAATCAGTTTTTCATGATTCCAATTATTTTTTTTTAATTAGATAGTGATTTTTGAAATACTCTATTTTAAAAACAATAAGCAAGGGTTGACTACTCTACGAAAAGAGCAGCAAGATTTTAACAAGATGCATTTCATCAGATTCAAAACTGCTGACTTATCTATCTATCTATCTATCTATCTAAATTTCTATCTATCTATCTATCTATCTAAATATCTATCTATGTATGTGTTTCTTTCTGTCTATCTATCTATCTATCTATCAATAGCTTTACTTAACCAGTTAATTAATAATTCAGAGAAGACACCGTTTTCTTAAATAAAAGGATGAGTACAATTCTTGACATTATTTTAATGGGAAAACAGTGGCGACAAAAGACGAGGGATATCCTTTGATTGATAGAAAAACATGAGTGCATAGAACTCGAAGAGATGTGAAGGACCCGGGAAGGGAACAAGCATTACCGAACTAGAAATGAAATTCAATATTTGATTGAAGAATAACAAAAGAACTTTTTAAGGATATTGAAAAGGTTAGAATGTTATCGTTTTAAGACATGAAGTAGCATTTGCTCTTGGATAAAAGCTGAAAATAAATAGAGAGAAAATGTACATCTATTCTTCCCAATGATTGTCAACGTGGTGTGTCATTTGTATATTTAAGGTGAGGAATTTCAAAATGGTGTTTATAGAAACACACTTCAGGTTATAGCTTATTAGTTTTACTGTCAGGAACTCTTGTGTTTAATCCTTCAAACATGTTACCAGACATCTGGCAGAACATATACGACCATCTGTTTACATTGTTGATGGAACATACTGAGGAAGATGGGACCGAGGAAGTGATGCCTCCGGTTCTTCGAAGGAGTACCCGACAAAGACGGATACTGCCCCCATGCCCTGATTGTGAAACACCGCATAGGGAACCACAAGAGGAGATAATGGAACAGATTGGTGGCAATAACGGTGGTAATGAGGAAGATGGCAATGAGGAAGTGCTGCCCCCGATTCTTCGAAGAAGTACTCGACAACGACGGCCACCCCCCTGCCCTGTGTGTGATCATGAGATCAGGGGGGAGTGTAGGGAAACGCGGGACTTACCTAACTAGCATGTGTGCATAGTTCAATGGGTCGGTCGTGGAAGTAAATGAATGAAGAAGAAAGAAACAAAAATGGCTGCCTTGTCTCTTTATATGCCTGCAATGTGACCACCTGATATGTAAATGAGATGCTCCTGGTTGGAGATAAAAGAGGGTTGATTTGTTGTTTTGGCGCGACGTTCACTTTGAAGTTGGATTTCAAAGAGATAAGTGAGATATACAGAGGTTGGAAGTTATAATATATAATATATAATAATATATAAGGTCAGTCATAATAATGCAGGCTCAGAGCAGCTTTTGTTGTTCAGAGACTCCTGACTGGAAGATACCAGTCGAGGATTCGTTCTCGACAATCGGTCCGACAGAAACTGGGCCATTTCTGTCTGGCTGAGGTATTAGTTCTGGGTAGTCCTCGGGGGTCAACCCTTGCATGTCATACCTCCCCTCTTTGGGGTTGAGTATGTTTATTGCTAATTGCCTGAGGCCGACAGGGCTGCTCAGGCAATTTTCAATAGGCTAGTGCTTCTTCTTTAGGGGCGCTGGTTTAATTCTCAACACCTTCCGGGTTTATGCCACATCTTCCTTCAGTAAGAAGGGAGTAGATATCTAGTCATAATAATGACTGACCTGAAAAATATAAACCAGCTCAACAAGTTAGGCAGAAAAAATCCTGTTCTTCATATTTGCTTGATTTTAGTGCAATGGTTGACATTTTACTGAAAATAAAAAACATCGACTTTTATTAAACAACGAGTTTTAAACTGACTTAATTAGTGACCTAAATGAATACTTACCGTCAATTTCAAACACAAATATCTCACTATGCATACAGCACCTTTCGTCATCATAGAAATATTTCATAGAGTAACTTACCCGTCCATTTAGAGACCATTCAATTTCTGGATCTGCTATAGATTCGACCATACACTTCAGAGTTAGTTTATCACCTTCGTTTAACACTTGTGATTGCAATTGCTTGGTGAATTTGGGAGGATTTTCTTGATCTAGAAAAACATAATCATATGAATAGATTGACGAAAGAAATCATGCAATATTTAAGATGAGGATTGATGATTTGTTTATTTGGAGTTTTCGGACAACTATTATTAATAATCCCAAAGTTCGGCCGATGTAACCTCCGACCTTTTTCTGGTGCATCGTTTCAAACTTAGGCACCTAATAGTCGAACTTAAGAATCTTTATGATGAATTCGGGTTCCTATACGTAATCAAGAACTGAACACTTTATTAAAAGCACAAGGGTAGATTGTTCTTATTCAGTCAGTCGTGGCCGGGTAGAAGTGTTCATTTTATGGTATTCTTAGTTATTATCACCTGTCACTTAGAACTGATTGTTCATCAACGTTCTTCAAATTCATATTCGAATTGTATACATGGCAACATGGCGTAACAGGTAATAGTGTTGGTTACAAATCAGTCCTAAGTGATAATATTCTGGAAATTAAAGGTCCAATCTTTACTACAGGAGAGTAATTAGTAAGAATTACATAAAATGAACACGCCTACCAGATCAGAGCTGATGGAATTAGAACAATCTATTGTCATAGATTAAAGAATGAGTTCAGTTCAAAATTCTGTACAGATTCCCGAATTCGACATAAATATTTTGTTTTAATTGAATTCAGTCCAAACAAGACATATTGCTACTAGGATGTAAGGAGCTACTGTGATTAGGGGGCAGATTAATAGGAGGGTATCCTAAATGGGGAATTATGCAGCAAAGTGTTTGTTCACAGTACATTTAAATTTCTGCATGTTCTTGGCCTTTTGGCCGGGATCAAAGTGTAGCATCTGTTCCGATACTGCACCCCATAGACTGGTATTGTCTTGGCCTTCGGGGCTTGATTTACGCCGGTCTATGGGATGGTTCTGTGCAGTACTAGGAGGTCCACTCTCCCACGCTTTGCCTCTCCTCTTTGGGGGTGAGTAAATTTATTGCTTACTGCCTGAGGCGCCCCTACCGGGGAATGCCGACGGGACTGTCCAGCCAATTTTTAATGGCCAGAGTGCTCAAATTCTCGGGCGCTGGTTTTTCAAATCCCACTTTCTCAACCTTGTGTCATATCTTACCGCTGTGGGAGGTGGATAAATCAATTCTGCATGTTGATACAGTCTGAGAAAGGCAAGCGATCCGAGGGAAGGAGCTATTAGAGTAGAAAGTTTTCTGGCATCTGGGGATCTCCATAGTGAAGGAGTGGGATTTTGCTGCAAATCGGGTTGACCAGAGATATTTACGTTGATGTGATACAAGTGCAGTAAGTTTGTCGGGGCACATTTTCTGGAAGTACTTGTAAAACAACAACATGAATGCAACATTGTGTTGATGGGACAATGCACGGCGAATGGTGACTGTATAGAGATATAGGATACTGGAAAGTGTGATAAGTTTTCTAGCCTGATGAATATTCCCCGATTGGACCATTAGATTCATAATTTTCTTGAAGGTAGGAGCTTACATCGGCCGAAACGTTATAAATATAACAATCAAAATGAAAATAGTAGTCCGAATATTCAAAATAAAACAAATCATTTCTTCCAACGAAATAAAACAAACTTTAGAAAATAAAATCAAAACTATGGGATAATTCTCCCTAAACATAAAGAAGAAATATAGTCTATTCACTAAAATTGTAAGCATATTCCTTTATTTTATATTCTATGAAATATATAAATTTACACGTTAATGTTCCCATTATACATTATTTATCAACATTTTGTACATTCAATGATATGCATATTCATATTTTTATATTCATGTAATGCTTACAATTCTTGATCATATTAAATATCTAATTATATCAGATTTTTATACATTCGTCTATTTATGCCATAACATATATTTCTAATGCCGGGATTTGTTCATTTATCTCACTTCTACTCTGATATTTTTAGAAGAGGAAGAATCGAACAAGATGCATTGAGCTGACATTTGGGACGATTCGTTGATCTGTGATGAAGGTTGCCGTCATTGAAGAGCGAATGGGTTAAATACAAGTATAATATGTTCACCCTGTGATGGGTGCAAATGGAAGGGGAGTCAGCAGAGATAGGGAAGGCATATGTATGCGGTTATCTATCGCTTGAGGGTATTTATCTACCTCCCACAGCGGTAAGATGTGACACAAGGTCGGAAAGTGGGATTTGATAAGTCAGCACCCTAGAGGAAGAGCACTTATGGCCCTCAAAAAATGCCTGGACATCCCCGTCGGCATTCCCCGGTAAGGGGGCCTCAGGCGATTAGCAATAAAATAACCCCTTCCCAAAGGGTGAGAAGGCAAAGCCTGGGAGGATGGACCTCCTAGAACTGCACAGGACAAACCCACAGGTCGGCGGAATCAAGGCCCGAGGGCCAAGACTGTACAGGTCTATAGGGTGTAGTATCCATCGGAACAGATACTACACTTTGATCCTAGCCAAAAGGCGTTATTTAACCCCTACCCACAATAGGAATATGTGACACAAGGTCGGAAAGTGGGATTTGAAAAGCCAGCGCTCGAGAAGGTGAGAACTCTGGCCATTAAAAATTGCCTGGGCAGCCCCGTCGGCATTCCCCGGTAGGGGCGCCTCAGACAGTAAGCAATAAACTTACTCCTCCCCAAAGAGGGGAGGCAAAGCCTGGGAGGGTGGACCTCCTAGAACTGCACAGGACAGATCAGACCCATAGACCGGCGGAAATACAGCCCCAAGACAATACCGATCTATGAAGTGCAGTATCCATCGGAACAGATACTACACTTTGATCCTAGCCAAAAGGCCGAGAAGTACTACTGCTTGAGATTTGGAAGTGTCCATCAACAGTTCTGATTTATTGTCCTCAAACTTGTAGAGAAGTTCTAACAAGTACTATTCATGAACACACAGTGAGAATGATATTACGTTGATTCAAGGTGCTACATTTTCAAGCATTCAAAAATGTTCTGAATTTAAGGTATGACCTGATAGATACTAACGGGTATACCCGGCATACCTAATGAATAGTTCATCTCAAATATGGAAGCACAGTAATAAGTGGCCTTACATCTGCCCCCATTCTTGAGTTGAGCAGTGTTGTAAGTGACATCGCCAACTATCATTAGTAAAAAGTAAAGCTCTTTGTTAAAACAAAAGGAGCACTGTGCAGTAGCTGACAGTGTTTATATAAAACATTTAGATTTCGCTTACTCACCCATGAAGTAGTATATGGATTATTAGCATATGGTAGAATATATATATATATATATATATATATATATATATATATATCATGAAATAGTAAGAAAGATAGACAGATAGACATGTAAATAAGTAGGCTCTAATATTTTGAGTATCTAAAATTATAGAAAATACAGAATATATATACATTTAGGTTTCATATATATGTACATTTTTCCATTCGTAGATATGTATATAAATATATACAGTTTTCCTTTCATAGATATGTATATAAATATATACAATTGTATTTCTTATCTATATATATATATATATATATATATATGTATGTATGTATGTATGTATATATATATATATATATATACATACATACATACATATATATATATATATATATATATATATACATACATACATACATATATATATATATATATATATATATACATACATACATACATATATATATATATATATATATATATATATATATATATAATTTCATATATACGAGGCTTGTCTAAAAAGTATCCAACCTCGGGTCAGAAAAAATATTTCAAATACCTGACGGGGTTGGGACCTTAATCGTCTTCAAAGTAGGCCCCTTGTGCTTGCAGACACTTAGCCAACGATCATCCACTGCCGGAAACACCTCTGGAAGTCTTTTTTTGGAATGGTGTTTATCTCCGCCGTTAGATTCAGCAGATGTTATTGAGAAGATGCGATGGGTAACACAAATTAAGGAGTGGTTAAACTGATTCAAAAATGGCCGCACATCAGCGGAGAGCGACCAACGTTCGGGCAAGCCCCGAACTGCTCGGAGTGCAGCTGTTGTCGAGAGGGTGCGAAAAAAAGATAATGCGGAACGCGACAGCGGAGATGAACACCATCCCAAAAGTAAACTTCTAGAGGTGTTTCCGGCAGTGGATGTATCGGTGGCCTAAGTGTGTGCAAGCACAAGAAGCCTACTGTGAAGTAGATTAGGGTCCCAACCTCGTCACGTACTTGAAATATTTTTTTCTGGCCTAAGGTCGTGTACGTTTTAGACAGGCCTCATATGTGTATATATATATATATATATATATAGAGAAATTGGTAGTTTTCTGTAAGCATTGCTGGGAGTAATAATAAGAGTTTTTAAAAAGGTTTAAGGCAATGCGAAGATCCGGGTTGCTGGAAGCTGTGAAGAACAAAAACAGAACAAAACCGAAATAAGTCGGATATAGATCGAAAGGTTTGTTTATTTTTCTAGACAGCAAGGGTGTTAGTTTGTAATGTTCGGATTATCAAGAATCAATTTGATATTTCGAGAGATTTTTTTTTTTTTTTCTTCTTCCTCTCCTTGTCAAAAATAATTTTTGACAAGGAGAGGAAGAAGAAAAAAAAAAAAAAATCTCTCGAAATATCAAATTGATTCTTGATAATCCGGACATTACAAACTAACACCCTTGCTGTCTAGAAAAATAAACAAACCTTTCGATCTATATCCGACTTATTTCGGTTTTGTTCTGTTTTTGTTCTTCACAGCTTCCAGCAACCCGGATCTTCGCATTGCCTTAAACCTTTTTAAAAACTCTTATTATATATATATATATATATATATATATATATATTTATTTATATTTAATATATTTATGTATATATCTATACATGTTTGCTTTCATATATATGTATGTATATACATTTTCGTTTCGTACGTTTACACAAAAAAGGAATATACACACACAAACACGATGGCCTTCACGCACTCCTATTTATATATGCACACAAATATATATCAAATAGATGCGCATGTGTGTGTTTGTGTGCATGAAACAGAATCAAAATGTAAGTATTATAAATATAAAAGAACAATCTTAGTAAACCACAAATCAAAAGGGAGAAAAGTGGGTAAGACCTCAACACGTTGATAAACAGCAGACATAAAAACAGAAGACAAAGACATGCAAAATCAATACAAGAGGTCGGGTAAGGAAACATTGTTTCAAACGAAAGTGTGAGAACTTTTTTTCTGTAGCTAATATCATCATAGGCGTTTATTCACTGTTGTTGTTTGGAGGAGCATAAATATATCATAACAACTATTGTCGGTCCTCGGCCTTTTGGCTAAGATCAAAGTGTAGTATCTGTTCCGATGGATACTGCACGCCTGTCCTGTGCAGTTCTAGGAGGTCCACCCTCCCAGGCTTCGCCTCCCCTCTTTGGGGAGGAGTAAGTTTATTGCTTACTGCCTGAGGCGCCCCTACTGGGGAATGCCGACGGGGCTGCCCAGGCAATTTTTAAATGGCCAGAGTGCTCACCTTCTCGGGCGCTGGCTTTTAAAACCCCACTTTCCCGACCCGAGCTTGGGTCACATCTTACTTGTGGGAGTAAGATAAACCTGGCCTTGTGCCTAACCTCCTGGGGAGGTAAATAACATAACAACTATTGTCTCTCGGCCTTTTTGGCTAAGATCAAAGTGTAGTATCTGTTCCGATGGATACTGCACGCCTGTTCTGTGCAGTTCTAGGAGGTCCACCCTCCCAGGCTTCGCCTCCCTTCTTTGGGGAGGAGTAAGTTTATTGCTTACTGTCTGAGGCGCCCCTACCGGGGAATGCCGACGGGGCTGCCCAGGCAATTTTTAAATGGTCAGAGTGCTCACCTCTCGAGCGCTGGCTTTTAACCCCACTTGCTCGACCCGATCTTGGGTCACATCTTACTTGTGGGAGTAAGATAAAACTGGCCTTGTGCCTAACTCCGCGAGGAGTAAATATCCTCGGCCTTTTGGCTAAGATCAAAGTGTAGTATCTGTTCCGATGGATACTGCACGCCTGTCCTGTGCAGTTCTAGGAGGTCCACCCTCCCAGGCTTCGCCTCCCCTCTTTGGGGAGGAGTAAGTTTATTGCTTACTGTCTGAGGCGCCCCTACCGGGGAATGCCGACGGGGCTGCCCAGGCAATTTTTAAATGGCCAGAGTGCTCACCTCTCGAGCGCTGGCTTTTAACCCCACTTGCTCGACCTGATCTTGGGTCACATCTTACTTGTGGGAGTAAGATAAAACTGGACTTGTGCCTAACTCCGCGAGGAGTAAATAAACAACTATTGTCGGTTTTATAAGTAATTACTTTATGCAGTAACGATTGAAACCTGGGCCTCAATTCAGTATACACTTAACCAGAAACTGTACCTCTTAACATTTCGCGCTAAGAATACATAACACTTTAAATGTGTCTATAATAACAATATTTTACGTATCTATGAACGAAACTTTATAAAAAGCAAAAATTTGGGTGATTGTGTAGAATTTTCTAACAGAGAAAAAAAAGGGTGAAAAAAAAACAAAAAAAGCAAAAAAACAAATAGTCAACAAATAATTGTTATCAAACGCAAGAAAAGTTACTTTTCTACTTACCTGCCTATTTTTTTTGTGTTTCATAGTATTGTAAAGAGCTTTTATTTACATATTTTATCAGTGATTTCGGAGCCTTGTAAACCCGACGTATTCAAGATGGCGCCGGATTTTATTCGATGTGAAATCTTGATGTTATAGATTTAACAACGCAAAAATCGAAAATCAAACAAAAATACAGCTAATAACTGTCAGCAATCGGTTGAAAATTTAATTTTTAATGCATCTTCATATTTTATTAGCTGTATTTTTGTTTACATCGAGGTTTCGTTCCAGTAAAATTCGGCGTCATGTTGAATACGTCGGGTTTACAAGTCTTCGAAGTCATCGATAAAATTTGTAAATAAAAGCGCTTTAAAATACTTTAAAACACAAACATATAGGCAGGTAAGTATAAAAGTAATTTTCTTGCTTTTGGTAACAGTTATTTGTTGACTATTTGTTTTGCGGGGTTTTTTTTTCACCCTTTTTATCTCTCTTGAAAATTCTACAAAATCGCCAACATGGAATTGGAATAGTCAACAATGTCATAAGCACTTTTCCATATTTTTAAAATGCATCCATTCAATATGTGTACTTAGCGATGAAAATTACTTTTAGGCATAAAGCATGAACAATCAATGGAGAAACGAACAACGCCTCTTATGGAAATGTGTGGACTTATCTAAAATTCTAGTTTAAATTTAAGCGTGACCGACCAACCGTAGAGATGCTTAGACACATCTAATAATATACAATAAAATTTGTTGGATGAATTAGAAGAGATATAACAATATTTATATTATTTTATAATCCACCTCTGTCTTTGCACACAATGACGTCACTGTTTTGCATAGGTAATGAAACTGTACACATAGTGATATCATGTATACACATAATAATGAGATTTCAGGCATAGGCCATTCGTGTAGTCTATTAAGGGATAGAGCGCTCTCGCACCTCCCTTGATAATTCAATAAATAATTAATAAATCCCTTATTCGGCACTGGGAAATTGTTTAGTTTAATATCGAGAAATTCTGATTTCTTATTATCCTGATTCCTTATTATCGTCCGTTTTGTTTGTTATTGGGAGAAAATTAAATCAACTCCAGCATCCAACTTTGAAGTTAAAGAAATTATTTTTTTCAAAAATAAACAAACTAAGTCACAAATCACACACAGAATAAAACTTTCACAATTTTCACAATTCATTAATATTTTTCGCTTTTTTAATTTTTAGCAGGTATTTTATGGGCATGTTTAATGTTGATGTTTGTAAACTCCATTAAATAACAAATTTTAAACTTCATGTTATAATAGAAAAACAATAATGTTTAATGAGTTGTTCATATTAATCAAAAGTAAACACATTTTAACATCATTTTTAACTTTATTAGTATTCTATATCATTCTATATGGAAAAGGAAAAGAGGAAAATCAAAATTAGTCATGTATTCATCAACGTTTCGTCTTTATTCCAAGACTTCCTTGGGATGATTGATTTGATGAAAAATCAATCATCTCGAGGAAGTCTTGAAATAAAGACGAAAAGTTGATGAATACATAACTAATTTTGGTTTTCCTTTATTCATTTTCTATTACGTTGGAATATTATTTCCATTTTTTATCATTAATCTATATAAAAGATTATCTTTTTAAAAAAATGTTTACTTCCAAGTTAATTGCATAATTATTTTAGACGGTCTGAGAATTAATAAGGGATTGTTGTAAGTAATTCAAACAATCAACCAAAATAACGGTGGAAATAAAATCAACGAAGAAGATAAAATTCATTTAAATTTGCAAATAGTCAAGGTAAAGAGAAAATAATGTTTAGAAAACGCAGAAAATACATTTTTTTAATTCATACACAACAGTCAATATTTAAAACTAAAAAATTAAGTAGGTACATGAATAAATATTACAATAAATAATTACGTAGCATGTTAAAATTATTTTGTAAGATACATATTGAATATAAACAAAATTGAAGCAATACGAGGCCTGTCTAAAAAGTATCCGACCTTAGGCCAGAAAAAAATATTTCAAATACCTTACAGGGTTGGGACCTTAATCCCCTTCAAAGTAGGCCCCTTGTGCTTGCACACACTTATCCCACCGATCCATCCACTGCGGGTAACACCTCTGGAAGTCTTATTTTGGAATGCCGTTCATCTCCGTCGTCGCGTTAGATTCAGCAGGTGTTTGGAGAAGATGCGATGGGTGTACCACAAATTAAGGAGTGGTTCAACCGATTCAAAAATGGCTGCACATCAGCGGAGAGTGACCAGCGTTCGGGCAGTCCCCAAAATGCTCGGAGTGTAGCTGTTGTTGAGAGGATGCAAAAAGGAGATAATGCGGAATGCGATGGCAGAGATGAACACCATTCCAAAAAAGACTTCCAGAGGTGTTTCCGGCTGTGGATGGATCGGTGGGCTAAGTGTGTGCAACACAATAAAGGTGATTAGGGTTCCAACCCCGTCAGGTATTTGAAATATTTTTTCTGGCCTAAGGTCGGATACGTTTTAGATGGGCTTTATATATAAAATTCTCACTTCTACAATGGTTCAGTATTTTGTTTTCTTGCCGACAGTGTCAAAGTAATGATTTTTTTTGCTTGATAAGAAATCGAACCGTTTTGGTTATTTGACACTGAAGTACAACACATATTGTAAATGATTCAATAATACAATTATTTAAATACAAGTCGTAATTTTATTTATAATTAGAGGATAATAAGTCTACAAACAGTAAATGACAACAATTGATCATATTGGATTTGAACCTGAGAAACAATATTCATTAGATCAAATATACACCTTTAAAATGAGAGGGGATACTTTTTTATATTACAATTTGATAATTGTCAGAGAAAGAAATTGTTTAAAATGCAATAATTGTAACTTTAAAAAATAATTTTAAAGTTTAAAATTATATTAAAAATAAATATAAAATAAATTATTATAAAAGAACACTGGGTGTTTAATCAAGTATAATATAATAAAAAAAAAACAATACGTTATTGAAATTAAGTAAATGATTTTAACAATTCATAGATTAGCTTCAAAGTTAATAATCATCTTTTTCACATATTTCATTTTAAAAAGCATTTTATTAGATATAAAGAAGTACATTCTAACGTTATTACTTTTGTTCTAAGACATATAAATCTTTATCTACAAAAACATATACGTTATAAAATAAAATTGAAATCTTCAGAGTTTGGAATTTATAAATAAATTGGATTAAAGAATTATTGAATTGCTAGAAATAAGAAAACGCTTATTATAATGTGAAATTTAATCCAAAAATAGTACACTAAATTTAATTTCATTAGACACGATAAAACAACACATCTGTATGACGTACATAAGTACATAAAGTAAGAATGAATAAAATAAAATGTTTTGATTAGTAGAAAGAAATACGAAATATGCAATTAGTAAATTTAAAAAAAGAAAAGAAAGAACATATAAAGACTGAGAATAAATGATATTTAGAAAAACCTTAACCGACTAAGGTCAGCCTAAAACCACAGCAAACAATTTAAAAATAAAATGGTTGAATCATTAATAATTATTGTAATAATAATACACTCTTTGATTATTCATTTCTCTTATGACAAAACTGTTAAAATTTATAAACTAGAAAAATATAAAAAATATTCTGATACAATCGGGCGAGCTCGAACTTGATGAATATAACTATTTCCAGATCAATATAATGGCTGACAGTTTCCTAGTATTTTTTAATTAAACTAATTAATACAAAATATTTTATTGAAAGTATAATGCTCCAGGTATATTAACAGCTAATTACAAGCATTTGTAGTAAAAAAAGCAATTTCAATAAAAATACAAGTGAAATAATGTTTCATGATTCATGATACAAAGTTTGTGTTTAAACCTATTTTGGTTTGTTTTATGCCATATGAACTCTCTTGTGGGTTAATATCCGTGGTAAATTCTTCAATAAAGAAAAAATACTATTTTACCTATAGCTGAGGAAATGCTTAGTTTTTGTCAGTAACAATTATGCTATTAGCAACATTCTCCTGAATCTAAAACTAGAATAAATATGTAGTCACCGGCCAGTGTTTGATCGATGCAGATCACGATGACCGTAGTAGTTGCTTATTGGTAGCTTACTCTGGGCTTGCCGGGCCACTATGACTGGAATTTACATACAAAGGCTAGCATAACAAAATTGTCACTCATCTAAATACTGACATGGCTCACTGTCGTCGCATAACTTTGGTGATCTTAAGGAACAAGTGTTTCATTATTACTGTAAATTCTATATCAACTAACTTGTCATGTTATTTAAATTCAGTACTTAATTAAGATACCACTATATTAAAATACGTTTTCAAGTGCATTAGTCAGGGATAATTTAAATACTTATCACACAAAAATCAATATATTTTATGTGGAGTCCTACTTTAAAAGAAAAACATGAGAAAGGAAATGTAAACATTTCATGAATTTGTGTGAATGAAGAAAATCTAAATATACGATTTGATCTAAATTATGAGATAATCACTTTTAAAAATGTATTATTTTGAATTTTTATGAGTGCATCCAAGGTTTGGTTCAGCTTGAATTTTTCCAGGTTGAAAAATGTCAGAGAAAAAAAAGAGTGAAAAGAAAAACGTGAGAATGTGTCTTTCTTTAATAGAATCGTTAACTGTGTAATCATAACTTTTTAAAAGGTTAATCAAGGGAGGCGCGAGAGCGCTCTATCCCTTAATAGACTCAAAAATGGCCTATGCTAGAAATCTCATTTCTTTGATCAATCATAACTCAAAAACCAATAAACTAAATTAGTTAAAACTTTGCACAAAATTTTTATTTGATAGGTTCTATGAGTCATTAGTCAAGGCAACCCAGAGATCCAGAAAGGGCACGAACGATATCCGTGTGTACGTACGTATGTGCCACCCTGTATCTCATCAACTATTTGATAGCTTCAGCTGATTTTTTGCAGAGATAGAGGATCTAGGGTCTAGTTTATGGCATTTTAATTTCAGTTTACCATATACCTTAGTTTTCCAGAAAATTCCCAAAAACCTTAAAAATGACCATTCTATTGGGGCATAGCCTTTACAAAAGTAGTGACATTCCATGAAAAATGGCAGTATACTGAAATCATATGACCTTAATAGGGTTAAGATGTACAAAAGCAAGGAAATTCACAAATTTTTACACTTTTATTGTCATTAAGGGTATGCAAGCACAACAGGGCTATGTATTTTACTGGTAGGAATTTTTCTTCAGCACACCTCACACACTTCATCCACTCATGGATAGATGTATACTGTAGTGATGTGATAATGAAACGGTTTGGTTGGTATGTAGTCATACCCTTAATTAATGACAATAAAAGTGTAAAGATTTGGGAATTTCCTTGCTTTTGTACATTTAGTGTATATGAATTTTCATCTTAACCCTATTAAGTGCATATGATTTCAGTATACTGGCATTTATCATGGAATATTAAGTATGAATAAACACCCTAAGTAATTTTATCACCATCTACTACTATTTAATTGTGATTTTGTTATCATCCATTATAAATGAATTGAGACTATTTTCTGATGAATTTCTTACCAGCCGAGGTTTGAACAGATATCAGAAAACAATTATTATTTTTGTTTATTAGTTCAATACTATTGTGACGTTTGAGCAATTGCACCGATAAACGCAATTTTTGCTGATTTAAATCTGAAACATGTTTCTAATAAATTGCAACCTTTGAACCCCAAAACTACCCCATTTCTTTGTATCACATCAGTTTTCTTAGATACGGGACACCCTCGTTTTGCCTAAAAATATAAAAATACAGCGTCTAACAAATTATGCTTATTTAATATAGTCATCATATTTATTTAACGTCTGTTTTATATGCTGGCATAAAGAAATTGACTTCCAAAGAAATCTATCTCTGCCCAGGTCTTTATTTATCCTTATTTCCCTAAGGTCCATTTTTATCACTTACACTAATGTTTTATTTGGACTACCCCTGTGAACTGAAATTACTATCTCAACTGTTCTACATCTACTAACCCAAGAACTATCATCCATTCTTTTAACGTAGCCATAGCATCGAAGTCTATTCTTCTGTACACATCTCCCTATATTGTAAATAAATTATGAGATACAAATAGAAAGTGGTAGTTGGAAATTGAGTTGACAGTAGAGAGTATGGGGGGAAATGGTGGCGGTTTCCCACTACCACCATCTATTTGTATTTCATAATTTATTTTTTCATAAGCGGCCCTTTTAGGGCTACACCTGCCACTACCTCTGTTTCAAACATTTTTGGACTTGTGTGTTATTTTCTTCTGTCAATCATCCTGGGAAAGTTTTGAAATAAAGACGAAACGTTGATGAATACATAAATAATATTTTTGGTTTTCCTTTTTTCAATTTCCATATATATATATATATATATATATATATATATATATATATATATATATATATATATATATATATGTATATATATATATATGTATATATATATATATATATATATATATATATATATATATATATATATATGTATATATATGATTATTTTTTTATTTATACAGGCATGTACAAAATCTGCGACACTAGCATGGCGATGTTATCGAGCAACAGCTGTTAGAAACTGAGATCTCATCAGGCAGAGTTAAAATCCGATCCTTACCTCAGATCATATTTGGGAAGAATGAAATGGATGGGAAAGAAAATTTAAAATTTGGAATGTCACGTGGTTACATTTGAGACCGTTGAGAATCAAATATAAAATAAAATAAAATAAAACGAAATAAAGGAAAATTTAAATTCATTGAGGATAGAGAAAAGAAAGAAGAGAGAAGGAAGTGGGTGGGAGAGAATGGGAGAAAAAGAAAACGAGGGAAATGGGAAAAAGAAGTTTAAAATTCATAGCTAATGTCTGAATGTGTCATGGCTGGCATAGACGCGTCAATATATATATATATATATATATATATATATATATATATATATATATATATATATATGTATATATATATATATATATATATATATATATATATATATAGTATAAATAAAAATGTATACTATATATATATATATATATAGTATAAATAAAAATTTATACTATATATATATATATATATATGTATATATATATAGTATCCATTTTTATTTATACAAACATTATTGGTTACATATGTGCATACATGTTTCGGTTGTACTCTTCACAGAGAGTCAACCTCTTCAAACCGAAGAAGACAGAGAAGTGAGATTGATTTGGAAAACTTTCACTTTAAATAAATCTTTTTGGGGGATAGGCTATTTTTTATATAAATTAGTATCGGATTACATACTTTACTTGTTAAATCTTTTTTATCATTTTTATTACCTGCCTTCTTATTCTTTCCCCTTTTCATTGTTTTTTTTTTACCCACTAAGCCTGGATTCCTTTCTTCTCTATTTAACACTTCAAAGTTTTAATCTATTTACAAACCTATTCAAGCATAAATATATATATATATATATATATATATATATATATATATATATATATATATATTGTTTTATCTTTACCTCAAAACGCATGGTATGTATAGCCTTGCTAATGCATGCATGGAGAGGAATACCACAGATTGGCTATGGATATTGCATATGTGTGTACGAAGTTACAAACGAAGGAGAGATGACCTTTAAAAGCACTTGAACGAGCACATGTGAAAAGTATACCAGGAAGCAAAAAGGAATAAAAACAGGTGCAAAAACGGTCAAAGGGTAGGATATGCCCAAGGATATACCATCGATACTTAGTTACGATATATATATATATATATATATATATATATATATATGAATCCTGTAAAGTCGATATTTAAGGATATTGAGGATTTATAACACACACGAATGAATAGAAAAATGTTATTAAAGGTCAAGGGTCAAAGGGGAATGAAGGAAAAACTAAACAAACCCAAAACCAGGAAAAAATCAGCACAAAATGTTCAAAAGCAAAAACTCACTTTTCATGAGAAAACGAAAATATTGCATGTATCACAACCTTCTTAATAACCATAGGAATTACAGTTTTATTTCTGAGATGAAATATTATTATTAATTAGATTATTTATTATTACTAGTATTATTACATTATTTATTATTACGAGTATTATTACATTATTTATTATTACTTGTATTATTACATTATTTATTATTACTAGTATTATTATATTATTTATTATTACTAGTATTATTATATTATTTATTATTACTAGTATTATTACATTATTTATCATTACTAGTATTATTACATTATTTATCATTACTATTATTATTATTTTATTTATAATTACTAGTATTATTACATTATTTATTATTACTAGTATTATTATATTATGTATCATTACTAGTATTATTACATTATTTATTATTACTAGTATTATTACATTATTTATTATTACTAGTATTATTACATTATTTATTATTACTAGTATTATTATATTATTTATTATTACTAGTATTATTACATTATTTATTATTATTAGTATTATAATATTATTTATCATTACTAGTATTATTACATTATTTATCATTACTAGTATTATTACATTATTTATTATTACTAGTATTATTACATTATTTATCATTACTAGTATTATTATATTATTTATTATTACTAGTATTATTACATTATTTATCATTACTAGTATTATTACATCATTTATTATTACTAGTATTATTATATTATTTATTATTACTAGTATTATTACATTATTTATTATTACTAGTATTATTACATTATTTATCACTACTAGTATTATTACATTATTTATCATTACTAGTATTATTACATTATTTATCATTACTAGTATTATTACATTATTTATCATTACTAGTATTATTACATCATTTATTATTACTAGTATTATTACATTATTTATTATTACTAGTATTATTGCATCATTTATTATTACTAGTATTATTACATCATTTATTATTACTAGTATTATTACATTATTTATTATTACTAGTATTATTACATTATTTATCATTACTAGTATTATTACATTATTTATTATTACTAGTATTATTACATCATTTATTATTACTAGTATTATTATATTATTTATTATTACTAGTATTATTACATTATTTATTATTACTATTATTATTATTTTATTTATAATTACTAGTATTATTACATTATTTATTATTACTAGTATTATTATATTATGTATCATTACTAGTATTATTACATTATTTATTATTACTAGTATTATTACATTATTTATTATTACTAGTATTATTACATTATTTATTATTACTAGTATTATTATATTATTTATTATTACTAGTATTATTACATTATTTATTATTAGTAGTATTATTATATTATTTATCATTACTAGTATTATTACATTATTTATCATTACTAGTATTATTACATTATTTATTATTACTAGTATTATTACATTATTTATCATTACTAGTATTATTACATTATTTATTATTACTAGTATTATTACATTATTTATCATTACTAGTATTATTACATTATTTATCATTACTAGTAGTATTACATTATTTATTATTACTAGTATTATTACATCATTTATTATTACTAGTATTATTATATTATTTATTATTACTAGTATTATTACATTATTTATTATTACTAGTATTATTACATTATTTATCACTACTAGTATTATTACATTATTTATCATTACTAGTATTATTACATTATTTATCATTACTAGTATTATTACATTATTTATCATTACTAGTATTATTACATGATTTATTATTACTAGTATTATTACATTATTTATTATTACTAGTATTATTACATCATTTATTATTACTAGTATTATTACATTATTTATCATTACTAGTATTATTACATTATTTATCATTACTAGTATTATTACATTATTTATTATTACTAGTATTATTACATCATTTATTATTACTAGTATTATTATATTATTTATTATTACTAGTATTATTACATTATTTATTATTACTAGTATTATTACATTATTTATCACTACTAGTATTATTACATTTTTTATCATTACTAGTATTATTACATTATTTATCATTACTAGTATTATTACATTATTTATCATTACTAGTATTATTACATCATTTATTATTACTAGTATTATTATATTATTTATTATTACTAGTATTATTACATTAGTTATCACTACTAGTATTATTACATTATTTATCATTACTAGTATTATTACATTATTTATTATTACTAGTATTATTACATTATTTATCATTACTAGTATTATTACATTATTTATCATTACTATTATTATTACATTATTTATTATTACTATTATTATTATATTATTTATCATTACTAGTATTATTACATTATTTACTTTGACTGTTGTCATTATTGTTACTCTTATGTTCATAATATTTCGACCGATTTTTTATGTTCTTAGAACATAAAAAAACGTTTCTTCCCTTAGGGAAGAAACTTTACTCATCAAAATTACGAATTACAATTATTATAACAAAGATCAATTAATACAACTCTTAATACATATTGCTGTTTATAGGAGATTATTTAATTAGAATAAGACAAATTAACAAAATACAATAGTTAACCATAATTTTAATTACAAACATAATTAATAATAGGCTTTATTATTGGATTATCTGGATTTAATTTTTTGTAAATGTCTCTTAAGCTTTTAATGACTGTTTAGAAAGAGGCATTTTGATTGAGGCCGTAAAGCATTCTATAGCTTGCGACCAAGATACCGAATTGATCTCAAACTGTATTTTCATGTATTAATATGTATTAGAAATACGCTCCAGGCTTCTTCAGATGTATTTTGTAATAGATTTTTTTGGTTGAATATAAGATTCTGGCATGTTACCAACTATGGCAGAATGCACCCGAAGAAGCCCGGAAGATTTCTGCAGCCGAAACATCGTGAATATAATGAGGATAAAAGTTTCAAAAAATAAATAATGTAAACAAAATAGTTCCAACCTATTTC
This sequence comes from Sepiola atlantica, assembly GCA_963556195.1. NCBI lineage: Eukaryota > Metazoa > Mollusca > Cephalopoda > Sepiida > Sepiolidae > Sepiola > Sepiola atlantica. The sequence goes on from OY744518.1 coordinate 24,959,622, forward strand.
AACGAAAAGGGAAAAAAAATCTTTATCAAAATGTAAAACGATAACAAATTAAGAAAACTGCAAAAAAAACTGCAAGAAAACTGCAAGAAAACTGCACAAATGTAGAAAATGCATCGCAAACTGTTATGCGCAGAAAAGCTTGAATTGGTTGTTTAATGAGAAGGGCATACATTTGTTAGATTTAAAGAAAATAAGGAATATGTTTTGGAAATTAGGGGATAAATTGAGGAATCAAATAGAAATATTGGGGCATCTTGATAAAAAATAAAAATAAAAGGCCATTCTTTTGAAAAATCTTAAATAGGATGACAAAAGGGGGAATTTCTATCTTTTGAAAAAGAATAAAATTTGCTTTAAAAAGGGTATTTGTTTTTAAAAAACGTATTCATTCCAAGAGAAAAGTAACAAGTAGAGTTCACTGGCCCATGCTGCCAGACATGCATACTGCATATTCACCTACCAGGGAGCCATGGTCCGTGGATGCGCGCAGGTGACAAGGCTGTCCCCACATCACCAGTGATATATGTGGACGCCAGGGAAGAAGAGAAAACTGGTACTAGGATGTGCGAAGAAGACACATCTGACTTGCAGCACGGATTCAAATGAGGTATTTTATTGACCTCCTCTCCAGGAGGGTAGGCACACGGTCAGGTGTGGGTTTTGATGAAAGTGTTTCTGTGGAACGAACTGGATTCGAACCCGGCACATAGGTATGTATTGTGAAGATACTCTCTTAAACTCTCACATATAAAGAGAGTGAAGAAAAGGGAAAATCTCCAGATAAAACCATTGGCATCATAAGATGTTTATTCACTCAGTACTGTATGTATTATTGCTAAGAGATTTCAGATTGCATGTTAATTTATTTGTTTGTTTTTCTGTGTGTTTTGCCTCATCGGGCATTCCCCTTCTTGACAGCTTTCTCTACTTAGTCTTAAGAATAATTGCACCGAACATATACAATATTATTAATATGCATATACACATAAAATTATGTTGAATATTTCATCTAATAGTTACCAAAAGTTTCTTCTTAATTTCTTATTTAGCATAATTTCTCAGTTCATCTCAGTCTATATACATATTGTCTACATTATCTCTGTTATGAATCTGCTTCAACAATTGTTCAGTGAATATATTTCTTTATTAGCACAAAATATCCATGTTGTTAATAGATTCATTTTTTTTTTATCTGCCTTGGCATAAATTTCCTCAGATTAAAAGGGAAATATTAAATATATTTCTGCCGTACTTGGAAATTTCAGTAGTTATTATAAAGGTTTAATTAAATATTTCTTCTCTCAATTACATCAGTTAATCTTAAATATTATAATATAAAACTGTAATCTGTTACTTTTTTTCTTAGTTTTGCCACTCGTTCTTGTATGCTTTTCAACATTAGATTCCAATTTCTATGTATAGACTTTGCATCCCAGAACCGAGTACAATACTTCATATAATGTCTTATTGGCATTTAATGTATCTTTAAAACAACGTTTACCTCCTTTTAAATAATATTTATAACCATCAATCTATTCATTAGATTCCCTTCAACACAATCGACAAAATATGTTTATGTTTAATTTATCATAAATTTGCATCCTTCATTTTTTTTAATTTCTTTTGGTAAGTGAATAATTTTGAGTGATGCATGTTTTAGCAACGGTTCATTGTATAAAGTGGTCATGCACAACTTACATAACCTATTTCTTGGCTTACAAATAATAAAGATGTTGTCTTTCTCAGTTGAAACATCTAATTTGATCCAATAAATTTTGCTATTTGCTGATGATCCATGAACTCCAATTTATTATGTATTTTTGTGGTTTGCAACATTGTTGACTTGTTAATGTTCAATATGCAAGTTACATCAAGTCATTAGCCAACCTACAATTGTTTTTTTCTAGGAAAAAGGAGAATTATTTTATTTAAAATATAATTTGGTTATTAAATTGCGATATTGGTCGGATAAAAGTGAAAACTTTAAAAATGAAAACTCTAGGAAGTTATATCTAATGGAAAGCCACACGGTAACGCACACCAATAGGATATAATGACATTACATGTTTTGTTACCGAAAAGAACGAAAGATCCACAGATTGTTACAAAAGAAGAAAATAGATAGTAGAGAGAAATCACTAATGCTCAATTGTTTTGCTTAGAAAAATCTTGAAATTCGTTAGAGCTGATATCGCTTATGATATTATACAAATAAGTCTGTTTCGAATCAGTTTATTGGGATAACAGGCGATTCTAGCACAAATATTTCTATAGTATACTACACTTACATTTAGATGCCAATAAAATTAAAATCGCTTGTGTTTTTAGTCAGAAACCAAGCATGTAATTACAGGTATTTCCAGAATCTCTCTTATGCTAAATGATTCACTGGTAGTAGCTATTTAACATGGGTACACGGGATCTTCACATGAATCATTAATTCATTTTATTTATAATTCAGAGTCTATATATACAAGCGAATAAAACCTATCAAACACTGGATTGAGACAAAAAACAAGTGCTCCAATATTTTATAAATTATTTTCATGCCCATTAAAACATTGCTTATTACAGCATATTTGGTACACAGTAAAGAAAAACGTTTTGAGCAAATGCTAAAAGTAATTAAGCCATTCGGTCTCTGTCTCAGGAGGCTCAATAGTCAAATAGATACTGCCTCTAATCACTTATACGAATCAAGCATCTCTCAAACTCTACCACAATGTTATAATTCATTTTGAAAATTTCTCAAAGAATGAAAAAAAATATTGCACAATGATGCACTAAAATCTGTATCAGAAAAGTATACACAAGACAGTCAGAGTTTGCATCAATTTACATTACTAAGATAACAGCTATTGATTTCGCATTGGACATGATTAAACCTTGATGGTAAAGCAGATTTATGTTTTTTACACTGAAAAATAAAATTATCCACCATCTATAAATTTTTCAACTGTGCTAATCAATAACCTCTGCAACACAAAAGCAATCATCTCCTGTATGATACCGAGTCATATTGATATTTGTAGAAACAAAGAATAGATAAAACTGCAAGGATTATTACTACGCAGTATGAAAACTAAAACCAAAATTATATATACGGATTTACAACCAGCAATTAAAAAAAATCATAATAAATGAATGGAAAACTAAATAAATAAATTCGAAATCTCGTCTAGGCCACTCAGTTTGACATAACGATTCCCAAATTCGACAAAAAGTTTCACAATTTGGAGAAAGATGAATCTGAAGAAGAACAGTCCGAATAAGACAAATAATACAAATTACTAAAAGTATAAATATTAAAATGTCTACTTTTATAATTTCATTTTTCTATTCTACTGAGACTGTTTCTAATCAAGTTATTTACATAACGGAATAATCTAGCATAAACATTTTCGGGTATCTTTTACAATAATCAACAGAACGAGAACGGGGTCCAAAAAACAAATATACAACAAATAAATGTGACCATAGCCCATAAAACTTATTTTCCGACTTAACCTACGACATTTGTTTGTATGTTTAAGTAGTTTCAATGGCTTTTTATTAGATATCAAAATTTCTCTCCATTTTATGTTTGCGGAAAGTTAAAAATTTGGCAAGGCAAGATGGCTGCCAACATTTTTTTTTCTCAGCCTAGTACTTTTAATTAAGTCATCGAAACTAAAATATATTGTAAATCACATAAAGCCCCCCCCCCCCCCGTTAAAAAAACCAAAATTAACGTATCAAAGTTTTGAAAAAAGTGCGCTTTGATTATGAGTCCCAGTAAAAAACAAAACAAAGCAAGGCTGAGGGAAAAATTGTCGGCAAATGTCTAACTTTCTGTGAACGTAAAATGGAGAGAAACTCTGATATCTAATAAAAAGCCATTGAAACTACTTAAAAATAAAAACAAATCTCATAAGAAAATAGGAAAATAAGTTTTATGGGTCACATTTATTTCTTGTATATTTGTTTTTTGGACCCCCGTTCCCGTTCTGTTGATTATTGTAAAAGATACCCCATTTTTATAATATAACACCCTAGGATTTTGCACGCAATGCATGTGAAATAGATTTTGAGTTTGTTCAGTAACCAGAAATTGAGTTATAACTTTATTTTAATGTCTGTTGAAAGATAAAAAAAAAAAAAACAAGAACGACAACCTATGTATCTAAATAGAGTATACATGTTACTAAATTAATACATATGAAAATATACTCATTATAAACGTTAGTGTCTGAATGGAGAATCAAGAAATAAGTGAACACAATTGATAACATAACTGCAATGCTTGATACCTCAATGCTTTTGGGATGCTTCAAAGAAAGAAACTGAGTTGGCCAATCCTGGAGGTTAGAAATTATAACCTATCTATTTTAATCAATTAAAATAGCATAGAATCTTAAATACCAATCGTTCATCAAAATATATGTTAACATTTCATCAAGATGTTAGGCACTGTTCTCTTTTCACTGTTGACGGTCTGCAAAATTAAATCTAGAGAAATTTTACCACGGATATTGAGCTTTCTCAGCTTATAAATATAATAGCCAATACAACTCCACCAATTATATATATATATATATATATATATATAGATTAAAAATTGAATAAGCGGAAGATATGTGAGCTCAACGTTTCGCCCAACTATTACATGGGCTTTATGAAGAGCGAACGAAAAATGCTAAAACGTTAAGCTCACAGATCTTTCGCTTTTTCCATTTTTAATCTAATACCGTCGGATTGTTTTATCCTTGTTTTATCTTTTCATCTATTCATATATATATATATATATATATATATATATATAGTGTGTGTGTGTGCGGAGTCAAAGGTGACTCTGGGAACCGGGTTTGTGCCTTGTGACCGTTTGAAATGATCACTTTCCTGCACTGATGAGAGCCAAAGCTCGAAACGACGTCTGTAGGTAAATATAATGTAATATTTATTGATGAATATTATTATAAAAGTCCCTTTCAGAAAATTTAAATTGAGCACTGTTGGGAGATTTTAAAAAACAGATATTCACTTAAGCTACAAAGCGAGGCTCCGATTAGGTTCGTTGAGTTTTTTAGATTGCCTTGATATTTATTGCTCGATAATTTCCTATAGCCGAGAGGATAGAGCGAAAACAGGCGGAGTCAAAGGTAACTCTGTGAACCGGTTTCGTGCCTCGTGACCGTTTGAAATTATCACTTCCCTGCAGTTATGAGAGCATAAGCTCGAAACGCCGTCGTAAATATAATTTAATATTTATTTATAGATCTTATTATTATTATTATTATTATTATTATTATTTACTCACTAGGAGTTATCACACTGGTCATCGTCAGTGGTCGCCCACTGCCGACAACCTGTGGTATTCCCTGGAGTCCGAGTGACAACAAGTCTCCTCAGGCCTCCAGTATGCTCCACCTCTTTTCGTTCATCACCGCTGATGACCTTGCGGTAATCGCAACAGCCACCTACCAACGATTTCCCGCTGATAAGGGCCATCGGTCCCCTCTGGGGCCCAAGTGGCAACAAGCCTTCCCAAGGTCCCAGAGCTGTCCACGCTCTTCCAGTGGAGGTCTGGTTTGCGCTTTCCCTCCTCGACCCTCTGTCCATAATTTTTGTGGCGTCAGCCTACGCTTGCGCCTCATTCGTGCGGTTGTATTTTCCCCGGTTCTGTTGTTTTGTGCAAGAAGTTTGGCATCATTTTATCAAAATCTGTGAGGTCAACAAAAACAAATGTGAACGGATTTGTCACAATAATCCTGGTTTTAAAAGTTGCCAAAGAACTTACAAATGCATGGAAGTTTTTTTTACAGTTAGAGTAGTGTTTCGATATGAGGAGTATGTGAAAAAGAATATATATATGTCTGTGTCTGTGTATGTTTGGTTATCATGTTTTGCTTGCAGTGGATACAGAGTGCTCAATATTTTTTTTATAATATAGCAATAATAATAACACTTATATAGATCCACTACGATTTTCCACTTAAACCATAGACGAATATAAATATGAATTGCAACATTGTAGTTGACCTACACCAATATTATTATTTAATGCTAGCAGGGCTACCCGGCGTTGCCCGGGGCCATAAAAAAATAGAAGAAAGTAAACCAATTCCTCAACACAGATTCATGTTCAAAAGAGCACCTCTTTTGAACATGAATCTGTGTTGAGGAATTGGTTTACTTTCTTCTAATGGGGATAGTTTTTTTTTTATTAATGTTATATTTGTAGTTGTCTATAATGGATGATAGTAACTAAAACGGTTGTATGTAATTAATAATCAAAGAATCATTGTTACTCATTAAACTTTAGAGAATGGTAAGAAAATGAATGAAAACATTAAACTAAATAATATTATTTTTTATTCAATCTTGAATACTATCATGCACTTTAGTGAGTGGAGAGTTACTTTCATTCTAAACATGCAGAAATAGCTCTACTTCAAGTCAATCATTCTACTGACAATTTTATATTTGGTACAAATTTATTAATAATCGACATATGATGAAACAAAACTAAGCACAGGTAAACAACAGACACTGATGTAATTCGAACAAGGATGAGGAAGATAATAATTATTATTGGGTATTATTATAAATGACGCGCCTGATTTCCGTGACTTTGAGTCGACAACGATCGGGCATGTCGCGGAAGCGCCCAAGTGCTGACGGAATAATATCATTTTTTCTTTCTTTTATCTTATAAAAACATTGACAAAATGTTACCCCCCCCCATCCCCCCAAAAAAACAACATTATTTTCACAAAAAAACGATTTTAATCTATATTTTTTTTTCTTTGAATTTATTCGTCTTATATTATCGTCTGCCAGTCTTCCAGTTAAAGCTTAGCAGTTTGAATGCAGGGCTTTGCTATCGCTATGAACGAGGGCCCTAACCCTAACGGGAACCCTAACTCTAATTCCTAACCCTAAACCTAACCCATTTTTCTTTCTTTCTTTGTGTTATGTTAGCTAGAAGAAAAAAAAGAAAAACAGCGAAACAAATGAAAAAGAAAACATTGACAAAATTTCCCCCCAAAAAAAATTTTCTTTCTACACATTTGATTGAAAATGGTTCATTTGACCCCTCCCCCCTACAGTTTGTTCGGTTTTTATCTTTTTATCTATGAATTTTTCTTTGAATTTATTCGTCTTATATTATCGCCTGCAAGTCTTCCCTTATGCTTGGCGTTTTCGTCTCGACAAATCTCGGTCATAAGTAAGACTAATAAATAATAAGCAATTCTTTTCCAAATAAATTATTAACTGAATTTTCTTAAATAGATAATAACCAATTGTATATAAACGTATTTATTAATCTTAAGCAAAATAATTATATTAATAATAATTGATAGTGATAAGTATATTATGACATATTTGGTTACGGTAATATCTTTTCAGAAGGGTAGCAGATGTGATTGACAGGGTTTACCAGAGGGTCATGTAGACTCGTGTGTGAGTAGTGGATTCGTCGGTTTAGTTACGAGACATATTTGAAATATTTAAAACAGGAGACCTTAAATGTAGCGACGCCTATATCTCTTAAAAGGTAGTCAGAAGACACTCCTACCAAAGGAAATGGATCCAATAGTCAGAAGCAACTCGTACCTAGGGAAATGGATACAATAGTCAGAAGCAACTCGTACCTAGGTAAATGAATCCAATAGTCAGAAGCAATTCGTACCTAGGGAAATTGATCAAATAGTCAGAAGCAATTCGTACCTAGGGAAATGGATCCAATAGTCAGAAGCAACTCCTACCAAGGGAAATGGATCTAATAGTCAGAAGCAATTCGTACCTAGGGAAATGGATCCAATAGTCAGAAGCAACTCCTACCAAGGGAAATGGATCCAATAGTCAGAAGCAATTCGTAACTAGGGAAATGGATCCAATAGTCAGAAGCAACTCCTACCAAAGGAAATGGATCCAATAGTCAGAAGCAATTCGTAACTAGGGAAATGGATCCAATAGTCAGAAGCAACTCCTACCAAGGGAAATAGATCCAATAGTCAGAAGCAATTCGTAACTAGGGAAATGGATCCAATAGTCAGAAGCAACTCCTACCAAGGGAAATGGATCCAATAGTCAGAAGCAATTCGTACCTAGGGAAATGGATACAATAGTCAGAAGCAATTCGTACCTATGGAAATGGATCCAATAGTTAGAAGCAATTCGTAACTAGGGAAATGGATCCAATAGTCAGAAGCAATTCGTACCTAGGGAAATGGATACAATGGTCAGAAGCAATTCGTACCTATGGAAATGGATCCAATAGTTAGAAGCAACTCGTACCTAGGGAAATGGATCCAATAGTCAGAAGCAATTCGTACCTATGGAAATGGATCCAATAGTTAGAAGCAACTCGTACCTAGGGAAATGGATCCAATAGTTAGAAGCAACTCGTACCTAGGGAAATGGATCCAATAGTTAAGCCAAATAAAACAGAGTTCAAGTTAAATTGTCATCATCGTCTCCTTCTTCCATGCATGATTGAGCATTGCATCCATTTGCTGAGACCGCATCATCAATGACTGACCATGAGAAAGAGAGCGTCAACACCCATATCTCCCCAACAATGCGGTGCAAAAAGATCATTTTTATTACAGTAAATCTATTTATTAGTCATTAAAAAGTACTTGAATAATTAAACATTTTATGTAACTAACTGTAGACTGAAAATATTTCTAAATATCAAGCAAAGATTTATAATTATTAAACATAGTTTTAAGGTCATTAAAAATTCTAATTTCATTTAATTTATTCTCTTAGTAAAACCATATCCCAATTTCAGATTAAGCTTTGTTAGTTAGTTATAGTTATTAGATATTATAATCTTATATTATAATCTTATATTATAATCTTATATTATAATCTCATATTATAATCTCATATTATAATCTCATATTATAATCTCATCATATAATCTTATAGTATTATCTTATATTATAATCTCATATTATAATTTTATATTATAATCTTATATTATAATCTTATATTACAATCTTATAGTATAATCTTATATTATAATCTTATATTATAATCTCATATTATAATTTTATATTATAATCTCATATTATAATTTTATGTTATAATCTTATATTATAATCTTATATTATAATCTTATATTATAATTTTATATTATAATCTGATATTATAATTTTATGTTATAATCTTATATTATAATTTTATATTATAATCTCATATTATAATTTTATGTTATAATCTTATATTATAATTTTATATTATAATCTCATATTATAATTTTATGTTATAATCTTATATTATAATCTTATAGTATAATTTTATATTATAATTTTATATTATAATCTGATATTATAATATTATATTATAATATTGAACCTTTCAGTGGAAAAATCCACATGCATGCATCTATCAGTATCAACAAGCTACCCTGCACTTAATTGACCCAAGGTGGCACAGGAAGTTAATTTGTATGCCACGTGATTTTGTTGGTGCTTACTTATGAGCGCCTGTGTAAAAAGCAGAATTTGTTAAAAATATATGGTGCTAAGTGCAACATAATAGCAAGACGTTTGGTGCCGAAAAGGTGAAGACTACATTAAATAACCTACAGTTGTTTTATATATTTGATGAGTAAACCTAATAATCTCAGGTTATACTTTTATTTTATAATCTCTAATATCACTCTGTTGTCGAAAAATAAAATCTCTAGGTATTACAACTTATATTATTTCCTTATTAAACATTTGGGTTTTAGATTATAAAATCATCTTAGAAAATGTGTTATTCCATCTTATAATCCGCGTTCATAGTTACTATATTATATCAAGTAAAATGTAAAGTGTTCGATCATAACAGAGTATCCAAAGGCTCCCTTTTTATTACCTAATACACCGAGACGTGAGAGCCACCTCTTTCCCAGAATTATTCCCCTTTACTCTTAATCATCACCTTATAATGCTGAGTGGGGAAGCAAGCATCATTTTTGAGTCTTTGGTATGACTTCACTGAGGATTGACCACGTAATCTCCCGGCCCATTGGTGAATACTCTAACCATTCTCCCAAATAGGTCGGTAGTATAGTGTATAATAATATATTCAAATAATCTCAAAATAATTTACGCATCATTACTAAATCGGCGAGATTTAGTAATGATGCGTAAATACCAGAAAATATTCATATTTATTTAGGCTGATGAAAAGTCTTTGCAAAATATATTATTTATAACATCCCCACAAAAACCAGTTTAAAAACTGTTACAAAATAACAAATCTTTCCAAATGAGTGAAGATGGATAATTAGAATAAATGGATGCTAGTATAGAGTACTGAAACTTTAGCTATTAATATTCGATTGTTTACTCATGAATTCACAGATGATTCAGAGAACAAATGTCTGGTTTAAAGGGTTAAGGTTAGGATGAGGAAGAAATGTAATGAATGATGTTACAGTATGATCATCCTTCTTTTTTTTTTCATCTTATCATCTTAAAAGACATCACAGAGAGAAAAGGTCATTGTTTGAGATTTATTTTTATGAAAAAAAGATTTTATTTTCGAAACGAATACAGCCATTGGAATTTAAGCATTTCCATTTTTTTTTTTTTTAAATCTTTAACATCGGCACCATTGTGCCAAGAGTTTTAAATTATAGCATCAGCACCAAAAGGTGCCAAAAAGTTCATTGAAAATAATACAGAGTTTATATCTTGGTTTCTACATCGTTGGAGAAACTTTTCTTAACACTTTCTTTAAAATTTTAGGTTTTTTACTTTTTTTGTTTTTATTTTTTCCAGGGCGGCAGCCATTGGCAGCAGCAATGGGATTTAGGAACAAGCAAGGAAAGGAGAAAAGGATCAGAAGGGTCATAAAGGGAAGGAGGTAGTTCTTTTTAATGAGGGATGAGTAAGAAATATAAGGTAATGATATGAAATCTTTGAATTTCTTTTGTTTTCTTTAACTTAACTTTTAACCTTTTCAGTTTTTCGATTTTTCCCTTAATGGACTTTAAGAAAATAAAGTTTGAGTTCAACAGCATTAACTGAAAATTGCAATAATTAAATTTATTTTCTTACACATATAGGTAATATGTATATTGGTATAGTTGTATATAGTTTAAAGTGCAGTTTGGTAAATTGGTGAGCAGGTCTTGGAAATGACTGTGCAACTACAAAACTTCTAAGTGTAAATATCTATGGATCTGTGGTGTGAGGGACATTATAAAATAGGTCGGAATTGGAAGACAAAAATGACATAATATTTTACACGAAACGAAAAAAAATGCGAAACAAAGGAATGCAGGTTTCAAAACTTAATACAAGCATTTTTTTTAATCTTTTTCCTTTAATTTAAATTTGCGAAAAATTTGCTTTTTATGTTTTTGTTTTTATTTTTTCAAAGCGCCTATTTCATTATCAAGCAATTTCATTGCATAAAAAGGGGATATTTTTATTCTTGCATTTTTTTGTGCGTTCGACTCACATTTTTATTTATGTTCAAAAAAAATTAATCTATCGGAAATATATTTTTTTAAACTTCACCTCCTTCTTTTTGATCTCATCACACAAGTGATTAAGCTAGGAAGGAAATACAAACAGGGGTAGAGAAAAGTGTTCTAAATGCACCAAGCGACGGTTCAACAATTAGCTTCAGGTTTTCTGTTTATTTTGGGGTATATTTTATGGAACGAAAACCGAGACAATTCAAAGAGATTCCAAAGTTTGCAACTCATTTTCTGTCATGTCTTTTTTTAAATTTCATTTGTGTTCGTAATTTACAAGTTAACAATCGTTTCTTTCTTCCCTGCTATGGACGATTAAATAATCGCATTTACTTTTCCAAATAACCTGTTCTTGATGATGGGCCTTGCTTTAAAGGTATACAATAATTTGCACATTAATGACATCATGGTTTTTATAGTCAAGTTCACCCTCTTACCTTCATTTTGTATTAAAAGAAAGATTTATAAAAATATAAAAATATTGAAAATAATTTTTGTTCTTTTTACAGGATAAGTCTTTTATTTAGTTTTCAATTAATATATATATATATATCATTTGTTAATATGAACTTTTAAATTATAGTTATATCTGCAGAATATATTATATATGGTAAACACATTTCTAAGGTTGCAGTATACATCCTAATTAATATTTGTAGTATGGTGAGATTTTACTTAATAAAAAACAGTAGAGATGTCTAGTATTCCTATGTTTGTGCTCAAATGAATCACTAAAAGCCTTTTGCATAAATAGTAATAAAATATAACATTAATCTGCAAGATATCAATAGTTTACAATAGTAGATTGGAAATATGATGAAAGTAGAGCATTTATAAATAAATAATGATCTCTCTTTCAAATAATTAAACACAAACAGTGACAACAATATACGGAAGCAGACAATCACCATTAAGTTAAAAAAAAAAGACTACTTGCAAATACTCTTCTACTGAACAAAAAACACATTATTCATCACTGCTTTCACATAGAAATAGAAATATAATCATATAAACTATACCAATGTTAAATTTAAAAACCAAAACAGTGGTTAAAAATAGTTGTGTGTTAATTACTAATTCTAATATACTAAACTATAGTTAGTGAGAAAAAATACAGAAAGTAACAACTACTAATAGTCACATGAAAAAAGTTTGTAACAATTGCAAATTATATGTTTCGTATCTCTTTTCTATATACCTTTGAAGCTTAAGGCATCCAACATCAACCAATAAACCAAACATTCGTCTTCAGATAAAAGAAAAGTAACAATGCCTGCATATAGGATTTAATTATGTTGTACTTGATAACATTATGCTACAGATTATCATTATTTCAGTAGTAACTATGAAATTAAACCAAACGAGTAAGAAATAATATTGATAGAACATGACTACAATTCTAACTGCAGTATAATTCTAAATGCTGAATTCATTTTGTCATCGCCAGCCAGTGTCTGATCGGCGCAGATCAAAACGAACTGCCTACGGCTATTTTTTTTATGTCTATTGTATTATTACCTTAAATCGGTAAAGTTTTTTTCTTAATTGATTTTAAATAATGGGGAGAAAAAGAGGTATTAAAATTATAATTTCATTCATTTTAATTATGTTTCCCTACTTCAATAGACAAAAATATTATTTCTGAGAAAAATATTTTTTTTTAAATCAAAAATATGAATTCTCAACGTGTTAGTATTTAAAAAGTAGACTATTAGCAGGGTAGATGGAGGTAAGTGACACGTCAGCCGCTGGCTTATTTCCTGTGAGAAATAAGATTCCATTTGATTAAAACAACAACTAAAATGATACAATTTTGAATTAAGATCCATCCTTAGAGCTCATCTGATCAGTAAGACCAATTTATGTCCCTTTTTCTTTCATTTTCCGTATGGTTTGTCTCACATTACATAGCAGAGAAAAACGTATCTTTATATAAACAAAAATAATTGTTAGGCTCTTTCCTTGCAAATCACTGTTCTCATAACATACTTTTTTGCGTCCTAGACGATCTGGAAGATGATGAGGTGGTCCTAGTCGTGGTTACAGTACCATCATCACTGACGCTGGTAGACGTGTGGCTGCTGCTGTGTGCGTTTCCATCAACTTTGTCAAGCAAATCATCAAGTTTCTGTGTGCGTCGGGCGACACGTGACACTCGGCCATAGGATTTCGGTACTGAATCTTCCAAACCTTTCGGCTTTTGTTTGATATCCCCCAGTCGATCTGTTGATTAGTTATTTTGAGAAATTGAAATAAAGAGAAGAAGAAAAAAAGAACAAAATAGTCATTAGAAATATATATATATATACAAGGAAAAAAATATAGGCGAAAAAAACTAATGTTATGAATGTAAATCATACGAAAACAACAGAGGAGAATAAAACTAATGATATAATCATATAAACCCAAGAATACATCGAGTGAATAACAAGTCTGATACTAAGTATATAAATCAATGAATACATAGTGCGAATGACAAGTCTGATACTAGCTATGTCAATCTAAGGATACATGGGGAGAATAACAAGTCTGATACTAGCTATATAAATCTAAGGATACATGGGGAGAATAACAAGTCTGATACAAGCTATATAAATCTAAGGATACATGGGGAGAATAACAAGTATGATACTAGCTATATAAATCTAAGGATACATGGGGAGAATAACAAATCTCATACTAGCTATATAAATCTAAGGATGCATCGGGAGAATAACAAGTCTCATACTAGCTATATAAATCTAAGGATACATGGGGAGAATAACAAGTTTGATACTAGCTATATAAATCTAAGGATGCATGGGAAGAATAACAAGTCTGATACAAGCTATATAAATCTAAGGATGCATCGGGAGAATAACAATACTCATACTAGCTATATAAATCTAAGTATGCACCGGAGAATAACAAGTCTGATACAAGCTATATAAATCTAAGGATACATGGGGAGAATAACAAGTTTGATACTAGCTATATAAATCTAAGGATACATGGGGAGAATAACAAGTCTGATACGAGCTATATAAATCTAAGGATACATGGGGAGAATAACAAGTCTGATACAAGCTATATAAATCTAAGGATACATGGGAGGAATAACAAGTCTGATACTAGTTCTATAAATCTAAAGATACATGGGGAGAATAACAAGTCTGATACAAGCTATATAAATCTAAAGATACATGGGGAGAATAACAAGTCTGATACTAGCTCTATAAATCTAAAGATACATGGGGAGAATAACAAGTCTGATACAAGCTATATAAATCTAAGGATACATGGGAGGAATAACAAGTCTGATACTAGTTCTATAAATCTAAAGATACATGGGGAGAATAACAAGTCTGATACTAGCTCTATAAATCTAAAGATACATGGGGAGAATAACAAGTCTGATACAAGCTATATAAATCTAAAGATACATGGGGAGAATAAAAGTCTGATACTAGCTCTATAAATCTAAAGATACATGGGGAGAATAACAAGTCTGATACAAGCTATATAAATCTAAGGATACATGGGGAGAATAACAAGTCTCATACTAGCTATATAGATTTAAGGATACATGGGGAGAATAACAAGTCTCATACTAGCTCTATAAATCTAAGGATACATGGGGAGAATAACAAGTCTGATACGAGCAATATAAATCTAAGGATACATGGGGAGAATAACAAGTCTCATACAAGCTATATAAATTTAAGGATACATGGGGAGAATAACAAGTCTGATACTAGTTCTATAAATCTAAGGATACATGGGGAGAATAACAAGTCTGATACTAGTTCTATAAATCTAAGGATACATGGGGAGAATAACAAGTCTCATACTAGCTATATAAATCAAGTTATACATGGAGAGAGTAACAAGTCTGATACTAGCTATATATATTTAAGGATACACTAGGAAAATAACAGGTCTGATATAAGCTATATAAATCTAAGAAAACATGAGAGAATAACAAGTGTGATACTAGACATATAACTCAAAAGATACATTAGAGAATTACAATTCTGATACTTGGTATATAAATAACAAGATACATAAAGATAATAATAATTCTAATGTGGAGTATATCAATTCAAAACATTATAATAGTAAGGATATAAATCAATATAAACATGGGGAGAATAACAATTGTAATAGTAAGGATATAAATCAAGTGAAACATGGGGAGAATAGCCATTATCATACAAGATATATAAATCAAAGGATACATAGAGAGAATAATAATTATGATACTCAGTATATCAATTAAACACATGGAAGAGATAGAAATTCTGATATATTGATATGATATTTTAAATTCTGATATCATGCATATAAATCTTTCTTTTTTAATAAGGCAGAATAACGATTCTTATTCTAGGAGAGAATAACAATGATGATACTATGAATATAAATTAAAAAACATGGGAGTGAATAACAGTTTTGATATCATAGATAAAGATTTTAAAATTTTAATAAGAATAACACTTATGATATTAGGGATATAAATTAACTTTACTGAAAA
This sequence comes from Sepiola atlantica, assembly GCA_963556195.1. Taxonomy (NCBI): domain Eukaryota; kingdom Metazoa; phylum Mollusca; class Cephalopoda; order Sepiida; family Sepiolidae; genus Sepiola; species Sepiola atlantica. Next base: position 24,975,605 of record OY744518.1, read on the forward strand.
GATAGAAGAAAATAAAAATGAATTTTATAAATGTAAATGCCAAAAAGTAAATAAAGTTTTGGAAAAATAAAACAAAAATATCAAGTATGCAATGACGGAAGTGACTGCGCATACAGTGACTGTATGTGAAAATAAAATATATTGTGTAATAGGTCTGACCATTTCCGAATATGATCGAAAACAAATTTATCTTTTTGAAAACTCAACAGTCATAAAAAATTTGATATCTCCCAGTCGATCTGTTGATTAGTTATTTTAAGAAATTGAAATAAAGAGAAGAAAAAAAAAAGAACAAAATAGTCATTAGAAATATATATATATATATATATACAAGGAAGAAAATATAGGAGAAAAAAACTAATGTTATGAATGTAAATCATACGAAAACAACAGAGGAGAATAAAACTAATGATATAATCATATAAACCCAAGAATTCATCGAGTGAATAACAAGTCTGATACTAAGTATATAAATCAATGAATACATAGTGCGAATGACAAGTCTAATACTAGCTATGTCAATCTAAGGATACATGGGGAGAATAACAAGTCTGATACTAGCTCTATAACTCTAAGGATACATGGGGAGAATAACAAATCTGATACAAGCTATATAAATCTAAGGATACATGGGAAGAATAACAAGTCTGATACGAGCTATATAAATGAAAGGATACATGGGGAGAATAACAAGTCTGATACAAGCTATATAAATCTAAAGATACATGGGGAGAATAACAAGTCTGATACTAGCTCTATAAATCTAAAGATACATGGGAAGAATAACAAGTCTGATACGAGCTATATAAATCTAAGGATACATGGGGCGAATAACAAGTATGATACTAGCTATATAAATCTAAGGATACATGGGGCGAATAACAAGTATGATACTAGCTATATAAATCTAAGGATACATGGGGAGAATAACAAGTCTGATACTAGCTATATAAATCTAAGGATACATGGGGAGAATAACAAGTCTGATACTAGCTATATAAATCTAAGGATACATGGGAAGAATAACAAGTCTGATACTAGCTATATAAATCTAATGATACATGGGAAGAATAACAAGTCTGATACTAGCTATATAAATCTAAGTATACATGGGGAGAATAACAAGTCTGATACTAGCTATATAAATCTAAGGATACATGGGGAGAATAACAAGTCTGATACAAGCTATATAAATCTAAGGATACATGGGGAGAATAACAAGTCTGATACAAGCTATATAAATCTAAGGATACATGGGGAGAATAACAAGTTTGATACTAGCTATATAAATCTAAGGATGCATGGGGAGAATAACAAGTCTCATACTAGCTATATAAATCTAAAGATACATGGGGAGAATAACAAGTCTCATACTAGCTATATAAATCAAGTTATACATGGAGAGAGTAACAAGTCTGATACTAGCTATATAGATTTAAGGATACACTAGGAAAATAACAGGTCTGATATAAGCTATATAAATCTAAGAATACATGTAGAGAATAACAAGCGTGATACTAGATATATAACTCAAAATATACGTGAGAGAATTACAATTCTGATACTTGGTATATAAATAACAAGATACATAAAGATAATAATAATTTTAATTCGGAGTATATCAATTCAAAACATTATAATAGTAAGGATATAAATCAAGTGAAACGTGGGAAGAATAATAATTGTAATAGTAAGGATATAAATCAATTGAAACATGGGGAGAATAGCCATTATCATACAAGATATATAAATCAAAGGATACATAAAGAGAATAATAATTATGATACTCAGTATATCAATTAAACACATGGAAGAGATAGAAATTCTGATATATTGATATGATATTTTAAATTCTGATATCATGCATATAAATCTTTCTTTTTTAATAAGGCAGAATAACGATTCTGATTCTAGGAGAGAATAACAATGATGATACTATGAATATAAATTTAAAAACATGGGAGTGAATAACAATTTTGATATTATAGATAAAGATTTTAAAATCTTAATGAGAATAACACTTCTGATATTAGGGATATAAATTAACTTTACTGAAAAGATAGAAGAAAATAAAAATGAATTTTATAAATGTAAATGCCAAAAAGTAAATAAAGTTTTGGAAAAATAAAACAAAAATATCAAGTATGCAATGACGGAAGTGACTGCGCATACAGTGACTGTATGGGAAAATAAAATATATTGTGTAATAGGTCTGACCATTTCCGAATATGATCGAAAACAAATTTATCTTTTTGAAAACTCAACAGTCATAAAAAATTAGTATTTGAACTCTAATCGAAGACAAATAAGTATTTTTTAAATCTATTTTGGTTGAATTGTCAGGATGAAAGATACCAATTGACAAAAATGTAGAGATGTTTAGGAATAGAAGAGAATTGGTGCATTTATAGGATTAAAATATATTTAAATCCTATATTTATGAACTAATAATGTAAACGCAAACAAATAAAACGTGTCTTAAAATTACAATTTAAAACATATTTTGTACAAAACACGGCTCCAAATAGGAAAATTAGAAAGATAACAAGTCACCTGACATGTCTAGAACTATGTTCGCAGACTGAATATGCGTTTAAACTAAACACACTCTGGGATCCCGTTGTTTTCTATAAAAAGGGATTGGCAAAGGTCTTTCTTGGCCTTTTGGCGCAGAAGAAAGTGTAGTATCTCTATTTATCTTCCTCCCACAAGGTAAGATGTGACACAAGGTCGGGAAAGTGGGAAAAAACCAGCTCTCGAGAATTTGAGCACTCTGGCTATTCAAAAATTGCCTGGGCAGGCCCGTCGGCATTCCCCGGTAGGGGCACCCCAGGCGATTAGCAATAAACTAACCCCCTCTAAAAGGGTGAGAAGGCAAAGCCTGGGTGGGTGCACCTCCTAGAACTGCACAGGACGGACAACCGATAGACCGGCGTAAATCAAGACCCGAAGGCCCGGACAATACCGGTCTATTGGGTGGGGTAAAAGTGTAGTATCTGTTCCGATGGATACTACATCCTATAGACCGGTATTGTCCTGGCCTTCAGGCCTTGATTCCGCCGGTCTGTGGGTTTGTCCTGTGCAGTTCTAGGAGATCCACCCTCCCAGGCTTTGCCTTCTCACCCTTTGAGAAGGGGTTAGTTTATTGTTAATCGTCTGAGGCGCCCCTACCGGGGAATGCCGACGGGGCTGCCAAGCATTTTTTGACGGTCATAAGTGCTCTTCCTCTAGGGTGCTGACTTATCAAATCCCACTTTCCGACTTTGTGTCACATCTTACTGCGGTGGGAGGTAGATAAATACCATCACAAGCCAGTCACAAAGGAGGACGTCAGTACCAAACAATTAACGCGGTACACAGATGTTCCCCAGCTACTTAGTAGCTCGATTAATAGAAGGGAAGCAACAAAATTATTATAAACTAACTTACATACGATTTTATACATACATGCACAGAAACGAACAAAACAAGCCGCACGTGCGTGGTCTCCCTCTGTATGTGACTCGATGTGGCGAGTGCAAAATGCAATAAATTTGGGCAATTTGGGGCATTTTGACCCCCCATTTGACCCCCTGGGGGCGCGAACCAGTATTTTTCTGAGGTCAAGGATGCTCATTTTATATCCAGAACAATTGCCTCTACATTTTGGCCAAGTTTCAGAAAAATTGAATTGATGGATCAAACGTTATGGGAGAAAAGGGTCATTTTTTGCCATTTTGGGGGCTTTTGACCCCCTGGGGGCGCAAACCAGATTTTTTCCAAGGTCAGCAATACTTATTTTCTATTAGGAACAATTGCCTCCACATTTTGGCCAGGTTTCAGAGAAATTGAATTGATGGATGAAAAGTTATGGGGCAAAAAATGTTATTTTTTACCATTTCGGGGCCTTTTGACCCCCTGGGAGGCTAACCAGATTTTTTTTTCAACAATCGGAGAATGTCACTTTCTAACCTGACCAAATTTACAACTTCATGCAAAATTTCAGAGAAATTCAATGGATGGTTGTGGAGAAAAATCCGGACGAACGGACATGCCTCAAAACATTAAGTCCCCCGATTTTATAAATCGGGGGACCAATTAACACAAGTACGCAAACTTTGTACAATGGATTTATTCCATTTCTCAATTCTCTAAACAACAGAAAACAATTTAACTATTTAAACTTACATAGACACATGAACAATTAACCTATACAAGCAACCTTCATTTTTATTTTCTTCTATCTTTTCAGTAAAGTTAATTTATATCCCTAATATCAGAAGTGTTATTCTCATTAAGATTTTAAAATTTTCATATATAATATCAAAATTGTTATTAACTCCCATGTTTTTAAATTTATATTCATAGTATCAGCATTGTTATTCCCTCCTAGAATCAGAATCGTTATTCTGTCTCATTCAAAAAGGAAAATTCATATTCGTAATATCAGAATTTTAAAAAGAATATCAATATATCAGAATTTTATAAAAATATAAATATGTTATTTTTCATTAACTCCTTTTCACTTGATTCTTTCCATACAACGTTTTTTTTATTCCCTTTATTTGTCATTCACCTAACATTTATGGGAGACCACGATCCGGATCTGCCCATGCATGGAGTATTGTTGCCACATCTGGGCTGGTGCATCATCTACTAGTCTCTCCCTCCTTGACAAGGTCCAAAAAAGAGTCGCCAACCTAATAGGTCCCTCACTGTCATCCAAGCTCCAGTCTCTGTCCCATCGCCGCAATGTAGCATCCTTGTGCTTGTTTTACAAATACTTCAATCGCTTATGCTCCGATAAATTAGCTACTCTGGTGCCCCCTCGAAGTAAATTCACTAGACCAACTCGACAATCAACTAAATCCCATCCATTCACTGTGGAGGTCCCCAGATGCCGGAGAGCCTTCTACTCAAATAGCTTCTTTCCTCGTGTTGCTGGCCTCTGGAACTCCATCCCTGCTGCCTGTTTCCCCGACAGTACTAATGTAAACAGACATCTCGCTGTGTAGATCCCAATTTAGGTTGACCCCCAACCTTCCCCACTTTTCTTTTTTCTCAGTATCCCTTTACGTCTACAGTGGCGGCCTGCCTTGTTTGGGGTGAACTATGTTAAAAACAAAAATTTTAAAAAAACCAAAAAACTCGTCCATTTAAAACACAAAAAACCTTAAAAAATGGAAATGGAAGAATGAAAACTAAAATTAAGTTATGTGACTTCATTTTAGTTTTCTAATTCGTACCTTAGCGATGGTGTGTATATGTAAAAAGAGATTGAATTACTTACTTTCCACAGTGACTTTGCAGCCAGTTTCAATTTGCGCCAGTTCATTCGAAGCGATACAGGTGTATCGGCCTGAATCTGACATTTCTGCATTGCTTACTTCCAAGGCACAAATGCCGTACGATAATGAGATCATGAAGTGTCCGTCACTCTTCAATTCGTGACCATCTTTCATCCAAACAACCTGAAAAGTGAAAGGTAAAAAAAAGGGTTTAAAAAATAGATTAACGTTTAACCAGAAACAGTTTTAATTTTTAAATAGTTAACGCTGAAATATCTTTTGTTTCAAATATGACACAGTCCAACAAAATGCCTATTTAATATAATAATATTCAACAAAAATATGTCAAACTGCAACTTGTTTCACATCTGCAAGTGTGAGTAGGTATTAGTATGATGTTGCATCAGCACACCAGCTAAAAAAGGTAATCAGTATCTTCGATGTCACGGGCGAGTCTTATTGGTGTGTCATCTGCCTAATTCAAGAGCCTAAACTTTTAAATCTGATCATTATAATGAAAAGTAAAGCTTATTTTATGATTCTTTAGTGTATTATGATTAAATAATCATAATACACTAGAGAATCATAAAATAAAGTTTTTATGCATATATTGTAGTGTATTGTTATACATTTAACAGTTTATGCCATTTGTTTAACATTTGCAACATCATTTATTTTTGCTGGTGATACCAGATCAGGCTGCCCTGTGGCTCCCTGAGACGAAATTCACCTACATTGACGTTTTTTTTTTTTTTTTGTTTGTTTGTAAAACTTAATTATGTTCTACAAAACCAAAAACAAAAACAACAGCCCCTCTCCCTTTCTCCCTCCCCTTTTTTATTTTTATTCTTCCTACCCTACTCCCGGTCCTGGATATGACCTTAAACTACATCCGATGGTGAGATCCGGCTTACGGACTTTGGGGAATGTGGAGCCTCCTCTTAATTACCATTGCTCCCAGGTCCACCCTGACCCGGAGTGGTAGTACCTGTTAGGGTCCCAACTATGGGTTAAATAGAAACAGATATTAAAAGGGGAAAGAAACAAAAAAGAGAAGAAAACAAGACCAGATTCGGCATTAAATAACCCAAAAAGGGTTGATATGCCGTAAAACAAAACTACCAAACCAAACTACCATTTATTTTTGTTCAATAATTTTTTTTTTCAAAAATTATTTATACTACTTTATATTGCCCCTATGAAACGTTTTTCACTTTTTTCAAACCAATATGAAAAAATAAACCATTTAGTGGTAAAAAAATAAAACAAGGGCTTCTTATTTTCAATCGAAATAAAGAGTTTTTTAATAAAATTGGATGAATATTTATCACAAGAAAAAAAATGAATTATATTTTATTGTTACTGTTGGATATTATTTAGTAGAATTTTAAAGATATATTTAGATATGAAATGTTAGTTTCAGCGCGTTATAAGGAATGCTTGGCAGGGTATGACTTAAAGATCAACTTAAGCATGATGGAAAGATATTTGATTGGTCAGTTAAATCATGTGACCTAGTAAAGCTTGGAAGTTAGATATGGAAATGAATGTACAGGGTGGAGAATTATGGGATCTTAGATTCCTGTGGAGATGGTCCATTCAAAAACAATTCTTTGGTTAGGAAATGGACATCCGATTGAATAAAATATGTTTGAAGTTAAAATCGGCATAATCTCCTTTCATAAATGTAAGCGTCTGCAGTGAGAATAATCAAAGAAAGCAGATTCACCTCACGCCGTCATGAATGACAGGCGATTTAGCAGAGTCATATATGAAATTAGGTTTCATCTCTTTTTAATTTAATTTTTTTTTAACAGTTGAATGGAGAAGATAGTTAAAGGGGAGATGCCCAAGGAGGCATAACAAAAAAAAAATAATAATAATCTGATCAGATAGCATGTTGTGTAAATACAAATAAATGTGATCTGTTAAATCTTAAAATAAAATTGCATCAATTAATAATTTATTTATTTGAAATAGTAAATTAACAAGAAAATCTTAATGTGTAAGTTTAAATTTAAGAAATAATAACTTGGAGAAAATAGACCAGCATGCACTTGTCTGTTAGTCTCTTATCTTCTCTATGTATAAAATGATCTGATCAGATATTGGTGTTCTGTGTAAATACGAATAAGCTTGATGTGTAAAATTTTAGAATAAAAATTTGTTAATTAATTAATGTTACAATATCGTAAACAGCCGAATGTTACCACTGTCGACCAAGTGCAGAGTCTATCAGGCATGTGCATGCAGTGTGATGATGTATGGAAGTGAAACCTGGTCAGTGAGGGCTATGACATGTGTTGCATGGAGAAAAACGATATGAGAATTATACGATGGATGTGTAATGTGAGTCTTAAAGACAGGCTTAGTTCTGGATGACCTCAAGGGAAGATTAACTATGGAGAGTATAGGAAGATGTGTGCAGAACAGGGGACGTCTATGGTATTGCCACATTGAAAGAATGGATGAGAGTTCTCAGGTCAGTAGGTGTAAAACAGTAAGGGTGACAAATTCAGTTCGCAGGGGAAGGCCAAGGAAAACATGGGAGGAAGTGACAAAAATGAAGTTGAGAGAAAGAGGGGTAAATAATGACCTGGTCAGAGATAGATTAGTTTGGAAGTCAATTCTTTAAAGCCGTCGAACACATGGCATCATGTAAAATGGACGTTAAATCGAATATGATGTTGATGATGATGATGATGTTGATGGTGATGATGATGAGTCAGTCATTTTAATCTTTTGTTAATATTTTTTAAAAATTAATTACATCGTGACCCTTTGAATATTTGAAAGGAATTTCGAAGCATTTAAACTGAGGTTTAGAAAGTCATTTTGAGCTTGAGGATTTTTAGCTAATTCTCATGTATTAAATAATTTAACGTTTTGGAAGCTAAGTACATCGAATAATTAATTAAAATAATATTAGCATAACACAATTATTCATAGTTTTATAACAAATTGCTTAAAGTAACAATTGGTCAATTAATAATACTACAATAATTGCATTTAAATATCAAAATCCTGTTTAATAAAATAATAATTTGGTAAACAAAACGGCATAGTTTAACAAAATGAAACAAAAATGAAATTAAAAACCCTAACCCAAACACTAACCCTAACCCAAACACTAACCCTAACCCTAACCCTAGCCTGAGAAAGTCCGGGAAGGGGCAGATAGTTTATTATATGTTTTTCTTTTTTAGCTCAGGATATTGCATTTCTTTAACTGACTATTGACTATTTCTGTCAAATCTTTATTAATTAATATATTTGAGAAGAACGTTTATCAATGGGAATGATAATGGAAGCACATTTGCATTTGTATTGGAGTTCATTGATGAATAACGATTGATTTATAAGATCATATATACATGATTCAAACCTTATAGTGACACAGAATACCCCCTGCAATGTGAAAAACAGAAAGCCAGTGTCATATATACAGATATAAACTTACTCATCAATTGAACTCTCTACTCTGGACTATATTAGTCTTTATTCTATGTTTCCTTATTAGGTGCTTTTTCACATTAGGACCAGTGCTAAAAGTGCGTCGGCGTCGGTACTTTCCGGATGTTTACGTAAAACGCTGAGAAGTGCCGAATGAAAAATCCATTGACTTACCTGCATCCAAAAAAGCACAAACAAAGCAGGATTTACAAGCGGGGAAAAGACAAGCAAAAAATTACAGCAAAAAATTTTGTGTGAAATAAATATTTATTTTTTTAACGAAGAAATGAATGTTTAAATTAAAAAGTTTTAACAAAGAAATAACAGTGATTCAATTAAGTGTTTAAATTAGAAGGTTAATCAAGTGTTGTTTTTTTTAATTTTACGAAAGTTTTTTTTTACTGCTTATTACTGTTGCTTTCGTTAGGGTTAGGGGTTAGGGTTTGAACAGGCTTAGGAATTAGGGTTAGGGTTTAGGCAGGGTTAGGAATTAGGGTTAGAGGTTAGGGTTTGGGAAGACTCGTTTGCAGATGTCAAAAAATCAGTTATCAAGTTTAGATGTCGTCTGCTCATTTATGTCAGTCAGTTATTCATTTTCTCGCAGTTTCATTGACTGACCATTTCAAGGCTTTCCAGCGTGTTCGTAAAACGCCGGAAAGCACCGACGCCTCTGGACTTTTAGTGCGGGTCCCAATTTAACAAAGTACTCCTTATTATTGCCTCATTTGTAGTTACTTGTACTGGAATTCTCCAGTGGGTGAAAGTGCCTTTTCAAAGAGTCGTTTCTTTTAATAAAACCTTTTTGTAGTAAACTAGTCTTGCCAACTCATTTCGCAAATTTTCCTACCATTTTGATTTAAGGATAAGCTATCCAAATTGGAAAGATTATTGTAGTCGGTAAGAGATTACTACTACCTTCTCTTAATATATATAAATAATATCTATATATCTCATCCCAGATAGTAATGACAACAGATATGTGTCGATAGGAATGTACTCTCACAAATTGCATTTCTTCTCGATTTGGGAATTTACGGTCATGGCAGATGTAAAAGAAAATAAATGTATTAACCAATTTTCTAAAGGAGAACAAATGGCTCAATTTGGATGAAAACAGCAATAACGTAGAAAATTGGCTGAATTCAGTAATAATGTATTTTGGAATTTCCTTCCTGACACCTGATTCCTCGACCGGTTCCAACATGCAGAAATTTAAATGTAATGTGAACAAATATCTGGCTGCACAACTCCCCATTTAGAATGCCCCTATAAATCCGGCCCCTAATTTACAGTAGCCTCTTATGTCTCAGTGACAGTGTTCCTTGTTTGGGATGAATAGAATTTATTAAAAAAAAACAGAAAAAATCTATAAGATAAACATTTACCAGGATGTGATCTATATAGAAATAGTTTATTAATAGTGTATGTGCTGTTCAATGAATGTTAAGGGTTCAGTTGAACAGATGATTAAAAAATGGAGATTCCTAACGAGGCATAAAAAAAAATAAAAAATAATAATAATAATAATAATAATGATGATGATGATGATGATGATGCTGATGATGATGATGATGATGATGATGATGATGATAATAATAATAATAATAATAATAATAATAATAACAACAATAATACTACTAATAATAATACTGTAATTCTCAGTGATCACCTAAAATATGTAACCAAAGTATAGCTATTAAAATAAACAACTTATAATTCCAAAATGATATAATCTCAGAACAGGTTCTTTTTGAAATTGGATTTCTTACCTTCGCTGCAGGTTTAGCTGTCACACAACAAAGAAGTTTGAATCCATTACCAATCTGAATCAAACGGTCACGGAGATCAAAGGAGAATGAAGGTGGCACATCTTTGGGCTTTTCAATTATCCTCTCTTGAGATTGGCGGACCTTTCTGCAATACGAAAACATTTAAATTAAGTAAGAATCCTAACAGGAATTTCCACAGTTAAATGAACTGAAAGGAGAGTAGAAAGTGACTGGTGGGTTTACTTTCGGCAAACTCGTAACACTCGTTTCCCTTATTTTATGCTTTAGTCCTCACATTCCATGACCGATGTTTCTGACAAAGGGGAAAGAATTGCTGTTTTCTGGGTCGGAAGATATCCATCTAACTAACACTTATCGTTGGCTAGTTTTTTTTACCTTGACATAGTTTGTTTTTTTAGCTCCTTACATCAAGAGGATATATGCCTTGTCTGGAGCGATTTTCATAAACAAAAATACATTTTATCATTTAGATTCTAGATGATAAAATGTATTTTTCTAGATTTTTCTAAATTCTAGAAAATTCCCAGCATTTTGGATGGATAAAAATCAACAAATGTCGACTATTGACTACGTGTTCATGGACAGACCATTTTGGGAATTTTCAACGTCTCTGCAACATCTCCCCTTATTATGATTGACATACATACGATCATCCAATTCTAAAGAGAGTGACTTGCAATCTCTAAGCTGAAATTGTCATATTTGAATTTTGCAAACAATCTTTAAATCATTGATACACCTACACCACATTCCCCATAAACTTTACAAATCATTTTGAATATTTCTACAGTATTCGCAAACGTTCTATAGAAGAAAAAACAGTACATGACGAAAATAAGGAGTAGCGGTGGTGAACTGGATACTGCCATGGGGTCTGATGACTCAGCATGCGGTATTCATTTCATGGCACCACTTTTACTAGATATGCTGGCAACTTTAACGTGGCCCCTCTTGTGAGAATAAGATTATTAAAAAAATCGAGGGAAACCAATATGAAGAAATCAAAATCAAGTCGATCAAAACGTTATGTAAATTAATTTGTTTTTCTAATATAAGTAAAATGAAAGTTCAATCTGGATAGTAGAAGATATACTTATGTTTGACATATCACGTGCACCAAACTTACAGTTGTCATGTGAATCACTTAAAGAGACAACGATCAAAATTATACAACATTTTCTGAACAACCCAATAATTGAAAATAATTTTCGTCATAAATTGTTTGATTAAATTAGACTGCATTTATATTACAGTTGATATATATGAAAATGATCTACTTAAATTGTTGGTACTCTTATAGCTGACGAACCATGTTTCCATGATTTTGCATCGTTAACGTGCGGGCAGGTCTCGGAAGAGCCCGAGAGTTGACAAAACTATTAACCAATAAACATTTGCTTATAAACAAGAAACAAAACAAAAAAAAATTGCTAAAAACTGTTGTTGCCGTGTTTATGTTAAGAAAAAAAAATTTTTTTTAAATGTTAAAAAAAAAACATTGAAAAAATTTTTTAAAAACACTAACATTTGCTTAACAAATCAAACTAAACCATCCTTTGAAACTTTCCGGTGCACAAACCAAAAAAAACATTTTATTTAAAAACATTTGATTAACAATGGTTCCTTTAACAAAATAGAACAAAAATAGACATATAATTAATAACAGTTGTTTAGCTATGGTTTGTTCGTTCTTTATTTGTATATATGTATTTTAATTTGATTTCTTTTGTCGTAATTTATCGGCTGCCAGTCTTCAATTTAGAGTTTGGCAGTTTTCGCCTTGTCAACTCTCGGGCGTTTCCGTAACCTGACCAAACGTTGACGACGAGATGTCACAGAAACATGGTTCGTCAGCTATACGTGTACCAAATTGTTAAATAACCATTATTTATTTGGGTTTATAAGTTTACAGTTCGATATAAAGTTATTAATAGAGTATTTTAATCAATGGAATTAATATTCTGGGAAAACTTTAATCAATTTATTCACAAATATTTTTTTTAAATGATACTACCTAAAAGAGTATTACTTTTAAATCGTATGTTATCAATTCATTTTAAACATGACCCTTTCTCTTCTTCTTCTTCTTTTCCCAATATTTACAAACCACATCTACCTTTTCTATTACCCCAAAATATCTTAACATAATATTTTGTGAATCTGTGAAAAATTTTATAGATTTATTTACAAATATCTTTTTAAATTATGCTCTCTAAAAGAGTCTTACCTTGGAATCATGTGTCATATATCCTTAATTCATTTTGCAAATATCACCCTTACTCTCCCCATTTCAGCATTTACAAACCACATCTACCGTCTGAATGTTATGGAATGATCCCGAAATATCTTTTAAGATGCTGCTATATAAAGGTGTTTTACTTTTAAATCATGTGTCCTCAATTAGTTTTGAAAAAATGGCCCTTTCTTTTTCTTTTCCTCCTTTTCTCATTCTCCCCATGCCAACATTTACAAATCACAGCTACCTTTTTGATTACTCCAAAATATCTTCACATAATAATTTAACTTTAAGTAAATATTATTTTCCTATAAAAAGAACGAGAACTAAAGAGATGTCATGGGACTTGCTAGCTCAAAATAACGATTGCTAAATTACTCTGTTCAACTTGTATCTTTGGTTTAGTAAACATTATGTTATATCTTGAATACTTGCTGTATTCTAGTTATATTTAATATTATTTTCCTATAAAAAGAACGAGAACTAACGAGATGTCATGGGACTTGCTAGCTCAAAATAGCGATTGCTAAATTACTCTGTTCAACTTCTATCTTTGGTTTAGGAAACATTATGTTATATCTTTCATACTTGCTGGAGTCTAGTTATCTTTAATAGTTTCGCTGTTAACCCTTATAGAGGGGTTACAAGATTAGGATCTCATCTTCATCCCAAACTGAACAGAATAATTAAGAAATTGTTAGGTTGAGCTCGCAAATCTCATAAGATCCCGTTTGTTCTTGTTTATATTAGGAAAAATGAGATGATTCTATTCTTCTTATTTCGGTACTTCATGACAGAGGTACATACTAATGTATTCATTCACTTATCTTTGACAAGAATTACTAATGCCAATATTTCGCTCTCCAATACATAAACCTATAACTTTAATCTGAAATATCGATTAAATTGTTATCAATATAAACGTTTAAGTATCCGACCAACTTATTTACTTCCTTCAAAAGAAATGAATAAGAAGATGTACTAAAGGAATAATTCTTACCTTCTTGGTGTACTTTCACGGCTTGGTGGTTGAAGCACATCTCTCAATGCTGCAAGAAAGACATTTGGATAGTAAATATTAAAATTTACCTATTCCAATTAAACAATGGACATTGTATAGCTTCTTTAAATCTATAAAGCTAAAAGTAAATTCTATTCATCATATCAAACGATTAACTTCTATAAAATTGATAATTTTCACTTTTGATTTAATCATTTTAATCATAAAAATCTGTCAATGTTTTTCTAAACCGTCATTATTTATGTATTAACTTAATATTTAGAATCGAAACAAATTTCTAATATTATTTACATCTAAATAAATTAAAAAAATAATATTTTGCAAACCGTTTTGGAAACATTCGTAGTTATTGTTAAAATATTTATTAAAAATTATTCAATTAAATTATTTAATTAACACTTGCCAGTAATACTAATTCAGATTGATACTTAGTTTAATAAGGTTTATAAACAAATGTAAAGATGTAATTGCATAGAATAGGGAAATCATGAAAAACGTACAGCTTCAATCCCTGAAAAAAAATGGAGGAAACACCATGTCAGAAATCACCTCACTGTGTTTTGTCCTTCCATGTTTCTGTTCTCTCAATCTTAGATACAAAGGTTCAAGTTGGGTATTGATTTACTCCTCTCCAGGAGTTAGGCACAAGGCCAGTTTTTATCTTACTCTCACAAGTAAGATGTGACTCAAGGTCGGGTCGGGAAAGTGGGGTTTAAAAATTGCCTTGGCAGCCCCGTCGGCATTCCCCGGTAGGGGCGCCTCAGGCAGTAAGCAATAAACTTACTCCTCCCCAAAGAGGGGAGGCGAAGCCTGGGAAGGTGGACCTCCTAGAACTGCACAGGACAGACCCATAGACAGGCGTAGATCAAGCCCCGAAGGCCAAGACAATACCAGTCTATAGGGTGCAGTATCCATCGGAACAGATACTACACTTTGATCTTAGCCAAAAGGCCAACCAAATTTGTTTTTACCAATGAAGCAAGCTTGGTTTATTTTTGACTTTCCATAATGTTAACAATCACCAAACAAGCGACGAAGCCAGTTTAAGTTATGCATATTTGATTCTCACTTCATCATATTTGCTGTACACATGTTGGGAATATGTTATTCTCTGCACACGTGGCAACCATTGTTCGGTTATAGACACATAAGACACGGAAACAGTTGGTTAACACATAACAGAAACATTTATTTAGGTATTAACTTAATATTTAGAAACGGGGCAAATTTACAGTTTGTTCACGACAAACATTAAAGGCATGTAAATATATGAAAATACAGCCACAAAGTAACAAATAAAAATAAGTCTTAATGAGAAATACAATGTTCTATCACAATACAAAAATACACGAGTTGTTAGAGAAACGAAATAAAAGTGTTTGAATAAACGGAATTGTTACCTAAGTAGTCTCAATGGTGGTGAAGAATACGAACAATCTCATTTAGTTACTTGACCATTGTCTGAGAGTAGGTTGCCTCGATCAGAAGAATAGCTCTAACAGGAAAAGGATTGGAAGGGTTTTAAAAAATATACTAAGAAAAAAAGCGACGGATAGACATGCTGTGTGAAAGTCATGTCAATAAGAGACAGTCTTGTTTCTGAATATAAGACCACGTTGATCATGAGAGTACTAAATATCCTCTAAGTAGTGCCCTCTCACATAAAATCAAATATCTCGAAAGAATATGACTCTGGTTGCTAGATCAGCACATCACCGATAGTTCTCCCCGTAGCATTTTCGATATGTATTTTTCAATCAACGTAGACGAGTATTTCACGAAGTTCGACTCAAATGTGTGTACTTACGTTCAACCTTGAGCATGACAACTTCCTCACGTTGTCCAAAGGAATTCACAGCGCGTACACAGTATTCTCCTTTGTCTTCCATCTTAAGTCGGCTAATCTTCAGCTCATACTCATTGCCCATGTATTTTTGCATGTATTTAACACTCTGGGTAAGAGGAATCTCATCCTTATTCCTGTAAAACA
The DNA here is from genome assembly GCA_963556195.1 of Sepiola atlantica. Taxonomy (NCBI): domain Eukaryota; kingdom Metazoa; phylum Mollusca; class Cephalopoda; order Sepiida; family Sepiolidae; genus Sepiola; species Sepiola atlantica. The sequence goes on from OY744518.1 coordinate 24,991,362, forward strand.
AGATAATAAAAAATCATTTAATACAGATTGAACTAAGAAACAGGAAAACAATTGAAGAGTTCGAATTTGAAACACGATATAAGTTATCATTGCTGAAAATTTTGCATTTCATAATTAATACACTTCAAAATTCATTTTTTACATAGTGTGATATCTGCTCGATTTTCTTGCTTTTAATTAAAATGAATCTTTTCAATTGAATTCTAGATTCGAATGTTTTACTATTTCATAATCTAATTTCTCAATTTGAAGGAATTGAATTTACCGTGTTTTGCATTCGAACTTTTCAGTTATAAATAATACAAAAAACATCAAAACAAAAACAAAATCTATTCATTCCTGTGTATTTTGAATAATGTAGTATCATGTCCTGTTCTTTTACTGGTTCCGAAATGTGAAAGTTGTTAATAGACACTTTTTGCTGCGGACTCGAAACATGAAAGGTTTTTCATAACTTACAGAATGCCAACATTCTCTTAGCACGCTCAGCTTTACATATACAGTCAGCTCCCCAGCTTCTGCTGCAGGGAGCAAAAGGTGGAACATCCATTCCCCTCGATCTCAAATCAAACTCTGTTGTTTTTCCTCAATTCTCGCACGATCAGTGACCAAAATCGTGAAAATTGTTTTCCTTCAAACATTCCGCAATCCATATGGTTCAAAAGACAAACAATAAATGTTTATATTTCGATTTTCTCCCAATAATTAATATGTTGCATAGCTACTCCTGCTTGGACCGCGGCAGTACGCGTTTCGTATACTCATCGTGTAGAGGCTGGTCGTGTCGTCTATTGGATGAATTCTTTGTTCTTTCCTTCCGTGAACCACGCCGTCTGTTGTCTGCAACAAAAGTCATGACGCACTCCGAAGACAAACTCTTCTTTTAGATTTAATTCATTTTATTACAAGAGTTGTTATTTCAACTGGGAGTCATTCACCACGTCGAGAGAGAGGGAGAGAGCAAATCCTACTTTATCGTAGTTAGTTAACAATGTTATTTTGACCATTCATAGAAGGGGGGGGGGAAAGGATTTTCTCGCGCTTGTATTCCCTTAAGGGAAATATTTCCCTTAGTTTTACATCGTGAATCGCACGTCCTCTCGGTTCGCCTTCCGAATACAACTGACCAAAAACTCCCTTTTCAGAAGAACGAGTGACGTCACGGATCCCTTTGTTTCCCACGCAAGGCCCGCGACGTCACAGAGCCTCTCGCAGATGCAGACTGACCCCTGATCTGGGGTCTCGTCATACAGTAACCTTGTCACGTCTGTTAGCTCTGACTGTGAGAACAAGCCCCAATCTGCACTCGACTGCACCCGCGTTAATTCGCGCAAGTCAAACCCGATTTCCAACAGATACGTCCATTCCCATAGGGCCATTATCCAACAAATAGACTTCAAATTCATTTTTTACATGATGTGATATCTGCTCAATTTTCTTATCAAACAAAGCCAGTCAGATGAATGCAGATGTAGCGAGACTATGGAAAATGGTTATCTCCAACAAGCATCCAATCACCCCTAACTCGACGAAACTACAAAATCTCAACATTGACGTCATAAGTCTGCATGATGAGAGAGGATCGTCAATGGCATCGTCATCCCCTGTCCTTAACCCTAATCCCCATTGAGGAGATATGCAACAACTTATCACCCAGTCGAGGTGGGAACTTAATTTTAAAAGAAATTCTGAAGAATGAGAAGGTTAATAAATAGTAAGCTTACCAAGTGACGATGGGAGCAGAAGCAGCAACGATCCTGCAATCAAATTTGGCAATTTGTCCTTCCCCAGCAAGAACATTGCGAGGTTTACGAACAAATCGAGGAATAGCTTCACGACGATCTGAAAAAAGAAAACAGTGAAATAAATTAAATCTCAACATTAAATGAAGTTCAAAATAATCAAATGAAATGTATTACGTTAAAAGCAGAAGTGCAACGTAAATACTGATGTGACATTTTCTACAAAGTTATTCTAACACTAACCCTAACACCCGCAATAAAACGGGCAATTTAGCGCAATCTATTTACATCTACATTTATTTACAGATACATACGTAATCGTCAGAGATAGAAAACGGTTATAAATAATAGAATCATTATGTCGCGGAAGTTTTGAGATAAGGATTGATGATTTGTATTATTTGGATTATTCGGACTACTATTCTCATCTCTGTTGTTAAATGCACAATGTTTTTGCTGATGTAACTTCCGGCGTTTTAGTCAAACTTAGGAATTTTTATGTTAAACTCGGAAACCTGTACAAAATGTCCCACTGAAGCTTTTATTTAATCCACAGGGGTAGATTGTTCTCATTTCGTCAGCCACGACCGTGTAGAAGTATACATGCTAATATTATTCTTAGTTATTATTGCCTGTACTAAGAATGTAATCTTCAGCCTTCAGAAGATTGTCACTTACAAACAATTGTTAACCAATGCTTTCATCTTTTACCACACATGCTCATGTGGACAAGGCGAATATGCATTTTGGGAGCCTAACAGCTAATCTTGACGAGATGTGTAGTATTATTACTTATTACTATACACACACAATATATATATATATATTAAATATGCTGTCACACTCAATATACGCCTTCCGTTATAAATCGTTCAATCCCCCCTCTCTATATATCCCCTCTCTATATATATGTATTAGATATGTTGTCACTCTCTTTCCCCCTCACTATATCCATTCCGTTATAAATCGCACAATTTCCCCCTCTCTATATATGTGTATTGAATAGTGAGTGTGAATTTCTCATTTTTCATTTTTAAATATGTAATCTCGTTTTGGTGCTTAAAAAAGCCGGAGGGTTGAAATAAATTATCGCACCGGTGATTATGTGATTCTGTGTCACTTTATTTTTGCTCTGTTTATTACATTGAGCTCTTGTACTCGGATTTACTTCTGGAATTTATTTCACTCTAACACACACATATATATATATATATATATATATATATATATATATATATATATATATATATACAGTGTAACCCGGATATAAGAGCACCGGATATAATAGAAACCCGAATATAAGAGACATTGTCTCTAGTCCCAAATTACAGCCTGTGTTAATGTCTATAAATTAGACCCCGATATAAGAGACCCGGATATAAGAGAAACCCGGCTATAAGATACTTCTTCTCAGGTCCCGTCCTCCCCAATATAAGAGAGTTCATTTTGAGTGACAGTGTGATGTCGTAAATCAGTCAAAAGACGTTGCTAAATTTTCTCACCTCATTGGTGAGTCTTTCTATGACCTTCACTATAGCCATATCCATTAAATATTCATAAAAAAGGTTTCTTTTGTTGTTGTTGTTGTTGTTGTTAGAAGGCGAACCCGGATATAAGAGACTTATTCTCCGGTCACAACAGCTCTCTTATATCCGGGTTTAACAAAGAGATTTGTGTATAATCAAAAATGACTGCCTTTGTTAAGAAAAAGTAATTTTTGACTGAATTATTCATAAAAACTGATTGAAAAGTATTTTTTATGTCTATAACTGTTAAATAAACTAGTGTTCTGTGCTTAAAAAGCGTTATATGTGGTGTTTCCATACTTACATAAACAAAATAGACCATACCCGGATATAAGAGACTTATTCTCCGGTCCCAACAGCTCTCTTATATCCGTGTTACACTATATATATATATATATATATATATATATATATATATATTAATTTTGCATTCCACTGATCATGGGGAATCAATGCCAAACCATAATTTTCATTCGTTAATTAAATCTCTTTATATTTCCGTATTCCAATGAAGGTTTATTCCTCTTCTCTCATCTTACACTCAAAAGTATTTTCCTTCAAATCGAAAGTTCATCCCTTACACGTGTTTCATGGCAAACATCGGATAAATGTATTCTTTTAGTCCAACTTTGTCAATCATCAGAGCGTAGCATTATATATTGTTGAAATGTGAAAGAACATGTGGCATCAAAAACACAGGAGAAATTACACTTATCCGATTTTTGCTATGAAACAAATGTAAGGGACGAACGTTGAATTTGAAAAAAATACTTTTGAATTAGACATTTTCATCAGCCAGCCTGGTCACCCCTTCTTTACCTACTGAACTCTTAAAGCGGTTGCTTTTTGATTTGCCTGTTTGGGGTTCAAGTGATTGAACGCTGGTGATGGGATTTCTTACAGGCTTTGTTTTTTTTAAGTGATTCTAATTTTCTTCCCCTTTTTTATTATCATGAGCAGCTCTTTAAATCAAGTGGCTTCCTGCCTTGTCTGGAGCGATTTTCATAAAAAAGACAGTATCTGCTGGAACTAGTTTTCACTTACTGACACATACCTGATCGATCACGAATCGATTGAATCAAATTTATTGGCAAAAAAATAGCAAAGTGCAACAAGCCCTGTAAAAGGATGTCTATATATCAGCATAAACCCTTAAACATTTATATATATCGACTCACTTCACTTATAGTATGATACAACACACAGCACATCAGTGAACTCAACATGTGCATATAAATGTCAATAAACACATTATGTCATACGTCACTTCATATCGATTCATGCACCAAGAATTATAACAAAGACATTCGGAAGAAGTACGCATTCAAGATCAACTTCATGTAAGAGATCTAATCATCATTGTAGTGCAGGGGTTCTCAAATAAATATACTCATACCAATGGAGTAGCCAGAGTAGTTATGGGTGCTTGGCCTTTTGGCTAAGATCAAAGTGTAGTATCTGTTCCGATGGATACTACACCCCATAGACTGGTATTGTCTTGGCCTTCGGGGCTTGATTTACGCCGGTCTATGGGTCTGTCCTGCGCAGTTCTAGGAGGTCCACCCTCCCAGGCTTTGCCCCCCCCCCCCTCTTTGGGGAGGAGTAAGTTTATCGCTTACTGTCTGAGGCGCCCCTACCGGGGAATGCCGACGGGGCTTCCCAGGCAATTTTTAATGGCCAGAGTGCTCACTTTCTCGGGCGCTGGCTTTTCAAATCCCACTTTCCCGACTCGACCTTGGGTCACATCTTACTTGTGAGAGTAAGATAAAACTGGCCTTGTGCCTAACCTCCTGGAGAGGAGGTAAATAAATACTCTACCAACTCTCTTATGCTCTTGCTTCTTTCCCCTCTTTTTATGATTAAAGGGTTTTAAAACTTATATCTTTTTACCCCAAATGTATAAGTAAATGTGTATTTTTTTAAAAATACTGAAAAACATTTTAAACAGTAGTGAATATGACAACGGTTAGTACTATGATGTTGGTGATGACAACTAAATTGGTAGCATCAGTATCAGTGGTGCCCACCATCTCAATGGTATTCATCACCTTAACTGTGGTTATCTTATGTAATGAAGTGGACACCTTCGTCAACTAAAATTAAATGGACCCCTATATAAGAAAATATATTCTATGCAACTAATTAATCTCACATTTCGTATATTATTATAATAATTCATTTGTATAATACAGATTGTATCATTTTAAGTAAATAAAATGGAATTTAATTTGGGGCTTTATTTTATTAATTGTAAATTTAAATATTAAAATACTTCATGCCCTTAAACATATTCAAAAAGTAAAATGTAGCTACCAAAGTAACTGTCATAGATTTGGTATTCCTTTGGTCTGTGTTTGCGCAGGGAGCTGAAGTTTGCAATGCGACCAATGGCTGGCATTGGTTGAGGCCAGTCAGCCTATAAAATAGGAAAAATAAATTAGGAACATGCAAAATTGAGTTAAAACGCTGCAGTAGCCATTGTTATAATGATAAGACAATTAAATGGGTATAGAATGCATTATTTATTATTGGTAACAGACAACAAAAATTATAACTATAAACGTTTTTTTTTATAAATCACATTGAATGAAGAGTAAAAGTTACTTTCGACGTCGTAAATTATTTTCAATTAAATAAAATTATTTTTGAATTAAGATATCATTTAGCTCAAAACAACTTTATATTTCTTTAAAAAAAGTAAATAAAATTAAATAAATAAAAAATGTAAGGCATTCGGTTCCCTATTATATATTCTGCATAAAATGGACATTTACTTTATAGCCAGTTTAACATTTTGCAAAATCCCGAACGATTCTTAAAATTAAAGCAATTTTATTTTAATTCCTGATTTTTTCAATGTTATTTTATTTACTTCTTTAAAAAAAATTATAAGTTCATAAATTTTTATGTGTATGTACACATAAAAATTTATGAACTTATAATTTTTTTTTAACTTTAAATTGTTTAATATTTTTGCAAATAATTTACGATGTCGAAATTATTTTTTAAGGAATAAAATAATATAAAATGACAGTATACTTTTTAGTATTGATTTAAAATCCAGATTTTTAAAAGAATGTATGCAATCGCAAACCAAATGTTTATGAAATATTCTATCGGAAAACTTCTTAAAATGCTATCGAATGTTTAGTAACACTTAACACATTTATTTTCACATAATTTATATCCATATGAAATATACTTACCAGTTTTTGATCCATTAGCATATAGCCAAATTTCATATTTAAATAGATATCAATTACTGTAACTAGAAATTTTTACTAATACTAACTAACTTCAAAAACAAATTTTTAATTGGAATGAATTCAACTTTCATGTTTTTCTCACAATTCTGCAAGTCATTCATGAACAAAAAAATTGTGTTTCTTTCTTTTTAACACCTCGTTTGAGACGTTTTCTTTCTTTCTTTCTTATTTCATTTTTTAACTTTACCGATTGAGACGTTATTTTATATGGATATGAATATTAGTGCGAACACTGGCGAAGCATAATTTTGTACCGTCATTTTTGATGGAGTGTGTATTTTTAAAATAAAAATTGTAAACATGGCTGTATTTTAAATTATTTTTCACTAAACCTTCCAACCAGGCAATGTCTCCACCCCGAGCAACGCCGGGTAAAAGAAAATACGGCTAGTTATCTGTATTTTTTTTTACCTTTTTATTCGTGTTTTTAACTTTTTATTTACTCATTTTTTTTCGTTTTGCATTTGTAAATGTTATTTCTTTAATTTTATTTCTTAAATTTTATTTCTTTAATTTTATTTGTTAAATTTACTTTCTTTAATTTTATTTCTTTCATTTTATTTGTTAAATGTTATTTCTTTAATTTTATTCATTAATAATAAATAATAAAAAAATAATTGTTTTTTTTTTGCATTTTTAATATTGACAATTTGAATAACGGAAGTAGTAGTTTCCCGGCGTTTGCAGCTTTCGTCTCTTGAACTGGAAACTCTTCTTTGCAAGAGTGGTGGTTGTGAGAGCAAAGGTCTCGGAGATAGACACGAATGTTGAATGGACGCTTGTTCCAATAAACTGTGCTCTATATATGCTTTTCCAATGTTAATTGTTTTATATGAGAAGAATGAGAAAGTATAAGAATAATTTTCCCTTTATGTTTACAAGAGTCAGAAGCCAAAAAGTTTCCATGATTACTAAACCATTCCACAATAGAAAACCACTTACGATTAATTTTTTCAATCAATTCAATTCAATTAATTTGGCAAAAAATAAAACAAGCATGTTTTAGTTACCATGTCGGAAAAGGGTGATATAAATTTACACAGAAGAGGATACAGTAGCCTAGCACCTGTCCAAATTCACCTTGAATTTGATGCGTTGGTGGCGAATTTATTACCTCTCTTCAGAGACTATTCGAAGGTCAAGGGATCCTGATTGAGAAGGCGGCCCCCCTTCTGTCTAATCGAGATCGGCGTTCTTGTGGTGTCTGCATAGACCTCTTTCTGGTGCAGGAGTGAATAATAGGTCCCGAGGTATATCGTAACGACCATTGAAGAGATTGTAGGCCAAAATGTTATCGTTGGCGCTCAAGGGAGAAAAAGTTAAGTTTCTTGAGTCGGCTTTCATAGTTGTGCCAATAAAAAGGAAGTACACACTATAAGACTTTGTAAAAATATAAACATTGTTTTTTTTATTAAATCATTATATAACTGTGCACTCACATTATTACTATTGCTATTTTATTATTATTTATACCAATAATAAAAATGTAACAAAGCGCATATTATCATTGATGAGACACCTATAGCAATTCAAATTCAGACAATTCTTTCTACTCTTAATTGCTGTTTTTTTCCAGACTTTAGTGCAAGAAAACTCAAGTAATGAATGTATCTGACAACGGTGAAATGTACCAAGACTTCAGGTAATGAATGTATCTAAAAACGGTAAAATCTGACCTGACGATAATTACTATGATCTTAGACAGCAGAGTTTTTAGTAGCTGAAGATTTTGGATTTTTTTGTTTTAACATATTTCACCCCAAACAAGGGAGGCCGCCACTGTAGACGTAAGGGGTTACTGAGAATTCGGATGTAGGTTTTGGGTGTCATCCTAAGTTGGGAGCTGTGCAGATAGATGTTTGTTCACATTAGTTTTAAACCTCTGCATGTAGGTACAGTCAAGAAAACAGGGAGCAGGGAGTGATTTCCTGAGGCCGGCAGCACAGCTATTGAAGTAGAAAGCTCTCCGGCATCTGGGGACCTCCACAGTGAATGGATGGGATTTAGCTGATTGTCGAGTTGATCTAGTGTATTTACGTTGAGGGGTCACCAGAGCAGCCAGTTCATCGGAGCACAGTCCATTTAAGTATTTGTAAAACAAGCACAAGAACGCAACATTGCGGCGATTGGACAGGGCTAGAGCTTGGTAGATAGTGAGGGGCCTATTAAGTTGGCGACTATTTTTTGGACCTTGTCTAAGACTGGTGGATGATGCACCAGCCCAGATGTGGCAACAATACTCCATGCACAGGTGGATGGTGGCTTTGTAGAGATACAGAATAATGTCAGGTGTGAGGAGTTTACTAGCACGGTAGAGGGAGCCCACCTTCTTTGCTGCAGCCTTGGCAATGTCTTCAATGTATGTGTTCCAATTCATGTTACCTGTGAAGGTTCGCATGGTACTTATTCAAGATGCTGTTCAGATCAAGGAAATTGCTTCACAAGTTTAAGTAATAGGATTTTCGCATTCTTTTTTTTCTGTCAATGTTTGCTTTAAATATTTGAGAATATCTGAAATATAAGAGAATAATAAAAATCGAAAGAAGTACTTACATATTTCTCTTTGATCTTTTGCCTGATCTTGTTGTATCTGCTTGACGGAATTCTGCTAGTGAGATCACTATGATCCCCCTGAAACATAATGAGATAGACAACATCAGAAAAATGCAACCAAAATTCATCTCAGAGAATCCTGCTGGACTGGAATCAATTATAATTAAAATATTAGATGACCACTTGTATCAAGCTAATAAAAATAACTCCTTTTGTCATAGTTCATAAAGCAACATATTTACCAAATGACACATAATACATAAAGTAATGAAACATAATACATAAAGTAATATACATCGAAAACATTTTAACAAATGAGAAAGGGAATATATTAAATGCTTACATATATAAATAATTTAATTGATGCAATCAATAAGATATGTTTTTACTTGAGACAAAAAACAAATTCATCGACGAGAAACGCGACGTTGACAGGTACTTCAGGTAGTTAATGATAAATTAATGTATATGTTTATTTCATGTGTGCGTATGACATTGAAGGAAGAACTAGCAGCCGTGTAAGCTGTAACACATCAACGTATACTGATGTATGTGTTTATTTAAGGTGTGCGTATGACATTGAAGGAAGAACTAGCAGCCGTGTAAGCTGTAACACATCAACGTATACTGATGTATGTGTTTATTTAAGGTGTGCGTATGACATTGAAGGAAGAACTAGCAGCCGTGTAAGCTGTAACACATCAACGTATACTGATGTATGTGTTTATTTAAGGTGTGCGTATGACATTGAAGGAAGAACTAGCAGCCGTGTAAGCTGTAACACATCAACGTATACTGATGTATGTGTTTATTTAAGGTGTGCGTATGACATTGAAGGAAGAACTAGCAGCCGTGTAAGCTGTAACACATCAACGTATACTGATGTATGTGTTTATTTAAGGTGTGCGTATGACATTGAAGGAAGAACTAGCAGCCGTGTAAGCTGTAACACATCAACGTATACTGATGTATGTGTTTATTTAAGGTGTGCGTATGACATTGAAGGAAGAACTAGCAGCCGTGTAAGCTGTAACACATCAACGTATACTGATGTATGTGTTTATTTAAGGCGTGTGTATATATGTATGTGTGATCTTTGTGTTTACTATTTGAATATCAGCAGTAGCGCACGAAATGTGACTTGTCTTTTTATTTTTAAGTTGTCTTCATTTGGTGTCTTTTAATTATAACTGAACGTTCGATGCTATTTATGAGTTTAATCACAATAGAATTAAACCAAAAATTATGATAAATTGTTCCTTTTAGTTTATATTTGTATAAATTATCCTTTCTATTGTGTTGTTGTGTTTTAAATGTGAGGAAACACAATTTGATGGATGGGATACAAATTAGGTATGTTGTCCCTATATATATATATATATGTATATATATATATATATATATATATGTATATATATATATACACATATATATATATATATATATATATATATATGATGGGCTCTCCCGTCGATTTCGACGTATGAGTGCCCCGCCAGGGGCTGCCCGTGCATGTAATTGTAATTGCAAGGGTTGCATAATCCCAAACAACACCTCTCCTGAGACGACACTGCTTGATTCCAATGGCAAGTAGTTCAAGACGACTGGAAACAATGCCGAGATAAGCAGAGAGAAAACACAGCACCTGCTATTACCAAATGGTCACCCAGGCTCGACGTGGCTTAACTTCGGTGATCTAACGGGAACCGGTGTGTCAACGTGATTGTGCCATATATATATATATATATATATATATATATATATATATATATATATATATATATATATATATATATGCATATATATATATATATATATGCATATATATATATATATATATATATATATATATATATGCATATATATATATATATATATATGCATATATATATGCATATATATATATATATATACGCATATATATGCATATATATATACATATATATATATATACATATATATAAATATACATATATATATATTTGTTTAAATGTTGAACTTTTGATGTTCTAATGAATATTGTATCTTTACAATTTTTTTCTCATCTTTCACCTCTAAAATATATATATTTATGTACATATATGTATATATATATATATATATATATATATATATATATATATATATTTATATGTACCTATGAAAAGGCATTTATTTCACCAGTTAATTTAAAGAGTAATCAATGCTGTGAATTACAGAATATTTAATATGACTGATACAATTCTTAAAATTACAACTCACTCGATAGATCCAACAAAGAATCCGGGTTCATTTCCCCAAAAAGACAAACGTCATATATTGTTTCTGGTTCGATTCAGTTTTAGTTGAATTCAATAAGAATAAAACCACAGTTGGAGCAACATCAGACGACCTGGTGTAACGCCAGGACATATGTAGTGAGTTGAAACTTTAATAATTATATATATATATATGTATATATATATATGTCTTAATTATTGAGGCTGAGTGTTCTTAAATGTGTTTTTCTTGTATACATAGTTTACATGTGATAGTCAGTTTTAGAGTCAGATAGGAACAACAATAGAAATTTAAAAAAACAGCAAAGATTTTCTTTTTCTTTCTTACACTTACAGTTTCTCATATATATATATATATATATATATATATATATATATATATATATATATAGTTATCCACATACATACTGTTTTGCTGTATCACAGCTCTTCAGTGCGTTTAGACCAGTTAGTGCCTCAAGCCGGGATTGAAACTTAACCGTCGAGCTGACGGTCGGCGCCCCTACCCATGCGCTATCATACGACACTGACTGTATGTAAGAGATATCTCAATGTAAACATTGTCAAGTGCCGGAAGCTCGATTTAGTTTTACCCAATGAGCTATGCCTTGAAGCTTATGGCAGTTGGCGATATCCTTACAAATAAGCTCTACCCAGAAAGGGAGCTTTATACAGTCATCCACATACAGACTTCCGAACTAATTCTATAAAAAGTCTACATCAAAACAAGTCTCAAATTATCTAATTGATTGCACCAGTTAAATAAACCATAAAGACCAACATGTATAGATACATGTTGGCTGTCAATTCGTAAACCCAACACGAGTATTACTAAAATGTAAAAACCCAAAATATTAAGTTGCCAATAATGCCAGTGTTAATGCTATAGTCATGTACAGCTTACACAACCGTATAGCATCGTTCACTTATAGTGTTAAGAAACCTAGGTGGCCAACGCTAGACTCACCTACCTTAATAAATGCCTTATTCTACCTTATAATAATCGAAAATATACAAAATAATAATATCAATTTTAATTATTTATTGACGTTACTTTTTTCGCTTGGGGTAAGTTTGTTTCCGGGGGATTTCAG
>OY744518.1:25008800-25018800 GCA_963556195.1 Sepiola atlantica
ATATCTAAGAACTAATGCAAAACGAAATTACAGATTAAACTTATGTTATCAGCATACAGCATTTCACCGATGCATTTTCTATTACCATCACCATTAAATCTGTAGTTCTTTGAATTATGTTCATGTAAGTAACAAAGTTAACGTGTTTATAAAAGTAGGAACGCAGCAATAGTAGTAACTTTGCATTACCAATAATTACAGTCTGTAAATAAATATTTATGTACATGTCAGTTATATAACAGGAAGAGACACAGCTAAAAAAAATATTAACCTACTGAAAAGTAGCATATGTATATGTTCATATATAAAAGGTAATAGGGGGTCGTTTGGTTAGGAGAGAAGAAATGGAAGTCGAGGTTTGGTCTGAGTGAATGACTGAATTGAGAATTCTTCCATTCACCTTCCTGTTGATGTTTTTCAAAGCAATTGGGATTACTTACAAGTCCTGGGAACCTGGAATGTATTCCTGTGGAATGTACCCAAGTGGAATGTACTCGTGTGGAATGTCCGTTGTACCAAAGAAGATTGTCTGTGGAATTGTAGTTGTTCTCGTTGTTGCAAAGGATATACCGGTCCCTTTGATCACTGATCATCATCATCATCTTGGAAAAACACATTTCAAAGTACATATAGCATGTTTATAGAGAAATATTGGTAACAGTGAGAGTGAGAGAGGAGAGAAAAGACAATAGAAACAGTACTATTGAATTATGGTCCAATCTTGAATTAGCTCTCCAAACACTGGGGAAAAAAGGAAACCATGAACTGAATATTTATTTTCACAATATATATCAATATACATATATATAAATATATATATATATATATATATATATTTATATATATATATATATATATTGATGTATACCCTATTAACTTCCATTTGATATATTCTACTGATACTATTTAAAAATATCATTGTCTACATTCATTATTAACAGTCCGATCTTGAATTAGCTCTCCAAACACTGGGGTAAAAAGGAAACCATTAAATTGAACATTTATTTTCACTATATATATATATATATATATATATATATATATATATATATATATATATATATATATATATATATATATATTAAGGTTAGAATGAAATTGAAAAGTGGAAAAACGAGAGAAAAAAAATCAGTACATAAATATACACAACCAGCTATTCTCCAGACTCGTCAGAGTAAATACGTGGAATAATTCATGCACTACGATTAAAAACTTAAAATAGTGAAATAAAAACCAGTGACAAGTTTAGGGGGAAAAAAATGCAGGCACTCGCATTGACTGCTCTAATTTCAATTGGCAAAATGAACATTTTCGTGCCATCAAATCTCTGCGGTCAAATAAGTTTCTTATAATTACCAAACCAGATAAGGGGTCGGGAGTAGTGATTTTAGATTATGCCGATTATGTGGCAAAAATTATGATGATCTTGGATGACGTCGATAAATTTACAAAGACTCGGACCTGTTAGTACGAATGATAAGACCCTTTCCATTGAAAGTAATTCTCAAAAAAGATTACTCAAATTGGTTAAGAAAGGTGTTTTTACCTGGGGAAATATACGACATTATCCGACCAATAAGATCTATAAGACCACGTCTTCATGGGTTACCAAAAACACATAAGAAAAATATACCCATGAGACCGATGTTCTCTATGGTCGGATCGGTTCAGCACAAGTTAGCTAAATGGTTGGCTGAATTGCTTCAACCTGTTCTGGAAGTATAACATTTGCGAACCAGGTTTCTGTAGCTGTGCGTCGTTGCTATCAGGCTTCGAACCCAAGAATCGTTTTTTCTGCTCGACCTTTGTTAACATCCGTACACCAGAATGTTCTCCCACCCCAACATATCAGTAATATTATTCATCAATTTAAATGTTGGTGCGATGCCGTATATGTGGGACGGACAGTGCAAAGGTTCGAATCCAGAATGAAACAACACATCCCTCCTCCAATACGCCAGGGCCGACTAAATAATTTAAATAATTTAGTCAACACATCCGGGTCAGCTATTGCTGACCATCTTATAAATAGCGCTGAATGTGTGTCGGTTTACACTAGTGACTGGTTTTATGTCATAAGTAGATCACATTCTTTATTCCACCTTAAAGTCCTGGAAGCAATATATATTAAGTTATTTAAACCCTCCTTTCTAGGACTTAATGTGATCCACTTGTAACCCCCCCCCCCCCATTTTTTTCCTACTGGTTTTTATTTCACTATTTTAAGTTTTTAATCGTAGTGCATGAATTATTCCACGTATTTACTCTGATGAGTGTGAACGAAAGCCGGCTTAGTAGATTTATGTATTGTTTTTTTTCTCTCGTTTTTACACTTTTCAATTTCATTCCCACCAAAAAAAAACTGTCACAAACGTATATATTGGTTGCCTAAATAGAATTTAGTACAACTTAAAAAGTATGTATATATATATATATATATATATATATATATATATATATATTGATCTATAACCTATTCACTTCTATTTGATATATCTACTGATACTATTACAATATGTCATAATCTAGATTCATTATTCCAAGGTATCTTTTATCAATACTTTTAAGTTAGCTATAATAAACTTATAATAAAGTTATTCACCGTTTTTTATTTGGGAAATAAACAGCCATGATCATCATACAGCCATTTTTTGTATTGTCTTACAGTTTGAGGGCTGTTTCCCTGACCATATTTTATTAGTTCCATATATATATATATATATATATATATATATATAAGTAAGTATGTAGGTGAGAATTCTGAGGCAGTAAATATATGTAAATATAAAGACAGTAAATTGTAAAATTGGTGTGCTTACTGCTAAATATTTAAAGGCTTTTCTCAACTGACACAGCCGGCCCAATTTTTGTTTTCTTTTTGAAAAAAAGAGGTTGTTACTCTTGAAATTATTAAAGTTTTACCATTCCAGACCTTTAATCATTTAGCAGTAAGCCCACCAATTTTACAATTTACTGTCTTTACATTCAAATTTTTTAAATATAAATGAATTGATCCGAGATTTACCGTCTCTTGTCATTTATTTTTGTTCATCCCCTATTCTGCCTTCCGGTTCGCAACATTGCATTGGCCCTGCCTCGGAATTCTCACCTTCATACTTACTTTTTTTTTACCAACAATGCCTCAAGCAAACTACCATTTCCTTTTATATATATATATATATATATATATATATATATATATATATATATATATATATATATTGATTTAGACCCTATTCACTTCTATTTTATATATTCTATTAATACTATTCAAAAATATCATTATCTACATTCATTATTCACAGGTATCTTTATGTTGCCACTTTTATTGAAACTTTAAGGTTAGCGATAATAAACTGATTATAATGAAATCAGCCAGATGTTTTTGTAAGTAAATAAACAGATCCTATAAAAGTGTTTAAATAAAGTATAAAACAGTCTGAAGGGCACAGTACGTTACTTTGAGCTTTTGTTGTGATCTAAGGTTGTTGTTATATAATTATATTCAATGAATTTAATTTGATATTTTAGATATCTGAAATTCAACCATCTATTAGTTAATATACATGTAGGGTTTTTATTGGTTTACAATTTGGAGACTTTTTCACTTACCATATTTTATTAATGTCATATCCTGAAGTAATCAAACTAAACCACCATATTTTATTAGTGTCATATCCTAAAAGTATCAAACTAAACCACCATATTTTATTAGTGTCATATCCTGAAGTTATCAAACTAAACCACCATATTTTATTAGTGTCATATCCTAAAGTTATCAAACTAAACCACCATATTTTATTAGTGTCATATCCTAAAGTTATCAAACTAAGCCACCATATTTTATTAGTGTCATATCCTAAAGTTATCAAACTAAACCAGCATATTTTATTAGTGTCATATCCTAAAGTTATCAAACTAAACCACCATATTTTATTAGTGTCATATCCTAAAGTTATAAAACTAAACCACCATATTTTATTAGTGTCATATCCTAAAGGTATCAAACTAAACCACCATATTTTATTAGTGTCATATCCTGAAGTAATCAAACTAAACCACCATATTTTATTAGTGTCATATTCTGAAGTTATCAAACTAAACCACCATATTTTATTAGTGTCATATCCTAAAGGTATCAAACTAAACCACCATATTTATTAGTGTCATATCCTGAAGTTATCAAACTAAATCACCATATTTTATTAGTGTCATATCCTAAAAGTATCAAACTAAACACCCATATTTTATTAGTGTCATATCCTAAAGTTATCAAACTAAACCACCATATTTTATTAGTGTCATATCCTAAAGGTATCAAGCTAAACCACCATATTTTATTAGTGTCATATCCTGAAGTTATCAAACTAAACCACCATATTTTATTAGTGTCATATCCTGAAGTTATCAAACTAAACCACCATATTTTATTAGTGTCATATCCTAAAGTTATCGAACTAAACCACCATATTTTATTAGTGTCATATCCTAAAGTTATCAAACTAAACCACCATATTTTATTAGTGTCATATTCTAAAGGTATCAAACTAAACCAGCATATTTTATTAGTGTCATATCCTAAAGGTATCAAACTAAACCACCATATTTTATTAGTGTCATATCCTGAAGTTATCAAACTAAACCACCATATTTTATTAGTGTCATATCCTGAAGTTATCAAACTAAACCACCATATTTTATTAGTGTCATATCCTAAAGGTATCAAACTAAACCACCATATTTTATTAGTGTCATATTCTGAAGTTATCAAACTAAACCACCATATTTTATTAGTGTCATATCCTAAAGGTATCAAGCTAAACCACCATATTTTATTAGTGTCATATCCTGAAGTTATCAAACTAAACCACCATATTTTATTAGTGTCATATCCTGAAGTTATCAAACTAAACCACCATATTTTATTAGTGTCATATCCTAAAGGTATCAAACTAAACCACCATATTTTATTAGTGTCATATTCTGAAGTTATCAAACTAAACCACCATATTTTATTAGTGTCATATCCTGAAGTTATCAAACTAAACCACCATATTTTATTAGTGTCATATCCTAAAGTTATCAAACTAAACCACAAATAACAATAATAAAATAATATAGTTCATAATTTTGTTTGTTGAGTGACTTAAGTTAATAGACGTATGATGAGTAATATAAACAGGTTTCCCAATATCTCGAATATGCTGAATCCAATTAGAAATAACGCCAGAGGTTAACTATTCACTTCTCACATTTTAAATGTTAATATTAGCTATATCAACAAATATACCACAAAAGAACCAGTAATATTAGCTTTGAACAAGCGTAACTTAATAAGAATTCACTATGAATTAATTGTCATCTTTTGTCCTCTGACGATTTTAGTCAAAATAGTGACTTTTTTCTTAGTAAAAATGGAAATATTTTTCTGTAACATCTTTCACATTACTTTATTACCGATCACTGAAAGGATATCAAGTAAGGAAAATACAAACCAAAAAACTCTATAGTAATTTTGTTACGAACATAAACTGGTTTAAATTCAAGCTACACAATTTTTAAGAAAGAGGAGATAAATCATTCAAGTAATTTAATCATGTTGCAGCAGAGAAATCTATATTGTTTTTCTTAAACTTCTAAAACTGTATTATAGATGTGTTATTGTTAAGTGTTGTGCAGATAGCATTTATAGATTTGAACTAAGAAAGTTTCACTTCGTATATGTACAATTGTTTAATGCTGTTAATATTCCATGGTTGAAATATAAAGAAATAATCATATATATATATATATATATATATATATATATATATATATATATATATATATATATATACCTTCTTCGTAATATAGCAGGAAAATCCCAGCAGAGTGCTCGATTAATTAAGAATTAAAGTTAAAAATTAAAAATTAAGAGCGTAATATTTATTTATTTTGGTACAGAAAGATTAGTACAACATTCGTACTGTCGGTTTCAAGCACGGAAGGACTTCAGCCAAACAAAATCTGACAACAGAAGCTGAGGAGAGCCGGATGGCTAAGTCCTTCCGTGCTTGAAACCCACGGTACGAATGTTGTACTAATTTTTCTGTACCAATATATATATATATATATATATATATATATATATATATATATATATATATATATTTATTTATATATGTATTACAAAAGATAAGAAAAACATCGGAACCGTAGGTTTCAAATTCAAACAAAGGGACCTATAATTGGTCTCCTTAACCGGACTCTCTTTAGCCTCTGTTAATCTTTAAACAGATGTAAATGTATGTATTCATGTATCATATCTAAAATTTACCAGGGAAGACAATGGAAGTGCTTCCAAATCTCTAAGTGCAACCCTAAGGGCCATGAGGGCATAATCTCCTTAAAACAGCAAATATATCCTATTTTTATGAAATTTAAATCATATGTATAAAATTTGCTGGCCAAGACAATGGAAGTTGTCCCGAATCCCTAAGTGCATTCCAAACCTAAGGAAGCTATGAATAGCTCCCTTACGTGAAGAAGGTTTGTCCCCCTCCCTCTAGCTAGAAGGGGCCAAATCTCCTCTTAAATTTCAAATATATCCTATTTTGATGAAATGTATATCATATGCATAACATTCTCCGGAGAAGACAATGTAAGTTGTCCCGAATCTCTATATTTTAGTGAAATATAAACTATTTGTATGAAACACTAATTCAGAAAGTTTTTTTACATTTCAAGTTCTTCCGACTATATTAAGTGACGAAACGGGGGGAGAGGACAGTAAAAAGAAATAAAGTAATAGCGTGTTATGGGCATAGTTAAAAAGTACATAATAGTGATCCTCATTCAATCCCGAGCAGCATCGAGTCTTCCTGCTAGTTGTAAGATAATTTTAAATACAAACAAGTATAAATCATTATCGTTCATTTCACATTGAATCACAAGTTTAAGAATTTTCTAACGCCATAAGTGAAGATGACTTCATGTGCTGACGTCATGCCAAATAAATATTAAAAAATGGCATTGAAAGTTAATGTTAAATTCTGGCAAGTTTCAGCTTGCATTCCAATGTAACGTGTAGGTGCAGTGTGAAACTTTTAAGAGGATATTTGGACTTTCACTTTATGGTATCCAAGTGAAATAGGTTTTGTTATCCAACCACGAAAAGCTGCACGTCTCTTAACGACACTGCCTAGAAGAAAAACACCTATTATCATTAAGCCTCTCTCTCAACCAAAATGACCTGCATGCTAGAAGGGTTCTGAGTTTTTAACTCTTGAACAGGCGAATCATCCACTTTATATGGAGCTATACATCATTTATAACCCTTTGGTTGACAGTTCGAATCAGTCTCACTGCATCTCACTTTTTGCTAGAGGCTTTTATGTACAGTACAGCGGATTCTTTGTTGTTTACTTCGAAGGAAATCGGCTTTGCTTATTACAGTAGGATATAATACACTTCTGACCATTAAATATATTGTGAAACTAGAGTAAAGTGTTAAGTTAATCTTTCCCTCTGACTGAAGACAGAATATATACTACATTTTGATGCTAGCTGATTTCAATCAATGTGACAGTGGTTTTGTTGCTTTCAAGCTGATGTATTGTTCTGTTCAGTCCTAGGAGGTCAATCCTCCCAGGCTTTACCTACTCTCTGAAAACGGGTTAGTTTATGGAAAAATGCCTGAGGCGCCTCTACCGGAGAATGCTGACGGGGCTGCTCAGGCATTTTTTGTAGGCCGAAGTATGCTTATCCCAGTGCGCTAGCTTCTCAAAACAACACCTGACTTTGTGTCTAACTGCTAGGACACCTAACGAAAACGGTATTACCTCCCTTGAACCATTTCGGGAGTTAAGAGTTATCGTCATCGGAAAAAGGGTCGTCTGCCCAGAGAGAAAATAAATAAAGATCACGGCGTCTGACTGTGAATATATCAATCGCGTCCAGCAGCCAATTAACTCATTAATTCATTATGTGTTCAGTTTTAATAAATCTGTTAAACGTTTCTCTTGATAGTTCATCCATTTATTTACAAGTTATTATTTATAATTAACCTAAATTACGAGGTTATAAAACTAACCTCCCCTCCAGAGGAGTTAAATAATATATATTGTATATCACATGCCACTGCAAACAATCTGTAGTTTTACATTACTTACTTATTTCTTTTTATTTTTATATCATTTAAAATGAGGATTTCTTTTTAATCATGAAATAATGAACGAATCTAAAGTAAAATTTCAATTAATTAAAACGAGTTACGGTCAGTCCATAATAATTTTTTTATGAATCCAGCTAAAAATGTTGTAGGTAAAAATGTAATAGAACAATGCTCGCACTTTTTCTGCACCTTATATTAATAGAAATCACTGTGGAATTTTAATTTCTAATGGATTGGTTAATATTAGGTATAAGAAAAACATAACCTTGACCCTAAACCGATTTGAATAGTTTTGCTTGATTACCTGATTTTCGTTCGTCGTCAAAATGTTGACATTTTTTCTTTGAAATTTATTCTGTGATCACCATTTTCTTTATCAAAAACTTTAAGCATAGGCAAGGGGTAAATGTTGTTAACAATAACATGACATGCAAAATTGCGACGACGTGTACGAATCAGATAAGTGGTCCGTTAAATTGATGAAGTTAGAATATAAAATATTCTTAGGTTTTCATTGTGAAAGTTGTGACACAATTAAACACTTTTGTACAATTTAAAATATTGTAAATTAGTTGGGTTTTTTTTAAAATTTAACACAAATCTAGCGGATTTATTTTTGTTTATCAGTTCAATACTATTGTGACGTTTTAGCAATCCCGCCGAAGTTTGTTAAACGCAATTTTTTGTTGAATTAAATTTGAAACATGTTTCTAATAACTTGCAACCTTTGAAAGCTAAAACTACCCCCGTTTTTTCGTATCACATCGTTTTGCCTAAAAATATAAAAATACAGCGTCTAACAAATTATGCTTATTTCATATAATCATCATATTTAGTTTAATGTCTGTTTTACATGCTGCCATGCATTAAATGGCTTTAAAAAATTGACTTCCAAAGAAATCTATCTCTGACCAGGTCTTTATCTCTATTTCCCTCAGGTCCATTTTTATCACTTAAATCAATGTTTTCCTTGGACTCCCCCTGTGAACTGAAACTGCTGCCTCAACTGTTCTACATCTACTAACCCAAGAACTCTCATCAATTCTTTCAACGTAGCCATACCATCAAAGTCTATTCTTCTGCACACATCACCCTTTTCAGTCTAAATTTAATTTTCTTCTGAGGTCATCAGAACTAAGCCTGTCTTGAAGACTCACATTACACATCTATCGTATCAGCTTTATATTATTTTTTCTTCATGCAACGCATGTCCTCAACACTCTCTGGCCAGTTTTCACGTCCATACATCATCACACTGCGTACATATGCCTGATAGACTTTCGCTTGGTCGACAGATACAGAATGTTTAAAAAATCTACTTCGGATTTATTTTGTTTATACAAAGGATATTGCTACTGCCGATCAAATTGTGTGAAAGTAGTTAAGGTAAACACTTACGCTTATAAATTTTGCGGAAATGTTCATGTAATAGTAGAACAATTGTAATGTAGAAGTTAGACTGTTTAAATCTTAACAGGCTATGATTTCCATTACAATTTATTAGTCGCAATGTGTAATAGCTGATTTATAAACGTTAAGAATAATAAACAAAGGGAAGTAATTCATTTCCCAAAATTAAAGGGGAATTAATCTCGGTTCTGGTTTCATACGTTCTCGGCGATCGGTCACATAGACCGTTTAGGCATCTTCTGACCCTACTTTGTCGGGCTGCGGTATCGTTCTGTGCAGTTCTAGGAGATTCACCCTCCCAGGCTTTACCTTCTTGGACCTTTGAAGAAGGGTTAGTTTAATACTAATCGCCTAAGGCGCCCCTATAGGGGAATGCCAATGGGGCTGCTCAGGCATTTTTTGTATGCTAGAGTTCTCAACCTCTTAGAGGCTGGCTTT
>OY744518.1:25026300-25036300 GCA_963556195.1 Sepiola atlantica
TATAGTTATATATATATATAGTTATATATATATATATATATATATATATAGTTATATATATATATAGTTATATATATATATATATATATATATATACTAATAATAATAGAATTAACGATAAGTGAAGTATCATAAAGTGATCTATCGCGATAAAGTAAAGCTCAATACTTTGAGTAGAGCAATCGATTTTAAAGGCAGAAAGATGAAGATAAAAAATGGATTAATGTAACTCCTTGCATATGAACTTTCGATGTAATACAATTTGTATTAATTTTGTGTAACTGTATATAATTTTATGCAATTTTTATCTTCATCTTTCTGCCTTCATATTTGGGAAGGAAATTACTGTATTTCAAATAATGCTCAATACATTAGCAGAGCCTTATAATAAAATATGATGAACAGCTACACAAATTGTGGATCTCATTCAAACTATTAGACATTTATACAGCCATTAATTATAATTTATTATTATTATTAATATATAAAATTATATTTATTATTGGCAATACTTGTGAAATCAACACTGCAGTATGAAACCATTGAAGTCATCTTAATTCGTATTAATTAATGCCATGTACAGGGTGTAAATTCATAAATAATCCACAATGAAAACGATATTAAATAGGATTATGCTTCACATCATATTTAACTAAGTTAAGTTTCTTAAATGTTACCTGAATGCATTTATTCATAACTATCTATAGTTATGAATAATTGCCATACTTAAATAATTGCCATTCTTGAATAATTGTTATACTTGTATAATTTCCACACTTGTATAATTGCCATACTTGAATAATTGCCATACTTGAATAATTGCCACATTGGAATAATTTCCACACCTGTGTAATTGCCATACTTGTACACCTATAGTAAATCAATCTACTTATTATTTAATAAAATTATCAATAAATTTATAAAAAAACTGTTTCCCAAGCTTGATTGATTATAATGACAATAATTTGAAATTAAAAGAACGTTAACTATTATTGCATATACAACAATGCAATATTACTGAGTTGCTGGTCTTCGAATAAAAGAACATTGTACAATAAAAACAATTTAAAACAGAAATGGAAAATGCATTTCTAGACATAAGAATATTTAAGAAATCACACCCAAAAAATCATAAAAGTGCTAAAAGAAACCAGCACACCATGCACTGTGATGAAGACGAAAACTGAGCGGGTAAGCATACTTACCTGTGTTACACATGAAAACAAAATGTAAAAGTGGAATTCTAAATTGAAGACACATGCTTGGATTTCAAGAAAAATAATGATTATTTGTTGTTTTGTGCATTGAAGTCAATAGTTATGATTTGGGGGAAGGGGGGGGGGGGCAAGTGTGATAATAATGTTCTGAAGAGAGCTAACGGCGTTTCGTTAATATGAAGATCTACATCACCCTTACACACAACCACACGTACAAATGATGAAATAATTTTTAAAAAATTTGCATAGTAATTTTTTTTTCAAGAACTTTTTAACAAATAGATAAACATTTAAAAAATTACATCAAAATAGAATCAAATTCTTTAAAAGAAATTGATATTTATAAACTGATGACTTTAGTTTAACATATAAATTCTTTTTAGAATATCTAATGCCGAAGTGTTTCATTAAACACAGCATTTTATTTTATACATAGAGGGGAAATGTGGGTTCATACCTTTCCTAACGTTATAACAGCAGATAGAATAGACCCGATTGGATTTCAACTAAGTACAGCAAAGTCTATAATACATTTCTCAACATCTATTTAACCACTCATGTCATCTAGGAATTATGATATCATAATAGGTAATGCATGTCCCCATATTGTGTTTATTTGAAACAAGTTTTATAGAGGATGCCCTGTTATTTTTATGATCAACACTTAGTTCCTCACCAACTAAGGTCAACAATCCGCACTCAACCAAGCTAAACAGTAAGCTTTT
The DNA here is from genome assembly GCA_963556195.1 of Sepiola atlantica. NCBI lineage: Eukaryota > Metazoa > Mollusca > Cephalopoda > Sepiida > Sepiolidae > Sepiola > Sepiola atlantica. The sequence continues at coordinate 25,028,243 of OY744518.1, forward strand.
GTGGCGACCGACATCTGGCAAGTCTAAACTTTATATAGTGCATCTGTATGCATTTTATAGAGATATAACTGACTAGATCATATCCTATATACCCCGTCTCAGTAGACTGCTAGTTGGTCCGGGACTGCTTATTAGGTATTTGCAGTTAACCTCCATCTCTGAAGGCCATTTCCCTATCTGCAACCTAGGGACCTGGTGAATGGGAGATAGTTGGTCTACAATACAGTGGGTTAATATTTACCAAGCGCCTTACACAGGTATAGGAATTCTTGAGAAAATATTTTATAGTCCTTTAGTTATATTTTATTCCCCTACAAACCTGTTTTGGTAGTTTCCACTAAAGATAAACAATGAGCACGACCTGACTTTCAGCAAGCTTTTAAGATGAATAGGCTCTGAACGAGAAGACAATCAAAAAGTGTTATTATTATTATTTTCTTCGTTCTTATATTCATAGAGACAGCCATCTTGCACGTTACTTTTCTTTAGACGGATTGAACTTTTGTTCTCTTATTTTGAAAAGGGGTGTTTTCTCCCGAAATATCAAAATATTTTCCACCATTCCTAATTTTATTAATATTATGCATTTTTTTTTAAAATTTGATCAGAAGTGAACATAAAGATTGTAATCGTGTGTGGTTTGTGTGTATAGAAGTGACATAGAGAAACATTAGTTAAAATATATCTTCAATATCTATAAATGAAATAAGGGAGTGAGCATGATGCAAGATTTATTGGAGTTTGGTTTTCTTTTTCTATATTTGGTTAATGAAATAAAATAAAAGTTAGGGTTAGGCTGCGGGGAAGGTTTCATGCAGCAGTGAAAATAATCTTGATGAAATAAATGGATGGACAAATGAAAAGGATGAAATGATAGAAAATGAAATCAGCTTACCTATAGGTAAAAACAAAATGGCTCCAAACAACCATTCGTACAGACAAATATGAATTGAATAACAATAATAATAATAATAATAATAATAATAATAATAATAATAATAATAATAATAATAAAACCTCTTTTTGCCAATCACTCAAAGGCATGCTGAAGGACATTTCAACATGTAATAGGTGAAAAAAACAGATGAATGAAGACAGTGTGTGTGTTTAGTTGTATAGTTAACATTAACATGTAAATACATATTTTTATAGAATCATATATATATATATATATATATATATATATATATATATATATATATATATATAATTGTAATTGCAATCAATGCTAGCAACACACACCTATTTTTACATGCTCAGACCAACCCACACTGGAGGTGAAGGGAGATACACATGCTTAGAGAACGTTTATATTAATAATCAAATTACTAATAACATATATATATATATATATATATATATATATATATATATAGGATCAAATATAAACCAAAAGTAAACTTTTAGTAGATGGAACCTATAGTGAAAAGGTTAACGAGATAGAGCAATTATAAAGATAGAAGAAATAAGAGTTATAAACATGTAACGAATGTCCAAATTTATTTCAAATTTCGATTGTTCAATGCAAGGTGTATCCTGTAATAAACTAGTGTTTATTATTCTTTCCTTAAGCCAAGGCTTTTCAAAGATCGAGATCTTATCATCAGAGGAGAAATACAGATAGTTAAGTTGACTGTAGAAAAAGCCAAAGTTCAAATATTTGAAAAATATTATTAAAAATGCAGTGAAAGAAAAGTTCAGTAAAAAAGATATGTGGTTTGTCCAGGTGGTAATTGTCCGTTGAAAAGGTGTCCAATGAAGATCTCGATCTTTGAAAAGCCTTGGCTTAAGGAAAGAATAATAAACACTAGTTTATTACAGAATACACCTTGGATTGAACAATCGAAATTTGAAATAAATTTGGACATTCGTTACATGATTATCACTCTTATTTCTTCTATCTCTCTCTCTCTCTATATATATATATATATATGAATGTATGAATATATGTAATATGTTATATGTTTTTAATGATTTTAATTAAATATGCACACATATATATATATATATATATATATATATATATATATATATATATATATATATATAAGTACATTTAATTTAAGAAGCATTCATATGTTGTGTTCTAGTTCATTTAGAAAAATACCTTAGTCATAATGACAGTAGAATATGGATCGAATATGCGATTCTTTATGTTCGCCTACAATTCAATGAGTGAGAATTGATCAAAATGATGAATAATGAAATATGAAAATGAATTACCATATTACTCTTTCTCCACTCACACAAAACGATCGTTTTCAATGTTCCTCAATCTAAAAAGCACTAAACATTACGTGTATTCGCGTGAATGCAGACCTCATATTTATAGTTTCAAATAATAATGAAAATCATGGTGTTTTACTCATTCTGTTTGATGAAAAATAATTCAGCTAATGAGTATTCAATATCATTAATATTATTCCAGTTCAAGTGGAACTCAAAAGGATATATGCCAACAGGAGGATTTTTTTATTTTTGTGCTTATTCGTAATCAGCCGCTCATGAAAATAGTATTTCTTTTGGTGTTCATATTTCAATATTAATTCCAATAACATTTTTATATTTTACATACTACATGACAGAATCATGGAACAGATTTGAACGCGAACAGATTTTGAATATTTAATTCTTCAATTTTACTTTCAAAATTCCGTAATTTATTGAAATACGGATAATTATTATGTGATATTTTTATTTAACATTTCTCATTTATTAATGAATATTTTCTCACTGATTTTTAATAAATTATTTTTAGCTTTTTTATTTGTTTTATTAGCATTTTATCATTTCTGAAATTAGATAAGTGTAGTATTTCAATGTAATCACCCGAATTATTTGCAATAATTGTGGTTGGGCATTATTCCCAAACAACTTAGTTTTATTTAAAATCATGTTTCATTGAAATATCACATTAAAAGAATAACTTATAGCCATGTTGAATCGTGTACGTGAAGCGCTGAAAAGCATGTTACCACGTTCAAAATTTAACATGGCCGATATAAACCAATCAAGAGTAATGCTAAAGTATGTAACTCTGTTGATAATATACAACAAGGAAGATAAACCCGTAGGTAAGTAAAAATGAATAAAAAATGTTTTATAATTTTCCCTCTTTTTTTTTAAATCTGGGCAGAGGTTGGCGATTACATTATGATTCTATTTCGATAAGACCGGATAAGAATCTTCTAAACGTTAAAATAATTCATGTTTTGTGCCAAAGTTGTCTAATAATGTATCAAAATTGGAAACATGTAATTCTATCATCGTGTAGCAAGTAAAATGTAAAAGTTCAATTTAATAATACAACTATTGGTCTTTTATCAAAATTCACGGCGATTCGAAAAATATTAATATTGCATTTTTCTTGACCAGAGAAATTGTAAAAAAGCACAGTCTTTGTTTGTTTTCTGGTGATTATCTATTTACTTTCCTCCCTACGGGGGCAAAGATATACACAAGATCAGTTTTTAATGTGCAATATATCTAGCTCCAGTAAAAGGGGCACTCTGGATAAGAACAAAATACCTCTAGTTCTGTTAGCAATCCATCAAAAATCAAGGCACCTCAGGCAATAAACACATCCCTTTTTGAACGGGGAAGCAAATGACTGGGAGAATAACCTCCAGGAAACAAAAAGATACTTTAATTCCAGCCGAAAAGCCAGAAAAATTGATCTAACTATATAGCAATAAATGTTTACTTGAAAAGTTTTATCAGAATAATAATATTTTAATTAAAAAATAACTAATTTTAAATACTTTAATTCCTTACATCTGTAGAACCACTTGTAGTGGCACAGTTTGCGTTGCCCTTACCTCTCCCAGAATTGTTAAAAAAACAAGTAAAATTTTGTTTCAATCTTTACGTTTAATCTTTTCTGTTTATTAATGTATTTTCACTTTGTTTCAAATATTTCAGTTTATTAACTTCCTCGAATAATTCATGAAAATATTAATGACTAGTAAAACTAATAACTTCTAAAAAAAAGTATAGAAACACAAATATTGAAAATCTTTTACAATTATCTTTTATTTTTAGATTAAGAGTATTGAAAGAATGCGTCCGTAGTTCATTTTTTCCTCAATAGCTGGCACTGTTTTATTTTCATTGATAATTCTAATTATTCACTCTATAATTATTTTCTAAAAATATGGACATATAGGATGTGTTCAAATTTATGTAAATAAACTCGGAAAAACATATTACACTCACAATTATATTAACAAATAGTAAAACTTATTTATTTATTCATTATTATCATTATTATTATTATTAATATTATCATTATTATTATTGTTATTATCATTACTAAAATCATTATTATTTTAATCATTATCATTATCATTATCATTATTATTATTATTATTATATTATATTATTATAGCCATTATTATCATTATCATTATTATTATCATTATGTAATGTGATGGTACATTTTTTGATATTTACTTTTTTATTACTACATAAGTTAATAAAAGGGTTTAAACTAAACATTATTTTAAAAACCTAAAAGCAGCATTTCAGGTATCGAAACAAGTTACACTATTTAAAATAAACAATATTTATTCGTTCGGATAATAATGGAGAAATAAATTAAAATAGGATACAAATCAACGGAATATTTGCATAAAATATAAGCTATTTGTTATTCCTTATCAAACAATCATTATAAAATGATTATTTATTTATAAACAAATTACAAATATTATTTCATTAAAATAGTGTTAACAGGTAATTATAATCTTTATAAATTGTATTAGCATTTGATTTCAGTGTAGGACTCTTGGAATAATTTACCAATTGTAAATCTGTAAATTGATTTCGATAATGTAAATCTGTAAATTGATTTCGATAATGTAAATCTGTAAATAGATTTCGATAATCTAAATCTGAAAATTGATTTTGATAATGTAAATCTGTAAATCGATTTCGATAATGTAAATATACAAATTGATTTTGTTAATGTAAATCTGTAAATTTATTTGGATAATGTAAATCTGAAAATTGATTTTGATCTGTAAATCGATTTCGATAATGTTAGTATGTAAATTGATTTTGATAATGTAAATGTGTAAATTTAATTTGATAATTTAAATATGTAAATTGATTTCGATGATGTAAATCTGTAAATTGAATTTGATAATGGTAATCTGTTAATTGTTTTCGATGATGTAAAGCTGTAAATTGATTTTGATGATGAAAATTGAATTTGATAATGTAAATCTGTAAATTGAATTTGATAATGTAAATCTGTAAATTGAATTTGATAATGTAAATCCGTAAATTGATTTTGATAATGTAAATCTGTGAATTTAATTTGGTAATGAAAATCTGTAAATGTATTTTGATAATGTAAATGTGTAAATTTAATTTTATAATGTAAATATGTAAATTGAATTTGATAATGTAAATCCGTGAATTGATTTTGATAATGTAAATCTGTAAATTTATTTTGGTAATGAAAATCTGTATATTGATTTTGATAATGTAAATGTGTAAATTTAATTTAATAATGTAAATCTGTAAATTGATTTCGATAATGTAAATCTGCAAATTCAATTTGATAATGGTAATCTGTAAATTGTTTTCGATAATGTAAAGCTGTAAATTTATTTTGATAATGAAAATTGATTTTGATAATGTAAATCTGTAAATTGATTTTGATAATGTAAATCTGTCAATTGAATTTGATAATGTAAATCTGTAAATTAAATTTGATAATGATAATTGAATTTGATAATGTAAATCTGTAAATTGAATTTGATAATGTAAATCTGTAAATTGAATTTGATAATGTAAATCCGTAAATTGATTTTGATAATGTAAATCTGTAAATTTAATTTGGTAATGAAAATCTGTAAATTGATTTTGATAATGTAAATCTGTAAATTTAATTTGGTAATGTAAATCCGTAAATTGATTTTCATAATGTAAATCTGTGAATTTAATTTTATAATGTAAATCTGTAAATTGATTTCGATAATGTAAATCTGTAAATCAATTTGATAATGGTAATCTGTAAATTGTTTTCGATAATGTAAAGCTGTAAATTTATTTTGATAATGAAAATTGATTTTGATAATGTAAATCTGTAAATTGATTTTGATAATGTAAATCTGTCAATTGAATTTGATAATGTAAATCTGTAAATTAAATTTGATAATGAAAATTGATTTCGATAATGTAAATCTGTAAATTGAATTTTATAATGTCTTCTTATAATGTTATACATAGTATGGCATTATACTACGTATGTATGCCAAATGAACGTTTTGGCCAACGTGTTAAACAATTAAATTTACAATGTAATATGTTTCAAAGTTTTTGAAATTAAGATTTGGATTACTTGAACTAATCATATTCTCCTCTTTGTATGGCTAATGTTACTTCTGATCCTTCTTAACGTGCCATTTTCCTAACGTGCCATTTTCTTAACGTGTCATTTTCCAACCTCATGAATCCTTAACTCGAACTCTGGAACCTTCATTTAATCTATGGAGGTGTATTGTTCTCATTCTGTCAGCCATGTTATTCTTAGTTATTATAGCATGTAGTAGAGATTAAACCGTCAAACCTTAGCAGTCTGTCACTTTAAACTGAGTGTTAGTCAATTCTGTTTAAATCCTAGAGCATACGTTAATGTGAACATTTCAAGTATGAATTTTGGGAGCTTTAAACCTAGATGTGTAGTATAACTACTCCTTACGCTAGAATTATTACTTTTTCAATAGTTTTGATTTTTCAATTGAATATTTTCTTTGTAAAATAATTTGCATAAAGATTGCTTTTCGAATTTTGTCACCCTTGCATTTGTCGAAAAAATGTTGAAAATATCGATTTCACATAGAAGAAAGAATGAATGAAATTTATATATTTACAATTAATTAATCATATAAGCATATATTTAGAGTTTATATGAAATAAACTTACTTCATATCACATTTTAAATTTAATTTAAATATAGATGGGGTATTAGAAGGCTACCACAATGCAAGAAATGGAAAAAATGTCGGCGTTGAGAAGTAAGACGAAAACAAGTAACTTTCATTATATATTTTTTAAAAAGCTTTTTTAATAATTTTTTTTTCTATATAGCAAATCTTACTTGATTAGGCAAGACTTCAACACTGATGTAATCTGTGTGACCGAGTTCCATAATATATTTCGAAGAAGACCTCTTTATCAAATGGTAGGTGTTTAAATCTCGAAAAACGAATTTGTTGGTTTGTAAAACTTTTTATAATTTTTTTTTTATATATCAAATCTTACTTGATTAGGCAAGACTTAAACACTGATGTAATCTGTGTGACCGAGTTCCATAATATATTTCGAGGAAGACCTCTTTATCAAATGGTAGGTGTTTACATCTCAAAAAAACGTGTGAATTTCTTTCCATTTCTTGCATTGTGATAGCCTTCTAATACTCCTCTATATACGTATTACACACAATGCTTCAAGCAAACTACCTCTCCTTTTTATTCAAATCTTTGTTTTACGTATATTATATATTGTGAAAATTACACCCTCTTTCTTAAAATGTTAGCAGGCCAAACGTCCGTGAATCGAATATCCTAGATTAACAATATATATATGTTAAGAAACATTCTACTTATGTAATTAAAGTAAAACCAATAAATCTTGTGTATTTAAAAAAAACACTCTGCATTACATTCTCTATAATTAATTACAATCTGTAAATTTCAACTTGTTTACTTTATTTAAAGCTAAATATAATAAATTTAAAGATCGACTAATGTAGTTTAAAGTACAGACGGGAATCTTATGTACTGATATACACAATTAAATAAGTATATTAGGTTAAAACTGCATTTAAAATAACTATATTCAGTGTAAAATATCTTGTGGTAAGATTCAATCACAATTTGTTCATTATTGGCACGCATTTAATGTGTTTTCAATATTGATTAAAATAAAATTACACTACCATTAAAAATACGTTTGCTTTTTATAGTAAGATTCAATCACCGTTTATTCGTTATTGTTACGCATTTAATGTTTTTTCAATATTGATTAAAATAAAATTACACTACCATT
>OY744518.1:25041300-25218800 GCA_963556195.1 Sepiola atlantica
CATAGCATGAAAGAATATCGTGTTACTCACATTTCCGAATGTTAAGTGTATCAGACATCACCAAACGTACAGTTATCCGTGAAAAAACAATTTTGTTAAAATTACACATAATATTATTGAATATTTATTGATTGACTTTTTCGACATCTACTAATTAAGAACTATAAAAACGTCAATGAAAAATGTGAGTCAAAAGTGTTGCAATATGTTCGTATGTGTTAGTTTGTAATGTTAGGTAGTCCTTTTAAGGACATGGCATAATCAAGTTGACACACCTGTTCTAAGTAGATCACCTAGCAATATAGAGCCTGGCCAGTACCAGGTGGGTGACCATTTAGGAATACCAGGCACTGTATGTAGGACCTCGACACCTCCCTGCAAAAACTGTAAAAACCTAACTTCGTCATCTCCCCTCATCGGGATATACATACGACTGGAGACCGTTTGTGAATTTGATATTTCCTAGTAACTTCCTCTTCGAGAGAAGCTAGTTCAACCCGCCTAGGGTGCATGCCGCTTCATTCATACTTTTAAGGGAGAATTCACTCTGCTGGAATTATTTTTATTTTATTTATTTTTTTACTAGTATTCACCCAAAACAAGGCACATTGCCAGTGAGGGGCATCCTAAATGGGGATTTGTGCAGGTAAATGTTTGTTCACATTACATTTAGATTTCTGTGTGTTTGTACAGGCGGATAAACAGGGAGCAGGGAGGGAATTCTAAAGTCAAGCGGTAGGAGGAAAGAAGCTACTACAGTAGAAAGCTATCTGACATTTGGGGATCTCTACAGCGAAGAGGTAGGATTTTGCTGCTTGTCAGATTGAACGTGGGATATTTACTTTGAGGGCGTACAAGTGCAGCAAGCTCATCAGAGCACATTCCGTTGAAGTACTTGTAAAACAAGCACAGGGATGCGACATTCTGGCGATGGGACAGGGGTTGGAGCTTGGTCGATAGTAAGGGACTTATTAGATTAGCGGTTCTGTTTTAGACCCTATCTAAGACGGAGAGACTAGTGGTTGATGCATGAACCCATATCCAGCATTGGTAAACAGAAAGCACGATTATATAAGACCTCATACTGTAGTCCCGATATGAAAAGACCCTTGGAACATCCAGTTCGAATCCAGTCGGTCTTCACCTTGCCATCGGTGGAATTGTAGGGACCCTACAATTTCTAAATTGTTAGAGAGAACTAGTATAGAAAACCAAAATCTGAGGTTTTTTATTCATTAGTGTTGCACAAATTCTTTTTGTTATCAGTATAGCAAAAAACATGTGGTTCGTGCTGTGTAAACCATAAGTGACATCAAACTCATTCCGTATCACAGGTCAGTTTACCAGAGAACAATTGCATATACTGACTAGAAAATAGACAAAATTTGAAACACGAGTTAACCGCCATGTTGGATCGGGCTTGCTCACGGAATTAATTATTCTGATTCATGTCTCATTTTAGGTGCTTACGATTCTGCAACACGTTGGTTCGTCTGAGCAGTCTGGGGATTGTTAAAGAGATATTAGCCTCAAAGTGCAACACGATGACTCCTACTTTGAAGCAATGTAACTTGACGCATAAATTAAATCAGTAAACAAAATATTGAAAAATCATTGACAAACACCCATGTATATATATATATATATATATATAATTAACTTGTTACAAATATCCAGGGGGTATGAATCCGAAGGAAGTTGAAACCGGGTTTATGAGAGTGCTCAATGAAAATTCAGAACAAAATATACTATTTTGTTGATGATTTTATTCCAATAATTGCGACAAAATATATTCTGTTTCATTAACACTCGCAAAGAGCTCCGTCTCTGTCCCCCCTCCCCCCTAATGCATCTTCAATTTCCGGTTGAGGTGAATTTAAAGTCTATGCCATTTGATTCCATTATAGCCTGAGAAGTTGACGCTCTTTGCGAGTGTTAATGAAACAGAATATATTTTGTCGCAATTAATGGAATAAAATCATAAACAAAATAATATATATATATATATATATATATATATATATAAATATGTATATATACATGTATTTATATATGTATTACAGAAGATCAGAACAACATCAGTACCGTCAGTTTCAAATCTAAACAAAGAGGACCTATAGTTGGTCTCCTATGCCGGACTCTCTTCAGTCTCTGTTTATGTCTGTCTCCCCGGAAAATGCCGGTTCACGCGTGGTGTGACTTTTCTACGATATTTCAATCCACAACTTTATTTTCATTTTTGTAAGTTCTTTTTACTAATTCGGCATTTCTACCGGCAAATTTTGTCGATATATACGTTGTGGGCAGGTAGAAATGCTGAACTTGTAAAAAAATCACAAAAATAAAAAATAAAGTTGAGGATTGGAATATCGTAAAAAATTCTTACAACATGCAAGCTGCCATTTTCCAGAGAGACAGACATAAAAGAGAGTCTGGCATAGGAGACCAATTATAGGACCCGTCTGTTTGATTTGAAACTTATTGTACCGATGTTGTTCTGATTTTCTGTAATATTTATATAAATGAAGATTACGCTCTTATTTTTGAATTTTTCTTGATAATCGAGCACTATGCAAGGATTATCTCCCACTAACCTTTATTTATGGCAATTCAGCTACACAAAGGCTTTTGCGTGTCATACTCGTAGGGAATCGTCAGGTTAAATATGTATATATATATATATTTCTTATATTGGCATATTACAGTCGAGTGTCATTTATCAGCTTTACATTCAAAGCTGTTTAGTGTAACATATTTTTTCAAAGTCTAAACTTGTAACTTATTAGGAGTTATTTTGTTAGATTCCCGCGTTTTATATTAATGAAAGGTATTTATATATATATATATATATATATATATATATAGGATCAAAATAAACCAAAGTGAAAACTTTTAGTAGATGGAACCTATTGTGAAAAGGATTAGCTCAATATACGAGATAGAGCAATTGAAATTTGAAATAAATTTGGACAATCGTCGCATATTTATCACTCTATTTTCTTCTATCTCTCTCTCTCTCTCTCTATATATATATATATATATATATATATATAATATAAGTGTTACTACAGTTTTGAAAACGTCATTAGAAGAAATATTTGATATTATTTTTGAGAAACCAGTTAACAGACGTGTGAATTTATATCAATTAATGAAAATTATTTAATCTTTTTTTTAATATATTTTATAAAATATAAAAAAAAATGATTAAATCATTTTCATTTATTGATATAAATTTACGCGTCTGTTAACTGGTTTCTCAAAATAATTTCAGATATATATATATATATATATATATATATATATATATATATATATATATATATATATATATGTATATATATCATCAATTAAAGTTTTAGCCATATCTGTGAATCAAAAGTGGCCAGTTTTTGACTAACAGATGAAACAATATTTAAATGAAAGATAAAAAAAGGTAAGAAATGTAATATTTTCGTATATTAATGCAAAGTTGCATTTCAATTTAAATGTAGTGATTTTGTTTCTCAAAATGTCTAATTCACAAGATCTGCTCTGCCTTTTCGATGGCACCATGCCCAGCTCCACCCGGAATTATTATGTAAATTTTCTCATATCTTTATAAGGTGCAAGTTATCTATTAGGGACATTTTGCATTTTAATACATTCTTGTACAAATAATTAATGAAAAAAATTTTATTCGCTTTTAAGAAAAATAATAGAGAAATATTTTTACGAACAGAAAATATAAATGGTTGCGTATGTAAAAGAATATTTTTTTATTGTACAAAATTCAGATCATTACTAAAATGATTATTACCTTCAAAACGTGAATAATTGCGTGAGAAAAAATAAGTATCACTTATATTTGGAATGATTATTTAGAAACGAATAACAAACATATGTAATGAAATAAAATATTCTTACTTCAAGAAATACTTAAAACATAAATTTTATGTTTATCTCAATTTTTATACGGTAGTCAATAATTTTCCCAAATGTTTCCAGGTGTGTTGTAACAACGACATTACAAAATACAATAATAACGTCTTCCTGCTTTAAGAAAATATATTAGAGCTTAAATAATAGTGTACATCCTTATAAAAATGCAGTTAAAAATGTATATGCCTGTTATTTTAGATTTCGAAAAATAAAATGAGAAAATTAAAAAAATACTCTAAACTTAAATAACAATAATTTTATATAATAATAGTTGAATGTATATGCATATGCAAAAAGTTTGCAAAGTTTGTGAAAGAATAAACCTCCTCTGACCAGCATAACATCGCGTTGAGAGTTTGAACACTGATTTAATATTGGAATACTCATGAGAAAATATTTAAATAACTTTCTCCTTATTAATATTTATCATATTTCATTGTTTATGTAAATTAAACTCTGATAATTCTCCCCTGCTGAATATTAAGTGAATTGAAATTGTCAATGTAGACATTTTATCAGTATCGATATGGTTTTATTAGGCATTTTCTGTGTAACACTGCTGCTCGACTTTGTCAGAAAATCATGTGATGTTTATTTATCTCCTCTCCAGGAGGTTAGGCACAAGGCCAGTTTTATCTTATACCCACAAGTAAGATGTGACCCAAGATCGGGTCGGGAAAGTGGGGTTTCAAAAGCCAGCGCCTGAGAAAGTGAGCATTTTGCCTGGGCAGCCCCGTCGGCATTCCCCTGTGCAGTTCTAGGAGGTCCACCCTCCCAGGTTTTGCCTCCCCTCTTTGGGGAGGAGTAAGTTTATTGCTTACTGCCTGGGGCGCCGCTACCGGGGAATGTAGGCCACAGTGCTCAAATTCTCGAGAGCTGGCTTTTCAAATCCCACTTTCCGACCTTGTGTCACATCTTACCGTTGTGGGAGGAAGATAAATAAAATAACTCGTCAACAGCAACTTTTTTATATTTCCTCACAGGAAAAAGCACACGCATCTTCACCTAGTCTTGCATAACCCCATAATATAGGAGCTCTCTTCGCCCCACACTCCTCAAATAATATTTTGAATGTCCGGGTAAAACTACTTCATTGTAAATCGAGTCTTCCCCTTGATTAGCTGTATACAGTTACTTACTCAAAAACAGGCGAGTTCATGTCATTTTAACCCATACCTACATATCCACACATAAGTAATCTAATATTATAAACAGTCTAAAATCTCTGTTTTTGGTCAAGAGGAGGTAACTCTTTCATATCACATGCCAAATGTTTTGCATAAACCCATGGTCAACTTATTCATAAAACAAAATATTTGATTAAAATATTTTAAATAATTTAAATATATTTTTCAGTCTCTATTTATCAAGTAAAACAAAGTGAAAATATTCAACCTTTCGTAAATGAATACATATATTACTTATTATGTTCCCTTGTACAGAATAGAATACGATAGAAACAAACAAGTCGAGAGTTCCTATTAAAAAAAATTGCTAAAATGTTAATTCTCTTATGTTGCATCGTTGTAGTATTGCTATTTTTATAGAAATAATATTCAAGAAATAGTTATACTCCTATATGATTCTATAATTAACTATTGATTAACATCTAATTCTGGCAATTGTTTTCTAGAATAAAAGGTGGAAGCATATTTAAACTCCACTCATTTTCCACAGACATGCATTCATATGAATAAAGATGCAAATGGAAATACTAATAAAATGAATAATTTTTAGTGTTGCAATTATTTTTTTTTTTACATATTTAAACTTATGCTCTTAGTTGTTAAAATGGATAAGAAGTCAAGAGTCGTTATGACTTCAGCGAATGATTTGGAACTTAGAATAATTCAGAATGCCGGTAACAGTATGTATTGGTCTGTCATCATGCGACACAATAATAATAACATTAACAATGAGAAAAAGCTAAAGGAATTAGCTGCATTTAGATGGCAATGAAGATGATAAATGGATAACATCAGTTCTCAGGCTTTGTTGACTTTCAAGATTACTATCAAGATAATTGTAATAATAATGTAAGGCATTTCAAGATTACTATCAAGATAATTGTAATAATAATGTAAGGCATTTCAAGATTACTATCAAGATAATTGTAATAATAATGTAAGGCATTTCAAGATTACTATCAAGATAATTGTAATAATAATGTAAGGCATTTCAAGATTACTATCAAGATAATTGTAATAATAATGTAAGGCATTTCAAGATTACTATCAAGATAATTGTAATAATAATGTAAGGCATTTCAAGATTACTATTAAGATAATTGTAATAATAATGTAAGGCATTTCAAGATTACTATCAAGATAATTGTAATAATAATGTAAGGAATTTCAAGACAAAACTCAAGAGATAAATTCATCTTGAGATACAATTAAATATAATTCTTTTAGATTCTGCAACGATTCACATACCAATATAAGTATTTTGACATCTTCGTAAAATCTTGTAAAAATTATGAACCTATTAGAATTTCAGGTTGACAGGAATCCCTAAGTATTATGTGGACGCTTTTATACTATGTAAAATATATATTTTACACCTTTCTCTGTTAGTATCAAGTCATAACATCAATGATCTATTATTTCTCAAGATATACAATCAAGTTGTCAATATCGTTAACCAATGTGTAATATTTCATACATTTATGATCAATTTTAAATTTACTCATGTGAAAAATGTTTAACCATTTTAAAAATTCCAATTATTGTTTAAAAACTATTTAAATCTTCCATGATATACACATGTATTTATGTTTAAAATCCGATAGCAATAGTATTTAAAAATCTTAGTTAATTTTTAAACTGAATAACTATGGCTTCATATTAAAATTCCTTTTACTCTACAAAAGTATTATTTCAAACAAATTACAAAGTTATTGAACGCAGTATACATCTCTACCTGATTTTAATTACATTTATGTAGAGTTGCATTAGTTAAAGAATAAGTGAATTTACATATCACTAGCAGAGCCCAGTGGAAATTCCACGGTTAATTAACAACCATCTTTTCTTTTTACCTACTGTACAGATATTTGTCAGCTAAATATATTTTAAATAAATAAAACGAAAGTTTTCAACATTTTCATTTGTCTATACATTGTAACAATTTAAATCATTTTAAAATAAATAATTTACTTATTTTAAATGGTAACAATGAGATTTATTAAAATCAAAAGAATGCACATAACATGTAAAACTAAAAAAGTCGAGGGGACGACAGAATTCTATCCACAATAGTTTATTCGATTTTAGAATAATTCATTTTTAAATGGGTAAAATCTTAATTTTTGGCGAACAATCGCATTAGCTATTTCTCGGTTACTTTTTTGCATTTTTTCTTTGGCTTTCACACGATCTCACTTTTCAAATGGGTGTGAAAGGTGATAACGTACGTACGAACATGAAATGTCTTAGCATATTATTATATATGATAAAAGATTTAAGCAGTTTTTAAACAATTAATAACTTAAATTTTTATCGGTTGAAAATGTTCACATGATTTTATAGTAAATTTAAAGTCACCATAAATGTATGTAATAAACTATTTATATTTTTTCAGTAATACTATTTAAAACTGGTAATTAAGACAAGACATGACTAATCGTTCCCCATTCTCCATTTTGGCCTTCTGCCTTATTTTTGGTAAACACTTTTATTCTTCTAGAAATAAATATTAGCAAGATCATCATATTTTGTATATATAGATTGAAAGAACATAGCCTCAGAACTAACGTTACTTTTTGAGTATAAAATATGAAATGAGATCGATTTGTTTGTTTTGTTCATGTTTTCTCTTAGTCAAACAATGAAGAACATGCCAGAAGTACATAATGAAGCAGTTATTATACTATGTTTAAAGATAATCACAACACTGAACATAGTTAGTATGGGATTATAACTGGTACAACACTATCTATGAATGCTACACGTCTAACAACTAAAATCTACCCACACTACTGGATAAAAAAGCGGTTAACAAAGTTCACAGGTAACACAGAGGAACTCTCCAGTTTTGAAAGTGTGAAAAGTTGATGGAAATCTTAACTCGGTGAAGACCTACCGAAATCAGCTGGAGTTGCTGGTTCCCAGATGTTCAAAAATTCAATCACAAATGAGAGAACTTGACAATAAAAGATTATGTTATGGTTGTTGTCTATGAATTGTAAACTATGTATTTTAATTATGTAATCTTTTTACAGATATTAAAATGATTGATCTTAATTTCATGAGTGAATCTTAGCGTTTGTCTCGTTGTTTACTAGAAGAAATTGAAACCACTTACCTTCAGCCAAGCATGATCAATTGCTTCATGAACAGTTAACCTCTTTCTAGAAGAGACGAAATGAAATTTTGAATTAGCATAAAATAATAAATAAGATCTTATTTGCTTAGTAAAAATTCTTTTTTATATATAAATCTTTTCTAGAAATACTGTTATGACATGTGTTCTTCAGAATTATGTGATTTATTCCCTGCTTCTTTTGTACCAGCTCGTTTGACTCGTTGGTCTAGTGGTCTCCATCAATTCGCTGTTTTGATACCTCATTGTAATACAGCTTCCTATTCCAGTGGCTTCTTTCCAACAACCGCAGGCTTGTGGAACTATCTTCCTACTGACTGTTGTCCTCCTACCTATAACCTTGGTCTTTTCAAGACTAAGGCTAATAGGCATCTCCTGACTTTGGGATAATCATATTTGTTCTTGTTAGCTCCTTTCAAGTGGCTTCATGCCTTGTGTGGAGCGATTTCCATAAAATAAATAAATAAATAAAAATAAAAACTGACTAAAATTTTGAGAATTATTTTACTTTTTTTTTTAACTAATATATTTCAGGCAGCATGATAGTTCTGGGGTGGATTGTCCGACTTGATATTTTCTTTTTCACACTCCCCTTGACTGCTTGTGAATGGTTTCGTCCGATGAGTTTGAAAGGAAAAGTCGATAACCATTACTATCAGCAGCGACATAAATTATTTTGAGGAAAATACAGTTGGGAAATTAGTCAAAAATTCAATAATTCATGTAATGATTTTAAAATGTTCCTTTAGATTGTAATTTTCTAATTCAACGTTTTTCTATTAAAAGAATGAATTACAATAGCATCTAAGATATGAAGAGAAAGAAGTGACTAAAAAAAGAAAGAAAAGGAAGTGAATAATAAAGAAATGAATAAAAAAGAAATGAATAAAAATGAAAGAAAAAGAAGTGAATAAAAAAGAAATGAATAAAAGAAGAAGTGACTAAAAATGAAAGAAAAAGAAATTAATAAAAAAGGAAATGAATAAAAGAAGAAATGAATAAAAATGAAAGAAAAATAAGTGAATAAAAAAATGAATAAAGAAGAAATGAATAAAAATGAAAGAAAAAGAAGTGACTAAAAAAGTAAGAGAAATAAGTGAATAAAAAAAAGAAATGAATAAAAAAAGAAATGAATAAAAATGAAAAAAAACAAGAAATGAATAAAAATGAAATAAAAAGAAATGACTACTTACGATGGATTTCTGAGAAGTAATTTCTTGATAAAGTCTCTGGCTTCTTGAGAAACACTCTTAAATGCTTCTTCATCAAAGTCCCAGTCACATCTCTTCACATTTTGAAGAGTTTCCAAGTCGTCCTCGCCGGCAAATGGTGACAAACCACTCAATCTGACGATTGAAAAAGAATGTCAATAAATATAAAGAAAGAATCAATAAATATTTTTACTATAATTTTTTAATCATACCGTTTTACAGACATACCTTATAGACATTACATCAATTAAGTATTTCCATTCAAATATAACATTTTGAATAAATCAATCAAGTATTTCCATTCAAATTTAACATTTTGAATAAATCAATCAAGTATTTCCATTCAAATGTCACTCTTTGAATAAATCAATCAAGTATTTTCATTCAAATTTAACATTTTGAATAAATCAATCAAGTATTTCCTCTCAAATTTCACTCTTTGAATAAATCAATCAAGTATTTCCATTCAAATTTCACTCTTTGAATAAATCAATCAAGTATTTCCACTCAATTTTCACTAATTGAATAAATCAATCAAGTATTTCCATTCAAATTTCACTCTTTGAATAAATCAATCAAGTATTTCCATTCAAATTTCACTCTTTGAATAAATCAATCAAGTATTTCCATTCAAATTTCACTTTGAATAAATCAATCAAGTATTTCCATTCAAATTTCACTCTTTGAATAAATCAATCAAGTATTTCCATTCAAAGTTCACTCTTTGAATAAATCAATCAAGTATTTCCATTCAAATTGCACTCTTTGAATAAATCAATCAAGTATTTCCACTCAAATTGAACATTTTGAATAAATCAATCAAGTATTTCCACTCAAATTGAACATTTTGAATAAATCAATCAAGTATTTCAATTCAAATTTCACTCTTTGAATTAATCAATCAAGCATTTCCATTCAAATTTCACTCTTTGAATAAATCAATCAAGTATTTCCACTCAAATTTAACATTTTGAATAAATCAATCAAGTATTTCCATTCAAATTGAACATTTTGAATAAACATTATGCCTCAACATACATAATAAAAACACATCGTATCAAAAGATATCAGTGACTTACAAAACATAGGCAAGCACACCAACAGCCCACATGTCTGTGTAGAAACCAACAGCTTCGCGGTCAACAATTTCTGGTGCTGCAAATTCTGCAGTCGCTGTTGTAACTTTGACAATCTCATCAGGATTTAATCTTGTGGCCAAACCAAAGTCAATGATTTTCACCTGTGTACTTTTTTGTGTTTCACACATAATGTTTTCGGGCTGAAAGGCAACGAGAATGAACATAAGAATACATGAAACATTTTCATTTACTCAAGACAATTATAACATCAATAAAAAAAAGCAGATAGATTTTCTTTCTGCTGTTTCCTGAAACAAATTGCAGAATACATTCATTTAATGTGAAAAATATATACAAATCACAGGTAAAGTGACACAAATTTCAAGGGAGTATTTCAAAGTATTAAAATGTTCTGTTTCAGAATTTTTGAGATAAGGGTTGATAATTTGTAGAATTTGGTATATTCGGTTACATCGGGCGAAACGTTGTGATAAAAACATCCAAGATGAGAACAGTAGTCCAAATATACCAAATTCTACAAATTAAAATGTTTGTTTTGTGGTGACACTTTGTTTGCTAAAAGGTCTATTATGCATCATCTTTATCTTCAAACTGTGACTTGATTCGATCACACACAACTATGCAACAACAGTATCATGTAGTCATTCTTGTTTCAGGCTGTGCCGGGTCCAGTATGATGTCAGAGATCATCTAGTTGACAACGTTTTCAAAGTCCACATTGTATCGTGTATACTTACACTTTAGGTAAAAAACAAGTTTGATTGTAAAGAAAACAAGTTTTGAAAAGATTCCAAGCACAATCCTGGAAATTGTTCAAAATAAGAGCCCATGTTTTTATTTGTGGTATCCAGAGCTGTAAACAAAAACCCTGGCTGCCCTGCACAACTCCGCACTTAGGATGCCGTTATAAATCTGGCGCCCAATCACCCATCTCAGTCACCCATCTCAGTGGCAATCTGCCTTGTTTCGGGTGAATAAAAGTAAAACAACAAAACATTGCCTCTATGATGGCATTTTGAACCACTACAAGTAAGGGGATTATCATGGATCAGCCCTTTATTGAAGTTGACATGAAAA
The DNA here is from genome assembly GCA_963556195.1 of Sepiola atlantica. Lineage (NCBI taxonomy): Eukaryota > Metazoa > Mollusca > Cephalopoda > Sepiida > Sepiolidae > Sepiola > Sepiola atlantica. The sequence continues at coordinate 25,052,933 of OY744518.1, forward strand.
TTGGTACAACAGAGTATGTTAACAGAGTATGAATAATTTTCTGCTATTCTGGATGGAGCAGATTCGGCCTCAATAATGCAGCGCTGATCCATGGCATAGATCAAGGCTAACCAAAACTTTCTTTGCTGAGAAAGTGCCCTTTATATACAGATCAAGATCTGGCCCAATAATTTTATATAAATTCTTCAAGCAAGAACCAATACTTCAGTTTACTTTCTTGCATACTATTTAAATCACTATCTACATAGTACTAAAAATGTGAGGACTTTGAATGTTTGTACATTAATATTTTAGAGAGTAAACTGAACATTTCTCAGCCAAACATAGTATTTATATAATAATACGATAAGGCAATTTAATGTTTAATGTTTAATGACCCCGTTTTTAAACATAGGATCATCCAATCGGCCGAAATTCAATAAAAAAAAAATCATCTGATGCTGCTGAGCTGTTGAACGTCTAGTCGTAACTTCAATAAACTTTCTTGGATCTCGAGCTTGAATCAAAGTGTAGCATCTGTTCTGTTCTCAGTCGAAGTAGCGGAAAGGAGAGGAGTTGAAAATAGGGGTAGTTGTAGGATAGAGCATATAACTGTGGAATTTTCATGGGTCCCGCTAGTTTAACGTACTTACAGATGCTTATTTAAGTCTTGTTGATAGTATAAAAATCTGTGTTCAACTTACCTTGATGTCTAGATGTACAATACTGTTTTCGTGCATGTGTTTAAGTCCTTCGCACACCTGTCGCATGTAGTTAATTACTTCAGCCTCAGACATCTTATAATCCTCAGCAGCAATTCTATCGAAAAGCTCTCCTCCTGAAAGGCTGTTAAAACAAATGCAAAATACATCAACAAATAGAACAATTCGTATATATGAACAAGAAGGTTTAAATGTTTGCTCTTCATGGAAATGAAAATGCTTGACGTTATGAAATAACGTTAAGCCATAATAACACCAGTTATTTTTACAATGAATTAACGTAGGTGTTTGATAAAAACTTGCGGATTGTATTCGCACATACGTTAACAAAGTATTCCATATAATATTAATATTATACTTTCTAGAACGTTACAGGGCCGGCGGGACAGTTATAAAAGTGTGTGTGTGTGTGGGGGGGGTTCTCCTAAAAAGTTCCCCCCACTTTTTAGGAGAACCCCCGGTTAAACACATGCATATAAACTTAATTATTGATGACCGTAAAGTGGGGGCGGGGCCCAAGTCAAAAAGTGAGGGGGCTTGAGCCCCCCCCCCCTCCTTCCTCCCACCCCGGTGCCGCTGTCCATGAATAATATATTTTAAAGACTTGTAAAAGTAGTATTATTTGGATTATTCGCATAACTATACTCATCATAAGTAGTATATTCACAATGTTCTGGCCGATGTAACGTCTGCCCTTATCAAAGTTCATCTTTGCAAAATTGGAAAGATTATTGTTGAACTTGGGAATGTACATGTTGAACTCAGGAATCTGTATGAAATTTTGAGCTGAACCTTTTATTCGAAATTCTGTCTAGGTGTCAAAGTTCTACTTAAAGATTCCCAAGTTTAAGTATTTCTTTTTTGAAAAGATGGTCGAAACATTTTGAATGTAACAACCAAGATGAGAATAGTAGTCGTAATAATACAAATAACACAAATTATCAATCCTCATCTAAAAAATTAACAAATTTAGTATAAAAGTGAGCATTTGGAAAGTTCTTTGAAGCACTTTTTTATTTTAAATTTGAAAATCAAGCAAAACGCTGTTGAAAGCCATTGATAAGATGCAAACGTTTCTTTTGTTTTTATTTTCGTCTTAAATTTTTCGGGTATAAAAACTTCCTTCAGAGAAGATATGTCAGTAAGAAAAGGTTACCTATTTTTAGTAAAGTCCGTAACACACTTGATATTGGTGTGTTTATTTTTATAATGAAACGGTGTGTATAAACATCCTTAATCAGAACTTGAACATGTGGCCTGCAGTTTAGTATAATTAGAATTTGAAGCACCTTATTTTTAATTTTTAATTTGAAAATCAAGCAAAAAGTCGTTAAAATCGTTAAGATGCAATTTTTTTTACTTTATATATATATACATCCTATTTTTTCAGTGAGTTCATCTTGATATAGTAAACCCAAGGACAATATATACCTGCCCATCATAATAATAGATGATAGACATGTATGTGGTGGTCGCCACGGTCTATCTACACTGTATTAACGAATTTGTTGAAATTGAATCCTTTACACCAATTGACTTCCAAAATGTTAGAGTAACTTCAGGAATAAATATGACACTTAATAAATCTGTAGTTTTTTATGCGAACTTGTTGACAAACAGATCCTTCTTGTGCACCTAAAAAATATGCAATATGTCGATTGTAAAACACTTTATATTAACTTTCATACATGCACATTGTTATATTTGGAATAATGAATGAAGCAAGGAAGAAATATAAGATTTATATCTACTTACAATTCAAATATGAGAACCATTTCATATTTATCATCGAAAGCATCGTGTAAGTTCATGAGTTGTGGGTGATGCAATTGATTCATCACATTAATTTCATTCCTGACGGTGACCTTATCCAAAGGATAGGGTGTATTTATGAACTTGGCCACAAATACACGCCCAGTAGCTTTCTCAATACAACGATGGACCACACCAAAGGCTCCGCTGTTAACAAAAAGAAAAAAAACAAAAAAATAAATTAGAATAATATGCATATTTTAACTTTTCATAGATATTGTCTGTAATATCTGTACATTAGTTACAACCTGAGGAAATTCAGTATCAATTATTGCTCTCTCCGTCTTAAACAGGGTGCAAAAAAGAGTCTCTATTGCACTGACTACTAAACTCTGTCCCCTGTCCCAACGCCACAATGTTGCATCCCTGTGCTTGTTTTACAAGTACATCAATGGAATGTGCTCCGATGAACTTCATGGCACATTCCGACAGAAACCGATTTCACTGTAAATAATTTGATCAATTACATTGTAATTCTGCCACAAATTATTTTAGCAATTAGTAAATTTTACATAATAAGCTTTACTCCTCCAAAACTGAAATATTTAGTCCACATGTTCAAAATGTTTTTGCAAGACAAGCATTATAAAAAATGAGTACTTACCTTCCCAACTCCTCAAGAATATCATAGTAATCATAAACACTGCCCATCTTGATTTCAACAGGTTGAGGGACATATTTTTTCCAAATATTCTCATCTGAAATATTTAGAATAAATAATAAGATAAATAATAAGATAAATAATCATATTTCTTTTAAAATTTAGTCAAGAATTAACATCGACTTTAGTTAAGTCTGCTGCAAAAAAGTTAGACTCTCTTTACCGGACTAGAAAACTTCTCACGTCTGCCAGTAGCCTTTATCTCTATAAAGCCACCATTCTACCATGCATGGAGCATTCTTGGCTAGTGTACAAACCGCTAGTTTATCCCTCTTGGACAAAGTGAAAAAAATAGTCTCTAACCTAATAGGCCCTGCACTGTCTACCAAATTCCAACCCCTGTTCTATCGCCACAACGTTGCATCCCTGTACTTGTCTTACAAGTACTTAAATGGGATGTTCTCTGATGAACTTACTGCATTTGTATCCCCTCAATATAAATACGCTCAACAAACCTGACTAGTAGCAAAATCCCACCCCTTCGCTATAGAGGTCCCCAGATATTGGAAAACATTCTACTCTAATAGCTCCTTTTCTTGGATCTCCTTTGGAATCTCCTTACTGCTCCCTGTTTCTCTGATTATACCAACATGCAGAAACCTAAATATTATGTGAAAAAAAAAAGCTGACTCTTTTAAGACATTTTTTATTATTTCATATTAAAAATGTCCAGAAAATTTGCAGAAATGTAATTCACTCTTTGCTTATTTAATATATAATTACTTCCCTTGATTCCCTATTTAATACATTTAATATCCTACTACATAACACTTCAAGTTTCAGTGTCCCCAAACTGAGCAACTGCTGAGAATTAACTCTTAAAATTCACTCATGTTATAAAAATGCCGATAGAAGCTTCCCGTTTTGAAGGTTAAACCATCTAACTGTTTTGTTGGGAATAAGTATAGGTAAAAAAAAGGTAAAGGTCGCATAGCCTGGACGCGCACGAGTGTCGTTGCCGACATCGTACACTGCCATGGCCGTAGCGGCGGTGATTTGTTAAGAATCACCGTGTCTAGGGCACAGCATATGGAAGGTGGAGCCCATCCCTCTCCTTCCGCTGCCTTGAACCTTCCCTGAGTTTTAGTCAGGTACCCATTTACTGCTGGGTGGACAGAGGGAGTTTTCAGACCCGAAAATTTGCATGCCGTGAGTGAGATCGAACCCGGGTCGTCCAGCCCAAAGACAAGTGCTATAATCACTCATCCACAGGCCCTCCCTGGAATAAGTATATAAGATGTTAATTCTAAAATTTATTTTATTAAGTAAGACATTAGATTCATGATTATTGAATAAATACGGTTACTCTTGAAATAAAACATCTTGCATTTTACGCAAGTAAAACTATTTTATTTTTCAATATAATTGCTCTTCTTTGAAAACATTATTCTGAGTGAAAATAAGTTTTTGCTTTCCTTTGATTTGAGTGTTTGACTATTCGTTCCGGGTGCTGATCAGTTAATTAGTTTGTGAATGCAACAACAACTGATTTTAGAAAAGCTCATTATGCATAAGTGTGTGCGCTGTATGCACCCACAGAAATGCACGCGTGTTCACACATGTCTTCTATTGTAAATCTTCTGTCAGCTAAAATTAAGGCATTAACTGAATCCACAATTTAACATGTGATCGAAATTGTGGTCTTCATAAAATATATTATTGGTAAACATTTATTTTTCTGCATAATATCTGTTATTCAGACTACATTTCTTATCTTGAGTGTTATCATCAAAACGTTTCCACCGCTGTAATCTTCGGCCTTCTTCAGGTGTATCTCTTCGAACCCGAGAATATTTCTGTTGAACTCGGGAATCTGGACGGAATTTCGAACGGAACCCATTATTTAATCCACAGGTGTAGCATGCTCTTATTCCGTCAGCCATGACTGGGAGAATTCGCAATTCTTTGTATCACCCCACACCGGGGATTGAAACTTCAACCATCAGATGACTATAACTTGGAACTGAATTGAACTTGTGGACAGTTCTAGTATGAATTTTGGGAGCCTTAAACCTATGATAACACTCAAGATGAGAAATGTAGTCTGAATAACCAAAATTATGCAAATTATAAATCCTCATCTAAAAAATTCAGAAATATTTATTTTTCTGTAAATTTCTACATGGTTAGCACTTCTCAGTCAACCAACATTTCATGACAGACCGCTCCACGAGCCGAGAGAACTGTTTTGCTGCCATTTTATATAGCTTCAAAAGAAATAGTTTTGCAAGATAAACATAATTATGCCTATAAACAATGAAGTGTTTCGATTTATGGGACACACAATTTGAAGAAAAAAAAAGTGTATTTACATAATGATATAATAACATTCAGAGACGATTAGAAATGATTGTCATTTGGTCATACTTACAGAATTTATCATAATCATTGATTTTGGGTCCAGTGTAATTGCCTCGAATCTTTCTTCCGAACTCATCTGCAAAATAAAAACAATGAAAGACATCAAATACAAACGAAATTTAAACTACTTAAGCATTAACATTATATAATTTTCGCAATTAAATTAATGTTCTTGAACAATATGCCTGACATATATTTTCTAATTAAGAATACTGTTGTGGGGTACAAATCACCCCTATTGAAGAACTAATGGAAGCAACCATCTATAATAAATACCATGGTTGCAAAGACTCAAACAGAGGACATTCCTATCATGTGAGTGTCCACGTGTGGTATCTGTTCCGATGGATACTACACCCTATAGACCGGTGTTGTCTTGGCCTTCGGGGCATGATTCCGCCGGTCTATGGGTCTGTCCTGTGCAGTTCTAGGAGGTCCACCCTCCCAGGCTTTGCCTCTCCTCTTTGGGGAGGAGTAAGTTGATAGCTTACTGCCTAAGGCGCCTCTACCGGGGAATGCTGACGGGGCTGTCCAGGCAATTTTTAATGGCTAAAGCGCTCACGTTCTCGGGCGCTGGCTTTTCAAATCCCACTTTCCGACCTTGTGTCACATACTCCTAATGTGGGTAGGTGTTAAATATCGAGGACATTCCTATCATGTGAGTGTCCACGTGTGGTATCTTTTCCGATGGATACTACACCCTATGGACCGGTGTTGTCTTGGCCTTCGGGGCATGATTCCGCCGGTCTATGGGTCTGTCCTGTGCAGTTCTAGGAGGTCCACCCTCCCAGGCTTTGCCTCTCCTCTTTGGGGAGGAGTAAGTTGATAGCTTACTGCCTGAGGCGCCCCTACCGGGGAATGCCGACGGGGCTGTCCAGGCAATTTTTAATGGCTAATACGCTCACGTTCTCGGGCGCTGGCTTTTCAAATCCCACTTTCCGACCTTGTGTCACATACTCCTATAGTGGGTAGGTGTTAAATATCGAGGACATTCCTATCATGTGAGTGTCCACGTGTGGTATCTGTTCCCATGGATACTACACCCTATAGACCGGTGTTGTCTTGGCCTTCGGGGCATGATTCCGCCGGTCTATGGGTCTGTCCTGTGCAGTTCTAGGAGGTCCACCCTCCCAGGCTTTGCCTCTCCTCTTTGGGGAGGAGTAAGTTGATAGCTTACTGCCTGAGGTGCCCCTACCAGGGAATGCCGACGGGGCTGTCCAGGCAATTTTTTATGGCTAAAGCGCTCACGTTCTCGGGCGCTGGCTTTTCAAATCCCACTTTCCGACCTTGTGTCACATACTCCTATAGTGGGTAGGTGTTAAATATCGAGGACATTCCTATCATGTGAGTGTCCACGTGTGGTATCTGTTCCGATGGATACTACACTCTATAGACCGGTGTTGTCTTGGCCTTCGGGGCATGATTCCGCCGGTCTATGGGTCTGTCCTGTGCAGTTCTAGGAGGTCCACCCTCCCAGGCTTTGCCTCTCCTCTTTGGGGAGGAGTAAGTTGATAGCTTACTGCCTGAGGCGCCCCTACCGGGGAATGCCGACGGGGCTGTCCAGGCAATTTTTAATGGCTAAAGCGCTCACGTTCTCGGGCGCTGGCTTTTCAAATCCCACTTTCCGACCTTGTGTCACATACTCCTATAGTGGGTAGGTGTTAAATATCGAGGACACTCCTATTATGTGAGAGTCCACGTGTGGTATCTGTTCCGATGGATACTACACCCTATAGACCGGTGTTGTCTTGGCCTTCGGGGCATGATTCCGCCGGTCTATGGGTCTGTCCTGTGCAGTTCTAGGAGGTCCACCCTCCCAGGCTTTGCCTCTCCTCTTTGGGGAGGAGTAAGTTGATAGCTTACTGCCTGAGGCGCCCCTACCGGGGAATGCCGACGGGGCTGTCCAGGCAATTTTTAATGGCTAAAGCGCTCACGTTCTCGGGCGCTGGCTTTTCAAATCCCACTTTCCGACCTTGTGTCACATACTCCTATAGTGGGTAGGTGTTAAATATTGAGGACATTCCTATCATGTGAGTGTCCACGTGTGGTATCTGTTCCCATGGATACTACACCCTATAGACCGGTGTTGTCTTGGCCTTCGGGGCATGATTCTGCCGGTCTATGGGTCTGTCCTGTGCAGTTCTAGGAGGTCCACCCTCCCAGACTTTGCCTCTCCTCTTTGGGGAGGAGTAAGTTGATAGCTTACTGCCTGAGGCGCCCCTACCGGGGAATGCCGACGGGGCTGTCCAGGCAATTTTTAATGGCTAAAGCGCTCACGTTCTCGGGCGCTGGCTTTTCAAATCCCACTTTCCGACCTTGTGTCACATACTCCTATAGTGGGTAGGTGTTAAATATCGAGGACATTCCTATCATGTGAGTGTCCACGTGTGGTATCTGTTCTGATGGATACTACACTCTATAGACCGGTGTTGTCTTGGCCTTCGGGGCATGATTCCGCCGGTCTATGGGTCTGTCCTGTGCAGTTCTAGGAGGTCCACCCTCCCAGGCTTTGCCTCTCCTCTTTGGGGAGGAGTAAGTTGATAGCTTACTGCCTGAGGCGCCCCTACCGGGGAATGCCGACGGGGCTGTCCAGGAAATTTTTAATGGCTAAAGCGCTCACGTTCTCGGGCGCTGGCTTTTCAAATCCCACTTTCCGACCTTGTGTCACATACTCCTATAGTGGGTAGGTGTTAAATATCGAGGACACTCCTATTATGTGAGAGTCCACGTGTGGTATCTGTTCCGATGGATACTACACCCTATAGACCGGTGTTGTCTTGGCCTTCGGGGCATGATTCCGCCGGTCTATGGGTCTGTCCTGTGCAGTTCTAGGAGGTCCACCCTCCCAGGCTTTGCCTCTCCTCTTTGGGGAGGAGTAAGTTGATAGCTTACTGCCTGAGGCGCCCCTACCGGGGAATGCCGACGGGGCTGTCCAGGCAATTTTTAATGGCTAAAGCGCTCACGTTCTCGGGCGCTGGCTTTTCAAATCCCACTTTCCGACCTTGTGTCACATACTCCTATAGTGGGTAGGTGTTAAATATTGAGGACATTCCTATCATGTGAGTGTCCACGTGTGGTATCTGTTCCCATGGATACTACACCCTATAGACCGGTGTTGTCTTGGCCTTCGGGGCATGATTCTGCCGGTCTATGGGTCTGTCCTGTGCAGTTCTAGGAGGTCCACCCTCCCAGACTTTGCCTCTCCTCTTTGGGGAGGAGTAAGTTGATAGCTTACTGCCTGAGGCGCCCCTACCGGGGAATGCCGACGGGGCTGTCCAGGCAATTTTTAATGGCTAAAGCGCTCACGTTCTCGGGCGCTGGCTTTTCAAATCCCACTTTCCGACCTTGTGTCACATACTCCTATAGTGGGTAGGTGTTAAATATCGAGGACACTCCTATCATGTGAGTGTCCACGTGTGGTATCTGTTCCGATGGATACTACACCCTATAGACCGGTGTTGTCTTGGCCTTCGGGGCATGATTCCGCCGGTCTATGGGTCTGTCCTGTGCAGTTCTAGGAGGTCCACCCTCCCAGGCTTTGCCTCTCCTCTTTGGGGAGGAGTAAGTTGATAGCTTACTGCCTGAGGCGCCCCTACCGGGGAATGCCGACGGGGCTGTCCAGGCAATTTTTAATGGCTAAAGCGCTCACGTTCTCGGGCGCTGGCTTTTCAAATCCCACTTTCCGACCTTGTGTCACATACTCCTATAGTGGGTAGGTGTTAAATATCGAGGACATTCCTATTCATGTTTTACCGCATGGTAGGAATCCGGGCATCTCCTACCACATTTAGTGGCGTTACTGTATTGCTATGAATAAATACATTGTATATTTTAACCTGTCACAATTTGTGGTTGTTATCTTTGTGACCCCTAGCGCGGGTCTACAACAAATACTTTTTACGTTAAACATTTAAGCAGATCAAGTAAATGTTAATAATAATAATAATAAATGTTAGGCTATTATGAACTGCATAAATAATTGCTTATTTTACATTGATAAACGGTTACAGAATCAGTATGCATTACAAAGATCAAACATTATTGTATCAATACGATTATTATATCTCTATGGTATTTTAAAACATTGTGATCGATTTTTAAAAATGGTCTCTCATGGTTGCCTTCCATAGAAATATCCTAATCAACATTTATTTAAATATGTAAATTTCTTGAAAAAGACATCAAGTTACTCTTGGCCTTTTGGCTACGATCAAAGTGTAGTATCTGTTCCGATGGATACTACACCCCATAAACTGGTATTGTCTTAGCCTTCGGGGCTTGATTTATGCCGGTCTATGGGTCGGTCCTGTGCAGTTCTAGGAAGTCCACCCTCCCAGGCTTTGACTCCCCTCTTTGGGGAGGAGTAAGTTTATTGCTTACTGCCTGAGGCGCCCCTACCGGGGAATGTCGACGGGGCTGCCCAGGCGATTTTTAATGGCCAGAGTGCTCACTTTCTCGGGCACTGGCTTTTCAAACCTCACTTTCCCGACCCGACCTTGGGTCACATCTTACTTGTGGGAGTAAGATAAAACTGGCCTTGTGTCTAACCTCCTGGAGAAGAGGTAAATAAATACTCATATAAACGAAGACGAGATTGCATGTCACTTAAATATTGAAATAGATGAATCCCATTTTCACAGATTCTGTGAGGGTAGCACCATGTTACATTTGCTACAAAACATACAAGTGTGAGTCAAACTTTTGCATTATTTTTACATGAGTCAAGAAACTCTGGATGTTTTGTTGTGTTTGTGAACATAATGAACCATATGCGACTGTGAGATGTTGTGCGCAGTTGATATTCTCCAATCTGAGAAATAGTATTATTTACCAGATGTGGCTCGATGGCTTTGAGCATAGCATCGGAATACAGGTATTTAGTCATACCTGTATTTGCCTAACCATTGTCGTTCTTATAATATCAGCAAACTTTCTGGAACCGTATGGTTACGGTTCTGTGATTCTTCGAATGAAGCACCTACTATCATCTTTGACACTTTGCCAGACCAAGTTCCTGACAGCCTGATGGAAAGCAACTACAACTACTATCTTTGTCAAGTTGCATAGCTAAATACAAAAGAATTGATCGCAAAACCTCAAAGAATAAATGTTGATTGAGCATTAACCAAATTGGGATGATGTATCATCGTCAACCAAGCTAAGTTTTCACCTCTTTTCCATCTTTGAATAAGTTAAAATGGTTGAATTAAATGTTGTGTTCTTCCTTTCGTCAAAGGTTGTCAACTATTGACCGGAACTCTCCAAAACTTAACTGGATTTTATAAAATCGCTGCAATATTTGGTATTAAACCCCTGGTTTATTATTTTCCCTGATTTTAAATATATCATTTATCCCAAAATTAATTTATATAAATTGAGTCTTTTGGCTGAGAGCAAAGTCTAGTATCTGTTCTGATACTACACTTAATCTTTTCTGTTCTCGGTCAGTGAAGGAGAAATCCTTAAATACTGAGACAGTTTTTATTTTTGTTCACATCCAGAGTTCCCCTTTTTGGGGATCTAGATTTTCCCCACATTAAAACCTAACCTTGTGTCGAACTCTGCCCTCCTGGAGAGGCAAGTAAAAAAAGATCTGATTGGGTCGTAAGTTCTGTCAACTTTTCTTAAAATAATTTTTTATCAGCAAGCTCGTCAAACTCACATTACAGAAAAGACCATCATATTATCCAGACTTTGCTGCGATAGATTACTATCTCATTAAAAGTTTAGAAAATCATTTGAGCCGATTAATAATTAGTTCAATAAAAGTCTGCAACGAATACCTTTTTTGTTTCTGTTAAAAATTCAAAGTTATTTTATGAACTTGGCATAGAAAGCCTAATGATAGCTGAAATACATTAATTAGAAGAATAGTAATTACATTAATATTTAAATAATCTGATATTGGGTGTTTATGGTTTTATTTAGACTTTAATAAAGGACAGAACTTTTGTTTCCAACGAATAGATCATCTCCAAACAGTATTCTTAAATAATGAATATTAAAAAAAACATTAAAAGATAATAAACATTAATATTCGGTCTTCATTTGTTTGTCAATAACTCATACATTTAATCTGTTTCTTTTTTTGATATCATAATAACTCATACCTTTAATCTGTTTCTTTTCCTTGATATTATAATAACTCATACATTTAATTTGTTTCTTTTTCTTGATATTATGATAACTCATACCTTTAATCTATTCCTTTTTCTATATATCATAATAACTCATACATTTAATCTGTTTCTTTTTCTTGATATCATAATAACTCATACATTTAATCTGTTTCTTTTTCTTGATATTATAATAACTCATACATTTAATTTGTTCCTTTTTCTTGATATAATAACTCACACCTTTAATCTGTTTCTTTTTCTTTATATCATAATAACTCATACCTTCAAGCTGCTTCTTTTTCTTGATATTATAACTCATACATTTAATGTGTTTCTTTTTCTTGATATCATAATAACTCATACCTTTAATCTGTTTCTTTTTCTTGATATCATAATAACTCATACCTTCAAGCTGTTTCTTTTTCTTGATATCATCGGGAACATCTGTATGAATTGTCGCAGTGCCTTCACAAGGTTCACTTCGTCCATAAAAGTTCTGAGCGCAAACTCTAAACTCGTAGTCTTTGTCAGCTGAAAGACCAGTGATGTTATGAAAGGTCATTCTGAAAAAGAAAAGAAAATAATCATTCAATGTTTTTTTCCTTTTTTTAAACAAACTTCACAAACTTTTTTCAAAATTAAGGAGAACTGTTTAACCCAATGAAGAACTTGCTTAATCATGTAAAGTTGGTGTCTTATACGATGTAAAAGACTCATAGATAACCTCTTCTATAAATTTTATATTTTAAATGTTCAAACGTATCATAGTAATTTTGCAGTGTGTGAAAGTTTGAAAGAAATTTAAGATTGGGTCAGATGCAACTATGCAGTGTCTTTTGTTTCTTTTATTTTTACTAAAAGGTCACCACTTATCAAGGCCCGGGGGGCACTCGAGGATGAGGATTAAAGAGATGATCGGTTGGACGATGAACGCCACCATGGATAGATTGGAATCAATGGGTTGAATGGACAGAAGTTTACTTTAGACAAATTGATTATCCGAGAGGACGGCTCAACAAGTATTTGTTTACATTAGACTTGAAGACGATCAAGTTTTAGTCGGTTAGGAAGCAGCCTCGTCGTATTTTGTTCAACAGATGTGACGTTCTGGAAAAGAAACTTTGTTCATGGAAGTTCTGTTTGGTATTTGGTATAGAGAGGTAGAAAAGAATGTTCATTGCTATGGTTGTAGCAAGACGAGTTCTAGCTGTGAATGTTTTTTTGGGGAGGCAGGGATTAGAGGTCTGTCAAACACCTACCATTAACATAACAGTGCAGTAGAGGGAGTCTAGCAACACTTTTTCTATGCAAAATAGGATGTAGAGAAGAGAAAAGATCATCCCTCACTAAATGGCAAATTCCGTTTTGTACTCTGTCAGGGCAAGAAAGAGTGCTCCGAGTGGCACCTCCCCATATATGACAGCAGTTCTCCATCTTAGGACGTATCTGGTTTTGCGTCAGGAGTGAGATATTTTCTAAAGTGGTAGAATGATCCAACCATTTTTCTAGCGACCTTTAGCAACAGATTTGATGTAAGTCTTCTATTTTAGGTCTGGAGTGAATGTCAGTCTTAGGAGCTTATCAAAAAAGGGGGCTTCCCGAAGAAGAGAGCCATTCATTTAAACTCGGGAAAAATGTGGTGCAAGGAAAGAAGCTTGGTTTTAGAGGCATTAAAGGTAACTAGCCACTTTTCCCTACTGTGCCACATGCTCCAAGTCAGAAGAGAGAGAGAGAGAGACAGAGAGAGATAGAGAAATAGATAGATAGTCAGAAAGATCTTAATCATCAATGTTCTTCGAAGTGATGCCATAAATAGTTGTGCCGTCTGCATAGATGTCAACGAATAATCTCAGAATATGATTTCGAAGATCATTTATGAAGATCAGGAAGAGGGTTGGACCCAGAATGGATCCTTGAGGCATGCTGGCATTGATGCAGTGTGTTTCTCTTTCAAACTTTGTCTTTTATTCATTATTCAGAAGAGCCTTTTCTTTATAGTTCTAATTGTGAGAGAGGAATATATCTTCAAATTATTTTGAAAAGACAAGAAAACTTATACTAAGTAGATACTTAGTGAGTGAGTTTTATTGTTTATATTTTCGCACAACCGCTGCCATCTTTATGTTCACCAAAACTAATGGACAGTAGAAAATGCACTGTGGATGCACTTTCGACAGCCCTGTAACTACTGCTTCCCTATTTAGTTGCTCAGTCCTCATTCTCCATGAACGATGTTTCTGAAAAAGGGGGAAGGAAATGCTATTCCCTGGATCGGCAGTTGCTTAGTGTGAGTGGTATTTGGAGATAACTTGAGTAATGGAAGAAAAATCAAACTGAGGAGTTCAGAGGATTGCTGAAGTCATCTCTTCCGGGTTCCAACTTGCATGCTTGTTCCCCACTTGCTTCGGTTCTTCGAACGTAAGTCGCACTGAATCTGTTCATAACCAATAATTCGCTAAAGAGGACTAGAAGAGTTATCTCCTTTGAATGTTTTTCATTTCTTTAGTTTGTGAATTTTAAAGATGCCATAAATCAGTACATCAAGTTACGAATAAAGATTTGTGTTGCATTCAATTATAGTCAGCAGAGAAAATATTGTTATTTCATGTATACAAAATAATTCGCTAGAGAGGAATAGAAGAGCTATCTCCCTTGAATTGATTCTTTTAACTTGACAATTCAAATTGAATTTATGAAATAATGGATAAAATATTTAGTGATCTTATTAATATATGACTTTAGATTTAAGCAGACCCCAAAGGATATTACATACTGTAACTACTTTATAATGATTTAAAAAATGTTTATATCTTTTACACATAGCGTTTATGTTTTATACGGAGTTTGCACTTATGATATTTAGTTAAATAATAAATAAAAGGATTTTTCTTGGATCAGACATTTTTTCTATGTTCATTTTTCATTTACGATTTTCATCTGAATAAAAATAAACAAATGAAAGTCACGTGTTTATGTTTTAACAGACTACATAATTGAAATAAAAATACTATTTTATTTGATACAATATTTACGGATAAACATTTAATTTGAAGAGGTTAAATTCTGTTTTTGTTTTCTTAATTTCAATAGAACCGAATATAGAAAAAAAAAACAGCGTTAAAGCAAACAAGTAATATTTAGTATCTCATTCTCGTACAAAAAAACTTATACAAAAAACTTGTACAAAAAAAACTTGTACGAAAAAAACTTGTGCGGAAATTTTTTTTTCGAAAAAACTTGTATGGAAAAACTTGTACGAAAAAACTGGTACGAAAAAACTTGTACGAAAAAAATTGATCGAAAAAAACTTGTACGAAAAACGTGTACGAAAAAAAAACTTGTTCGAAAAAACTTGTATGGAAAAACTTGTATAAAAAACTGGTACGAAAAAACTTGTACGAAAAAAATTGATCGAAAAAAACTTGTACGAAAAACGTGTACGAAAAAAAAACTTGTTCGAAAAAAACTAGTGCAAAAAAAACTTGTGCGAAAAAAACTTGTACGAATGTTTGAACATAACTGACCAAATTAGTATGAATGATTCCTCAGAAAAAAAACAGTGTTAATGCAAACAAGTAATATTTAGTATCTCATTCTCGTACAAAAAAACTTATACGAAAAACTTGTAGAAAAAAACTTGTACGAAAAAAACTTGTGCAAAAATTTTTTTTCCGAAAAAACTTGTATGGAAAAACTTGTACGAAAAAACTGGTACGAAAAAAACTTGTACGATAAAAAAATTGATCGAAAAAAAAACTTGTACGAAAAACTTGTACGAAAAAAAACTTGTTCGAAAAAAAAACTTGTACGAAAAAAACTTGTACAAATGTTTGAACATAACTGACCAAATTAGTATGAATGATGCCTCATTATATTTCAATGTTTTTAAGATTAATTACTTGAATTACTACACTTGTTTTCTCTTTTTTACTTATATACTTACACAAGATGACCTTAAAACAAATTATAAATAAGCCGAAGTATTTAGTCATCATACCTTGTTGTAGCACATCTGACCCAATTCTGCTGAGGTGGTTCGAGTTTTTCAACAATGTAGTCAGTAATAAAGCTACCACCATCATTAAGTGGAGGTTTCCAGGATAACACAACCGAGTCATCTCTGATATTCTCACATACAGGGAAACGTGGAGGATCAGGACGATCTGAAAGAAAATTATACTTTTCTCAGAATAATTTAAGATGGTATAAATATATTCCATCGAATAAAAGAAACTTTCATACATGTAAATATCAATATCATTTTAATCATCTCGTGCTTGCCCCTCCGCCAATCCTATATTTTCATGCTTTCTAATTTGAACACTCTTAACTTCCGTTTGACTCAAGGCGATACATTATTTTAAAAGGTAATAAATGATGACAACAAATACATCGTTTTTGGTATATAAATATAACTGATGGTGGCTGTGAGCCAGAAACACGTGTCTATGGATTGATTTTATGTACGTATAAAATTAAGAAAAATATATATTAACGAAAAATACACCCTATAAAGTTAAGGGCGACTAATAAGACAGACTTCTGCATTAATATGTATCACGTAGGAAGTGAACAATCGAAATAGTAGTAAGCAAAAATAAGAAACGCTTCCATCACTAATAAAAACAATTACATAAATACATCATATGTATATATATATATAATACATATATATATATATATTATTTGATGTATCATGTATTTGATGCCATGATTTATTGTATAAAAAATTATTTGTTTTATTTTTTCATTTGAGGTACGACCTCCTACTTGTAATATTGCATATACTTCTTTCTACTTTGAAACATATGTACATCCCGAATTAAAGTTTCAGCCTGGTAAACTTTGATTTGAGGTTTAATAATATCTACCACCCTGATCGTTTCTATTTGCTGTCTAAATGCGGAGTTCGATCTGTATTCCATTGATGTTGTCTTTATATTTTTGATTTGAACTCTGTGTTGAAATCAAATATCAATAAAACATATGGTCTCTGAAACGACCTATACAAACAGTTGTTATGTTGAATTCTTGGAACGCGATTTGATTATGTAATTCTGATTACATGGAACTATGTAATATATATATATATATATATATATATATATATATATATATATATATATATATATATATATATATATATAAGAAAAGCTTAGTTCAATAACTATAACTAAAGGAGATTATATAACACCGATTATTTATAAGTACATGAAATGTTACAAATCCCCAGGATAGAAATAAATACTGCAGGTAAAGTTAAACTCAATGGTTAACACTTTAAGATCATTACAAAATATCAATTATGTCAAAAAGATTTTATTCTACTGAATTATAATATATATATATATATATATATATATATATATATATATATATATATATATATATATATATATATATATCGATGGAGCAAATCCAAAACTATCTAAAAAAATAATGTAGAATATGAATAAACGTATATATAACACATATAGCGAGGAAAAAATACACACACACACACATATATATATATATATATATATATATATATATATATATATATATATATATATATATATATATATATATATATAATCTTTAAATATTTTTAATATGAAACTAAATATAATAAAATAGTAAAAAATACATAAAACTATAAATCAACTAAAAAGTAGTGTAATGGATTCGTCCGAACACTTTAAAATACAGCAAAAAATTTTGTAAATAACGGATACATTTTCTTAGACACAGACGAATAACACAGGTAAGGAAGACATTTTTAATAACAAAATAAGTTAGCAAAACATTAATCTGGAACAAAACTTAGATCTAATATACGGAACGTTTTTGTTCTTGTCTTTTAAGGGAAGTGGGGTCTGATCAACTCTGCTGGGAAGCCATGAGATAAAATACTGTTTTGTTTTTAAATTCCCGAAACAGTTTTCCATTGTAAACAACTGATGATCCCTTAAATAATGTTAAGACTAGCGTAAGTATTTGGAAGCAAACTTATATAGTGACTGTAAAAAGTAAATTGACTTACAAGAAAAGTAATTTTCCACCGAAAGACTTGGGACTAAAGTGTCTTATTTTATTCATTTTTTTATTTTTTTCATATAGTTTTAATGGTTGAAAAACTTCCGAGACTATATATATATATATATATATATATATATATATATATATATATATATATATATATAGTCTCGGAAGTTTTTCAACCATTAAAACTATATGAAAAAAATAAAAAATAAATAAAATAAGACACTTTAGTCCCAAGTCGTTCGGTGGAATATATATATATATATATATATATATTCAGAATCGATTATTATTTTTGAGTATTTATTATTTATTTTGATATTGTGTAATAATTCCCAATATGGAACTGAAGTCTAGTATTAGATTACATAATGCAGCTACATAAAATAAATAAGGCTAATATCGTCAACATTTCAAAAAATATCAGCTGATATCCCGATACTATATAATAACAAGTTGTTACCTAATGATTTACTGTATACAAAGTTAGAAATATTTTTCAAGTAAGTTAATTAATATGATAACAATTACAGATATAAGACAATAGAAACAATGGCCAATGGCAAGAGAAAAGTAAAAGTTCCTTGCAATCATATTAGTTTTCTTCAAAAAACTTGGTAAACGGACTTTAATTCATGCGTCCATCAATATCAAAGATGAGAAATTAATCTAATACTATCAACTGTACTTTATGATACGCTCAGTTATATATATATATATATATATATATATATATAGGAAAACCTCCTACGCAATAATTTGAAACACGACTTGTTGGGCTCCTCCCTCCTCCCCTCTCATGTCCCATGTCATCGTTATAGACAAAGCCCCAACTCTGTCCCCCTCCCCCTCCAATGTATTTTCAATTTTCAATCTCCCGTTAAGGTGAAGTTAAAACTTATGGCATTTGAATTCCACCGCCAGCCCGATGAGTTGGTCGCTATTTGCACCAACGAAACAAAACTTGTTTTGTCGCAACTAATGGAATAAAATAAAAAAATAAAAATATATATACATATATATATATATATATACTCTACAATCTCTATTATAACAGATACACCAAAGTTTTAAAAATATAAGCATGAAGATGTACTAATATCGTCAACATTTCAAAAAATATTAGCTGATATCCAGATGCTAGATACGAACAAGTTGTTACCTAATGATTTACTATATACAAAGTTTGAATAATTTTTCAAGTAATGTAAACTAATTAATATGATAACAAATACACCAAAGTTTTAAGAATATAAGCATGAAGATGTACTGATCTGTATCATGGAAATATCATATTTTATTTTCTTAAGTTTGTAACAAACACACTATTCTGAAGACTTAGCTTTTTATTGCATTTCTTATATATAAGCTTGCTAAAACAATGTGTTATACATTAATTGAGATTTATTATACAAATATTTTACTTACCATTAACTTGAATCTTGATAATTGCACTATCTACTCCTAAGTCATTTTCTAAATTGAGACGATAAGGTCCATCATCGTCTTTGTTGGCATCCTTAATAGTAAGGAGGGCGTGTCGGTCAGTCACCTCAATGAGGTAATGATTTCCTCGAAGTTCCTCACCATCACGGATCCATTTCACAGTAGGTTTAGGATTGCCCGTGAATGGGATTTTGATGACGACAGATTCACCCTTCTCAAAAGTGGAGATATCACGGAAACGAGGAGGAACATTAATTTTGGGAGAAGCTGTAAAAGAAAAAGAAAAGAAAAACCAGACATCAAATTTATTCGATGCTTGTTTTAAAATGAACACTCTCTAATAAAAATGTACAACTGAAAAAAGAGAAAACTGATAACTGATAGCGACTTGATAACTGTTAAAAAGGAGAAGGTTCCGCAGTGCAAGCAAGACTTGAAAGGTGGCGGTTTCAGAAACGCAAAGAGCCAGAGCATCGAAGTACCGGAAGAATGGGAGTTTACCGATGTTTATGGCATCGATGAAGCTTTATTGGCTATGTAACCCAAGCTTGTCTTGCTGTTAGGCTTTCGTGTTCGCTGACTAAAAATGCGACTGATGAGCAAGTTGGTACTGTGAAGGAATCCTCTGACTTGTATTTCATCAAACAGACAATTTGAAGTCCTTGCAGAACAATCGCTTCAGTTCCATCTCTGATAGACAATGCAGAGCAAATTGCTTTCCAGTCGGATGTATATATGAATGAGTTTCTAGCAGAAACCAAGTCTGTGACCTCAGCAAGGAAAAGACTTTCATTAGACAAAAGTATATCAAAGATTTTTTTATGTGTGTGCGTAGCCGGCGTAGCTGGCGTAGCCGGCGTAAATCATCCGGTGATGGGAAATAAAGAAAACTAAAGTTTTTCCATATACATTCTGTTCTTAGTCATTCTTGTTGGATCTTACCAGGTACCCCGAAAGAACGGGCAATGCAACAGTACAAACAGTGTTTTATAAATTTTATTTATTTTGTTTACACTTTGCACATTGTCAACTGTAATAAATGTGTAAATTGCCATTCGTCTTCATATATTAGTAATTCTAATATATTAGTAATTCTAATATATATATTCATATATTAGTAATTCTGATATATTAGTAATTCTAATATATATATATATTCATATATTAGTAATTCTAATACATATATATTCATATATTAGAAATTCTAATATATAAGTAAGTCTAATATATATATATATATTCATATATTAGTAATTTTAATGTTTATGTTAATACATAAGTAATTCTAATATTTATGTTAAGGAACTCTATGAAGTACAGAGCTGTTATGTAAATATATTTTTGCACAATGTCGCTAAAAATAAAATGCCTTACATTTGATTTCCAAATCTGCCCTTGATGATCGACTTCCTCCTCTGTTGCTTGCGCGCACTTGGTACTCATCAGCATCTTCACCGAAAACATCACGGATGGTGAGAGTGTATTTATCGCCTTCAACGCTCATTTCGTATTTATCGCTATCAAACAATTCACGAACACCTTTGAACCTGCACAAAGAGAAAAAGAAGAATTTAGAAAGGATTATACACAAAAATTGCTTGTAAGGAAAAACATATGGAGTCAAAGTTAACACAAAATCAAAATTAGATTAAACCACACAACATGCAAAATAGGTTAAGTACAATATGAATTAAATCTTTATACTTAATGAAAATCAAAATTATTCTAATGAAATATGTAAGAGCATTTTTTGTGTATATTCCTATTATCAGATGATGTAGGGTACTATTACTGACGCAATACAGGTAACCTTAACAGTAGTGGACTAACCCGTCCATGTGCGACACTTTACATAGCAGGTAAATGAACCCAATATAAGTTGACCTCTGGTAAAAGTATCAACAATTGCAAAACCGAAACGCTTTTGACCCTTAACTATGATGCTTAATATAACAATGCTTAAAACAATTCTTGGTACTTCTATCGATTCTGACCCAATTTCTGTGAAGTTCGCGTTGGCAGCGTTCGGGCATGCTACGTACACACCCAGCAGGTGGCAGCCGATAACTTCGATATTTTGCTGCGTCTTATTTTTTGCAGTTTTATTTTCAAGAAAGATTGCAATAAAACAACAACCCAAAAAAATGAACAAAACATAGCGAAATTACTGTTACTAAATAAATAATTTTATTTTTTATTTTCTGTAAAAAAACAAAGCAAACAACTGTTAATACATAAAGTGTTGTATGTTTTTTTTTTTTTTTTTAATTTAACAGGAAATAAATAAAATCCACTGTCTTTGAACAACTGTTTGTGTGTTTTATCAATTTAAATATTGATTAGAAAAATTGTCGTCTGGTTACTGACAGCTGATTGGCTAATCACTCTGCATCTCTCTGCCACCTTTCGGCTCGTCATCTCTTGGGTGTTTACGTAGCATGTGTGAACGTTGCCGAGGCGAAGTTCAAAGAAATTGGTTCAGGATAGATAGAAGTACCCAATTTTTGTATAAGACTTTGAAGCATGGAAACAAAACCAGGTGTAAATCGCATGCAATAGCAAGTTGAGTTACAGAACAGCGGATTCACAAACGTTGGTGTGAAAAGGTGATGGTGTACCTGAAAACTGAATGTGCGACAGATGTCTACTTCGAGAACTAAAACATCCTTCCAGATAGAGAACAAAGTCGCTCCATACTCAGATCGATGGGATACAAATTGGAAGAATGGTAGAAGCACTGGACAACAGGCGGTGCCACGTATGCATCAAAGAGAGCAATTTTGGAATTTAAGAAATACTTTCAGGATTATTTTTATAAAGAAAAAAAAAACACATTTTCTAAAAACTTCTCATTCCTCGCTCAACAATTCATGGGTCTCTTTTATTTATCGAGGCCGCATTTCAAACAAATAGCTTACAGCTTACTTTGCTCTTTATTCTACGAGATTCTATGTGATAGAATTATGTATAAATGAAGAAGAAGAGACAGATTACTCACCAGGAAATTTCTGGTTTTGGTGAACCGCTGACTGTGCATTCGAACTTGACACTCTTACCCTCAACACCGACAATCTTCCTGAGTCCTGAACTAAATTCAGGAATTGTAGCAGCTAAAGAAAAGAAATATGAATCAAATATGTTTCAGACATGTTAAATAATTTATCTAATGTTCTAATTCATTAAATCCTCTTTATATATATATATATATATATATATATATATATATATATATATATGTTATATGTTATATGGAAATTGAAAAAGGAAAACCAAATAATATCATTTATGTATTCATCAACGTTTCGTCTTTATTATAAGACTCTCTCAGGATGATTATCTTAAAGTAAACATAAAAGTACATAATGTTTTTGGCCGCTTGCTCAAAGACTACGACCGTTTTGTGCAGAAGAAATTAAAATATGAGATACAAAATAGATGGTGGCGGTGGAAAGCAACGGTATGTGTATGACTTCAATGAAGTGGGAGGGTTGTTACAATCAATGCGGAAAGGGACGGATGGCGAACTTCTATAAATCCGGCTCTAATCACAGTAGTCTCTTACATCTCAGTGCTAATATACCTTGTTTCGGGTGAATTAAAATACAAAACATAAAGGTATCACAGAAAGCAAAGAGAGTTTATAAAACAATCAGTAAAAATGTTTGCAAAAATGTTTTTTAATTATTATGAAATAATAAATTACCTCTTGGGTCTTTAACCTTGACAGCCTTCGATGCCGTAGATGGTTTGCTCATACCAGCCTCATTCTCAGCAAACACCCTAAACTCGTAATGCCTGTCTTCTATCAAGTTGGGAATATTGAACATCGTTGGCAAACAAATTTGCATATTCACCCTGCTCCAATTTTCTGTACCCTGTTCTCGCTTTTCAATCCAATAGCCCATAATCTTTCCACCTCCATCAGAAGGTGGGCGATCCCAGGTGAGACTGACAAAGTCACCTCCAACCTCGGTAACATCAGGAATACCAGGGCTACTAGGTGCATCTGCAAATTATCAACAAAAAAAAAACAATAATAATTGACTCATTTTAATTAATGAAGTCCACCAAAATATTTCTGTTAACAAAAAGTTGAATTTTCTATCGACAATTCGCTACAGAAGATACAGATCTTAGTTTCATGATAATTTATGTAAAAGATATTCAGAAAAGTTCTTCATCCATTTTAACAGTTTGAGGAATGTTTGAAAATGTCGTATGAGACTTAATAGCTTGTGAATATTATTTGCATAAAAGTATTAAAGAAGAAATCCTATTTGAGGAATCGAACTGGCATCAGCAAAAGAAACAAATGTAAAAAAACAAAAGAAAACAAAGCAAAAAAGATAAAAAATAAAAATGAAGAAAAATGAAAAAAAGGACAAAAATAAAGAGGGAAAAACAGGAGAAAATAAAGTAGGAAAGAAAAAAAGAAAAAGAAGAATGAAGAAAAATGAATAAAAATTTAGAAAGAAAAAAGAAAATAAAGAAAGAATATAAGAAAAACAGAAAATCAAATCAAAGAATGTTCCTGATTCGTTTGAAATATACGTTGTATATATTAATGATGGAGATCTTCATTATTCACAATCCTGCCATAGAAATGCAATGATTGAACAATCTGTTTTATAGTTAATGTTATAAAATGTAAATATCCCGGTGTTTTATCTTTTACATTTAATATAATTTAATAAAGTTATACTTCTGTATTTATGTTTCATCTGTGTGTAAGTTATAATTTGTTTAGTGGCAACTTATCAATACTAATAAATGAATATTAAAACTGGTTTTCTTTCCTTTAATACTAGAAATTTGAATTGAAGATTTCATAACGAGCTTGACTATATTTGTTCTGTCTAGTGTGGAATAGATCTCCTAGCATTTATCTCCCTTTGCCGTCATTTTTTTCTTAGGGGATTCTTTCTAGCTCATCACCGGCTAGAATTATCCAGTGTATTGTCCCCTACCTATTCAGCTGCTTTCTTCACGAAGTATCATGGTACAGTTTTCTATCACTTACAATATCGCGACATTTTAAGCATTAAGAAATATTGCCTTTCTTTTCTCTAACAATAGCATTAAATAGTGCTAGTATTATTTTTTAGTATTATTTCTTTTATCTAATGAACCTTGTGTTAGCCTATATTTCTTGTTGCTTGTAATTCGCTTATCTCCTAGCATAATTTGTATTATTTTCCTTTCTAACATTATTTTATGCTCAAAATACTTTCTATTATGTAATTTTATTAAGCTTAAAACTCTTTAGATTATAGTAAACTCCTCGTCTCTGCCAAGTCTCCATTTTGTATTTCAATGTTTCTATTCCTTTGTCGATGATCAATAAACCTGTGTCAAAATTATACTATGCCTCAGAGTCTTGATTTTCGATGATAGTTTATCCTAGCTGTTCAATGTTTGCACGTTTCTATGAAACAAACACACCCCAAAGACAGCATAATCATTTACAATGTCAACAATTTTTCCTTACAAATGAACCGAATTGCTGGACCCTATTTAAACCAATCTTTAATAATTTGATTTAAATACACTAAAACATTCGCTATATACACAGACAGACTCTTCCGCACAAGAAATTGCAAAGTAATTGTTTCATAAACATATATATAGTTTGGAGTTGGACATTTAAGCTTCAGCAGTAGTGTATCATTGGACATTTTATTTTAGGAAAATTGAAGAACTTACCGAATGGCATCTTCGCAATGATTGGACTGGTAGTAGTAAGGAATTCACTTGCACCAAATTCATTGACGGCGCAGACACGGAAGTTGTAGACGTTATTTTCATACAAGCCTTGAACATCAAAGTTGGTATCCTGATAAAAAACATGTTCACCATTAATTACAAATCAAATATTTAAACATCGCAAAAGATTCATGGTAAAAAAAAATGGGTGCAACTATAGCTGACGCGTCAGATTTCTGTGACTTTGCGTCATCAACGATCGGGCAGGCTGCGGAAGCGCCTAAGTGCTGACGGAATAATATAATTTTTTCTTTCTTTTATCTTATAAAAAACATTGACAAAATTTTACCCCCCCAAAAAAGAAACATTATTTTCACAAAAAAAAGAATGATTTTAATCTATGTATTTTTTCTTTGAATTTATTCGTCTTATATTAGCGCCTGCCAGTCTTCCAGTTAGAGCTTGGCAGTTTGAATGCAGGGCTTGGCTATTGCTAAGAACGGGAGCCCTAACCCTAACGGGAACCCTAAACCTAAACCCAACCTAAACCCTAACACATTTTTCTTTCTTTCTTTTATGTTAGCAAGAAGAAAAAAAGAAAAACAGCGAAACAAATGAAAAAGAAAACATTGACAAAATTCCCCCCACCAAATTTTCTTTCTACACATTTGATTGAAAATGGTTCATTTGACCCCCCCCCCCCACAGTTTGTTTTTATTTTTTATCTATGTATTTTTTCTTTGAATTTATTCGTCTTATGCTATCGCCTGCAAGTCTTCCATTAACGCTTGGCGTTTTCATCTCCGCAACTCTGAGGCGCTTCCGCGACCTGCCCGATCCTTTCCGACGTGAAGTCACGAAGATCTGGTGCGTCATCTATAACAGCACCAAAAAATGTCATTTTAAACTACAGTGTGTCCCACAAAAAACAGCACATTTTAAATCTATAGGCTTTATAAACAATCAAGTAAAAGAAATAAGTTTCTCTTTTTAACTTCAGACTGCCCCACAAGATAAGAGGATATTTTTCCCAATATGTCACCATTCATCAAGGTTACAAGCTACTCGAGAATAAAGGTTTATTCGACGATTAATTTAAATGTATATATGTAATTGTTGGAAATAAAAAAACGGTTGTTATCAATAGAAGTGTAACAGTTACATTACAGATTTATTTCTTCCTTATGTACATGCAATATCTTGGATAGTAATAAGTTGTGATTCGGTTGGCTAAAACAGACATATCTTAACTGGCATAGTGATACAGAGGTGATTAGCGCACCACTGAATATGCGCACTTCTCAGCCTTTTTCTAATTCCCGCCCAGAGAGTTTGGTGCCCAAAATAATCAGTTCCTGAGCAAAATGCCGTAGAGATAATACACTAAAAGCATGCTCTCGTTTCTCGCCAGAAAATGGCAAGACGAAATGGAACCATAGAACTCATTACTCTGTCTTAAGCCTAAGCTTGCCTGCCGAGCAAACTTGCCTTACATGCTTATGTTTCTGTTTTAATTAAACGCTAAATAAAGTAGATTTTATCATAGTTAAGATGTTGATATTTTTATATGGAACTTGGTGACCCCTTTTCTCTTTCAATTCAAGCCAGCTCAGTTAGATAAATACAGGAATGGCCGACTAAACAAAATGGCGATGTTTTGCTCTCCAGCAAGTAAGTCTTCAACTCATACCGACCATGCACTATAGAAGCATTTTTAAAACAGAAGAAAAAACACACATATTACATGTGATACTTAATATGTCCATTCTATGAACAGCTACAAAACGATATAGATAGTCTAGCCAACTGTCACGCACTCTCTGGATGTCTTCAAGCTAAGTATCCTTCCAAGCGTCCACAAACAAGGTTTGTAAGGATTTTATGCCTGTTACATTTTTTCTCCGGAACTGACATTAATGTAATAGTTACCTCCAAACAGTAAAATCTGTTATATTGCGATCTGCACTTTTTAAGGGATATTCGTTTGGTTTAATGAAGAAAGAATTAGCTCTGAACTAAGCAATAATTTGTGGACATGTGAAGCTTTAAAGCCCCCATCTTGTTATGACATTTCATTTCGTGAATGACATGTGCATAGTAAAATGTGTTTGTAAATACACAATGTTAGCCTAAATGTAAATTCTGTATTATTTATAGAGCATCTTGTATATAATGGTAAAATGTGTTTGGAAATACATAATGTTAGCCTAAATGTAAATTATATATTCTTTATAGAGCATCGTGTATATAATGGAAAAATGTGTTTGTAAATACACAATGTTAGCCTAAATGTAAATTCTGTATTCTTTATAGAGCATCTTTGTATATAATAGAAAAATGTGTTTGTAAATACATAATGTTAGCCTAAATGTAAATTATGTATTCTTTATAGAGCATCTTTTTATATAATAGAAAAATGTGTTTGTAAATACATAATGTTAGCCTAAATGTAAATTATATATTCTTTATAGAGCATCTTTGTATATAATGGTAAAATGAGTTTGTAAATACACAATGTTAGCCTAAATGTAAATTATGTATTCTTTATAGAGCATCTTTGTATATAATAGAAAAATGTGTTTGTAAATACATAATGTTAGCCTAAATGTAAATTATGTATTCTTTATAGAGCATCTTGTATATAATAGAAAAATGAGTTTGTAAATACACAATGTTAGCCTTAATGTAAATTCTGTATTCTTTATAGAGCATCTTGTATATAATGGTAAAATGAGTTTGTAAATACACAATGTTAGCCTAAATGTAAATTCTGTATTCTTTATAGAGCATCTTGTATATAATGGTAAAATGAGTTTGTAAATACACAATATTAGCCTAAATGTAAATTCTGTATTCTTTATAGAGCATCTTGTATATAATGGTAAAATGAGTTTGTAAATACACAATATTAGCCTAAATGTAAATTCTGTATACTTTATAGAGCATCTTGTATATAATGGTAAAATGAGTTTGTAAATACACAATGTTAGCCTAAATGTAAATTCTGTATTCTTTATAGAGCATCTTGTATATAATGGTAAAATGAGTTTGTAAATACACAATATTAGCCTAAATGTAAATTCTGTATTCTTTATAGAGCATCTTGTATATAATGGTAAAATGAGTTTGTAAATACACAATATTAGCCTAAATGTAAATTCTGTATTCTTTATAGAGCATCTTGTATATAATGGTAAAATGAGTTTGTAAATACACAATGTTAGCCTAAATGTAAATTCTGTATTCTTTATAGAGCATATTGTATATAATGGTAAAATGAGTTTGTAAATACACAATATTTGCCTAAATGTAAATTCTGTATTATTTATAGAGCATCTTGTATATAATGGAGTGTC
The DNA here is from genome assembly GCA_963556195.1 of Sepiola atlantica. NCBI lineage: Eukaryota > Metazoa > Mollusca > Cephalopoda > Sepiida > Sepiolidae > Sepiola > Sepiola atlantica. Next base: position 25,081,116 of record OY744518.1, read on the forward strand.
TGAAATAGCAGGTGAATGTTTAGCATCGGATAGGATGCCCAATCCCCAGCAAAAACAAAAAGATGAGAAAATTGAAAAAAAAGAGATAAATTCCGTATTCTTTATTAAGCATTTTATATTTAATGTAAACGTCATTCAAACCGCTTCCATATTAAACCAGATTAAATTCCAAACTGACTTTTAAAAGAATAACTTTCCCAAAGTAGAATCGTCATTTCATCGACTAATGTTAGCAAAATCTAGTAATAACTGGAATTAAGAACTTTATAAAATTTTACTAGTGATATTTCATTGGACGGAAGAACAACAAGAAAAGAATCTAGGGGGACAAAAACTATGTTGTTGCTTACAAAATTTAATTCACAATATATATTTAAGAAAATATTCTAGCAGTAACTTAAATCCAACTTCTAATTATTTTTTTTTTAGCCTCGACACCGGGCGAGTGGCTTTCTGGTGTTCTGTTTTCTATCTCCTAGCTTCTTAGTCTCGGACCTTCATGGAGGAATTTCTATCCCCTTAAATATCCCGATATTTTAGGCATCTTTGTTTTTACCTTTTTCGATTAGTAATACAACCTGGGTTTAAACTATGCTATGCCTCAGAGTCTGGTTTGTCAATAAGAGTTTAGGCTAGCTGCCCGACGGTTACAAGCAGTCTTAAGAATGTAATTACACAGTGACAAGAATAATGAACTTTTTTTGGTAGTAATTACCTTGCAACATGTTGAAACAGTCAACCAATAAGGTTTCGTAGTTTCCTGGCGTTCAATAATGTAATGTGTAATTTTAGCACCACCATCTTCTTTCGGGGCTTTCCAGGATAAGCTGCAAGTACTTTTGGTGATGTCTGATACATTGAGAGGGCCTTGCGGCGGACTTGGAGCACCTGAGAGAAAAAAATAGGTAAATTATCAGAATCTTCATGTTATCAAATATAACATGCATGTATACACGTATATAATGCAAAGAAATATAGTAAATTTAATAATAACAGAAATCACAACTACGATTGTGTTATTTCGGCAGAATATAAAATTTCCTTCTTGCCATCTGATAAAATTAACCAAAGAGATTAAGGTAAAGAGAATAACGAAACATTTTATATATTGTTGTGGACCTGGGTAAGGCCGAATGAATGACACAGGAACACATGGTTTAAATGAACAAAGGTATATATTATATAATAGAAAGAAAAGAGATACAAGGAGATGTGCTCTCAACCGCCATTGCCGGTTTGCCTGGGAAGAAGAGAACAAGTGTCACGTGCTTCCCGTATTTATAAGGTGGACGAGTCCATCAGCTCTCCGTAGGTAGGTACGGCACCATAACATATATACACAGATTTTAAAATATACTTACTGACAATTTTCAGGTTGAATGATGTTGAAACATTACCGCTGTCATTTCCAAGTTCCAGTGTATATTTAGCACTGTCATCTTTGTTAGTGTCTAAATACCAGAGGTAAAAACATTAGAAAAATTACATTTTGGGATAGAATAAAAGAATATATTTTACACTCAAAACATAAAACAAATATATCAAGAAAAATATATTTCCTATATTATAAAATATGTAATATTATATATATATATATATATATATATATATATATATATATATATATATAAAATAGAAAACTAAAAGCGAACTTTTAGGAAAGGTAAAACCTATTGTGAAAAGCATACAGCTCAATATACCGGATAGAGCAGATAGATAGATTGTTGCATCCACGAACGAACCCTCTATTGGACTTTTTACCCTCTGGATTGTATCTATTTTGACCGCACCTGAAGACAGTGGTTTCTTGAGTTTAACTTTGAAACCTCTTAATTCATTTATCGTGCCTTCTAACGGCCTACCTACAAACCACTTTCTCCGCTGGACTTTTTGATTTTTTTACAATCGGACACTTGCTTGCATTCGGGCAGCTTTTTGCCTCGTTTTTTTTCCGCACAATCTTTGTTTTACTTTTTCGCCAACTTATCTATCCCAGCAATTTCCTCTGATCATAAGATTTTGATCTTTGAAAAGCCTGGCTTAAGGAAAAAATTAATTAAATAAATTGATTTTTTGTGGAATATACCTTGCATTGAGCAACTGAATTGAAAAAAGATCTGCCTCCGTTGCTTTTCTAATTCCTTTTCATCCTTATATATATATATATATATATATATATATATATATATGAAAAAGTATATTATTTATGTGTTCATCAACGTTTCGTCTTTATTTATAAGACTTTCCCAGGATGAAGATAACTGAAGAAAAAAACTCACAGATGCATCTATTTGATTTGCCTGAAAGTGGCGAGCTTAAGCTAGTTTCAGACAAATAAAATTGATGCTTACATGATTTTTTTTTCTTCATTTTTCTTCATCCTGAGGAAGCCTTACAAATAAAGACGAAACGTTGATGAACACATAAATAATATACTTTTTTGGCTTTCCTATTTCATTTTCCATAACGTTGGATCATTTTATCCTTATCTTTATTCATATATATATATATATATATATATATATATATATATATATATATATGATTTTTAAAGAACGATAATCTTGCTTGCTTGTTTGCTTGTACATTGAGGTTTTAGATTGAAGGAGGAGTGGAAAACGAAAAAAGAAGGGGTTGGAGAAGAGAAATAGAGAAAAGAAATTGGTTGAAGAATGTGAAAAAGAGGGAGTTGGACTAGTAATTAAACGAGAAAGAGTAAGAGATTTATGTACATACATAAATAACGTAAATAAAGAAGTAAAGAAAATTATTAAAGTAGCAATAATAGTGGCAGCGATTCAGGATATAAAATCTATACAGGAATGCACAATGTACCGCCTAGTTTAAATACAAATACTTTTATGGTGATTTCTACAGTTCTATGTATTTATTTCCCTCCTGTCGTAGGAAGAGGTGGCACAAGGCCGGAAGGTGGGGTTATAAGGGCAGTGCAGAAGAGGTAGTGCAATCTGGCCCCTTGAAAATTGCCTAAGCAGCCCGGTCGGCATTCCCTGGTGAAAACGCCTCAGACAGTTAGTTATAAACTAACACCTTTCCAAAGTGAGAAGGCAAGGCCTGGAAGGATGGACTTCTTAGTACTGAACTGAACAAACACCACAGCCTGACTAGAAAAAAGGCGGCAGACTGAGTGTCAAGGACGGATCCTCAACTGGTATGTTAGGCGTAAGAAAGGAAGCGGTTTTCTTCATCTTCAGTTTCTTCCGAATTTTACGAGGATCTTTAAATCAATAAGCTCAATTTTGAAATGAAATAACAGGAAAAAGGTTTGCTTTATTCTATCAATATAAACTCTATTCTATAAAAGATATTTGTGTTTTCTATTATTAAAGATAAATCAAGAGAGGCGCGAGAGCGCTCTATCCCTTAATAGACCTCATCAATGGCCTATGCTGGAAATCTCATTTCTTTAATCAATCATAACTAAAAAACCAATAAACCAAATTAGTTAAAACTTTGAACAAAATTTTTATTTGAGAGATTCTATAAGTGTGTAGAATTTAAGCATCATTAGTCAAGGCAACCCAGAGATCCAGAAAGTTCAATCATGAAATCATGTTATCTGTGTGTACGTACGTACGTATGTGCCACCATGTATCTCATCAACTATTTGATGGATTCAGCTGATTTTTGGCAGAGATAGAGGTTCTATGGTCTAGTTGATGGCATTTTAATTTCAGTTTACCATATACCTTAGTTTTTCAGAAAATTCCAAAAAACCTTATGAGAAGGCATTGTATTGAGGCATAGCCTTTACAAAAGTAGTGACATTCCATGATAAATGCCAGTATACTGAAATCATGTGCCCTTAATAGGTTTTAGATGCAAATTCATATACACTAAATGTACAAAAGCAAGGAAATTCCAAAATTTTTACACTTTTATTGTCATTAAGGGTATGACTACATATCAACCAAACCATTTCATTATCATATCACTACAGTATAAATCTCTATGCATGAGTGGATGAAGTGTGTGAGGTGCTCTGAAGAAAAATTCCTACCAGTAAAATACATAGCTCTGTTGTGCTCGCATACCCTTAATGACAATAAAAGTGTAAAAATTTGGGAATTTCCTTGCTTTTGTACATTTAGTGTATATGAATTTTCATCTTAACCCTATTAAAGGCATATGATTTCAGTATACTGGCATTTTTCATGGAATTTGAATAGGAAATATATATTTTCATCATAAATTATTCACTACAAGTCTATACTATTTCACATTTATTTGTAACTGAGTCATCTTTTTGCATCGATAACTTATTAATAATTTATTTTAATTTCATAGACGTAGTTATGTTTTATGAGAAATATTCTTATCATATTGTTTTTAAGTATTTTTATTGTTTTAATATTTTCAGGTATATTTAACATATTTTATGTTGTAACTAAACGTTTAACTAAGTTTTTAATATATAAACACATTATTGTTACTTGAAATATAAGGTTTGAAAATAAAACTAGAAAAGAAAACTATAGCGACATCAGATAAATAATACGTCATCACATCTAAGCGAGTCAATTGTTCTAAATACATTTTTAATGGTCATACTAACATATGAACAAGGCAATTATTATAGTCATCTCCTATAAAAGTAGAAGAAACAGTTTCATTAAAAATACTGGGATCAAATTGAAGAGCTTACCTTTCAAAACAATAATAACATAGTCATCAAAGACTGATATTCTCACACGGTCACTCTCGGGCACTTCTTTGCCATCCTTTTTAAGCTGGAAGTTGAATGGACCAGATCCACTGAATGGAACCTTCAGTTTAAACTGATCACCAACCTGGCAGATTTGATCATTGAATGTTTTGTCAAATTTAGGAGGAGCTGGAAAAGAAAAAGTATAAAAAAAATATTTAAAGCAATCTGTAGTGAAATTCTTTCTTAAATTGATTCCTTGCAATTATAACAATGAGAAAGTTATCAGATAGAAAAAGTAGAATATTTCGTACATGTTTAATAAATATTAATTCATTTTTATGAAATAATTAAGAAATACTAATTTTTTATAACTGATTTCTATAAAAAAATAAGAAATGGTAATTTATATAGTTGATTTTTATACAAAAATATTAACAATACTGATTTATGTAACTGATGTTTATGTCTTAAATTATTATTGAATGTGCTCCGATGAACTCGCTGTTCTGGTGGCCCCTCGGCGTAAATACACTCGACCAACCCGACAATCAGCTGAATCCCATCCATTCACTGTGGAGCTTCCCAGATGCCGGAGAACCTTCTACTCCAATAGCGTATCTCCTCGAGCTGCCGGCCTTTGGAACTTCCTCCCTGCTTCCCGTTTCCCCGACTGTATCGACATGCAGAAATTTAAAACTAATGTGAACAAGCATCTTGCTGCACAACTCCAAATTTAGGATGACCTCAAAAACTTTCACCCTAATTCTCAGTAGCCCCTTACGTCTACAGTGGCAACTTGCCTTGTTTGGGGTTAACTTATTAAAAAAAACAAAAAAAAAGAAGAAAATTCCAATTTTGATGGAAATCCATTAAATGCTTTTGACTCTAGAAAATACTGTTATGGGTCTTAAGAAGAAAGTAAAATTTGTGGAATCTTCTTTAATTTATGTCTAATAACCATAGATCGAATTGCATACAGAAGTATCGGAATTTTCAAACAACCCTTGAAAATACTCCAAAAAAATTGACAATTTGGGAATATCTATTAATTAATGTTTATTACCTTCGGTTAGAATTCCATCAAAATAGGAGGTATCTGAATTTTCACAATAGGGTTCAAGCCTCCTTTGCCCCCTTTAATTAAAGTAACACACCCTTGCATCTAGCAGCTGTGATGCAAATTTATATTGATCGCTCAATTAGTTTTGGAGTTTACCCAACACAAAAGATATACAAACATATACACATACAAACAATTATATATATAGAAAAAAAAAGTAAAAAATTGTTTCAAAATAAAAATGCCACTTATTAAAGTAAATATAACCCACATTACACACCCTTGCATCTAGCAGCTGTGATGCAAATTTATATTGATCTCTCAATTAGTTTTGGAGTTTACCCAACACAAAAGATATACAAACATATACACATACAAACAATTATATATAGAGAAAAAAAAAGTAAAACATTGTTTCAAAATAAAAATGCCACTTATTATCCATTTTTCATGATGTTAAAAATTAAACAAAGTTGACAATTGAATCAACTTTTACCTTTAACAGTAAATGCACAGGAACAGCTGGATTTCCCAAGGTTATTGATGACATCACATGTAATATCGCCAGCATCAGAAGCTTCGACATCTGACAATGTGAGTGTGTATGCATCTCCATCACGTTTCACTGCTGCCCTTTTGTTGGTACCAACTTCGACACCATTTTTGTACCTAAATCGTAGCATAAACTCAAAATTAATTCTTTCATCCAAATAAATTGTAATACTATTTGTTCTCTTGTTTATGAATAAAATGAATTATTTGCATAATTTTGGTTATGCGGACTACATTTCTCATCTTGCGTGTTATAACAACGTTTCGGTTTGAAAAATTACAATCATTTTATTATGAATTTGCAAACTTTTTCAGATTTTTGTTCATAATTCATTTTATTTCTGAATTTTTGAGATGAGGATTGATAATTTGCATATTTTTGGTTATTTGGACTACATTTCTCATCTTGAGTGTTATCGTCACAACGTTTCGGCTGCTGTTACCTCCAACCTTCTTCAGGTGTATCTCTTCGAACTCGGGAATATTTCTGTCGAACTCGGGAATCTGGACGGAATTTCGAATGGAACCATTTATTCAATCCATGGTAATAGCATTCTCTGGTTCCGTCAGCCATGATTGGGAGAAGTCTTCAGTAATTCACAATTCTTCGTATTGCGGTGCAGCGGATATAGTACTAAGTTAAATTCAGTTCCAAGTGATAGTCATCTGAAGGTTGAAGGCTCAATCCTCAGTGTGGGCGATTCAAAGACTTGTGAATTACTGAAGACTTCTCCCAGTCATGGCAGACAGAACAAGAGCATGCTACACCCGTGGATTAAATAAAGGGTTCCATTCGAAATTCTGTCCAGTTTCCCTAGTTCAACAGAAATATTCCGGAGTTCGAAGAGATACACCTGAAGAAGGCCGGAGGTTACAGCGCCTAAAACGTTGTGATGATATCACCCAAGATGAGAAATGTAGTCCAAATAACCAAAATTATGCAAGTTATCAATCCTCATCTCAAAAATTCAGAAATAAAATGAATCATGAACAAAAATCTGAAAAAGTTTGCAAATTCATCATAAAATGATTGTAATTCTTCAAACCAGATTTGGGTAGTGATATTTTTCTATTTTTATACAAAATTTTATATTTTAAAATTGTATATTTTTATACAAAATATAAAATTTTAATTTAGTGACATTCTAAAAATGGCAACATGTAACAAAAGATCAGTTTAATGTTTCACATAAATAATATTCACCGAAGAAAGAATTTCAGGCTATTGTTTTTGTCGCAGATTTATTGTTTTGAGCAAAATGTACATTATTTGAATTCGTCATTATTCTGTTAGAAAAACTTGACAAAAATATGTGTGTTTGAAGTTATTATTATCAGAAGAAGTAATTTTCGTAGCAATTATCAATCATGACAGAGTCGATGCTCTAACCTTGACCCAAGCATATACCTTGTAACACCTTGTCAACAATTCTTTATGACGATTTCCACAGTAACGGCTCATTATGTGTGTAAAACGTAATGGTTGAGGCTGTGAGAGTGACATTATCTCATTGCAATTATTTTCATATTGATATCTGCATGGAGTTTCTTGGTGTTTGAGTTCGCATTTCAAATCAAATGGCTATAAACAATTATTTGCATCAAAAGAACAGGTTACTATAAGCAGATAATAAACATAACATTCCAATGTTCCTACTTTTCATAGGATAACAATAGTTCTTTAGTCACAATGTAATTGATGTCCTTTTTCTATTTAAGGGATACGATTATATTTTTAGTCTTCCTCAGCTATCTTCGCATGAGTGCATCCCCATTGCGCAAAAGAGTGATGAGCATATTTATTGCCTGTCAATGATGATTTTAAAAACATTTGTCACTGGCCATAGGACTTGTACAACATCCAGCCCTCGAAGTAGGCAGGCAAATACAAATATAATTTCTTTAATATACCAACTAGGGTTCAATGACTAAAATACTTTGATAAAAACAATCAAGAGTAAGGTGCAAGTCTGATTGTAATTGATGAAAAATATTGGTCATTCATATCAGAAAAGTGAAAAACATGAACAATTACGCTCGTGTGAGTAGAAAAAGAGATGAGTTAAAAACTTATGATACAAATAATAATAGTGAGAGTTTTCATGAATAATTTTAAAATAAACTGAAGTTCAAACTTTGTTAATTTTTCTAGTATTTATTCAATGATGAGGGTTATTCAAATTAGAATTAAATAAATTCAACTTGTAATAAATCGTGACAGTATAGAGAGATGTGTTCAGAACAGGAGACTTCAATGGTATGGCTATGTTGAAAGAATGGATGAGAGTTCTTGGATTAGTAGATGTAGAACAGTTGATGTAGCGGGTTCAGTTCACAGGGAAAGGTCAAGAAAAATATGGGAAGAAGTGATGATGGACTTGAAAGAAAGAGAGATAAATAAAAACCTGGCCAGAGATAGTTTAGTTCGGGAGTTAATTTCTTAAAGTCGTCCAAGACATGCTAGTGTGTAAAACGGGCGTAAAACCGAATATGATGATGATGAAACTTGTAGATATATACCAGCGAAGTTCCGGATCTGGTTTTCCATGTACTTCCACGGTGAATGCTGCTTTGCCTCCAATTGGTGCAGTGCAGTTCATCAGTTTACGAGTGAATTCTGGGATAGTACCAACTGGAATTGGAAAAATAAAACCATTTTTTAACTGCTGCACAAGTTAAGATAGAAATAGAAGACAGTGAATAACTCTTGTAAATGATTTGTTTTTAAGTTTTGTTTCAAATTTTAAAAATATGTTATATGGAAATATCTTCTAGAACAAATGAAGGAACAATGTATAATAAACACTTTTTTCTCTTTTTGAAAAGAAGGTTTTCATTGTGTAACGATTAATACTGTAGATAAAACAAGGTTGTGGCCAGGAAAGCTTTAATAAGTTATTACTGTAATACACAGTTAAATGATGACATCAAGAAGTTTGAGGTGTATTAAAGTGTTATAATAAAAAGGGGAGATAATAAGTTTTTAATACCACACATGTCAAAATCAATAAATAGCAATAATTATTACTAGCAGGACCCGTGTAAATTACACGAAATGATGTTTTCAATACTAATTATCTTGTTCCTAACCTATACATGTTTGAATAAAATATAAGATTTGACTTGTATATTTATTTTAAAACGTGAACAATACATGAAACAATTTACAAAACTTCTTTATATACAATATTTCTAGTGGAGGTAATATTTCGACGACTAAACCTTACTTTGTAAATGCTTTAGATTAAATTAAATTTAGCTCCAATTCATGAGTAGCATACAAAGATTCGGAAGGTCGTTGCTTTTGATCTAAGCGGGACACACAAAATAACACACATGCTATCGTATTAATATGTGTCTTCCCGGTCGTCCCCTCTCTACCTCCCTCCCACCCCCTCCTTCGATGTAGAAAAAAAAAGTCTTAAAGGTTGGTTAGGATTCAACTATAAACTAGTCAGGCTGACATCAAAAACCGACGTCAAAATCCTATGTCGCTAACCGTTGCACTAAAGGAAAATAATTGAAAATATTATGAAAATTAGGTGATTTGAATGCTTTTCCAAATCTAGATGCGGCACACATGCGCAGAGCTTTTGATGTAAGCGTGATACAAGAACACATGCGCTATCGTATTAATATATAGATTCTAAATTTGATCAATAGTTCTCGAGATACTAAATAAAATTCACCCAAGGTAAAACACTTAATCAGCAATTTGAACCTTAAAAATCACTTTGATAAATAATACGGAAACTTCAATACAGATGAGACCTAAATATCAAACATTGACTACTTACCGACCTTGTCCTTGACCTTAATAGGTCCACTGGATGGACTTGGGTCACCTGGCCCAGCTGCATTGATAGCACTAACACGGAATTCCTGTTCGGAATTCTCTGGCAAATTTGAGACTGTATAGTTTGTGTCAATGACAGGGTAGTCATTAACCTTTACCCATTGATTGGTGAGAGGATCTCTCTTTTCAATTAGGTAACCTGAAATTAAAAAAATTGCATGAGATTTGATATTCATTCTTGAGCAGAAGACATTTTATTACTTAATATATGGAAATTAAATGCTGTAATTTGGGGACACTTTTCAGTTTTATATTTCAACTGTTTTCATTGTTTTTATTTTAGTTTCCATTCGACTAGATATTAAAGAGAAATAAAAAATAATGTTTCAAATTAGAGATTTTGTGATGTATTAATAGAAAATATGACCAGAAAAACCATGAAAAATTGCAATGCAGACAAAAATTTATTTGATTCCTCGCCCCACCATGAGAAAACTAGATGTATTATGTTTTATATAGTCTAATATAGTTGAATTGTTGCTATTCTAGGGTTAGTTGAATTGTTGCTATTCTAGGGTTAGTTGAATTGTTGCTATTCTAGGGTTAGTTGAATTGTTGCTATTCTAGGGTTAGTCGAATTGTTGCTATTCTAGGGTTAGTTGAATTGTTGCTATTCTAGGGTTAGTTGAATTGTTGCTATTCTAGGGTTAGTTGAATTGTTGCTATTCTAGGGTTAGTTGAATTGTTGCTATTCTAGGGTTAGTTGAATTGTTGCTATTCTAGGGTTAATTGAATTGTTGCTATTCTAGGGTTAGTTGAATTGTTGCTATTCTAGGGTTAGTCGAATTGTTGCTATTCTAGGGTTAGTTGAATTGTTGCTATTCTAGGGTTAGTTGAATTGTTGCTATTCTAGGGTTAGTCGAATTGTTGCTATTCTAGGGTTAGTTGAATTGTTGCTATTCTAGGGTTAGTTGAATTGTTGCTATTCTAGGGTTAGTTGAATTGTTGCTATTCTAGGGTTAGTTGAATTGTTGCTATTCTAGGGTTAGTTGAATTGTTGCTATTCTAGGGTTAGTTGAATTGTTGCTATTCTAGGGTTAGTTGAATTGTTGCTATTCTAGGGTTAGTTGAATTGTTGCTATTCTAGGGTTAGTTGAATTGTTGCTATTCTAGGGTTAGTTGAATTGTTGCTATTCTAGGGTTAGTTGAATTGTTGCTATTCTAGGGTTAGTAGAATGCAAGACTAAAAAGAAATGCATTGTTATTCTTGGTTTGTAATATATATATATATATATTAATGTATATTCAAAAACAAACTAAAAAAATGACTGTTCTCATTAATTTGTGGGCTAGAATGATGTCTTTAATACATGTGTGTGTGCATACCTGATTTGCACAACTCGTTTTTGTTACGAGTTCTTTCTTTTCTCCTTCACTGTTTATTTCCCCTTTTCTAATTCTATTTAACTATACAAATTCCATCTACATATCAATTTACGTCCTAAACATTCCCTAATTCTGATTGCATTTTTCATTTTTTTTTTTACCTCAATTTGTGGATAATTGTGTCATCTACGACTTTGAAATTTCTTTCATTTTAAAGTGCGCATTGTTAAGGCTTTCAAACGTATAATAATGGCTATCCACCACACAATGAATCTAGCAAATGTAATCACAAATATAAAGCAAACATCTTGTTCTTACCAGTAATTTTGCTTCCACCATCTTGCCTTGGTTTGTCCCATTTAAGTTCAACGAAGCTGCGTCCGACATTCGTAGCATAAGGTTGGGAGCAAGAAGAAGGTTTGACTGTGGGCAGATAGATAGATGGAGAGACAGATAAAAATAGAGAGAGCAATACATAGATAGACAGATAGATTGATAAACAGATTGACAGATTGTTAAATAGATTGGCATATTAATATACGTTTCATACAGAAGAATGTCTTATTATATAAGCATAAGCACTTACCGAACTTGGGTTTACATATAACGGAACCTGTACTATCACTAGGTTCACCGAGGCCGGCTATGTTCTTAGCTCTAACTCGGAATTCATATTCACCATCTTTACTCAATCCATCGACTGTAAAATATAAATTAATAATTTCAGAAAAAAAAAATGGTTAATGAAACACAAACATGAAACTAGAATAAGAAACGAATCTGAACAGGAAGCAAAGAATATTGGATTTATTTTTATAAGAGGTGTTCTTGTATATCTAGTTTTCTCAATTGCGTACACTAAACCAATAAATAATTGAATTTAATAAAAATTTATTAATTTTAATGTCTCCTAATAACTTTGTCGATCAGGTTGGTCGGTAACTTTTCAGGTTTATACAATAAGTCTTAATACGAGTGTGTGGAAAAAGTTTTGTGCGCTTTGTTAAAAGTATTGGACGGTGTGGACGTGTCTGCCACATCCACCCTATTGTTCAGACTTTACTCCATCTGACTATAATCTATTCTGATCAACACAACATTTTATGAATGGTCACTGATTTGAGTCTTTCAATGAAATTGAAGAAGCCTGTGAAGAATTTTTTTAGTTAAAGATGAAGGATTTACTTTGACCAAATCTACAACCTTGAAGGTTGTTGGCAGAAGTTTTGGACAATTATGGTCTTTTTTTTGAAGAAAAGTATTGTTTTTGACTACATTTGACTTGACTTGAGTCATCCTATGCCAGTAGGTGTAGGTGAAACGTTGACAAATTCCGAGCTCCAGAGATGGTGCTGTGACTTTGTCATGGTTTTTCTCATGGCTGGATATGTATAAGGATCACGACACCTATATACGTATACAGAGCCTGGTATTCCCAAACGGTCACCCATCTGGTACTGACCAGGCTCAACGTAGCTTAACTTTGGTGATTTAAAGGGAATCAGTGTGTCAAGATTATTATGCCGTATATAAATTTTACCGGCCTATTTGGCATAATGGTTTGGCTAATAGGGCGGGAGACCAAGATTCAATCCTCGGTCAAGTCATACCAAAGACCCCAAAAATGGTATTTGATGCCCCCTTGCTAAACACTCATCATTATAATGTGAGGATCAAGGGTAAGTGGAGTGATGCTGGAAAAGAAGTGGCGCCCTCCCCTACATCTCGATGTAGTAGCTAATAAAAAAGAAGCTTTTCGGTCGCCCTCGACTATGGTCAAATAAATTTATGCATAATAAATAATTTAAATAATTTAAAATGTCACACACACAAGTTTTACTCAACCTAAAAAGGTCAAGATTTATTATTTAGTGCAGGGGCGGTCGAACCTCCGGCCTGCGGGTCACATCCGGCCCGCGAAGGCTTAGCGTCCGGCCCGCCACCCTGCTATGCTTTATTATTGCAATCCGGCCTGTGCACCTCCCAGTAAAACTCATATCACTTTGTGACATAGACGTAAAAGTAGGTTTCGATTAAGATTTACAGTGGGATGAAAATGTATAAATATCAGCGAGCGATGATGCATGTGTATTTCATTTTTCTTTAACTATTAATTTCAAATCCTTGGCCTGAGATAAAAATAGAAAAAGAGAAAGAGAGGGGCAAAGAGGAAACGAGGGACGAAGAAAGGGCATGAAACAGAGAACTTATGTGAGGTGTGTCAAAGCGAATGCTGGATCAACTTGCTACTTCCCCCGTCATTATTTTTTTATGATTCCAAAATGGCCCTTCGTCGGCGCCTTTTATAACATCACATACAGAAGTCTCATGAGAAAAAAGTATCAGATTTGTAGAGTGTTCAATGCAATTTTTGTACAATTTATTCATGTAAACAAAATATAGTAATTCTGAGATTTCGTTTTTCACTCTGGCCCACGATCTCTTTCCAAAAGTCTCATCTGGCCCTCACTCTGAAAAGGTTGCCCGCCCCTGATTTAGTGTGTCGATCTGCACAATCATCCGGAATTATTGTTTTTCTTTTTTCTTTGTACCTTTTCTTTCTTTTAAATATCTAATCTGAAAGCTCCCAATACTGTCCATTTAATCCTTTTTTATACAAACATCACAAAATCTATTAACATGATTTAACAATTAGTTACATCGATTCTTGACATTTTTCGGCAAATTGTACCTTACATTCTCACTGAAGCAGCTCGGATGTTTATTAGAGTGAGCGATCAAATTGCTTTTTCTCTTTGAAATTTTTTTTTTTAAATATTAAGCGTCAAATTTTAAAGCAGTCAATTAGATCATCTTGCATTCTGTCTTCTAAAATTGTTTGATAGCCAACATTTAAAAAATAAAATTTGAGAAAATGATTAGCTATAAAAAAACAAAATTAAGAAATAATTTTCTAAAGACTAAATATAATGTGTAAATTAATATTCGGCAATCATGAAATACAGTTAACAGCTGAGAAATCGAAAACAAACAAAGTATACCATAAATAACTTTTACCAAACGCAATACTTTCTTTTTACCGACCTGCATAGTTTTACTGTTCTGAAAGTGTTTTAAAATTTTATTTTTATTTTAATATAATATTTCGTAAATATCTTGTTTTTTTTTTGGATACACTCAGAATTTAATATGGCCGACCAATCTCTGCTATTGTTTCATTCTTTCAAAAGAGTTTAAAAAAATGATTTACCTTACCACTAACCTTAAGTACGACTGGCACCCCAAACAGGTTTAGTCGTAAGGTAAGCATTTATATTTTACTATTTTTAAGCCTGAAATTAGCGACCATCTTCCAAAAAATCGACCTCCATTTTATTTTTTTTAAATGCCTACTTTAGTATATATATATATATATATATATATATATATATATATATATATATATATTTATTTATTTATTTATTTATTTATTTTGGTACAGAAAAATTAGTACAACATTCGTACCATCGGTTTCAAGCACAGAAGGACTTAGCCATCCAGCTCTGTTCAGCTTCTGTTGTCATCTGTTTCGGAAATGTGAAGTCATGTGCCACTCTCGTTTGAACGCGTTATTTGCTTAGAGTGTTATGTATGTTTGTTTAAATTTAGTGTAAGGAAGGTTTAATAAGGTTTGAAAAAAAGGGGAGGGGTGAAAAGTAACAGTTGAGATTTAAACCGGAGAAGATTTAAAGAGATATAAAAAAAAATAAAAAAATATTTCTATATAAATCCCGTGAGGCAATACTATGAGTATAGTATATTTGGCCGTTACTGTTTTGGGGTTTAATGATGTGTCTTCTAAAGGAATTAGGGAGAGAAAATGGGTTTAAGGATTATATTTAGGGAGAGATAAAAAGGTTAAAAGGAATAGCATTAATTAAATTCAAGTTTAAATCCTGGATTAAAGGACTTTTAATCAATCCCAAAGGAATCTAAATAACGTAAGTTATAAAGATATGTTCATGGCATTTAAGCTACACATGTGTGTTCACAGCACCACCAATGTTCAGCGTGGGTGACTTTGGCACGATTCGAACCCACGACCACAAAAAATATGTAATATATATATATATATATATATATATATATATATATAGGGTGGGCAAAAATAAGGGTCCTATTTTTAAAAATTCATAACTTTTTTATTTATTGATTTTTTTTTTTTTTTTTAGAATAAGTAAAGGACCCCTTCCGAAGCAAGCATGAGCCGTATTAGCCCTAAGGAACGTACCCTCATTTAGAAAACATTATTTTTGCTTAAAAAACTCAAAACAGTGTAAAAAACAATACTTTAGTTTTTGTAAGTTTTAAGAAGTGTTTTTCGGCTAAAATTTGTTTTGTTTATTTCAAAAAATCTCGGAAGGGTCAGTCTACACACACATAAAGTTTGGTGAGTTTAACTTTTATTTTGTGGAAGTTATTCAAATTCAAGTTATTCAAATTTAAAAATAGGACTCTTATTTTGGCCCACCCTGGTGATTCATGTCACTTCACTTAGCTATTTAAAATGTCATTTACAATTGAAGAGCGAATTTTTATTGTTATTCATATGGCCAAATTTGATGAATCTCCCACACTTGTTGAAAGGCAATGGAAACGTGATGTGAACAGAAAGCCTCCTTCGCACAGCCCCATAATCAATCAAATATGCTACAAAGAGTCGCAAATTCCTTGCAAAAAAGAATGGAGCTATGCATGCAGAACGAAGGTGAAAATTTTGAAAATTTGCTGTAATATAAAACTCCCATAAATGAATTTGTTGAATAAAATTTCTGTTTTGTATTACCGTATTTTTTAACTTTAGAATTTCAAAAATAAATAGCTAAGTGACTTATGAATCACCCTGTATATAGGGAGATTAGGAAGTCGATCTTGGGTTTATTTTCGGCAGACTAGTAACTCTCGCTTCCCTTATTGTGTCCTTCAGGCCTCACATTCCATGAGCAATGTTTTTGACAAAGAGGGAAGTATTGCTGTTTTCTGGATAAGAATCTATCCATTAAACATTTATCGTTGGCTAGTTTTTGACATTGAAGTAGTATTTTTTAGCTCCTTACTTTAAGTGGCTTCATACTTTGTCTAGCGATTTCCATAATATATATATATATATATATATATATATATATATATATAAAGATTCTTTTATTTAAATGTCAACATTACTTTCATATGAACATTTATTTATGAATGTTTTTATGAATAAATTCATTATTGGATTTTCTTTTCTACCTGTAAATCTTGAATCTTTAACAGCAAATTCGTTGGCCGGTTTCCATTTCTTGCTTCCAGCTTCCTTGTATTCTACAATGTATCCTTGGATTTTCTTGCCACCATCTTCTTTAGGACGAGTCCAAGCAAGACTGACGGATTTATCATCAACATCCAGAATTTCTGGCACCCCAGGAGATCCAGGAGTTGCTATAAAAGAGAAAAAGAGAAAAGAAGAATCCATTAAGTAAGTTTTTGCTGAAATCAAAGTAGAGTTAATTTGGTCATCTAATGACATTAGCAGTGGGTTAACAGATTCAGAGAACTTACGAAACTATGAAAAAACGAAATGTTGAAAAGAATGGTTATAATGAAATTCGGTTTACTAAAATAGTTGGTAGGATTTTTTGTAAACCAAAATTAAATCACAAGATAGAACCAACAATTGGAGATGTTTATTGAAAACATAAAAAAAAGTCAAAAGAATGTAAAAAACGAAATTTGTTAGAGCGATAAAACGACTGACGTGTTTACCCAATAAGCTAGGGTCCAGGACAACAAACTGTAGCGATCGGCCGACTCGGTGATCAGCAGGTAGGAATAAAGTATCAGCGAAATCATGGGGTTATATTGAAATGGTTAGCTCCCAAAATGGCTGTCAAATCTATCAATTAGTTTTATTTGACTTAGCAAGCGGTGATAGGGCAAATTAATCAACCGTATTAATTTGTTGTTTGATTTTTTTTTTAATAATTTTTATTTTGCAAATATGAATTTGTTTTCCTTTATTTTCTTTTAATTTTTATTTTGTAAAAATTAATGTTTTTTCGGATTTTTGCGAATTATTCCATTGTGCAACTTATCTGTCGTATAAAAGACAATTTCTTCGGCAATATTCCAAATCGAATATGCCATTATTATTATGTTTGATTTGTAATATATTTCCATTTTATTTTTTATTAAAAACACTGTTTGATTTTATTATTTGTTTTTTAAAAAACAAATCATACCCTCTTTTAACCCTACCACTAACCCCAAGTACGCGAGGCAACGCCCCCCCTCAATCTCTCCGAACGAACCGAGAAAGAAAGAAAGAAAGAAAGAGAGTAGTTTCTACCCAGACTTAGAGTAAGTGGTATGATTAAGGGAACCTTTTTTTTAGGTTGCTTAAGAACGCTAATATGTAATCGTAATTTGGGATATTTGCAAAAATAAAAATGAGAAGAAAAAAAATCCGTAAAAATCAAGCAGTAAATTATTATTTTCAAAATGATCCGCAAAAATACAATTGAATCGGCAAAAAAAAAATCGGTAAAAAAAAAATCGTCAAAAAAAAAAAATCGGCAAAAAAAAAAATCGGCAAAAAAAAAAATCGGCAAAAAAAAAAGGAAGCAAAATTTGTATTTGTAAAATAATCCGCAAAAATCAGAAGAAAATGAATACTGTGTATTCTCTTGTAAAATAACATTAGTTTTCCCATCTTTTCATTCTTTGGGATATTTTCCTGTATTAAAGACTAACAAAAAGTAAACCAGCCGACTAGGAAGAACGATCAATACAAGTTAACAGTAAAAAATATCCCGGGCAAAAAAAGGGAAGTCACTCTTCCAAAACTACAGATTCCAAAACATGAGTTATATCCCTTACACACGATTTTAGAACGCTTATTATTACCACCGTCACGTTATAGAAGTGGCTTCTTATACAAAGGTTATCAGTTATATTGCTATCTTCTAATATATCATGTCTCCCCACTGGACACGTACATGAAACAAGAAAGACCAAATTAAAGCTACTTTCTAAGCCAAAAAGGCTAAATGAAAAAAAAACTGCGTTCATAGGATTAAGTGGAATGGATGGGTTGAACCGCTTTCCTGACAGGAAGCTGGTCATGTTGCGATTTATACTTCAGCAAGGCTGATACCCATTTTTAATCTTCGGTGGAGTGTTTTCTTATAGCACTTAGTACGAACCGGGCTGACGTTGCTTAACATTCGTGATTTAATAAACACCTGTATGTTTACAAGATCAAAATGTAAACACATCTCGAATGGCTTTTAATGATACAAAGATATTCAATTCGCCGCGATTTACTTTAAAGGTTGAAAAAGAACTTCAAACTCCTCGGCCTAACATTCACAGGAAACATGAATTGGAATAAATACATAGAGGATACTGTCAAGTTTTCTGAAAAGAAGATGGCTCCCTTTACCGGACTAGAAAACTTCTCACACCTGCCAGTATCCTATATCTTATGATGAGCTACGATGTTCACTCTTTCGCTGCCGAAGGTTCAAGTGCCCCGAAGCATTTCTGCGCATGCGGCTGGACGCGCGTTTTTACAAAATAAAATTGTAAAATTCAATAAATTTATTTTGGACCAATCAGATGATTTTCCAAGTTGGTCCGGAATTCTGTGTCTGTGGGAGCCGATGAAAACCTTTAAAAGAGATGTGTATTTTCCAAAATGACCAGTTGATTAAAAATTCAGAGATAGTGTTTGAAAATAAGTCTGCTGTCTGCAACTCTACTCGACTCAAACAAGACTACACAACACTATCAATGTAGCAGTCAGCGAATCAGCCAAGGTAGGCGAACACACAGACACAGAAACAAAAACAAACTTTTGCA
Organism: Sepiola atlantica; assembly: GCA_963556195.1. Classification (NCBI taxonomy): domain Eukaryota; kingdom Metazoa; phylum Mollusca; class Cephalopoda; order Sepiida; family Sepiolidae; genus Sepiola; species Sepiola atlantica. The sequence goes on from OY744518.1 coordinate 25,100,418, forward strand.
TTTCCCTTTTTTTTCGTCTGCTCCTTTAAAAGTAAATTTATGAAAAGAACTATTTAAAAACTTCTCATTGAACTTTCTACATTGATTAATTTTCTCCAGTCATTGACTCAGTAAAATTTATTTCATATAATTGAGTGAGAAGTTTGCTCACGATTTTTCAGACCAGTGGATTTTTCACAGCTCTTGAGTTATCGATTCAGTCTTCTTCGATATCTCAAATTCATTCCCCTTTGTTCACCAAAAGACATTCATAAAAGATCTATCATTTTCAATGAAAAAGTTTCCTTAAAACTTAATAAATATTTTTCGTTTTGTAAATTGAGAGTTTACTTTGTTTATTTTTGTTTATATCATTTCTACGAATTACCTTCGATAATTCGTCCCGTCCGTCTCTCACTCTCTCTCCTTTCCCTTCTCCCACATAATAAATCTATAAGAACAAACTAAAATCCTCCTAGGTCAAAATCTCAACAAAGCTACCATTCGCCAATGCATGGAGTATTGTTTCCATATCTGGGCAGGTACACCAACCACTAGTCTCTTCCCTCATGGACAAAGTCCAAAAATCAGTCTCTAACCTAATAGGTCCCTCACTGTCTACCAAGTTCAAGCCCCTGTCCCATCACCGCAATGTTAAATCCCTGTGCTTGTTTTACAAGTACTTTAATGATATGTGTTAAGACGAACTTGCTGCACTTCTTCCCCCTTGACGTAAATGTTGGTAACTAATCACGGTAGCCCCTTACGTCTCAGTGGCAATTTGCTTTGTTTAGGGTGAAATAAATTTTTAAAAAATAAAATGATGTCAGATTTGGATTAATCACCCTAAAATTAAAATGCATTGGAATACCATGCGCCAGTAAAATTGTGGGTGCTTCTGTAATAAAAAAGCCGAAAAAAAGTTTTTATGGTCTTATAGTGTTGGAGAGGTAAGTAAGGGGCCGGTGACTCTTACTACGATTTTTAATCAAAATTTTCTCTGAAATTAGGAACATGGATGTTAACACTTTCAAGTTCGAAGATATACTGTATTTTACCGCAGACAGTTAGGGTTAGGGTTTAGGGTTAGGGTTATTATTAATTAAATTTATTTAAATTATTTTATGAAAATATATTGTTTGAAAGCTAGAGCTGTTGTGAAGAGTTATCGGCCCCTTATTTACCTCTCCTACACTAAAAGACAAAAAAAACTTTTTTTCGGCTTTTTAATACAAAAGCACCAAATTGTGTTTACCATTAAATCAATTTAATAGCAAATAAAACGTAATACAGTTTAAGTCACGTAGTCACGAGAAACACACAAACACAAGGTGATAAAACATAAGTAATTCATATGGGAAGAAAGATTGAAGGAGGTGAAAAGCGGCGATACTTACTAAATTGATGAGCTGCAACAATGGGTGATACAGATTCAAGAGGAGTACCAACGCCATACTCATTTTCACCAGAAACACGGAATTTGTAGCTGTGTCCCTCAACGAGACCCATCACCTCGTACGTTGTGCCGCGCACAAAACGACTGCATGGCTCCCATTTACCAGATGCGACGTCCATCTTTTCAACAATATAATTTGTGATAGGACTTCCACCATTATTCTGAAACCATGGCAACATGAATAAATTAGGTTTACGAATTCTTTTTTTAAAATGCTCACACAGATTGAAATGACTTTTGTTTCTAACAGAAATATATGCAATATGAATAATCATTACTAGTTCCAACATAAATTATTTTAAAGAAAATACCGTTGAGAAATTAGTCAAACACTATTTGGCTTTACCTACTCGTTTGTTTTTGGCTAAGATCCAAGTGTAGTATCTGTTCCGATGGATACTGCACCCCATAGACTGGTATTGTCTTGGCCTTCGGGGCTTGATTTACGCCGGTCTATGGGTCTGTCCTGTGCAGTTTTAGGAGGTCCATCCTCCCAGGCTTCGCCTCCCCTCTTTGGGGAGGAGTAAGTTTATTGCTTACTGCTTTAGGCGCCCCTACTGGGGAATGCCGACGGGCTGCCCAGGCAATTTTTAAACCCACTTTCCCGACCCGACCTTGGGTCACATCTTACTTGTGGGAGTAAGATAAAAACTGGCCTTGTGCCTAACTCCTGGAGAGGAGTAAATCAATACTCGTTTGTTCTTGGCCTTTTGGCTAAGATCAAAGTGTAGTATCTGTTCCGATGGATACTGCACCCCATAGACTGGTATTGTCTTGGCCTTCGGAGCTTGATTTACGCCTGTCTATGGGTCTGTCCTGTGCAGTTCTAGGAGGTCCACCCTCCCAGGCTTCGCCTCCCCTCTTTGGGTAGGAGTAAGTTCATTGCTTACTGCCTGAGGCGCCCCTACTGGGGAATGCTGACGGAGCTGCCCAGGCAATTTTTAATGGCCAGAGTGCTCACCTCTCGGGCGCTGGCTTTTCAAACCCCACTTTCTCGACCCGACCTTTGGTCACATCTTACTTGTGGGAGTAAGATAAAAACTGGCCTTGTGCCTAACTCCTGGAGAGGAGTAAATCAATACTCGTTTGTAACCTATGTATGTAAAATAATTTTAATATTTAATATTTCAAAGAAAATTTAAGCCACTTTACTGTACCGTAAATAGTGTAGAAGTTTGTAATCTGCGTTCAGCTATATCTGAAGAGAGGAAGTAAGTGCATAACCGAAGTGGAATCGAGTAATCCACATCAAATTTAATGGTCTGAAAATGCAGACGCTCAGATTATGTACTTAGTTTCTCTCCTCGGATTCAAAATGTCTGAATGCAGATTAAAAACTTCAAAACTAATTACACTACAGTAAATTGGCTTAGAACTTCTGTTAAATATTAAATATTTTTTATGCAAAATTTTTTTTTTTTTTTAACTTTTGAAAGTTTTATTCAATCACAAATAAAAAATAAGAAACAAATATATTACACTGATCCATTCGGTGAAAAAGTAAACTATAAGATTAATAATTCAATAAATAATTAATAAATCCCTTATTCGTCACTTGGACATTGCAAACAATTCACAAATGAGTAAGTAAAAGAAACTAAATAGTTTTTGACTAATTTCCCAACGGTATTTCCTTCAAAATAATTTAGGTCAGTATTAGTAATGATTACCAAAAAATGATTTCATAAACTAAAAATAACCAATAAAACCAAGAAAGTTTAACAGTAACATCATCATCGCATTGAGACGGAATTCTCTTGTCGTAATATTTAGGCCATTCCATTCTACCACCTTCTTTGTGTGTACAAACCGCTAACAAAGATGCAGGTCACATTTTTTCTAAACCAGATAGTAAAAGTAAACGTTTATTGATAGATAGGTTGCAAGGCTATTACTCTGGAACATTAGCCCTGTTTAATAATAGTATTCCAGCAGCAAAAATACGAGTATAAATTTAGAATATGAAATATAGATTAAAATCAATGACGCTTAATCATGCGTCCATAAATAAGTTAGATGAAACAAGAATAGTGAAAATCAAGAAGAGGTCAACAGAAGTTGACATGAATGTAAAACATTGTGAAAAGGAACAAGTAGACAAGACTATGGTGAGTATTCAGAGGATACGGATGTGTCATTGTCACTGCTGGTTTAGTATTGGTTTAGTATTGGTTTAGTATTGGTCTAGTATTGTTAGAATAAGGATTCGAGACATAACGTTAAGTATCACTATATTTTGATTTTAATCTTCATAACTGTTCTGTTTGGGGGAAATAATTTTACTCGTCATGGGACGGGCATTCATCTAGTTATATATATATTTTTTAAACAAGATTTTGACAGCTAAATTTAATTATTATGCTATTGTTTGGTCATTAAATTATTAATTGAACCAAATTATTATAAAATTATAACCAACGTGGTTTAAGTTATGTTGCTTCAATCTTTATCTATAAAATTATTGAATATAAATAGTATTTTAATACGTAAGGATGTGCTAAGAATTTTAAATCGGAAAATGACTTTCTATTCAACAGTTTAAATATTTTCAAATTCCTTTCAAATTTCGACGGATCACAGAGTAATTCATTTAAACTATTTACAAAAGATCAAATGACTGAATTGTATATGAAGAAACTGAAATCCACTCTGGTAGATTTAATTTCGTAATTAAATTATTTTAGTAGATTTTTGCTTTAAAGTTCGTTTTAGCATTTTTATGCTATTGCATTTTTTATTCCAATAAATAATTTATTAATAGTAAATAAAAAATTAATAATATGTAAGTCTTAGCAAGAAACACACACACATAGACACACGTGAATTGGTCGCATAATTATATTACCTAGTGGGACTTGTGGAAATTCCACAGTTGTATCTTTCATCTGTTATACATATATTGCTGCCAGTTATTGTATGGACGTCCGGCGCGAACGCAGACCCCACATTATTATTGCACCATCTTTGAACAGAACAGATACAAACTTTGATGTATTTACTCCTCTCCAGAAGTTAGGCACAAGGCCAGTTTTCTCTTACTCCAACAAGGTAAGATGTGACCCAAGATCGGGTCGGGAAAGTGGAACTTGAAAAGCCAGCGCCCGAGAAGTGGGCACTCTGGCTATTAAAAATTGCCTGGGCAGCTCCGTCGGCATTCTCCGGTAGGGGCGCCTCAGGTAGTAAGCAATAAACTTACTACTCCCCAAAGAGGGGAGGCAAAGCCTGGGAGGGTGGACCTCCTAGAACTGCACAGGACAGACCCATAGACCGGCGGAATTAAGACCAGAAGGACAAGACGACACCGGTCTATAGGGTGCAGTATCCATCGGTACAGATACTACACGTACTTCCTAGCCAAAATGCCAGGTTTGATCCTAGCCCAAAGGTGAAGTGTATTTTAGCTCAAGTTTCACATTTGACACATCAGCGACATTAGATTAAAATGAATGCTTTTCTTGAATCACATCTTCAGTGTTCGAGCGATCCCATCCTTTAAAACGGGGTGGTGGAGGGGTATCCGATACATGCGAATATGAAATTGCCTTTACGTAGTAGTAGTATCATCATCATCATCATCATCATCATCATCATCATCATCATCATCATCATCATCATCATCATCATCATAATTAAAATAATAATTATAATTAAAATAATAATTATAATTAAAATAATAATTATAATAATAATAATAATTAAAATAATAATTATAATAATAATAATAATTATTATAATAATAATAATAGATATACAATGAATTAGTGAATTCTTTGCTGTTTCGGCAACACTAATGCTAATGAACAGAGTCCGAAACTGTGCGAACAATGGAAATTCATTGCTGTAGTAAATGCTGGTTCTCTTATAGAAATGGTTCTTTTCTGGAACATTTATAAAGTTTTCAGTCTCTCACAATTGATCTTATACCATTACAGATTGGTTTTGATAAAGTCTATATCAGTGTTGATGGCTCTTCAAATGTAAAAGTTAATATTACTATCCGGAATAACTTTAATAGTTCACTGTTTATGTTATTCACTGCTTACTTTAATAATATCTCCATTAACACTACTGATGCTACTACAATATATATACCATGTTCTTTTTTATTCAATAAGCAGTAATCTTACAAGGACAGTTGTAGTACTCATTATTGCAAAAAGACGAGACTACCGAAAATATTGCGGACATATATGCGTGCTGCAATTTGAAAAAGGGTCAGATATAAAGTAACTAATGATTTACCTTTGGTGGTTTCCATTCCAAGATGCAAGAATCTGGAGTAATTTCAGATATTTCTAATGGACCTTCAGGAGAACCTGGTTTGTCTGTTAAATAATTAAAAAAATATACATATGATTACACAAATAAGAACTTTTAATACTTTTCATAGATCATAACTACAAGTATCATTAAACAAATGAAAATGAGCATTTGCACAGGAATATGATTGTTAATCTGAAAGCTAAACATCTTTAAATAGTTGGTACTTCTATCGATCCTGACCCAGTTTCCGTTTTCGGCAGCGTTTGACATGTTATGTAAACACCCGAGAGATGACGAGCTGAATGGTGGCGGCTGATAACTTCGATACGCTGCTGCGTCGTATTTTTTTCAGTTTTATTTTCAAGAAAGATTTTTTTTTAAAAAAACAAAAAACGAACAAAACATAGCGAAATTATTGTTACTAAATAAATAATTTTTTAAAAATGTCTGTGAAAAAACAAAACGAAACAACATACAAAAACTTTATTTATTGAAATAAAGTTTGTAGGTTTTTTAAAGTCTTTTGTCTGTAATCAATTTAAATACTGATTAGAAACATTGTCGTCGGGTTACTGACAGCTGATTGGCTAATCGCTTGGCATCTCTCTGCCACCGTTCGGCTCGTTATCTCTCGGGTGTTTACGTAGCATGCCCGAACGTTGCCGACACGAAGTTCGCAGAAGTTGGGTCAGGATCGATAGAAGTACCAAATAGTTTAAACATGTTTATAAAGCAGGTGAGTCAGGAGTTTTTGATGCAAATGTTTTCATATACAAATGATTAAATTCTGGCGACAGAGAGACAATAATGTAGATAAAGTGAATTCAAAGTAGAAATGTTTACAATATTACAAATAATTTCATTTTTAAATTACCAATTCTAAAATCGAATTATATAACCATCTTTGAGAATAAAGCATCTAGTCATTCAAGAAGATATTATCTGTAAAGTTTTCTGATGTATATTTTTTCTACTCATCATTCAAACTCCTCGGCCTAACCTTCACAGGTAACATGAATTGAAGCTGCAAAGAAGGTTGGCTCCCTCTACCGTGCTAGTAAACTCCTCACACCTGACATTATCCTGTATCTCTACAAACCCACCATCCGCCCATGCATGGAGTATTATTGTCACATCTGGGCTGATAGATCATCTATTAGTCTCTCCCTCCTTGACAAGGTTAAAAAAAGAGTCGCCAACTTAATAGGTCGCTCACTGTCAACCAAGCTCCAGTCCCTGTCCCATCGCCGCAACGTAGCATCCTTATGTTTGTTTTACAAATACTTCAATGGATTATGCTCTGATGAATTGGCTACTCTGGTGCCCCCTCAACGTAAATTCACTAGACTAACTCGACAATCAACTAAAGCTCATTCATTAACTGTGGAGGTCCCAAGATGCTGGAGAGCCTTCTACTCAAATAGCTTCTTTCCTCATGCTGCTGGCCTCTGGAACTCCCTCCCTTCCCCCTGTTTCCCCGACAGTACTGACATGCAGAAATTTAAAACTAATGTAAACAGACATCTCGCTGCGCAGATCCCAATTTAGGTTGACCCCCCCCCCCTCCCCCCAATATTCTCCCCATTTCTTTTTTCTCAGTAGCCCCTTACGTCTACAGTGGCGGCCTGCCTTGTTTGGGGTGAACTATGTTAAAAAAACAAAAAATTAAAAATGGCACAGGTAAATATTGGAGATATGTGAATTTACCTGATGACTTATATAATAACCATGTAAATGTGATTATTTCACACTCCATTTTTTATGAGAAAACGTTAAGTAGTGAAAAAATGAAAATATCTTACCAACAACCGTGACATGGACATTCACCGTATCAAATCCCTTTTCGTTTGAAAGCCTGATGGAATATTTGCCTTCATCACCTTTTTCGGCCTTCCGGTTTAACATAATAATTTGATCAGGAGAGGAGCTGAGTTTGATGCGGCTGTTGTCAGCAAAAGTAACCTTACCCTGAAAACAACATGAAAGTATAAAGATAGAAGATTGATCAAAGATAGCATCGGCACTAGGGGCTCATGTAATGGTACAGGACCCCACTGTCACAAGGAGACTTGTTTTTGCAAACAAACCAAAACATTCTGATATCAATCAATAACAGTTGTTGATTTTTCTATTAATTGTTTACGTTGCAATCAACCAATGGCAGACAACTGCAGACTAAAGAGACATGGTTATGTAATTTATATATTTGTGAGAACGCTCAGTTGGAGGCTTTATGCAAGACTGGTACAGGTGCGATACGTGAAATGAAATCAAGGAAGGCGCGAACGCGCTCTATCCATTAATAGACTTCAAGAATGACCTATGCTGGAAATCTCATTTCTTTGATCAATCATAACTCAAAAACCAATAAACAAAATTAGTTAAAACTTTGCACAAAATTTTTATTTGATAGGTTCTATAAGTGTGTAGAATGTCAGCATCATTAGTCAAGAGATCCAAAAAGTTCAATCATGAAATTATGTTATCTGTGTGTACGTACATACATACGTATGTGCCACCCTGTATCTCATCAACTATCTGATGGATTCAGCTACTTTTGGGCAGAGATAGAGGTTCTAGGATCTAGTTGATGGCATTTTAATTTCAGTTTACCATATACCTTAGTTTTCCAGAAAATTCCAAAAAACCTTAAAAATGACCAGTATTCATACATATATCAGTTATGAGAAGGCATTGTATTGAGGCATAGTCTTTACAAAAGTAGTGACATTCCATAAAAAATGCCAGTATACTGAAATCATATGCCCTTAATAGGGTTAAGATGAAAATTCATATACACTAAATGTACAAAAGCAAGGAAATTCCCAAATTTTTACACTTTTATGGTTATTAAGGGTATGACTACATATCAACCAAACCATTTCATTATCACATCACTACAGTATAAATCTCTATGCATGAGTGGATGAAGTGTGTGAGGTGCGCTGAAGAAAAATTCCTACCAGCAAAATACATAGCGCTGTTGTGCTTGCATACCCTTAATGACAATAAAAGTGTAAAAATTTGGGAATTTCCTTGCTTTTATACATTTAGTGTATATGAATTTTCATCTTAACACTATTAAGAGCATATGATTTCAGTATACTGGCATTTTTCATGGAATATTATATAGACATAGTACATGAGCAGGTAGGGAAATCACTTTTATAGACCAACCGATTATATTTGAGTGCATGTGCAAATAAAAGTCAAGTGAACACTAATTGAGTCACTCTTTTTCCTCTCCAGTGCCAGACAGATCAAAAACACACTTTCAATGCTTTCAGCTTAGCTCACACTCAAATCAAAGAAGGTAAACTTGAAGATACAATAAAAATATATCAGTCTCCACTATTGAATTCGGGTGAAGCTTTCAATCATCTGTTCTTCAGAATAATGTGATCTATTCCCTGCTGCCTTTGTTCCAGCTCGTTTGACTCGTTGGTCTAGTGGTCTCTATCAATTCGCTGTTTTGATACCTCATTGTAATACGGCTTCCTATTCCAGTAGCTTCTTTCCAAGAACCGCAGGCTTGTCGAACTCTCTGAGTGTTTTCCTCCTACCTATAATCTTGGTCTTTTCAATGCTAAGGTAAATAGGCATCTCCTGTCTTTGTGATAATCATATTTGTTCTTGTTAGCTCCTTAGATCAAGTGGTTTCATGCCTTGTCTGGAGCGATTTCCATAAAAAAAATCAACACAGAGTCACTCTTCCGCAATGTATACCAAGCTTATAACAGGAAGAAGAGGATAAAGACAAAATAAAAATAGAACTAAACAATATTTCCACCCTTCATGTCAGTTTATTATTAAGCTTATCAATCTGTTGAGGTATCATCCCTATTTAGATACACAATGGACTCTTCCAATAAGTATATAATACTTAGACTGTAATCCACTCAGCGAGTCGAGTAGCAGAAGTTACACTGGCGACATTATATTATTGTAATATAACGTTATTGTCTATTAAACAGATGTTTTTTTTTTGTATAATTTCGATTATTTGGACTACTGTTCTCATTTTGAGTGTTATCATTACAACGTTTTGGCTGCTGTAACCTCCGGCAAGAACCCATGGCACAGTGGATATAGTACTAAGTAAAATTCAGTTCTAAGTTATAGTCATCTGAAGGTTGAAGATTCAATCATTGGAGCGGACGATACGAAGAATGTAGAATTACTGAAGACTTCTCCTAGTCATGGCTGACGGAACGAGAGCATGTTGATTAAATAAAAGGTTCCGTTCGAAATTCCTTCCAGATTCCAGAGTTTGACAGAAATATTCCCAAGTTCGAAAAGATACACCTGAAGAAGGCCGGAGGTTACAGTGGCCGAGACGTTGTGATGATAACACTCAAGATGAGAACAGTAGTCCGAATAATCGAAATTATACAAATTATCAATCCTCCTCTAAAAAATTCAGAAACATAATATGTGTTTGTCCTATTTATTTATTATTTATTTTCGAGGACATAACACAATGATAAACATTTGGTACCGAAAGACTGTACTATTTTTGCTTACTTCATTTGAAGTTACCATGTTGTATCATTTAGAACTAATTCACATAAGTGTAGACTTCTATTATCTACTCAAATTGATTTTCAGATGGATGAAGTAGCACCCATGGAAGTTATGAACGAACCTCACTTAATGTTTTCATAAAATAACAAACCACATCTTTATTCAGACAATATAAAATTTATTTTTTGAAATCCTTGGTGGTATACCCTTTATAGCAATCAATCAGAAAGTTATCCATAAAATATCCAATCACGTTTAACAACAGAAATAAATGTTCAAATGGCAACCAGAAAAGTCTAATAGGCGTATCTAACCACAGCCGGAACACTTTTATGTAAGGATCATGATACAACATACTGGATTGAGTTTACTTCCAACATTCAAAGACGAGTCACCATTTTATTGTTTATTCTATAAATATGACACTGTATTTGAGATTTGTTGTATTTGACACAATATCTAATACAATGAATTGTTGTGTGATAATCCCGGCCTAATCATGTTGACACACTGGTTCCCATTAGGTCACCAAATTAAAACGACGTTGAGCCTGGGCAGTACTAAATCGGGTGACCATTTGAGAATACCAGGTGCTGTATGTGGGAAAGCTCTCTGCTTATCTCGGCATTGTTTCCCGTCGTCCTGGATTTATCCTTGCCACTGGAATCAAGCAATGCCGATGCAGGAGAGGTGAGGTTGGAGATTATGCAACCCTGGCTTCACTACAGACTCGCCGAGACTTTATAGCAGGTATCCATTGTTTCTCAAGACTAAATAGAAGCTTGACTTGAATCAAGTTAACACCGGTTCTTGTTAGATCACCAAGGTAAAGCAACGTTGAGCCTGTCAAATACTAAATGGGTTACCATTTTGGAATACCAGGTGTTGTCTGGGAAGACGGCAAACCTCTCTGCCAAAAAGTACAGCTCTGAGGATGCCTTTCTCAAGTACTTCAGTATAACCTGCTAATCCACACATGTGATGACACAATGAAACAACTGTTCTCAATCATGTGTCGAATCTCTTCAGAGAGAGTATGGAACTATCTTTTTTTGGCGGTCCTTTTTTACATTCGGACCCGCGCTAAAAGTGCCTTGGCGTCAATACTTTCCGGATGTTTGCATAAAACGCTGGACAGTGCCGAATGAAAAATCCATTGACTTACCTGCATCCAAAAAACACAAACGAAAAAAAAAGCAAAAATGACGGTAAAAATTTTGTATTAAATAAATATTTATCTTTTTAACGAAGACATAAGTGATTCAAACAAGTGTTTAAATTAAAAAAGTTAATCAAGTAAGTGTTTTTCTAAAACTTTTACGAAAATTATTATTATTTTTTGTTTTGTTTTTACTCATTATTAGTGTTGTTTTGTTAGGATTAGGAATTAAGGTTAGGGTTAGGGTTTGGGCAGGGTTAGGAATAAGGGTTTGGGCAGGGTTTGGGTAGGGTTAGGGTTTAGGCAGGCTCATATGCAGACGTCAAAAGTTCAATTATCAACTTTAGATGTCGTCTGCTTATTCATTTCAATCAGTTATTCATTTCAATTAGTTATTCATTTTCTCAAAGTTTCATTGACTAACCGCTTCGGGGCTTTCCGGCGTTTTACGTAAAACATCAGAAAGCACCGACGGTGAGGGATTTTTAGTATGTGTCCCAATCTAACAAAGTACCTTTTTTCGTATTGTTGTTATTTACATTATGTCTTGTACTGTTGTTTTCATTCTGTTTGTTGTTGTGTATGCATTATTTCAACAGTTATAATTTCCAGAGTTCTTCCAGGTGTCTTTTGTCAGAGTCTAGAAACTTTCTGGGAATTTCAAATGGATTAAGTAAGAAGTTCAGTTAAAAATTCTCAAGCTGTTACCAACTACAATAACAGGAACCTAAAAAAGGGCCAGAGAGAACAAGGGTCAAAGGTCGAAACGTTGCGAGCATAACAACAACAAAGATAGAGATACCAGTTCAAAAGAAGTAAACGATTAAATAGACATTTTTGTATGTCTTTAACCAAATCTCAGAATATTATTTTCAAACAAGATGGCATTAACCAAACACAAGTCATCACGTTTATAAACACTAGCAACATGGTGAACACCACTGGCACGGATGTTGCCATTATCATGGCAGTCTCAACCAATGTCATATTCACAACCATTTATAATCATTTGGTCAGAATTTTTGAAAACACCCAGACATATTTGCTTTTATTTATATAGATGCAAATATATTTGTAGTAACTTCATATATATATTTATAATTAATCTAAGTAAATTTGAATGATTAAATAAAAAACAGCAACAAAGAAAACTTACCAGTTTGAAGGTGTAATCCGGAATGGGATTTCCGCTAAACGGTACGACAATCTTGAATTCCTCTCCAATAACTGCGGTCACATCACGAACCAAGTATTCCATGTTGATTTTGGGAGCCACTGAAAATATCATGAGAAAATATTTACGTTTCATAAAACATTGATCAAGACGAAATAATAACCAATTGATTACAAATTCTCCAAACTCTACAACAAATGCCTAGCTGAATCTTGCTTCCCTGATAGCTGGAAAATTGCCTCTGTGGTACCAGTCTACAAGAATTCTGAGGATAAAACCGATCCTCAGAACTACCGCCCAATCAGTCTACTCCCGATCTTTGCTAAAATCTTTGAATCCTTAATCAATCTAGCGATAGTCCGGCACTTAGTTAATGCTAAACTTCTTTCCGACCGCCAGTATTGATTTAGACAAGCACGATCTACCGCAGACATCTAACGGTCATCTCTGAACGCATGTATAATACACTCGACAAGGCAGGTGAAGCTAGGGCAGCCGCGCTTGATATATCACAGGCCTTTGACAAGGTATGGCATAAAGGGCTTCTCCTGAAAATACGCTCATACAGTATTACTGGGCAATTACTTAATCCTTCCTAACCAAAAAAAAGATCCAGGTTGTCCTCGATAGCTATTCATCTAAGCAACATGACATAAATCCTGGTGTACCCCAGGGTTCTATCCTTGGACCTTTATTGTTCCTGATCTTCATAAACGATCACCCTGATGACATTGTGTCTGAGATTGGTATATTTGCTGACGACACCATGCTTTACTCTCATCATGTGAGCAAAACAAACGCAATCATATCCGAGGCAATGACTGAATCCTTAGAAAATGACCTCCAGGCTTTAGTAGATTGGGGTCATAAATGATTGGTAACTTTTAATGCTGCAAAGACAAAGCTCCTTTCCTTCAATAACTACAAGAAACCTATCCAACCACCAATTGTCATGGCAAATAACACCCTACCTGAGAGTTCATCATTCAAACTCCTTGGCCTAACCTTCACAGGTAACATGAATTGGAACAAAAACATTGAAGACATTGCCAAGGCTGCAGCACAGAAGGTGTGCTCTCTCTACCGTGCTAGTAAACTCCTCACACCTGACATTATCCGAGGGAATTCACCGGCCTAAATAAAACCTGACATTATCCTGTATCTCTACAAAGCCACCATCCGCCCATGCATGAAGTATTGTTGCCACATCTGGGCTGGTGCATCATCCATTTGTCTGTCCCTCCTAGACAAGGTCCAAAAAAGAATTGCCAACTTAATAGGTCCCTCACTGTCAACCAAGCTCCAGCCACTGTCCCATCACCGCAATGTTGCATCCTTGTGCTTGTTTTACAAATACTTCAATGGATTGTGCTCCGCTGAACTGGCTACTCTGGTGTTCCCTTGATATAAATTCACTAGACCAACTCGACAATCAGCTAAATCCCATCCATTCACTGTGGAAGTTCCAAGATGCCGGAGAGCGTTCTACTCCAATAGCTTCTTTCCTCGTGCTGCTGGCCTCTGGAACACCCTCCCTGCTTCCTGTTTCCCTGACAGTACCGATATGAAGCTGTTTAAAACTAATATAAACAGACATCTCGCTACACTGCTCTCAACTTGGGGTGACACCCAAAACTCACACCCAAATTCTCAGTAACCCTTTACGTCTACAGTGGCCGCCTGTCTTGTTTGGGGTGAAATATGTTTAAAAAATTTTTTTTTAAATATGTAATCTTTAAAGTTCAGTAAAGCAAATCAAATGATTATTCAACAGATGGGGTCGTTCAATCTGCATGTTTGAACTACAGATAAAACCTCCCGTAGAAATTGCGTAGGGTATCAAAAAATACTCTTTCAAATATAAACGTAACAGACGAAAGAAAAATCTCTTTGAAAATTAAGCTTGACAAATCAACAAAACTGGTATTTTTTAAATCTTAAGTATGACAGTCAGCCGGATGAAAAGCGCTTCTTAAAGGTACGTTTAGGCGCGTCTAAAATAAAATACATCCATTCAATACGCTGACCTCTATAAAAATTGCAAGTGGTCAAGCCTCGAAATGTGTTCATGCACTGTGACAATAAAAAGATTTGGTTGAAAAATGTGAAAATAGAGCTAATACAACTAAAGTTATGGCATTAGAAATGTTTTAATTTTGTGGAGTTGAACCCCATTCAAAGGGTCCTATAAATAATAAATATTTGTTTTAACACCAATAAAGCAAGATTCTCTGAATTCTAATTTCTTCTAAACAGCCCTTAAGCTTAAATCTTGAATTTGAGACCTTTTCGACAACCAAAATCATATAATGAATTTTGATCAAAATTAGAATAAATATTCTGGACATAGTGTTTAGTATCAATATATTGATTTTAATCTTCATAAGGCGACATATAAGTGGTGCAAAACTGATTTTTTTCGGGAATTAATTTACCGTCTTAGAGGATGTATTCTTCTAATTCTTAAAATCTCATTAAATAAAACAAATTAAGTCGGTTGTGTTAACGCTTCTTCAACGACCTCTTAAAAAGGGAAAAGGTCAATATTAATCCCTTAAAACAGCTTGCATAGGAAGGAGATCATTTCTTTGGACTTTCAAATTCATAAAAACATCATAAAATTTCTCATGATGTATAAGAAGGACAATAAAAGAAGAACATAAATGGAAATGTAACAGTATGATCATTAGAAATTAAAATAGGTAAAATGTTAAAAATGATCAGGAGGCTGAAAAGGCATAAGTAAATTAATGAAAACGCATAAGTGAATGAATGAAAAAGCATACCTGGAGGTGAACGGGCTTTCACTGTCTCGGAGGTTTCACTGAATGCTCCTGGACCAGCTGCATTGACAGCACAAACACGGAATTCATACTCTTTACCTTCAGTCAAACCTCGAACAGTAAATTCCTCTTCAGGAATTTCATTATGGTTAGCCCTGGTAACAAAAAAAATTCACATTATTAGAATTTCAATAGAATTATTTGATAATTTACAAGACAACAACATTGGAAATGTCATCTTTTATATAATGCAGTTCTCAACATTATTTTTTGAAACATCCAGAATAAATGTTCCCGTGATGGGAAGAATCATGCACCAAATAAGTGTTTCTGTGTTGGAGTTTGTGTATTTATTTGTTTGTATACATTGTTGTTAGATAACGGAATCATTTGAGACTAGTAAAGTCTCAGGAAAAACATGTAAAATGATATGTTTTATATAATTAACCACTTCATAGAATTATTGGAAACATCCGAACAATACTTGTTCTTATGTGGTGTGGTCTGTATATATATCTTTTTGTATATATATATATATATATATATATATATATATATATATATATATATATATATATATATATATATATTTAGCAAACAAACATTTAATTGTAAAATTAAAGTGTTCACTATTTAAAAATGGTGAGCATGACTAAATCTCATAATAATATTCATTATTATTCAATATAGTATGATGAGGCTAACCGTTTCATTGTCCATATAAAATTTATAAATAATTTTAACATTTTTAATGTTATGTATCTGAGATGTATTGATATAGAAAATATTTACGTTATCATAATGGATTGAATTATATATGCATACATATATATATATATATATATATATATATAATAAAAAATCTTCAAGATATATTTACAATCATACACACACACACACACACACACACACACACATATATATATATATATATATATATATATGTGTGTGTGTGTGTGTGTGTGTGTGTGTGTGTATGATTGTAAATATAGCTTGAAAATTTTTCATGATGTGTACGCTTCATTGCTAGTTTCCGGTTTATTAAGATTATATATGTAACTTTTAGAAGAAACAAGCCTCGACGAAATCCATGTTACTAAGTGAACCTTTTGGAATTTTGTGTCGAAGATTGTTGCAGCTTAGTTACATTTAGCACTCTAACAGTGAGTGCGAGCCCCGTACATCCCTTTTTTTAACAGGGCTTGATCCTAAATTTCCCCTTTGCAGACACTTTCTCCGGCTCTGATAGCTTTGTAGACCACGTGCATGAGATCCCTTGTTAGTACAATACTTAGCAGATTTCACTGCAAAAAACTACCATTCCTCCTTGTATGTGTGTATTTTTTTATGCGTATAGAAATACATGTCTGTATGTTTACTTGTGTAATTGAACTGTTTCTATAAACTTTCTTCTATTCATCCGTTTATTCAAATAGATAAAGTGCTTTGTATATGAGTCTAAAGAAAGTAAAACATCTCTTTAACCCTTACCAGTAACTCGACAAGCATGCATTGCATCATAATACGTTATACTATGGAACTTTTGACATAAAACTTAAAACATAATCAAATACATTAATGATAAATACACGTACATTCATACACCCAAATGCACTGTAACAAATGCACACGTTATTCTGTTGTCTTATACGACACAAAGAAAATAAATGCAATATGCTGCATCCAATGTAACAACGTCTGATATCTGAAGGTTTAAATAGTCGACCTAGAAATTCAGAATGAATTACACTTAGTTTTAGACTTATATAATTGTTTTAATACATTTAAAGTCTTCACAAACTCGATTGCTTGCTATTTAGACAATAATCGCCCCGTGAGTTTAACACTCTATATACAATAGTTACTCCCTGAGCGGAAGTAAACAACTAATTATATCCTATGAACAAGTTTGCTCTTCATAGAAATACACAGATTCTCGTTACATATCAAACTCTGGGTGAATAATTGTGTGGAAGCGTCAACTCCACTATGCCAAGAACTAGATTTTACCTTTTACAATAATAGGCTAATTAGCACATCTATGCTGGATAAGGACACAATACTTCAATAAAAGTTGAATATAATGGTCGTATAATCATGCATGATATAGTTATGAATGTTCCAAGAATTCAAATGAAAAAAATATTATTTACTTTCATTATTTATGACCAACATATATTGTAGAACGCTTGTAAGGCAATGAATTTGCAAAATTATATAAATATCCTCTTACCTTGTATACATACATGTATATACATAATTCAACTTAAAAGTTTGATCTCTGATCTTTCTAAAAACGAACATAAATACATTCATACAAAGGGATAACTTCTTATACATTATAAAGCCATTGCAAACTGAATCAAGCAATACAGATTGTAACGCTAATTCTACCTTATGCGAAGGAAACCACCCTTCTAACACAAATTTATAATTTATTTAGGACTATACTAATGACTCTGTGTGTATAGATAGAGTACGTATATATATATATATATATATATATATATATATATATATATATAGAAATTGAAAAAGGAAAACAAAAAAATATTATTAATGTATTCAGCAAAATTTCGTCTTTACTTCAACAGGATGATTGTCTGAAGAAAAATAAACACAAGTACCAGATGTTTGTTTTTCTTCAGACAATCATCCTGACAAAGTCTTATATTAAAGACGAAACGTTGACGAATACATAAATAATAATTTTTGGTTTTCCTTTTTCAATTTCCATTACGTTGGAGCACTTTTTCCATTCTTTATCATATATATATATATATATATATATATATATATATATATATATATATATATATATATATATATACATATATATATATATATATATATACATATATATATATATATATATATATATATATATATATATATATATATAGTTGTGCATAAATATCTCCCATATTTTGAGTTGGCTGTGCATGATTTGTAGCGACTAGAAATACTTCATCAATAAGCTAGAATGTATAATTCTTCTCTCTTTCATCAATTATTATGAAAATTTCTCTTTCATATTTATTTTATCGATCGTCATTTTCTTTTATCGTTGAGCATTTAAAGACATGTTTGGCATTTGGAAGATATTTAAAAGAAAAACGTTCTCCGACATCGTTCTCGAGCTTTTCAGGATTTGAAGGATATAATTAACACAGAGGTCATGGAACGACTCTATCAAGAAGGGCCGCTATTTGTCTTATATAATTTTCAAAACACATTAAAACAAAACTATATATCAGGTTATGGAGTTGTGTTTTTTATATCAATTTAAAATATAGGAGATCTTTATGGCATGCCTGCATCAAAATTGGCAACAAACCATGACTTTATGTAATCTAAAAGTTTATGGTTTGACAAGCAGAACCTACTTTTCCTCCAAGGCAAAAAGCATAAATACTAATTTACGAGTACATATTGCAACATGCAGATCATGCGTCCACTGAGAGACTATATGCTTACATTTCTGGACTAATGTTTGCGGTTCAGATCTGATAAATAAATAGTCCTACCTTAACCATAAGCTAAATGTCCATATATATATATATATATATATATATATATATATATATATATATATATATATATATATATATATATATATATATATATATATATATATATACATATATATATATATATACATACATATATATATATATATATATATATATATATACATATATATATATATATACATACATATATATATATACATACATATATATATATATATATACATATATATATATATATATATATACATATATATATATATATACATACATATATATATATACATACATATATATATATATATATACATATATATATATATATATATATATATATATATATATATGAGGATAAAATATATCATAAAATGAAGTGTTGTGAAAGATAGGATGTGTGAAAAGGACAAACAAAAAACAAATTTAAGTACAAGCAAAAGATAATAAAAAAAACGAGAGATTTTACCGGTTTCGTTCAGATCAACGAACGTCTTCAGAAAAAGTGTAGATTTTTACATTTTCCTATTTTAACGTCTCGACCGCACGCGTTTGCATAAATTCGTGTTTATTTTTTACAAATAGTTAAACACGTGCCAGAAACATCCCGTTGTGCGTTCTTCTTTTTTCCTTTTTCCTATGGTTTGCCGTTATTCAATCAAATTTAAAATCATCACTTTTCTGAAGACGTTCCTTGATCCGAACGAAACCGGTAAAATTGCTCGTTTTTGATGATTTTTCCATGTATTTGATTTGTTTTCCTTTTATGTTTCATATGTATATATATATATATATATATATATATATATATATATATATATATATATATATATATATATTAGTTAAAATAATTAATATCTACTTAATAAAATATTGTATATATATATATATTAGTTAAAATAATTAATATTTACTTAATAAAATATTGTATATATACATATATATATATATATTCATATATATATATATATATATATATATATATATATATATATATATATATATATATATATATATATATACAGACACGCACAAGTACTAATAAATGACATCGTGTACATGCACTGGGATTCTTGAAAATACATAATTAACATGCTTTAAAATAACATTCTATCATCTATTAAGAGTAACAATGCTATTTACAAAACAAAAATTGTTCACGTAACTGAAAATGCTTCTATTTACAATAAGTACTACAATATAAATATATATATATTGTACAATATACAAAAGAAAATAAATGTTTACAAATTATAACGGATTTCTGGTACACATTAGTTATTATTCAGATATACAAAAAAGACTTGACATACGTATATTCTAGATATTAATTATTATAATGTTATATAATATTAAGTGGAAATTTAGCTATGGGTTCTTACAATACTAATGTGTATTATTTTAATTTGTAGTCCTCATATTTCCTCGAGAGGATTTAAGATGGTGGGGTATGCCCTTACATCGTTAAGCCCTATTTTTTCGTTGTAAATATAGACCTTTCGTATTTCCTAACACAAAACCTTATAGAATAATATACATATATACTTATATATATATATATATATATATATATATATATATATATATATATATATATATGTATGAAAAGATTAACTTGAAACGTCGTAACATTATGGAAATCCATAAAATAAATAAATAATGCACATAATACATTTAAATAAAATAAATATATAAATCGTCCCTTTTCTTTCTGTTTTGAAACTGTTGAAATTGGAATTGCATATTTTTAATATTGTACATTGCCTTTTATAAAAAAAAATGGCGTCATGTTGTTTTGTTGTTTCTCCTTTCCACCTGCGACACTTTTGAACTCAACTCGTAATAAAACTCGCACAGAACATCTACATCAATTATATACTATCCATATATCAATCAAATTATGTTAACTATGCAGCGAGTTTGGACTGTCCATCAGTCTAAAGAAAACAGAGGTCATGTGCCAGAACGTTAGTGATGCTCCAAGCATCTCCATTGGTGAACACACCCTCATGGTTGTGGACGAGTTCACCTACCTCGGCTCGAAAATCGCAGGCAGCCTTTCCCTTGATTCTGAGCTTAACACGAGGATCGGCAAGGCAGCAACAGCAATGGCCCGCCTGACCAAACGAGTTTGGGAAAATGGTATGCTGACTACCAACACAAAGATGCAAGTATACCGGGCAGTTGTGCTGAGCACCCTCCTCTATGGTAGTGAGGCATGGACACTCTACTCTCATCAGGAGCGCAGACTGAACGCCTTCTACTTTCGTTGCCCCCGCAGACTCCTCGGCATCACCTGGCAGGATCGAGTCACCAACATCGACGTCCTGGCCAAGGCAGGATTACCCAGCATGTATGCTATGCTGCGAGCTAGACGCCTACGCTGGTTGGGCCACGTGCTCCGCATGAACGACGGCCGCATCCCCAAAGACATGCTATTTGGAGAGCTTGCCACTGGCACAAGGCGTACTGGACGCCCCGCACTCCGCTACAAGGACGTCTGCAAGCGGGATCTTAAAGCTGGCGGACTCAACCCCTCTCAGCTCGAGACCACTGCCTTAAACCGCCAAGGTTGGCGAATCGTCATCCGGAACATCATCAGTGCAGCTGAGGAGAGGAGAAACACCCGATGGAGGGAGAAGCGATCATGCAGGGCGCAAAAGACAAGAGTCGCTTTATCACATGCTCACTGTTAAAAAAACAGAAAGATGAGAAAAAAAAAAAAGACTACACAGCCTGTTGCAGCCCTGGCTACAATTCTGACCAAGACCACGATGCGCATCCCCCATGATCTCCCGAGATCGATGGAGCCAACAGAGAAACAACAAACAACAACAACAATTTATATTTGATAATTTCAAAATATGAATTCTTCATTAAATTTGTACGATTATTTCGCAATTCATCCAATTTCAGCTTAAAACATTTGGTATTTCTTTTTATCTGATCCAATCACATGATTCAAAATGTATTACTTGATTGGCCCAAATGTGCAATTTGTTAATAGATTTAGTTTTATAAGTCTGCATTGACATTAAATTTCGACATTGAGGAGAAATACTTTTTTAAAAATATCCACGAAAGTTTGAAATTCCATTAATCATTTATAAGATTTTATTTAAAATCATCCTCATTCTTCTAAAATAAAGTAGTTAATCCTAACTGTTCCAATCTCCGTCTTTAACAGTAATCTTGTACTCATTTGATTAGTTTTGCTATTCTTTTTTATGCCAGCTATTTCAGCATTACCTTCGACTATTTCAGAATTTATTATATTTTACTAAAATAAGAAATATCTTTGAAAAATTAAACTGAATTCAATTGGAGTATAATTCCTACTTAAATTTTCTTACTTCCGGTGAAACATGATAATATTAAAATTGCTTGTTATGATCTAACCGGCTTCAGTCAAGAGAAAATGGGTTCACCAGAGATAAAATCGAATGATCTATAGAATTGTATTTAACAACTATAATAGATCGATATTACTTGCGATATATATTCTCTAATGATGCAGAAAAGAAACAATATGGAATTGGATGGTTGTCACTAATAAACTAAGAGTTAATCTGTTTATTTCAACACTTTTTCTCGATTTAAAATTCACAAACAGTACCTACTCAGCAGGCAGTACCAGTGCGTGACTGATCCACGTATTAAATGACTCATTCAGTACAGTTTTTGATTGTTTGGTCACCGCTTATTAAGGCTAAGAGCAACTCGAGGTTAGTGGTCAACGAGATGGAAAGATGAGGAACAAGCAATTGTATGAACTAAGTTTAATTAAAAGTGTTAAACAAGCCGCGCATACGTCGTCCCCCTCTGTATGTGACTCGATGTGGCGAGTGTAAAATGCAATAAATTTGGGCAATTTGGGGTATTTTTGACCCCCATTGTACCCCCTGGGGTCGCGTACTAGAATTTTTCTGAGGTCAAGGATGCTCATTTTATATCCAGAACAATTGCCTCTACATTTTGGCCAAGTTTCAGAAAAATTGAATGGATGGATCAAACGTTACATTTTTATTTGATTCAATGATACGATTATCTTTGCTGAAAATATTGCAATATAACAATTTCTCATGGTATCTTCAGCTAGTTCATAAGTCTATTCCGAACCATTTTGTTGAAAACATCCAATCCAAAGAAATTTATTTCACGCAAGTATGTATCTTCGACTAGTATATATATATATATATATATATATATATATATATATATATATATATATATATATATATATATATATATATACAGGGTGGCCCAAAAGTAGGTTAACAGTTATCATTTAATATTTGAAGTTTTTTAACTAGGTTATTCGAAAAACTTTAAATAGGTAAAATATTTAGTTTAATAACTGTAAACCTACTTTTGGGCCACCCTGTATATATATATATATATATATATATATATATATATATATATATATATATATATATATATATATGTGTGTGTGTGTGTGTAAGTAGATGTCTAGTACAACAAAATCGTTAGATAAATTTCAGAGGAAACATTATTTATTCATCAATGAAACGGGGTGAATGGGGAACAATTGCTAAAATTTTCCCTAACGCCTTATCTTCTGACCGTCATAATGATGAATTAAAAACTCAGAAAATCGGATGAGAAATGAGTGAAAAATGGTTTAAGTTGAAGAAATCAATTGAGAGAGAAAAAAAGGAGGGTAAATCTCTCAACGTTATGGGGGATTTGAATCGGGGAAGATTTCCAACTGATGTTTCAATATTTTATATATATATATATATATATATATATATATATATATATATATATATATAATGTATACATATATAATATGTATGTATAAATATAAATGCATATATACATGCATATAACTATACACGTATACAGGAACATAATACATATATATCTATAGACGTACATCCACAGAACAGACAAAATCATATACAATTAAACATTTTTAGAATGAATAAAATTATATCAGCTTTTGAAATAAATGAGCATCAATGAAGAATAGCCGAGCACAGCCTGTATGCACACATGCAACGAATAATAATGATGCGATGGCTGAAATGTAGAAACTCTGTGACTTACTCCCTGCTTTTCACACGACCAGTACATCTGTGAATAGAATGGTTTACGAATGAAAGGGGAAATAATAACAGAAATATTCATATCACTATTTGAATGTTCCTTTGCAAGAATAACATTCGACATCTCGCGTGTCAACTATAAATGGATGATTAAAAAAAGAAGTTTTCTATTTTTTCAACAGAGTGAAAGATACTTTGATTTAACATTATTATTATTATTATTATTATTATTATTATTATTGATATTATCATTATTATTATTATTATTGATATTATCATTATTATCATCATTATTATTATTGATATTATCATTATTATTATTATTATTATTATTATTATTATTATTATTATCATTATTATTATTATTATTGTTATTATTATTATTATTATTATTATTATTATTGTTATTATTATCATTATTATTATTATTATTATTATTATCATTATTATTATTATTATTGTTATTATTATTATTATTATCATTATTATTGTTATTATCATTATTATTATTATTATTATTATTATTATCATTATTATTATTATTATTATTATCATTATTATTATTATCATTATTATTATTATTATTATTATTATTATCATTATTATTATTGTTGTTATTATTATTATTATTATTATCATTATTATTATTATTATTATTATTATTGTTATTATTATTATTATCATTATTATTATCATTATTATTATTATTATTGACCTCAAACAAAGCATATAGCCACTGAAGGAATCTAACCGTCGTTATCCGTCGACATTTCACTCTTAAACATATGTCGACCGAAAGGTACCTCGAGTGCTAGTTTTCAAGCTTTTAGTAGAATTAGTTTTTTTATTACTATTATTACTTTTCTTTGTACAACTTTTAGGTTCTAGTCGAATGGTCTTTTGACTATTAAATATAGAAAAACATAGTTTTTTTTCTGTCTCCCTCCATACTATGTAATGTTGTCCCCCGATTCACTATGACTCCATTCATTCTTTTTGAAACCTCAATATATATATACATATATATATATATATCGTTTTTAAGGGCAGACATGCACAGACAGACAGATGTTCTTTATTATATATATATATATATATATATATATATATAATTTGAATCAAAGGGAAAAAAGTTTTCAGTGGAGGGGTTGTGCCTCCGAGGACCATCTTAATATTATCAAAATTTGCTGAAATTTTTGGAATAACCATTATTTTTAGTCATTTACCTATGGTTTACATTTCATTTGAATCTAAGAGAAAACATCTTTTAGTGTGTGGATTGTGACCCCCCACCCCGGAGACCCCCAGCGTTGAAGTGATATATTTCTTATAAAACTTATGACCTTCACTGAGAGGTCAGTAGCCCACATGCCAATTTTCAAGCAATTCTGTCCAGCGGTTTGGGTGAACATAATACACAAAGATCAGGCGGACACACACACGCATACAGAGTTACTATTTTATATATGTAGAAGATATATATATATATATATATATATATATATATATATATATATATATATAATTCATGTTTCTTCAGCAGTTGGACACTCTCTTGACGGCTGCCTTTAATAAGTGTAATCTTTCGCTGATTTATCGGGTTGCTGACAGTTGTCGTGCGGTCTAAAGCGTCAAATTATCATCTCTACACTGCCGATTCCGGTAATGATGAAACGTATACGTATGTAGATGAAAACAAATATTCATAATTTTACATATATATATATATATATATATATATATATATATATATATATATATATATATATATATATATATATACATATATATATATAGTCGTGAAAGTTTTTCAACCATTAAAGCTATATGCAAAAACCAGAACACTTTTAGTCCCAAGTCCTTCGGTTGAAAATTACTTTGCTTGTAAGTCAATTTACTTTTTTTATTTCTAGTTTGCTTCCAAGAATTTACGCTAGTTTTACCATTATTTAAGGGATCATCAGTTGTTTATCATGGAAAACTGTTTCGGGAATATATATATATATATATATATATATATATATATATATATATATATATATATATATATATGTGTGTGTGTGTGTTTAGGCAGCAAATAGTTATCGGTACATATCTGATAAGACATAAGGTTTAGTATCATTATATCTTGATTATACTCATCTTAAAGGCACATAAAAGTGAGGCAAAACTGTTCTGTTTGGCGAATTCCTATTCCCCGTCATACAAAGGATATTCTCCTAATACATATATAAATAGCTAATTATCTTAAATGAACTTTGTTGAAATTTGTCAGCCTTTTTGTGTGATGATAGATAAAGTTTAAGTTATAATAATAAATAAATTCAAACAACTTAATTTTAACACATTATTTTGATTAAAAATATAATTGAATAAAACACACGTCTGACTTATGTTTTATAAAGACAATTTCGGAGGAACCTGAAGCCTTTCATCAAAATGTAATTTTTAATCCTAATTGGAAGGATATAATGTTTCAGAAATATGAACAAAGCAAGATTATAAAAAAGGTATTCTATAAAAGGATGATACACTTGTGTAAAAATATTAATCTGTCTTAATGTATGTCGAATAAGTGTTTTATTACTTACTTAGTCCATTTTGTGTCTCCCTTTTCTCTTTTCTCAACGACATAACCGTACAATGGACTACCTCCATCTTTCTTCGGAGGGTTCCATGCAAGGGTGATTGAATCTTCGGTTACACCCTGGACCTTGGGAGTGCTTGGTGCACTCGGAGGATCTGTAACAGACAAAATCATTCTTTTATATAATCTCTTAATTTTACTTATAACAAAGATGAAAAGAGTAATAACGTAGAACTATTGTAGTAAACCTCTACAACTACAATTTGTCAGGTACTAAAATATCTATGATTTCAACACTTTACATACACAACGAATGAACTGCATCACTTTACATACACAACGAATGAACTGCATCACTTTACATACACAACGAATGAACTGTATCACTTTACATACACAACGAATGGATTGCATCACTTTACATACACAACGAATGAACTGCATCACTTTACATACACAACGAATGAACTGCATCACTTTACATACACAACGAATGAACTGCATCAAATTACATACACAACGAATGAACAGCATCACTTTACATACACAACGAATGAACTGCATCACTTTACATACACAACGAATGAACTGCATCACTTTACATACACAACGAATGAACTGCATCACTTTACATACACAACGAATGGATTGCATCACTTTACATACACAACGAATGAACTGCATCACTTTACATACACAACGAATGAACCGCATCACTTTACATACACAACGAATGAACTGCATCACTTTACATGCACAACGAACGAACCGCATCACTTTACATACACAACGAATGAACTGCATCACTTTACATACACAACGAATGAACTGCATCACTTTACATACACAACGAATGAACAACATCACTTTACATACACAACGAAGGAACTGCATCACTTTACATACACAACGAATGAACTGCATCACTTTACATACACAACGAATGAACAACATCACTTTACATACACAACGAATGAACTGCATCACTTTACATACACAACGAATGAACTGCATCACTTTACATACACAACGAATGAACAACATCACTTTACATACACAACGAAGGAACTGCATCACTTTACATACACAACGAATGAACTGCATCACTTTACATACACAACGAATGAACTGCATCACTTTACATACACAACGAATGAACAACATCACTTTACATACACAACGAATGAACAACATCACTTTACATACACAACGAATGAACTGCATCACTTTACATACACAACGAATGAACTGCATCACTTTACATACACAACGAATGAACAACATCACTTTACATACACAACGAATGAACTGCATCACTTTACATACACAACGAATGAACTGCATCACTTTACATACACAACGAATGAACAACATCACTTTACATACACAACGAATGAACAACATCACTTTACATACACAACGAATGAACAACATCACTTTACATACACAACGAATGAACAACATCACTTTACATACACAACGAATGAACTGCATCACTTTACATACACAACGAATGAACTGCATCACTTTACATACACAACGAATGAACAACATCACTTTACATACACAACGAATGAACAACATCACTTTACATACACAACGAATGAACTGCATCACTTTACATACACAACGAATGAACTGCATCACTTTACATACACAACGAATGAACAACATCACTTTACATACACAACGAATGAACAACATCACTTTACATACACAACGAATGAACTGCATCACTTTACATACACAACGAATGAACTGCATCACTTTACATACACAACGAATGAACAACATCACTTTACATACACAACGAATGAACAACATCACTTTACATACACAACGAATGAACTGCATCACTTTACATACACAACGAATGAACTGCATCACTTTACATACACAACGAATGAACAACATCACTTTACATACACAACGAATGAACAACATCACTTTACATACACAACGAATGAACTGCATCACTTTACATACACAACGAATGAACTGCATCACTTTACATACACAACGAATGAACAACATCACTTTACATACACAACGAAGGAACTGCATCACTTTACATACACAACGAATGAACTGCATCACTTTACATACAAAAGGAATGAACTGCATCACTTTACATACACAACGAATGAACTGCATCACTTTACATGACACAACGAATGAACTGCATATAATCCTCTTGTAACCTTATATTGATAACATAATTGTATCATTATACAGGCATAAAACTGTTTGATTGAAATTTTGTGTACAGAGATTCGCAACTCTAAAAAGTGTAATTATTTTCCCATCTTGTTACTATATAAGTCCAAAGATGTAAAATGTCAATTGAAAATGAGTTAAGTTGATTCTTCTCAAAGTATTTAAATAATCTACGTTCTTGGATGAAACGTTGTCGTGGTGAAGAAGCATGAGTGTTCTTTATGATATTCTGTACTATACCGTTCGGAGTCGTGCACTCCTGGTAGGGCCACCCAAGGCTGGTAGGGTATGATAGAGAGTTCCAGAATAATATCATCCACAAAAAATCTCTGGTATGTATGATGGTAGCCACCTATACAATGGTGGGGACATCCTCTACGTCGTCTGTCTTACAGCAGGAAGGTACACATGCCGCTGCACCACGGTTAATATGTATGTTGACGTCAAAAAGGGCACCCAGTCGTAAAACACAACAGCAAACAAAATCGCGAATGAATACCCAGCATAAAAAGGCCCCGAATATCTGGCAAAAGAGGGTACTAAGAATCTTTGGGGAACGCAGAAGAAAAATAAGGCTTGCAACGGCCAACATAGGAACTTTGAAGAGAAAATCAACGGTAGTTATTGACATGTGTAGGCACTGCAACATTGCCATTTGTTGCATACAAGAAACAAGATACAGTTGAAACAGTGTCAAGGTTATCGATGGCGACAATATATTGTACAGCGACAGTAAAGATGGTGCAAATGAAGTCGGTATCGTAGTATGCACGAAACTTGTAGGTTATGAGATATGGAGACCAAATTATTAAAGAACGTGAAAATTGAACTAAAATACACATTCTTGGTCTTCAACTATGATCAAAGTGTAGTATCTGTTCTGTCCAAAGATAGTACAATAATATCGTGGGGTCTGCGTTCGTACCCTGGCATCCATAGTATCGAAAGGACACACACTCCTACAAGGGTTTTCGATATAGATCTCGATAACCAGATATATTCGTAAACTACATTAACCAGAGTACTTCGATAAGTATGTTTCGGTTTGAAGAAAGGTGGTACAATAATATTGTGGGGTCTGAATTCGCGCCGGATTCCACAGCATGGAAATATTTTTAAACACGGCAGAAATATATTACAGATGAAGTATACGACTGTGGAATGTCCATGGGTCTGACTTGTTATTATTATTATTTTGACTGTCACGCCCTCTTCCCTGATATAAATTTAAATTTAGGAGAGTAGAAAGTGGACCTTGGGTTTACTTTCGGCGGCTTCGTAACTCTTGCTTCCCTAATTTTGTCCTTTAATCCTCACATTCCATGAGTGATATTTCTGACAAAGGGAGAAGAATTGCTGTTTTCTGGGTTGGAATCTATCCATCTAACACATATCGTTGGCTAATTTTTTTACCTTGAAGTAGTATTTGTTTTAACTCCTTACATCAAATGGCTTCATGCCAGGAGGGCCTACAATTCATGAAAAGAGTTAAACACGGCAAATCGAAATTGTTAAAAATATAAATGAAAGCATAAAAACGTCAACTAAGAAAGCGGAAAGTTCAGTTTTCGTTGTAGAATAACTTAACTATGCAATAACTTAACCCAGTAAACCAAACCAATCACCCATAGATGGTTGATATGCCGTAAAACAAACCCAACCAAACTATCTGGGAGTAGTGTATTCTGGTATTCTAAGAGCAATGTATCCTGGTGTTTTAAAAGCAATGTATCCTGGTATTCTAACAGCAATGTAGCCCTGTATTGTAAAAGAAATGTATTCTAGGAATATAAATAATACCCCCCCCCTTATGGGATTATATTTACAACTTTATTCGGCATTAAATCACCCATAGATGGTTGATATGCAGTAAAACAAACCAAATCACACAAAACTAATGCTATAGGCCTGTCGTTAAGGGGATTGTTGGAGTCTTTTCTCAGCTTTGGTGTGGGTATTCTCAAAGAGTAATGTTTTCAAAGAGCAATTTTTTCAAAGAGCAATGTATTATAAGAACATAAAATAATAATCCTACCTATAGAATTATATTTGACAACTTTATTAAACATTAAATAACCCATAGATGGTTGATATGTCGTAAACAAACCAAACCAAACTAACCCAGTAATATTATTTTCTTCAAATTATATTGAAACAAAATTCTAATAAGATAATCAACGTACCATATGGAAGCTTAGCCAATACAGGCTCATTGGTTTCAAGAGCATCGCTAACACCCTGATCGTTTTCAGCCATCACACGGAAATCGTATTCAGAGCCAGGTTCCAAGTTGCGGACAGTAAATTTCGGGCTGTTGATGAAACTGCTGCATTTTGTCCATTTGTTGGTGCCATGCTTTTTCTTTTCCAAGATGTAGTTGTTTATATCAGCACCTCCTGCATCTTTGGGAGGCTGCCATTGTAGCATCAAAGATTCACCATCAATGTCAGTGGCAATAAATGGACCATTAGGAGCGGATGGACGATCTGAAAGAGGACAAACAAGGAAAATGGTTGATCATCAATACAATCATTTTAATCCATCTAATAAGTTATGTCTGTGTGTATGTATGTATGTCTGTATGTATGTTTTTCTTTTTGTGCATTTGAAGCCCTTCGACACTAAAACCTGCTGGGCTTAGAAAGTTACGAGAGTGCAAATCAACTTTTTCATCTACTTAATTGATTATGTCTACATGTATATCTGTTTGTGCATTTGAAGCCAATGCAGAATCAAATCGCAGTATCTTTATGGAATTTCTAGTTGATGCTTGAAAACATTAGAGCAGTTAATTTATTTTAGCAGCGACCTTTTGAAAGTAAAACTCTCATTAATAATCCAAATTGTCCAGCACTATCAATGGAAGCTCATATTAAAACATATATGATTATTACATTAAATGGAAGGTAATATCAATACATATATGATTATTACATTTAAATGGAAGGTAATATCAATACATATATGATTATTACATTTAAATGGAAGGTAATATCAATACATATATGATTATTACATTTAAATGGAAGGTAATATCGATACATATATGATTATTACATTTAAATGGAAGGTAATATTGATACATATATGATTATTACATTTAAATGGAAGGTAATATCTATATATATATATGATTATTACATTTAAATGGAAGGTAATATTGATACATATATGATTATTACATTTAAATGGAAAGTAAGATTCATACATATATGATTATTACATTTAAAACAATATTTTATTTACTTTATTATTTATTTACTTGAGATTTTTAATTCCCGGTTTTGAAACATTGTTACTTACTCAAATTTTTAACTTAAAAAAACATTTTATGAGAAACTATTTATTTTCATGTCTACTTCTAAATCTTACATGAACTCAAATTTTAAGATAAACAAAAAATAAATTAAATAGTTAATAGTTGTTTTACTAGAATAAATAAAAAAAACAAAGATTGAAAAGAACTTTTAACACTTTAATAAATTTACCGTTAAATTAAATTTGTAATTTAAAACGTTTTTTTGGCTAGATTTATTTATAGATTTTGCTACTTTTAAAGTAAATAGAATCTAAATGTAATTATTTATTTATATATGCATATTAATGACAGATACATTTTGTAAATACAATCTAAATTCAATATCGTTCGTGGCAACGCTATGTCAGTAACGACGGCGTCACTTCCGTTCTAATCGTCATCTGTTGACTCTCCCTTTCTTTCTCTCCCCCTCTCTATCTACCTATGTCTGTATCTGTCTCTTTGCTTCTCTTTCTCTCACATTATTGTTTTATCTAAATTCAATTATATACGCACATTAATGACAGATACATATTGTAATCATAACCGTTTTATCATCCATCAACCGAGACAATCCTGCAAGCTTGTATAAAAATCGTCAATTCTAGAGAGTAATCATCTTATGTATGATGATGTTGCATTCTTGTCTTCCTGTTGTCATGGTCACCAACGTTAATGCGGATCAAACTTGATGTGACTGGCCAATCTTGTTGGGACATAATCATATAAAGATATTGATGGCTTCCAATTGTTTATCTCTCTCAGCTCAGGAATTACGAATGTAGATTAAAGGCGGCATCTATATACCTCCTGATGGCTTAACGGGACAGTGACTATTCACATGTCTGATCTCTATGATGTCACAGTCACAGGTATTCTGACGAAATCCCGTCCCTTCACAATATAACAGTAATACAGATTCTTTGTAATAGACTCTTAGACCAGTTCAAAGCAAGACAATGAAACCAATGTAGAAATTATCCCGATCAGTAGAAGAGAAATACGATTCAAATATAAGAAACATATAAGCATTTAATTTCAATGACTATTATAAAAATGTAGGTAATAGGCTACTTACCAAGAACATTGACTTTCACACTCACTGAATCTGATCCAGATGGATTTTTCAGATTCAGAGTGTAACGTCCAGCATCCAAGCGTGTAGATTTGGTGACAGAGAGAATAGCATGTGTATCAGTCACCTGAAACATGAGCATAACACAATATTCAATATATTTTACCAATATTCATCATAGAGACAACATCTGATATTTTATAATAACTTTATATCATAACATTTTATAATATTTTGTAATATTTTATAATAAATTTGTATATTTTATGATATTTTATAATAACTTCATATATTTTATAATAATTTATAATTACTTTATATATTTTATAATATTTTATAACTTTGTATATTTTAAAATAGTTTATAAGAACTTTATATATTCTCTAATATTTTATAATAACTTTATATATTCTATTATATTTTATAATAACTTTATATATTCTAAAATATTTTATAATAACTTTATATATTTTATAATATTTTATAATTATTTTATATATTTTATGCTATCTTATGATAACTTTATATATTTCATGATATTTTATAATAACTTTATATATTTTATGATATTTTATACTTACTTTATATATTTTATGATATTTTATAATAACTTTATATATTTTATGATATTTTATGATAACTTTATATATTTAAAAATATTTTATAATAACTTTATATATTTTATAATTTATAATAACTTTATATATTGTATAAATTTTATAATAACTTTATATATTTTATATTTTATAATAACTTTATATATTATCTAATATTTTATAATAAATTTATATATTTTATGATATTTTATACTAACTTTATATATTTTATAATATTTTATAATTACTCTATATATTTTATAATATCTTATAATAACTTTATATATTTTAAAATATTTTATAATTACTTTATATATTTTATAATATCTTATAACTTCATATATTTTTAAATATTTTATAACTTTATATATTTTATAATATTTTATACTAACTTTATATATTTTATAATATTTTATGATGACTTTATATATTTTAAAATATTTTATAATAACTTTATATACTTTATAATATTTTATAATAACTTTATATATTTTATAATAATATATAGTCTTGTACTATGCAATAATGACAGAGTTGTTCTTAATTCTTCAAGTGATTGAAAAGATTAAAAGAATATTTATTTATCATTTTAATAATGTGAAATTGAGTCATAGAATTTTCTCGAATCTGTTTTTATTAGCTATATTTTCTATTCGTTTCCTAATCGTCCTTGTATTTCGATTTTTGTTCAGATGATTTTAACTGTGTCTTTTTTTCACCTTCTTATCTTTTTAGATATGATTTTTTAAATTAAATTTAATTATTATAGTATCGTTTTATCATTAAATTATCGAGCAAAATGTTATGAAACTGTTACACCGGCCGTTCTAACAGAAGAGAAACTAAACCGGTTCTCACTATAAATAGTGCGAGTAGACAATCACCAGGGAGAAAAAGGACAGTATTGTAACTGTCTAGCCGAGTGCGAGTCAGTTTCCTTACCGTTGTAACTTTTATGTTAATACACTTGTTATCTTAACCCAACCTCGACTTGACTTCTTCTTTTTACTGTTGGACTACTTCACAACAGAAACTATAACTAATTTGGTTAAAATAATGTTGTTTTAATTTCTATTTATAACATTATTTGGTGTAAATAGCTTCTAAAACTTTCAAGCTTTTAATACATGATAATTTGCTAAGCATAGTAACTGTTAAATAGGAAATCATTTATGGCTTTAGATTTCTTAAATCTAAAGTCGTAAATGATTTCCTATTTTACAGTTTAGATGCTTCCAAATTTCTTTCAAATTTCAAAATTCAAAATAACTCATTCCTCTCGTTTTTCAACTATTAACAAAAGATTAAAATGGCTGATTCGTTTGTAAATAAATCAAAATGCATTCTAGTGGAAATAATTTTGTAATTAAATTATGTTTAAATATGATTTTAAAAATTCATTTAACTCTATTGCATTCTCTATTTCATTAACGTACGTTAATATGAGAAATAAACACACACAGACGCACGAGTAGTCACACAATTTTATTAATGTAGGGATGAGTATATTTTGTATCAAAATATTTATTACACTAAAAATGATACAAAAATATGTAATAAACTATTTAATACACTATTTAATAAAACATATGCAATGATTTTAATCATTAAGGAATATTTTTTGATAATTATTATTTATCTTTCAATAAAATGTTTATTAAAGTATGTTTCTCTAATTGCTTAAATTTAATTAATAATAAATCAAGGATTTAAATGTATAAATAATATCATTTTTAGAATGAAATTAGCTATCGGAACAGTATCAGAAACTCGCTATGAAGCGACCGGACAACCGAAGATATTGTTGTTTAGAGGAAACAGCTTAATTTGTGGGCTTGTATATATATTTTCCTCGGCTGTTTTACTTTTTGAATATACCATTAGAGTCTCCAGACAGTGTCAGTTCATCAGGAGAGAATACACACCATTTTAGGGGCTTCCTCTCGACCGATTTTTTGCGTATCAGGCCCCCTAAGCCGAAATAAAATATTTCACAAGTAAAACAGCCAAGGAAAA
The DNA here is from genome assembly GCA_963556195.1 of Sepiola atlantica. Lineage (NCBI taxonomy): Eukaryota > Metazoa > Mollusca > Cephalopoda > Sepiida > Sepiolidae > Sepiola > Sepiola atlantica. The sequence goes on from OY744518.1 coordinate 25,136,144, forward strand.
AAATATATATACAAGCCCACCAGGCAAGCTGTTTCTCCCAAACAACAAGATCTACTGTTGTCTGCTCGCTTCATAGCGAGTTCCTGCTACTGTTCCGGTAGCTAGTTTCATTTTAAAAATGATATTATTCATAAATTTAAATAAGTATATATATATATATATATATATATATATATATATATATATATATATATATATATATATTATAAGTATATTTGAAAATAAAAACAATTGTAAGAAATATTTTAAGCAAACAGATGAATTTTCATCATATTCGTATCTAAGTGGTCAAGTGATAAAGATGTACTGACTTTTAATAAATAAAGGGAAAAGAGAATTTATAAAATGTACTTACTATCTTTTAAGTAATTACGGATTACATACAAACTAAAATATATGAAGATACACACAACATGTATTATAATAGGGTAAATGATGAGATCGCTGTCCTAAAACGTTTCTTCGAAAATTCGAATAAAAACAGTTTATAAGCGATGATATTTTATTTATTTTTAACGATTATGACATGGTGAACATTTTCGAGCTAAAATGAATTTAGTATTACGTAGTAATAAGAAAAACACATTTTAACATTTTTTCGTCATGAGCGATACTACATAAAACAATCATGGCTTCCAACTGATTATAACTTGCTAATAACCGACTTCCGGTGCAAGTCTGACACCATCTTGGAAAACCTTCGATTATAATAGCATATTTACTCATTTTTACCGTGTTTTTCCTCTAGATTTCAGTCGTAATGCTAAATAAATTTTTACTCAAAATGGCTCATCATGTAATAATCTTAAAAAAAACAACAATATAAAAGAATTTTCATTGCCGATACACATATTTTTTATTGCATTCTGTTTGAACGGCGATCTCATAATTTAATTATAATAGAATATGAAACATTAGAAGAACCCATGCTAATTGTATTTATGTCATCTGTTTCTTGCTTGTCTTATTATGTTCATCTTCCATTTAATACTATCTGTATGTGTCGTGGACGTTTTAAAGAAGACTAGAAAATGTTCTCTTTCATTTTGCCGACATATTTAGCATATTTCATGTTTTAATGTAACATTACGTTTCTAAAACATAGGGTTGAAAATATAACTAAAATAGAAAGCCTATAGCGCTATTCATTGAGATCAAACATAAATTACTTCGATATAATTATTTGTATTCGGGCAAGTTCATAATTCCACATATGGAATGACAGGTAATGACGGGCGTACTAACGTGGTAACAATGCGATTATTATATAGATTTCTTTTCCACCAAGAAAAATCAGCAGCAAATATAAAATTTCAACATGAAGGTGAAACACATTTCTTACTTTCATTGTGACGTGGGAATCGTCTTTGACGGGTTCACTATCACAAGCCCAAGTAGCTGTTGGTTTTGGGACACCTGTGAAGGGAATCTTGATCTCAAAGTCTTGGCCAGCTTTAACTGTGATATCTTTGATGCCAGAAAGATCAATTGTTGGTTTTTCTGCAAATAAATAATTCAGAGAAAATCTCTATACAGTATTTTCTGAAAGAATTGTTTTGAATATTTAACATTGGAAACATATTGGTAATATATATTTATGCATTGTTTAAAATGGTGATGAGGATAAAGCAGGTTATTCCCATGAGAATTCTCACATTTTTTCAAGTAAGTAATCCGCTATTTTGTCTGCTATTTTAACGCTACTAACTTCGAATCGACCGGAAGTGGCTGATCGCTTGACCCACAGTCAAAATCCATCATGGCGACAACATGTGTTCTTCGATTACTAAGTAATTATTTTTTTATCTGTTATATTTTCACTTACTGACTAGTGTATAAAATGTTATAGACCCGTATCAGCGTTGTGAACCCAAATTCTATTTGCTATCTGCTGTTGATTTATACAAAGGATTATTTGAACAGTCACAGTAAACATCAAAGACACAAGTATATTGTACGGGTGTGATATATATATATATATATATATATATATATATATATATACAGAGAGAGAGAGAGAGAGAGAGAGAGAGAGATGGATAGCTTGTCTCGGTATATCAGCCACACTGCGCACACTGCCACCTATTGGCGACAGTCACTGGACACGTCTTCCTTGCTTGAAATGTCGCTAAGAAAAGATAGCGAAAATCGGTGCTTCTTTACTTTCAAAACGACATATAAAACCTTTCTTAAAACAATAGCTAAAGAAATGTATAAACTTTGTTATGTACTTACGTTGTAGCTGAAAAGAAGACTGTACACTAAAAATTACGGAAATTCATCCAGTATTTATTAAATTAAAAATAAAAAAAAACAATTTTATAGTTCGGTCGCCATTTTGAATTTTCCCGAAAACAAAATTTGAGTTATCTCCCTTGCCTAATAAGTAAGTATAAATGTCTAATGATGCGTAAAATCGTGTATTTTTTCTTTTTCTTATGATTTAATAAATACTGGCTGAATTTGTGTAATGTACAATTTTATATTCAGCAAACACGTATGTAACAAAGTTTATACATTTCTTTAAATATTTTCACGTCATCGTGAAAGTAAAGAAGGACCCGAAAATCCCCGACTGGGAGTCACACGGTTTCATCAACTTCCGCTTTGAGGTCACCACTGACCATTCAAGTTATCATTACAACACATAGCTCGATATATAACACCTTTTATCTTTCACAAATATATACAAAACTAAATAATTCATGTTTTTTTTAATAATATATCCTCTTGCACTTGAAATGTATTGCATATGATGCATAATAGGCAAAAGAAATGAACGTTAAGTAAAATTACATCATGTGAGATTTATAAAAAATTAAAAATCTGATTTTTAATTAAAATAAAAGATGCCCAAAGAGACATAATAAAGAATTCAATATATAAAATACATAAACATAATGCACTGAAATTGTATTTTTGTAAGTTATGTGTCTTAAACGTCTAGATTTATTCATATTTTCATTAGTGTAGGATCCAAACAGGATCAGTGAAGCGATTAATTAGTTTAAACTAAAAGATTGATATGTACGTGAATGAGAGAGATTGAACCGTTCTCTGTAGGTGAAAGATTTGAGATATTTATATCTGCATCCTAAATTAAAGAAGGACATTCCTCTCTCTGGGATTTTTTGTCTCAGACCTTTTTATTCTACATACAAGCAATATATAAAATGAGTTGCTTCTATAGTTCTGAGTTTTAAAGGGGTGTACAAAATATTATAAACACGTAACCCTCATTTTGTGAGATTTAGGAGTCACCGTTTATTTACCATTACTCCCAGGGCCACCTTATCCTGGGCATCACATACATTTACATCATAAATAGGTCCTTCAAAAAAAACACCAGGAAGATATAAAAGTACTCGAAGCATAAAAGCTTTTACTAAAAATGAATGGATTAGGCAAAAAATAACCCAAAAGGTCTGATATGCCACAGAACAAAAGGACCAAAGAAGTGTTCATTAAACTAGCTGAAAGATTTATTATAATATTATTATAGCACACTGTATACGTCTTGTATGAAATAGTAAGAAATGTAATAGTATTGTATACGTCTTGTAAGAAATAGTAAGAAATGTAATAGCATTGTATACGTCTTGTAAGAAATAGTAAGAAATGTAATAGTATTGTATACGTCTTGTAAGAAATAGTAAGAAATGTAATAGTATTGTATACGTTTTGTAAGAAATAGTAAGAAATGTAATAGCATTGTATACGTCTTGTAAGAAATAGTAAGAAATGTATAGCATTGTATACGTCTTGTAAGAAATAGTAAGAAATGTAATAGCATTGTATACGTCTTGTAAGAAATAGTAAGAAATGTAATAGTATTGTATACGTCTTGTAAGAAATAGTAAGAAATGTAATAGTATTGTATACGTCTTGTAAGAAATAGTAAGAAATGTAATAGCATTGTATACGTCTTGTAAGAAATAGTAAGAAATGTAATAGCATTGCATACGTCTTGTAAGAAATAGTAAGAAATGTAATAGTATTGTATACGTCTTGTAAGAAATAGTAAGAAATGTAATAGCATTGTATACGTCTTGTAAGAAATAGTAAGAAATGTAATAGTATTGTATACGTTTTGTAAGAAATAGTAAGAAATGTAATAGCATTGTATACGTCTTGTAAGAAATAGTAAGAAATGTAATAGCATTGTATACGTCTTGTAAGAAATAGTAAGAAATGTATAGCATTGTATACGTCTTGTAAGAAATAGTAAGAAATGTAATAGCATTGTATACGTCTTGTAAGAAATAATAAGAAATGTAATAGTATTGTATACGTCTTGTAAGAAATAGTAAGAAATGTATAGCATTGTATACGTCTTGTAAGAAATAGTAAGAAATGTAATAGTATTGTATACGTCTTGTAAGAAATAGTAAGAAATGTAATAGTATTGTATACGTCTTGTAAGAAATAGTAAGAAATGTAATAGTATTGTATACGTCTTGTAAGAAATAGTAAGAAATGTAATAGTATTGTATACGTCTTGTAAGAAATAGTAAGAAATGTAATAGCATTGTATACGTCTTGTAAGAAATAGTAAGAAATGTAATAGTATTGTATACGTCTTGTAAGAAATAGTAAGAAATGTAATAGCATTGTATACGTCTTGTAAGAAATAGTAAGAAATGTAATAGTATTGTATACGTCTTGTAAGAAATAGTAAGAAATGTAATAGTATTGTATACGTCTTGTAAGAAATAGTAAGAAATGTAATAGTATTGTATACGTCTTGTAAGAAATAGTAAGAAATGTAATAGCAGTGTATACGTCTTGTAAGAAATAGTAAGAAATGTAATAGTATTGTTGAAGATTAATAATGATATCAAAATGACATAAAAATAATGATATCAACATGATATCAAAATTACAGGATTTTCAAGAAGTTGAGCAACCTGTATTTATGGATGTTTTCTATTTTATTTATATCCTAGATGTCATTTCTATGATGAAATTTGTACAGAAATATATTTATCAACGTTGTCTATCTGTTATTTGATAGGGTGCTTCTTTATGGTGATACTATAGATTTAATATGGATGTAAAAAAAATAGCAAAAAATTAATTCAGTAGTTTTGTGTTTATTAAATAAATTCAACTTTTGGCAGTACGCAGAATATCGCCGCCATTATCGGCACCATTATGAAAGTCAAGGGAGATAATTCATCTTTTGGAAAATAAATCATCCTTTCTTTGTTTAAACGTGACAAAAAGGAATTATCTCCCTTGAATATCATTATAATGGTCGCGATACTTCGTGTACGGCTAAAAGTTGGATATATTTTATAAATACAAAACTACTGGATTAATTTCCGTAATTTTTGGTGAATGCTATTTATTTTCCATCACAAGTAAGTATATCATAAAGGTTTCTTGCTAATGTTATGACATCCTTATTCAATCTTGGTGTAACCATGGAGAAGCACTTTTTATAGTAATTAATTATTCTCTATACTAAATGAATGCTAAAACATATTGAGTCACTGTGTGTAGTTTTGGGACAATACTGAGTTAAGAAATGAATCAAAACAGACTGACTGATCTTACCAGGTTGATTTTCAATGACCACAGGTTGTGTTGGTTTGCTGGGTTCTCCTGGACCGGCAGAATTCTCAGCAATAACTCTGAACTGCATTTCCTCGCCTTCAGGAAGTTTGTTTACTGTGAATGTAGTGCCATCAATTGGCATAGAATTGCATGGTTCCCATTCGCCATTTTTCTTTTTCTTCTCTACTATGTAACCAGCGATCTTACCGCCACCATCATTCTTTGGTGGTGTCCAAGACAATGTGGCAGAATCTTTGGTGACTTTGTCAAGACTAAGGCTACCAGGAGATCCAGCAGGAACTATTAAAGAAAATTATAGATAATAGAATTTTATCATGAAATGCAAACAATTATTGGTCCGGATTTCAATGGTTAAATATCAATAAACAGAAATGATCCGAAATGATCCGAAATGATCAGAAATGATCAGAAATGATGAAACTACTAAGAGAAATGTAAATAGCGAATTAGAAAATGTCTTTAGCAAGTTTGGATGCAGACTATTCTTTTTTTAAATTTTGGTTAATTTTATTTCAAATGAGTACATGACTTTACAAATAATTATCTCGTTTAAATCCTTCAATTTTTTGTTTCACTAAATGTTACCATTGCGAAGGGTTCAAAATATTAAATTATGTATTCATTTTTATATTATCCAATTCAGCCATATTTATTATGCGCCCTGGGAGCTGACGGTGGCTAAGTGGTTAACGATCAGACTGACAACATGGGTGTGCCAAGTTCGAATCCAGTTCGTTCCATAGAAACACTTTAATTTAGGATGTTGGCAACCTTTACGTGGACCCTCTTGTGAAGACTCGATGTATTTCTAGAAAGAATTCTAACTAGAAAGATATCGAAGAAAACAAATGCTAACAATCGAATCATCTGATTCATACGAAATGAATGGATAAATTATCAACTGTTTCTTGAAGAGTATTGGTAAGAGAACTTTTAAAATTTGTAAACACAATTATATGTTTTCTAATAGAGCAATGCATTTTCAATATAAATAAACTTTAATATAAATCAGATGAATTTGGAACTAATGGTACAAAGTGAATTTAAAATTATATTTTTGAGATCTATCTGATGTAATATTTGGAATTTGGAACTAATGGTAAAAAGTGAATTTAAAATTATATTTTTGAGATCTATCTGATCTAATATTTGGAATTTGGAACTAATGGTAAAAAGCGAATTTCAAATTATATTTTTGAGATCTCTCTGATGTAATATTTGGAATTTTGAACTAATGGTAAAAAGCGAATTTCAAATTATATTTTTGAGATCTCTCTGATCTAATATTTGGAATTTGGAACTAATGGTAAAAAGCGAATTTAAAATTATATTTTTGAGATCTATCTGATCTAATATTTGGAATTTTGAACTAATGGTAAAAAGCGAATTTCAAATTATATTTTTGAGATCTCTCTGATCTAATATTTGGAATTTTGAACTAATGGTAAAAAGCGAATTTCAAATTATATTTTTGAGATCTATCTGATGTAATATTTGGAATTTTGAACTAATGGTAAAAAGCGAATTTCAAATTATATTTTTGAGATCTCTCTGATCTAATATTTGGAATTTTGAACTAATGGTAAAAAGCGAATTTAAAATTATATTTTTGAGATCGCTCTGATGTAATATTTGGAATTTGGAACTAATGGTAAAAAGCGAATTTTAAATTATATTTTTGAGATCTATCTGATGTAATATTTTAAACAATTTTATATCATATATTCTGTGAAAATGAACAAAATGTTTTATTTAAAAGTTGAAATGAGATTATTGATTAAAATTAAAATAAATAGATGCCCACTATACATGCTAAATAAATTAACAACGATTGGTTAGAATATTGTAATTAAACAACAAATATACGACATAGTCATTAACTGGTTTATCATTAAAACTAAACATATATAAAATAGGGTTTGTTGATTCTCAACTTTCACGAATAGAAACTTGAGTTGCAACACAAAAACAGATTTCTAACTTAAACCAAATGTTAAGCGTGGTAAATCTTAGTTTTTGAAACATTTATATATATATATATATATATATATATATATATATATATATATATATAATATTAATTCAATTCCAAAGTCCATGTAAAAAGCAATTCAAAGACATAATTTACATCAGTTCCTTCAATTCTTTTTTTCCGCACTTCAGTGGAGAATTATCATTTCCATTTCCTCTTACATACAAACCCATAAGTTTTTACATTCTAATCTATTCGTTAACCTACACGTGTTTCTTGGCAGATTGGACAAAAATTACAATTCGAAAGTCTATCCGTCATTCCTCAGGGTATAATAGAAATATATGGTGGAGTTGTAGAAGCAACACATACAGTCGAAGAAGAAACTCAAGAAAAAACGACGAGGAGACTTAAAAGGCGAGATCTGATAAATTTTTTATAACTCAGGAGGGCAGGGAATAGACTCACATAAAGAAGAAGACAAGAAAGACAAATTATACCCCTTAAAAACAACAATACCATCAAGTATCCGACAGCAGTCTAACCACGGTGATCTCAGTTAAAAACAACAGTCAGCCTCTCCCCCCCCCAGAGTATCAGTTAAAGTTTAAATAGAAAAAAAAACTCGTGAAGCTCAAAAGGCTAATTGGAAATTACAAGAAAACAATTCTCATTTTTTTGTCCCACATAAGTTTCAGTTTTATTTGGCATACTTTATAGAAATAGAAAATACTTTTGGAACTAAAAGCGCCATATTTCTGAAAATACGTGGGAATGATTAGTAAATTTGTCTTGGAAATGTGACCAACATTTTATGTGGAAGATATCAAAAGTTATTTTTAAAACTGATTTTAATTTTCCGTCATTTTGTCATTTTATCGTCCTGCTTGAGTTTCATTTTTATTTTGTATACTTTATATAAATGTAAATATCTTCGAAACTACAAACACTTATCTTCTTAACCTTGGTGTGTCACTTGTCTCTCCAATGCTGAATATCTGTTTAATACTTAGTATAAATTTTTGATGTTTGTACTAACCACGGCAACACCAATTTTTCCTCACAGGCACTTATTTGATATTTACAAAAAGTTGAAAATAAAACTACACAAATATACAATCAATATGTTGAAAATAGGAATTTGTAAAAACATTAAAATTCTAATAATTATATAATTTGATGCTTATAGTCAATAGTTTAATAATAGACTCATGACACTGATACTTACAGACTGGATCGCGGACACGGTGGGGTTGTGTTGTCTTGCTAGGCTTGCCTGGTCCAGCATCATTGATAGCTGACACACGGAATTCAACATCTTGACCTTCTGTCAAGTTCATGACAGTGAAAGATGTCTCAGGAACTGGGAAGATGTTAGCTTTGACCCAGTCTTTATCCTTTCTCTCTTTCTTCTCCACAAGGTATCCTGAAAATAATTGAGAGAGTTTTGAAGTTTCAAAGATTCAAAAGTAATTCAGTGATGTCTCACTGGTTTATTTAATATTAAAGTATAAACCCTAATCCCAACCCTGAATGACTAATTAAATATATTTCTTTGATTACATTACTGCGATCAAGCTATTGAATAGTATTACGTGCACTGCTTATAATGTTTAACAGACTTGAATATTTTTGGCTGATTACCGACTTTCTTTTCGAGAATATACTACGACCTTTTTCTGCGATTTTATTTCCGAGAATATAAATTAATTGAGAATTCTACTGTGACAGTTTCTCTTTGATTTTATTACTGGCCAGAGGAAAAAAATAGCATCCTGATAAATAAACAAGAATCTGCTGGCATTTTCTGTTTAGAAAATTGGACTCTAATAACTTATTTTAATATGGCGCTTAAAGGCGCCACATATTATGTATAATGTGACTAAATAGTACTGTGTGACGTAACTTCAAATCTTTGTTTTTGGGGTTCATTTGCAACTCGCCCAAAACGGGAAAAACTTCATATCACTTTACATAAGTTTATTAAGTTTATATCCATATTTGTGCATTTTCTTTCATAGTTTATACCAAGTGTGACATTTTCATTGAACATATTCATTTGAACTACTAATAATTAATTTTATAAGTGGGTTATTACATCACTTAGTGTTCTACCAGAATAATTGGAAGGTTGTCAATTTAATTTACTTCATTTAAATATTGAATGATTCATTTAAAAATCTATAATAATGTCAAAGAAGAAATTGGGTGATGCATTTATTATATAGAAAGTAAAAATTGTTTAATACCTAAATTCTGTGTAGGGTGTAAGAATTATTAAAACTTAATATTAAAAAAATATTTTTATTGAGTCTTTAAGTTTATTTTTGTTTTTCTATGTGCAACCTTAGGCAGAACTGTACGGTGTGCGTTTTTCAATGTTGTTTGGTTCCTTTCCTTTTTACACTCGTGTGTACCTAAATTTAACAGCAGCATTTTAAATTTATTGACTTGTGTACTCTGTGACTTTTTATGTTTGTATCATGTTGTAAAGTCTAATCTTATATTGTGTCAGTTTTCGTTTGTACCTGCAACAGTCTGACGCAAAAGAACCGACCCTGAGCGCTAACACAAAAGGACTAACCTTTGATTGGATTTCCGCCATCAGAACTTGGTGCTTTCCATTTGAGTGCACATGAAGATTTATCAAACTTAGTTATTTCAACACCAGTTGGTGAATCTGGAGGATCTGTAAAACAAGTAGATTGAGAAGATGCTCAGTCATAATGAATTTATAAAATCTCATTCATAAAAATCACAATAAAGTAATAATAGACATATATGCAGAGTCATAATAAAGTCTTAATGAAGTTATAATGAAGCCATATACATCATAATAGTTATAATCAGTAATTATAAGCCATGTCAGAAGCTATAAAAGTCATATATATATATATATATATATATATATATATATATATATATATATATATATATATATATTAATATATGTATATATATATATATATATTTATTTATTTTGGTACAGAAAAATTAGTACAACATTGGTACCGTCGGTTTCAAGCACAGAAGGACTTAGCCATCCGGCTCTCTTCAGCTTCAACAGAAGTACTTCTGTGCTCGAAACCGACGGTACGAATGTTGTATTAATTTTTCTGTACCAAAATAAATAAATATTACGCTCTTAATTTTAAATTTGTAACTTTAATTCTCAATTAATTGATCACTTTTTCCTGCTATATTACAAAGAAGTTATATATATATATATATATATATATATATATATATATATATATATATATATATATATATATATATCATCAGTCATAATAAAGGCATAGAATCATTCATAATAGTGCAATAACACAATACCAATGAAGTTTATTAATAGTCATATAATCAATCATATAATTATCTTAGTAGAGTCATGTAATCAGAGGCATGATAATCATAATACTAACATATGATCTATTTGACTAATGTATCATAAAATAATCATATTTATAAGAGACATTTAAATGAGTGAAACAAATAAAAAATTTGCATTTTCTTAATTAAATCAAAATTAATGTGAATTACACTTTTGAGGAGTCGGTATTTTAATTCCCTGATACAATCAAAATTGTGAAAAATATCCAATAAAAAGAAAATTACAAAGTTGCTTACTTGTATATCTAAAAAAAATTTTCATCATTATAAAATTTCTTATTAAAATTAATTGACATGTGCTAATTTAATTAAATTTTAATTAATGTGAATGTTTTGAAAATGGAAATGAATAAAATAATGTAATATTTTCATTTCATTAAGATAATGAGAAAAATATCTCCTATTTATAATGATTAAGTAAATACCTCACATTATTATTATTATTATTATTATTATTTTTATTATTATTATTATTATTATTATTATACTTATTATTATTATTATTATTATTATTATTTTTTTTTTATAGTAGTCTCAAATTTTGAATGTTTTTAGTTGAATTCTTTTTTTAAATATCAAGTCAATTTCCTTGACTTTAGGCATTCAAGCTGTACCTTAACACTTTCGCCATTCCTAACAGGCAAGCCTTTTACAGAATTGGAAAATAAATTGTCTCGTCAATCTGTTAAAGCTATTTATAGTGGCTTTTCGTTATAGTTCCAAGCGTTCCAATTACAACGGGAATCACCTTTACTTTTTTTACATTTCCATAGCCTAAATAATTCTTATTTTAGATCTTGATATTTGTTTATTTTTTTGGGTTCTTTCTCCTGCACTCTGCTATCAAAGGGGCAGGCTATATCAATGATTAAGCAAGTTCTCTTTTTTGTTTAGAAAAATTAAGTCGGATTTGGAATGTTCAAGAACCTTATCAGTTTGTATGCACATGTTCCAAAGAAGTTTGACATTGTCGTTCTCCAGTATCACTTCTGGCTTATGCTCATACCACTTTTCATTGTGGTCCAATTCATAAAGTTTGCATTATCAGGAGAGCTTATGGTGTTTCTTGTAATTTCTGTTCCTTGGTTCATTTTTGTGTAGTGTTAGCTGAGGCCGGTGTAATTTATTGGTGGGGGGATTATGAAGTGATGCTTCTTGCAGTTTCTGTTCCTTGGTTTGTGATGTGGTGCTTTTCGTGTGGTTTTGTTTTCTTCCTGTTGTAAATTCCTTGTGACTGGTTACCTTTTGTAGCTTATGCGGGTTGATTTCCGCATTCATGGATTTTTCTTAATATTGCAGCTGTTTTGATCATTGCCGTCATTTCTATGGTTTCGATGGTCCCTTTGATTCCAATTTCTCCCAGTCTTTTCTCCAGGTCTTTTGGGATTGTTCCTACGATTATTGGTAACTTTCTTCATGCTCCATATTCCTTTCAGTTTTATGGCTAGTTCTGTGTATTTATTATTATTATTATTATTATTATTATTATTATTATTATTATTATTATTATTATTATTATTATTATTATTATTATTATTATCACTCACTAGGAGTTCTCACACAGGTTATCATCAGTGATTGCTCACTGATAATCAGTAGTAGTTCAGTAGTAGTAGTAGTAGTAGTAGTGGTATTTCTTACTCATCACTACCAATTGTTCACTAGTAAAAAGAGATGATGTTCCCAGGTATCTGAGGTACAACAATTCTCTTCAGATTTCTAAGATCGTCGCTTCTTTCGATCACTGTTGCAAATCACATTGCGTTCTCGTACCTGAAACGGTTCTTTATTATCACAGTCATTTGAGTTTGAATAATCGAAATGTTCGTGTATGCATACAGACATATTACCGTAATTGTTTTGGACCTCGATCACCCTGAACATTCATCGTATTTAGCTAATAAACTTGTGTTCAGTTTAGAGAATATTAATCGAAAGATTGATAGAGCATGTGACTTGCCACCCTTTTCTTCTGAAATTCACGTTTTATTTAATCACTTTGTGCAAATTTGTTAACTAATGTTATTGTAAATGGCCATTCCAACACAGACACATTAGAAAAAGACTTGCATAATTATCAGACAAACTCACTTAGATGTGCACACAGTTACATTGAATGATACAATCATATCCTTTAAAACCCAGGAAATTGTTGATTTACTCTCATATATACTTTATATATGCATACATGTATATATATATAAGTGAAAAAATAAAGATAAACGTTAATCTTTATATTATATCCTATCGTAATAAGTTAATGCTCGATATACAAGATAGAGCAGTAATATAAGAAAATGAATGATTAAAATGAAAATTGGATAAAATACAATATCTATTATATCATCAATTAGTTCAAACAACGAAATATTTTTTATTTTCTTTAATCCATGGATTACAGATTTATTGTTCTGATTTTCGTCTGATGATTAGAGCTTAGTTTTGAAAATCCATGGATTAAAGAAAAGAAAAAAAGTTTTTTTAATATATTCTTTGTTAGAATTAATTCATATTGTATTTTATCTAATATTTATTTTCATCATTCATTTCAGTTAAATATATATATATATATATATATATATATATATATATATATATAATCAAGAATTAATGTAACAAAATACCAATGAGTTGTTTAATGGAAGTTTTGGTTGAAATCTGAAAGCATATATATATATATATATATATATATATATATATATATATATATATATAGTACATGTATTATAGTACATGTATTATATTAGCTTCTGAAGATATAATCCGTTGAAACGCCAGTGTTTATAAAAAGTGCTCAATAACAAGTAGAGTTGTTCTTTAGTATAGACTTCTATTTATGCAATCATTATTGGTTTCATATGTGCATACATGTTTCGGTTGTACTTTTCACAGAGAGTCAACCTCTTCAGACGTTTACTTTGGTCTGAAGATGTTGACTCTCTGTGAAGAGCACAACCGAAACATGTATGCATATATGTAACCAATAATGTTTGCATAAATAAAAAGTTATACCATATATATATATATATATATATATATATAATTTATGTAACACAATACCAATGAGTTTTTTAGGGAACTTTTGGTTGAAATCTGAAAGCATATATATATATATATATATATATATATATATATATATATATAATACATGTATTATATTAGTTTATATAGATGTTAATCTATTGAAACTTCAGTGTTTATAAAAAGTGCACAATAACAAGTAGAGTTGTTCTTTAGTATAGATTTTTATTTATGCAAACATTATTGGTTTCGTATGTGCATACATGTTTCGGTTGTACTTTTCACAGAGAGTCAACCTCTTCAGACGTTTACTTTACATATATATATATACATATATATATATATAGAGAGAGAGAGAGAGAGAGAGAGAGAGAATTTATGTAACAAAATACCAATGAGTTTTTTAGGGGACTTTTGGTTAAAATCTGAAAGCATATTTTGATTGGATTAACGAGCAGATCACACTTACGTGTTGAAAGAATTGCCTTTTAATTAGTTTTCAATTCTTACTTCAGTTTCATAACTTAATACAAAAACGACAACAGACCCAAACTTTAGGTCAGTTTTTAACCACATTAAATCTTCAATAATATGTCTGAATTATAAGCAACCTTTTTCACTACATAGGTTGATGGTGATTGTGAAATCGATACCAACATATAATAATGTCTAAGCATTCCGTGTTCGAGACCTTTCGGGTCATAGAACTATTTTCATTTGACTAGAGATGTTAGCAACCTTCGAATAATCTCCCTTCTTCTAAGAGAATCGGAAAAAAAACCAATGCAACCAGAAGAGAACCAAGAAAGTCAATAAAACATCATTTGCTGAGTGATGTGAACCGTTGGTTCACATTGAAATACAAAGTGATGTGTATATATAAGAATATCAAAAGATCTTTACTTACCAAATGGATTTTTGGCAATCATTTTATTGCCGGTAAGAGGTTCACCAGTGCCATAAATATTCTCTGCCTTCACTCTGAACTGGTATCCTTTACCATCTTTTAGCCCCTTCACTGTGTGAGATGTTCCTGCAACAATACCAGGAACTTTCTCCCAAAATCCAGAGCCATCCTCACACTTTTCAATAACGTATCCTGTAAAGAAAAATTAATTAGAAAACATCAACTTCTTTTACAAAGTATCTATTATTGAATTTTCAAAATATGAATATTATATACAAAATCTTTAACGTAATTAAACTTATTGTGCAAACTTATATTTTGCAGTACTTGCAAGGATTTATTCTTATTTAACCTTTCAATATCTACCCTAACAAGACAATGCAGGTTAAACGATATTCTTCAACACATTTAAGATACATTTCTCTATAAAGTATTACTTGCAAACGTGAATCAAAAGTATTGCAATGTTTGCATACCTGTTCGTTAGAAGTGTATATATCACGTGATTGAAGCAGTTAAAACATATTCAGGTATTCAGTAGTATAGTGTTAGCGATTAAATTTGAACAGACATATATCCACTGCGAACGGACATATATCCATAGTGAAGCAGACATATATCAACTGTGAACGGACATTCATCCAGTGGGTAAATGGATATATTTCCTCTGTGAACGGACACAAATCGTCTGGGACATGGGCATATATCAACTTTTAAATGTATCTGCTAATTGAAGTCACATAAACAGGAACTTTATAAAAAATGCACTTTCATAAAACTGATCCAAGTTTTAATATTTTCATTCAGTATTGTTTCAAGTAAAACGTGCATTGTGAAAAACAACCGATCAACTCTCGCAACCAACTACGTGATGACTTTTTAGTGGCAAATGATATTAGTAAAGTCATACAATAGTCTGGTAGTTTGGTAGTTTGGTAGTTTTGTTTTACGGCATATCAACCCTTTTTGGGTTATTTAATGCCGAATCTGGTCTTGTTTTCTTCTCTTTTTTGTTTCTTTCCCCTTTTAATATCTGTTTCTATTTAACCCATAGTTGGGACCCTAACAGGTACTACCACTCCGGGTCAGGGTGGACCTGGGAGCAATGGTAATTAAGAGGAGGCTCCACATTCCCCAAAGTCCGTAAGCCGGATCTCACCATCGGATGTAGTTTAAGGTCATATCCAGGACCGGGAGTAGGGTAGGAAAAATAAAAATAAAAAAGGGGAGGGAGAAAGGGAGAGGGGCTGTTGTTTTTGTTTTTGGTTTTGTAGAACATAATTAAGTTTTACAAAAAAAAAAAAAAAAAAAAAACGTCAATGTAGGTGAATTTCGTCTCAGGGAGCCACAGGGCAGCCTGATCTGGTATCACCAGTACAATAGTCTGAGTGGTAGTCCAACACGGCATACACAATCCCCAACTATCGAATTTTCGTAGATACTAAGCACGCTATTAATCTAGTAAAAAAACGATTAGTTTTATGTATCGATTTTGTTGGTGATTTTTTTTAGATTTTCAGAAATAAATAAAAGAAGGAACATATTACCTGATACGTCAACGCCTCCTAAATCTTCAGGTGGTTTCCAAGTCAACTTGCAGGATTCGGCCGTTACCTCACTGACATCAAGTGGGCCAGTTGGAGCTCCAGGTTTATCTGAAAATGAAATTTGATTTAAAATTTCATAACATGAAGTAAAATATTTTCTTTTTATTTCTCGAAAGTTGAATTTTCCATGGATTTTATCATCGCTTTACATTTGATAAAACAGTAAAACACTATATATGAACATAGTATCATTTGTATTCAAATCAAAGCAAATCGAATTTATTGTCAAAACATAGCAGAGTGCAACAAGCCATGGAAAAAGACAGTTAAACGATATGTACGTCTATATACCGTCTGAATGTTTGTCAAAAGCGCCTTTAAATCTGAATATGATAGACATCGTCATAACATCTAGTAAATTGTTCAGATTATAGTACAAAAGTGAATAGGAAGAAATAAAAGTTATAATTTCAAAATTCTACATATGTTTCGAAATATAGTTATCACTATGAAGTCATGAAGTCATGTGATTGCTCTTCCAAAAATCACATGATCAATTCTCTAAAACGAGTCATTGACGCACCTAGTCGGCAGGCCTTCAAACAGAACATACATACCATTACTCTTCGCTAGGGACAGGACAGCAAACTCGACTAACACATGAAGCAAGTAAGTTGTTTTTTTACGTTCTATCACATTATCCTGTCTCGTATTACTTGTAAACATGAAATATGTACAATTCGAATGTCGGCACAATGAAGGCAATGGCGGAATCTTTGGAAAATGACTTCCAGTTTGTAGTAGAATGGATTGAGATGTGGATGGTTGCATTTAATGCTGCCAAGAGAAAGCTATTTTCCTTTTAACAACTATAAGAAACCTTTCCAACCGTCGATTATTATGACCGATAGCATCCTTCCCGAAAGTCCAACGTTTAAACCTATCGGCCTAACATTCTCAGACATCATGAAGTGATATAGGTACATAGAAGATGCAGCAAAGTCTGACACAAAGAAAGTAGTCTCCCTTTACCGAGCTAGAAAACTTCTCACACCAGCCAATATCCTATATTTCTATAAAGCCACCATTCGCCTGTGCATAGAATATTTCTGTCACATTTGGACTAATGTAGCAACTACTAGCCTCTTCCTCTTGGACAGGGTGGCAAAAAAAAAAAAATTATAACCTAATTGATTCCGCACTGGTTACCAAACTCCACCCTGTCGCATCACCACAGTATTACATACGTGCTTGTTTAACAAGTACTTCCATGGAATGTACTCTTGCGAACTTGTGGCCCCCAACATAAATAAAATACCCCCGACCCACCCGACTTGCAGCAAAATTACACACCTTCTCTGGTAGATTTTCTACTCTAATCGCTTATTTCCTCGGACCACTTTCCTTTGAAATTCCCTCCGTGCTCCCTGTTTCCAGGAACGTAACTACATGCACACATTTATTTGTAATGAGAACAAACATATTGCTACCCAACTCACCACCTTAGTTTCCCTTATATAAATCCGGCCCCTATAACTATACCTTCTTACGCTTCAGTAGAAATTTGCTTTGTTTGGGTGAACAATATTAAAAAAGGAAATTAGCTATTAGGACATATATCCATTGTTTGTAAAGCAAAATGTCATTTGTGACTCGAATGTTTTAGTCTTGTATTTCCACCATGCATTAAGTGTTAGTATATCAATGATATACTATTACTGATATTGTGACTTAGAAGATAAGAATAATGTAAGTAATGTAAGTAATATATGTATCAGAATTATCATCAATATAAAAATTATAGTAGAGATGAATTGGATGGTTGTTTTTTATGGCATATAAACAAGTTTTGGATTATGTAGATTTCGTTTATGATTGGTTTGTTGATTAATTTTCTCTGTAAGTGTATATTTTGTAGGTGTATATTTTGTAGGTGTATATTTTGTAAGTGTATATTTTGTAAGTTTATATTTTGTAAGTGTATATTTTGTAGGTGTATATTTTGTAGGTGTATATTTTGTAAGTTTATATTTTGTAGGTGTATATTTTGTAGGTGTATATTTTGTAGGTGTATATTTTGTAGGTGTATATTTTGTAAGTTTATATTTTGTAGGTGTATATTTTGTAAGTTTATATTTTGTAAGTTTATATTTTGTAGGTGTATATTTTGTAGGTGTATATTTTGTAGGTGTATATTTTGTAGGTTTATATTTTGTAAGTGTATATTTTGTAGGTGTATATTTTTTAAGTTTATATTTTGTAAGTTTATATTTTGTAGGTGTATATTTTGTAGGTGTATATTTTGTAGGTTTATATTTTGTAAGTGTATATTTTGTAAGTGTATATTTTGTAGGTGTATATTTTGTAGGTGTATATTTTGTAAGTTTATATTTTGTAGGTGTATATTTTGTAGGTTTATATTTTGTAGGTGTATATTGTGTAGGTGTATATTTTGTAAGTTTATATTTTGTAAGTTTATATTTTGTAGGTGTATATTTTGTAAGTGTATATTTTGTAGGTGTATATTTTGTAAGTGTATATTCTGTAAGTGTATATTTTGTAGGTGTATATTTTGTAAGTGTATATATTGTAGGTGTATATTTTGCTTTAATTTAATAAATACTAAATTAGCCTGAAATGCAAATTGTTTTCCATAAAATGTTACTATTTAACTAACCGAGATCCTAAGTCACAGTAGAATAAAATGTATATATTTACCAAGTACAACAACTTGTATATCTGCTGAGTCCGATCCATGAGCATTTGAAACATTGACAGTGTATTTGCCAGTGTCGCCTTTCTCGGCGCATGGAATATGAAGCTTCGCCTCAGTTTCACTCTCAGTTGTGTCAGCCTGGAATGTAGCAAATTGTGAAATAAATTTCAACTTGTAAAGAAATTAGAAATGTAAAGATGTAAACATTGGTTTACTATTTTTTAAAATAACCGTTTTCAAAATATTTTTTCAAAATATTATTTTATTATTGCCATTTCACCAATGCTTCCATGTGTGACTTTTCATTCTACCTTATTCACGTAAACGTGTACTACACACAGCGGCATATTAACATTAATCGTCGATAACATCAATACGAATTTCAACTTGATTGCGATAAATATGTCTAAATCAAGAGGGATTAAACGTAAAAAGAAGAGAAAAAAAAGGCTTATACTTTTAACAAGAGTGTATATCACCGAAAGTACTCAAGTTTTTAAAGTAAATAAATAATTCATTTTAAAAAACATACATAAATGCGTTGTCCAGGTTTTCAAAATATTTTTTCAAATTTTTTTCTCTTATTATTACCATTTCACCAACGCTTCCACGTGTGACTTTTCATTCTATTTATAAAATATTTATGACAGAAGAGGGAATAAATAATATCCTTTTTACGTAAAATGATATCCACGACATAATTTTACTGATATCTTTTGTAATGACCTTTTATAAAACATGTCATCAAAATGAAATTATTTTTTATTTGCAATAACTAATCATTAAATAAATTTTCTTTTACAATATTTTTTAAGCTTTGTAGAAAACGCACACACATATTGGTTCCTTCACCATTCTTATGATTCTAGACTGACAACTTCTTCATTTATTTCCTGAAGCTAAAATCATGTTGTAAGATAATGAAGAGTGGCAAAAATGAATCGTGGACGAGTCCATTGTGAGTGGGACGTCGAGAAAGAGAGAAAGACAGAGACTTGATAACTGTTAAAAAGAATAAGGTTCCGCAGTGCAAACGAGACTTGAAAGATGGTGGTTTCAGAAACGCAAAGAGCCAGAGCGCTTGGTGATCTGAGTATCGAAATACTGGAAGAATGGGAGTTTACCGATGTTTATGGCACCGATGAAGCTTTATTGGCTATGGTACCAAACCCATTTTGCTGTTAGGCTTTCGTGTCCGCTGACTAAAAATGCGACTGATAAACAAGTTGGTACTGTGAAGGAATCCACTGACTTGTATTTCATCAAATTGCTTGTGGAACAATTGCTTCAGTTCACGCTCGGAGAGACAATGCAGAGCAAATTGCTTTCCAATCGGATGTATATCTGAACGAGTTTCTAGCGGAAACCAAGTCTGTCACTTCAGCAAGAAAAAGACTTTCATGGGACAAAAAAATGTCAAAAGATTTTTATATGTGTGTGCGTAGCCGGCGTAAACCATCCGGTGATGGGAAATAAAGAAAACCAAAGTTTTTCCTAATACGTTCTGTTCTATGTCATTCTTGTTGGATCTTACCGGGTACTCCAAAAGAACGGGTAATGCAACAATGTCATAGTCAGCAATTTTCTATGTCTCAACGCATTAAACACGAGGTGTATTTCTAAAAGTGTTCATCCGGGGCGATCTAACATGTTTTTTTAAAATTTTATTTGCATCACTTTGATGTAAAATAGCAATTCTGTTACAAGTTACGAAACAACAAACAAAGTTAAAATGTAAATATCTGAAAAACGTGGTCCTGCATGGAATGTTATGATGAAATCATTGCCCGTTGGTTATTGTTGTTAAATATTTTATTTTAAATCTTCTTTTCTTTTGCGATTTTCAGAATTTTTCATATGTACGCTTCTCTGTACAAGCACCGAAATTTGTTTTATTCTTCGAATTATAATTTACCATATCGCAATGAGTCATTGAAAACTTCCCCAATTAACTCCCCTTTGTGATAAATCTTTATCACACTAGTCTTAACATATTATATATATACATGTATTTAATAGGTTTCATATTGGAACTGCAAATTAAAAATCACAAAATTATAACGTGTCCTTTACATCAGGAATTAGAAAAGACTCATTTCCTCACCCTAGTTCCAACTGGTCTTCCATTCTTTGACCAAGTGACGGTTGGTGTTGGTGCTCCACAAATTCCGAGGGGAATAGTAAGCGGTTCTCCTGCTCTGACACGGATTTCCTTGGCGCCAAACAGATTATCAAGGTTGAGTTTTGGTTTTTCTAGAAATATACAAGATAATATACATTAAAAATGAAACAAATTTGAATTCTGATAATAAATGTATATCACGATTTTAATAATGTGTATTACTGTAGTAGTTACCTAAATACTTATTTAGTTTAGAATGGTTTTGTCAACAAGATAACAATTTTTATTTCACTCTCAAGGCTCATACGTATAAACAAAACTCGGGCATTATCAACAGGTTGACAGTCATCGCTTCAATCTATGAATAATAAGCTAATTTGAAGAGTGTCATATATAAATGTCGATTTATTTAGTGAACATTTAAAACATTTTTAATCAACTAATGAGCAATGTTGTAAATTGTGTTGATAAAATTTACTGAAATACTTAAAAAAATTAAAGAAATATTAGTTTACTATACACTAATTATATTTTTTTATATTAGTTTATATAAGTGGATTTTAAAGAGCGAACTTATTACAGATTATTCGGAATTTAGAGAGGTTTAAAAACTGTTTAGATTTTACTTGTTAAAAGACAATAATATATATATATATATATATGTATATATATATATATGTATATATATATATATATATATATATATATATATATATATATATATATATGATATTATAGCAAAAGAAGCCATTATAAATCCAATTTTGTAAATTAAAATTTTCTAGAAAATGCGCTTCTTCAACGACATTAAGAATCGCTTCATTTCCTGTAGTTTTTTCTTGTTATATATATATATATATATATATATATATATATATATATGATTATTTTTTATTTACACAGACATGTACAAAATCTGTGACACTGGCATGTCGATGTTATCGTTCAACAGCTATTATAAACTGAGATCTCATCAGGCTGAGTTAGAGTCCGATCTTAACATTAGATCATATTTGGAAAGAATGAAATGGGGAGAAAAAGAAGAAGAAAAGAAATTTAAAATTTCAAAATTTTGGAAGTCACGTGGTTGAGACCGTTAAGAATCAAAATGTTAAAATCAGAATCAAAACGCAAATATAAAATATAGAATAAAATAAAGAATAAAATAAAATTAAACAAAATAAAATAAAATAAAATAAAATAAAGTGGAAAGAGATATAATAAAAAAGGGTAGAATAAAAAAGATAGATAGATAGGTAAATAGAGATAGAGAGAGAGAGAGAGAGAGAGATAGATAGATAGATAGATAGATAGATAGATAGATAGATAGATAGATAGATAGATAGATAGATAGAAAAAATGAAATTATCTGTTGATTCAGACACTATATTATTTTCACTGGGAGCATTCAATAGAGTTTACACATACACCTCTGTGACATATAGCACAGAAATATGCCAGCCTCATGTAGGAGATGGAGACGAACACGAGAGATGAGAAATTTTGTCTTCTTAATGTTGCATCTCAGTTCATTGCTCTCCATATCTTTCTTCCATGTCAGCAACCTGGAGTTAGGGTTAGGGTTAGGGTTAGGGTTCGGAAATCTGCAATAACGCTACATAAGTGAGTATTTCAACTAGTAATTGTATAACTCTTAATAAGCATTTGCATAAATATCTAATACTCATTTAGATACAACAGGATTGTAATTGACTATATAGTTTTAATACTAGGATACATGTACCCACTTACCTTTTGATGGTTTAGCAAAGACGGGCTTTGATGCAATACTCGGATCCGAAGATCCTGCCTTGTTCACCGCTTTGATTCGATATTCATATTCTTTGTTCTCAGTCACTTTATCATCAGTGAAGTTTGTTTCCTGTATTATTTAAAAAGATTTTGTATTTAAAAAAACATAAATTTACATCAAGAGTAAAATAATGAAAAATTGTTTATAATAAAGTTGGATGGAAATCTCACTGAAGTGCTCCATGCAAATGTTTACAAATATTGACCAACTAATTTACATCAGTTCCACATCCATATCTAAAGAATTCGTAAAATAGAAATTTACTTTCTTCATGTGACAGAAATCTAAAAGCAATCAATGATGAAACAGATGTGATGTTTAAGAAATTAACTTGATATCCAGAGATATATGATAATTAAATAATTAAATATTATTTATTTATTAACATGCAAGCTTGTTTCGTCTTTTAAAGACTCATCAGTATAGATTCAAACAACTGGCCTACCTACTCAACATCGCGAACAGCTTGTCTAGCAGGGCAGCTGCACGATTGAGACGTGTAAATACTGTTGTTATACACACCCGTACAGGTAATTTAATTTAAAGTATTCAGCTAAGTGGAGGTAACTAAAGTTCCGAATACGTTCGTTGAACACTCTCGACTAGTCTTCTATCTGTGGCCGCTTCTAGGTACATATAGATCTTAATTTCCCTTAATTACGCGACAGTTTCCGTTGGCCGAGTGGATATGACGACTGCTTGCAGATTCTAGGCTGATTCTGTAAACCGGGTTTGTGTCTCCCGACCGTCTAAAATTGTTACTTTCCTGCACTGATGAGAGCAATAAGCTGGAAACACTAGCGTCTGTAGGTATTAATAATTTAATATTTATTAATAAATATTATATATATATACATATATATATATATATATATATATATATATATATATATATGGTAAAATGAAAAAGGAAAACCAAAAAACTGGATGTTTTTTTATGTGTACATCAACGTTTCGTCTTTATTTATAAGACTTCATCAGGATGATGATATAGGGAAAAGATATCATGCAAGCACGGATACATGTAGGGTAGACATGTTGGGAAGAAAAATAAAATAAAATGAAAAATACTAGCAGCGTCTGGCTGGACGTCCGTACTTGTTAGAGAATGAAAAATGAGTGGGAGAAAAAAGGGGAAGGGTGGAGGGAGCAAGGACTACTGTGGCTGGCGATGAGAGAAAGAGGTGGGGGATGAGCAGGGGTAAAATGGATGGCAGAGAGAGATTGGAGGAAAAGGGGGAGGGGGTGTCTGACCAGATGGCTGCGGTCGAGACCGAAGGGGGAGAGTGAGTTGGAACGTTTGTGTGTGTGGGGTGTGTGCAGGGAAATGGGGATGGGCAGAGAGGGAGGGGGGGGCTGTGATCTCGGTGGATGGGCGAAAGCCATAGTCCCAGAGAGCGTTTGAAGAAAATGAGGGAATTTAAGAAGAGGCATGGGAGAAAACGGATGAGAGGGGGAAGAGGGAGGATTTGTCGTGGGAGAAACACAACGTGAATTAAAGAAACGATTAAATGAACATAAAAGGGATATAAAAAACAACAACCCTCTTAGTGCACTTTTCTCCCATGCTCTAGAATATGGTCATGCATTCAAATTTGAACAAGCCAAAATCACTAAACACATCCACAACAAATCTCGGCGAAGATTATTGGAAACTGCACTCATCACATCCTCCACTACTATCAAGCAGCGAAATGGTTTCTTTAACCTATCACCCTTAATAAGCAAGATCATCCTCACTGAACAAAGTCTTTTGCCTGATCATGGCTAACTTTTATTTTCATCTCTAACCTTATGACACTCTTCCATTCACCAACCCCCTTCCCTTTTCTCCCTGTATCTTCTCTTATTTTTTCCTCATTTTTTTTTTCCCTCACATTTTTAATACTACTGTCCAAATAAACTTTCTCATGTTCCAAATATTTCAAATATATTCCTCACCCACCCTTTCAATCACCCCCCCCACCCACTCCAATCCCTCACTCATTGCTATCATTTTCCAAATATTTCAAATATTTCACACCCTATCACGACAAATCCTCCCTCTTCCCCCTCTCATCCGTTTTCTCCCATGCCTCTTCTTAAATTCCCTCATTTTCTTCAAACGCTCTCTGGGACTATGGCTTTCGCCCATCCACCGAGATCACAGCCCCCCCCCTCCCTCTCTGCCCATCCCCATTTCCCTGCACACACCCCACACACACAAACGTTCCAACTCACTCTCCCCCTTCGGTCTCGACCGCAGCCATCTGGTCAGACACCCCCTCCCCCTTTTCCTCCAATCTCTCTCTGCCATCCATTTTACCCCTGCTCATCCCCCACCTCTTTCTCTCATCGCCAGCCACAGTAGTCCTTGCTCCCTCCACCCTTCCCCTTTTTTCTCCCACTCATTTTTCATTCTCTAACAAGTACGGACGTCCAGCCAGACGCTGCTAGTATTTTTCATTTTATTTTATTTTTCTTCCCAACATGTCTACCCTACATGTATCCGTGCTTGCATGATATCTTTTCCCTATATCATCATCCTGATGAAGTCTTATAAATAAAGACGAAACGTTGATGTACACATAAAAAAACATCCAGTTTTTTGGTTTTCCTTTTTCATTTTACCATCACGTCGGATTACCTTCATCCTTCTCTTCCCATATATATATATATATATATATATATATATATATATATATAATTAACTTTTTAATGAGGTATAACATTAGGATACCACATAAGTCAAATATTTATCCTAAAGATTTGTCAGAAAATAAAGCTTTCCCTAAAGCCTAATCCTGCTGAGAATAGTTTTTCTCCAAATTGTCGGATAATTGTTCTCAGACACTTTTTTATAAGTATTCCAGCTATTGGCTATCAGGTATTTATCATAATTAGTGACACTTTAAACCTCAAACAAGACCCCTTATTTAATTTACAAAACTAGTATGTATTCATTAATTAAATAAGCGTCCCATTTCAAAGTCCTTAGTGACTCAGCAGTTTTGATAGATTTGTAAATTTTAACGCGGGAAAAATCTCCAAACATAGTTAATACAAAATAAGAAATTGATGTAAGTAATCCAAATATGATTAATATATATGAAATGATTGATTTTATTTATATTTTCTGTGTGAAGAGAATTTACCAATGAATTGCATCAGTGATTGATTGATTGCTGTTGAGAGTATTATGAGACAGCTAAAAAAAGAAGCTAAAACTTACTTGAACTGGAACTCTGTTTACTTTGACCCAGCGATTACCCTTAACCTCCTTGCGTTCAATATCATAACCAGTAATTGGTGAGCCGCCATCGCTCTCAGGCTTTTCCCACTTCAGATCAATATGAGTTCTATCATGATCAACAATTGTTGGTTGGCTTGGAGGATGAGGCTCGTCTGAAAAGAGGAAAACAACATTTTACACATACAGATTAGCTGGAGTATATTCACTCAACTTATATGTATATATATGTATATATATATATATATATATATATATATATATACATACATATATATATATATATATATATATATATATATTAGTTTATTTATCTGAGGTTTAATTCTTAACTTAAATAATTCTCGTGAAAATGCAACTGGACTTATTTCATTAGAAATCGTTTTAATTTTGTGGACTTCAGACCTATTACAAGATAGAAAAATGTGTGGTCCCCCTCTGTATGTGACTCGATATGGCGAGTGTAAAATGCAATACATTTGGGCATTTGGGGCATTTTTGACCTCCCTTTGACCCCCTGGGAGCGCGAACCAGAATATTTCTGAGGTCAGCGATACTTATTTTCTATTAAGAACAATTGCCTCCACATTTTGGCCAAGTTTCAGAGAAATTGAATGGATGGATGAAAAGTTATGGGGCAAAAAATGTCATTTTTTTCCATTTCGGGGCCTTTTAACCCCCTCGGGTGCTTAACAGATTTTTTTTCAAAAATCGGATCAATGTCACTTTCTAACCTGACCAAAGTTACAACTTCATGCAAAATTTCAGAGAAATTCAATGGATTGTTTCAGAGAAAAATCCGGACGGACAGACGGACATGCCTCTGACCAATAAAAATATAAAAGCAATCAGACTCACCGTACGGATTCTTAGCCACAGTACTTTTTTCTGTTTCAAGTGGTTCACTAAGGCCATGTAGATTCTCAGCTTTAACTCGGAATTTATATTCATGACCTTCTTGAAGATTTTTGACCTGCAGTTTCGTACCAGTCACTGCACTGCTGACCTTCTCCCAGGTGCCCTTAGTTGGGTCAAATTTCTCCACAACATAGCCACTATAAAAAAAACCCGAATACATATCAGTCAGAAGCATAAAGGAAAAACAACCACAATAAATAAAAAAGTCATCTTCTAAATCTTATTTATTTATTAATAAAATTACGAATGCAATTTTGAATGTTTTGATCTTTTTACGATGATAGTTTGTATTATTTGAACTTCAAGTTCATAGAACAACTGGATACAGCAAACACAACTTGAGAAGAACAGATACTGTAAAATAATGATGCAGACATCTTGAGTAATAACGCATAAGAAGTCACGGAGAGGCTAAAGGCATGACCCTGCAATAATGAAGAAAAGCAGAAGTCTAGATAGATTGTCAATTAGGCTAAAAGAACAACGGAAATGAATCGGTGACCTTTGAACGAGCTCAGGTGTGTGAGGTCGACGAGTTCATTTCGGAGTATGACGTCATAAAAAACGACTCAGTAACCTTGAAAAGAGTCAAGTGCACGAGGCCAGAAGAAGACGGCACCTGGAGTGCGAATTCAGAAATTAAAACGACGCTTTTAAACGAAGGTAGAAGGAGCGATTACGTGGCAGAGATCGAACTGGGAGGATATAGAGAAAAACTTGTCGTGGGTCAGCTCTGAAGAGAGGTATCCCCACTACGGAAGAACTGCCGTAAACAACTAGCATGGAGATCACAAGCCATCCCTAGATTCCGGGAGCAGACTGTTACAGAAAGTATTGTCGTGTTTCCCTCTAGGTTGCAAGGTAAATCACTCTGCCTGGTTTTCGTGAAAATAACCTACGTTGAGTAGAGCTGAAAATCAACCGCCATCAAGGTAAAGAAAGAGGTTTCTTCGTAAGACAAGGAAAAGAACAATAATGCCAAAAGAAATATTTAATTATATATATATATGTGTATACCCAACTTACACCAGCTGGTGGTGAAGAATAAAGAAACAGAGATTTTTTTAGCAAATCCTTGTCTCTATCGTTGTGTTTTGTTTGATGCTACCAGGTCCCCCGAAGTAACGTATATTGCAACAATACAACAGTGTTTGAAATGTAACTATAAGAACCACAATGAGAATAACATTCCGAAATATATTAGAATGAGACAATATTTTCTACCCTTCGGTAGGATATGAGATGTAAAACTTTCTTGATACTTGCACATATGCAAATATTGAAAAACTTTGAATCACATTTGTAACAACATCTTATCTAAAAATTACTGAAATATATTTTGAGAATCGTTCGTTCAAATAATTATATTTTAGAATTTAGCCAGAAGTAATTTCTTTTGTAAAACAGGAAAAAATGATAAAAGGAAAAATGGAATATCATCGCTTACTGCTCAAATACAGTATCAAACATTAAACATGCAGATGGGTTTGAAATATAGAGGTGAACACATAATTACGCATGATTCAGCAGAAGTTCATGTATAGAACTCCGACACAAAACAAATCGTCATGTATAGAAGGAAATTGTATTTATATAAGTTGATACATTGTTTCGCTCCGTTAAATATTATATACTTTTCATTATATACTTTTTAATAAAAATCGATTTTTCTCGGTAACTTACGTGATATCACTTCCTCCCTTGTCCAAAGGAGGTTTCCATGTAAGCAAAGCACCTTCTTTGGTAACATTTGAAACTTCCAAAGGTCCTTCTGGCCGGTTTGGGCTACCTATAATTAAAACAAAATAATGTGTTTAGCCATAATTTTATTTTTGACCATTAGTGTT
Organism: Sepiola atlantica; assembly: GCA_963556195.1. Classification (NCBI taxonomy): domain Eukaryota; kingdom Metazoa; phylum Mollusca; class Cephalopoda; order Sepiida; family Sepiolidae; genus Sepiola; species Sepiola atlantica. The sequence goes on from OY744518.1 coordinate 25,165,206, forward strand.
ATATATTTCAACATGAAAACCAAAGGTACAGCTTACTTAATATTAGAAAACATCCTGTGCTCTAGACCTTTAAGTACACAATCATCATCATCATCATCATCATCATCATCATCATCATCATCATCATCATCATCATCGTCATCGTCATCGTCATCGTCGTCATCGTCATCGTCATCGTCATCGTCATCGTCATCGTCCTCCTCCTCCTCCTCCTCCTCCTCCTCCTCCTCCTCCTCCTCCGATTAATTTGTTGAATCAGGCCATTTCTGGACAAATGCACTATCTGTTGCCACTTTTTCACAAAAAGGTTAAAAGTCCTCTGATGCGGGTAAAGGGGTTGATTGTCTAGTCTCAATCTAAGTCTTCCCCTCCATTCTTGTCTTTGCTGAAGCCTGGCAGAATCCATACCCATGGATTTTCTTTCAGATTTGACCACGTCCTCCCAAGAAAACTTGGGTCTGCCAGTGGTTGTCTTTTCTGCTAACACATTCAACTGTCGGACTTTTGCAATCCAGCCATTGCTGCGCTGAGCGTGCCTGAACTACTGCTCTTCTGCATGATGTATGAGAAGATTTTCAAGCTGACTTGTGTGAGTAGAGACCCAAAAGGTATGTTTGTTCAGGCCTCACCAAACAGATCTACTTGACCATTGCCTTATCATTATGCTGCAGTTTCTTTAGTGTGCCGGCAGAGACAACCCAAGTTTCGAATTATACATGAGGAATACATGACTTTTCGTAGCTTTTGGCATGTGTTTGTTGGGATTTATAGCAGCTCTCTAAACTATCTCCAGTCAAACTTGCAACGTGTACCTGCAGCGAGTTAACAGTCTCCATCTGATGGCAGCACGTCTCCAAGATATTTATTTACTCCTTTCCAGGAGTTAGGCACAAGGCCAGTTTTTATCTTACTCCCACAAGTAAGATGTGACCCAAGGTCGGGTCGGGAAAGTGGTGTTTGAAAAGCCAGCGCCCGAGAGGTGAGCACTCTGGCCATTAAAAATTGCCTGGGCAGCCCCGTCGGCATCTCCCGGTAGGGGCGCCTCAGGCAGTAAGCAATAAACCTACTACTCTCGAAAGAGGGGAGGCGGACCCTGGTCTCCAAGGTAACAGAATTCCGTCACTATTTCAAGCTTGTCGTAACCAGTACCCACTACTGTCAGTGGTCTTCCATCTATTGGTCTTGCTGCGCCTAAATATAATATTTTCTGGTTATGACATTAAACTGCACCCGGTGGTCAAATACACATACATTATGAATAACTGGTTAAAGCCAACACCATTGATATATATTCGAAGATTTGATTGAATCATAAAAGATGTTATCAAAATGACTGGATTGGGCATTAAAAACTCAGAAATTGTTGGTATGAAACCAAATAAATAACAAATTAGAATGTAAATTAATCATTATTTTTGTTTGTTTTAGAAATTCTTTTTGAAACATAAAGGTTTCACTTAAGTTCAGCTTAATCCTAAAAGGATTTTTAAAATTTAACATGAGAAATCGTCCTGTTATACAAAAACATTTAATTTTTAACATCATTCGTTCCTATAAACAACTCTCTTAATTCAGTGAAAATAACGCTTGCATCGGTAAGATATTGTCTAAAGCATTTACAGTTCGTAATTAAGCTGATATCTATATACAAAGGTGTGAATTCATTTGATAATTATGTGTAAAGGTGTTTATTTATTTATCCACCTGTGTATATCTGATGTACTTGACACAAGCGAAAAATATTGCGGGAACCCATGGAAAATCCGAGTTTGCTGTCTCCATCTATCTGTAAATTTCTTGAGAGTATTAACGTGTAATAATATTACGAATAAATTATCTCTTTCTGCTCTCATAAGCATAATTGTCATAGTCAGTTAGTTATTTCTTTAAATAAAGGAAACAGAAATGTTTTTATTTGTTTATTTATTAATTTAACATTGTAACAATTTCAATATTTAACAAAAAACGAATAATCTTCTAAGATAACAAAAAATAGAAATTAAATATTTTTTAAATTATTAAAAGAAATATCACTTTTAAAATTTATTTATTTTTAATTGTAACAATTTAATGTGTATTAAAATTACATAAAAATACAAAGAAAATATTTAAAAAATTGGTTAATTAACAGAATTCTATTTTCGACCAATTCCTACTAAAATGGGTAAAGTTTTAATTTCTGACCTTAGCGACACCCACTATTTTTCAATTAGATGTAAATGAGCGAATTTATTCATTTTTAATTGTAACAATTTAATGTGTATTCAAATTACATTAAATAAGAATGCAAAGAAAATATTTTTAAAATTGGTTAATTAACAGAATTCAATTTTCGACCAATTCCTACTAAAATGGGTAAAGTTTTAATTTCTTACCTTAGCGACACCCACTATTTTTCAATTAGATGTAAATGAGCGAATTTATTCATTTTTAATTGTAACAATTTAATGTGTATTAAAATTACATTAAATAAGAATGCAAAGAAAATATTTTTAAAATTGGTTAATTAACAGAATTCAATTTTCGACCAATTCCTACTAAAATGGGTAAAGTTTTAATTTCTTACCTTAGCGACACCCACTATTTTTCAATTAGATGTAAATGAGCGAATTTATTCATTTTTAATTGTAACAATTTAATGTGTATTCAAATTACATTAAATAAGAATGCAAAGAAAATATTTTTAAAATTGGTTAATTAACAGAATTCAATTTTCGACCAATTCCTACTAAAATGGGTGAAGTCCTAATTTATTACTTTAGCGACACCAGCTAAGTTTTCAACTAGTTGAATGTAAATGAGCGTATAATTATAGATATACTTACTCAGTACAACAACGGATATCGATGCCGTATCTGAGCCGTGTTCATTCTCAACTGTAATGTAGTATTCTCCAGTATCAGCACGAACAGCAGACTTGCAGGTAAGAACAGACTTTTTCTTTTCGTCTTCAATTGGAATATTTGGCGTAGACTGAATTGGTACAATCTTGCCATCCTGTAAAGAAGAATTTAGGAGAATTACATTTAATTGCAATGTTACATTTAATGGTAAAAAATGGCCTAATATGACTTAAAAAAGAAAGAGGTTAACTATCCAAAAACTTGGAAGAGGCATCTAAAGAAAGCAGAAAATACAGACTATTCTAACATATAATCATTTTTAATAACGATTGCTTAAAAAAAAACAAGGTGATGGCACTAATAAAAATACTCCCAGTAAGGAAGTAGAAAGAAATTTTAATTAAAAAAAAAAAACTAATGAAAATATTCAATTAAGCCCGACATACATCTTGCTGCACAGCTCACAACTTAGGATGACCCCCTAAATTTACTCCCTATTTTTCAGTAGCCACTTACGTCTCCAATGGTGTCCTGCCTTGTTAGGGGGTAACTATGATTAAAAAAGGTCGTCTTCATTTTCATTAAGAAACTCTAGTTTAAATGTTTGGTTATAGACAACATCTGCTTTACCTGATTTCCGTGTTTTTTTCCATATCGCCAACCGGACCTATAGTTATTGGCAGTGTCAATGAAAGGCATGTATATTTTTTCATCCCTACCAAATATTACCTTCCTCCCATCGTTTGTGTAAAGACAGAATTACTTTTTAAAAAAACCTAACTTCCGCATGAATAGGTTTATGTGTGGATGCTCTTTAGTAGTTATGAAATAACAAGAACGTTTAAATGTCATCTATAAAGTTATTATTTACAGAACACTGTCATTAATATCTATATCTAAGTAAAAATTCAAGTAAAATATTCATATGGAGTTAAATGATATCAGGAGTTTCTTTGGTTCTTCTATTATCGCTGGTAGCATATTCCACGTCTGCTGCTAGTAGTTAATAATTATATTAGAACAATTAAATTTTAGAAACTCCTCCAAAAACAAAACTCAGTTTATTGAAATTATTTGGTTAAGATATATTCTATAGTGAATTTTACCCAGAAGTTTTAAGTTTAAACTTGGGATTAAAGTTCAGTCTTCTGTAAACCTTTTGCATTCAAATATATTATATCACATTATATATGTATATATATTTCACCACTAAAGTCATTTGTTTTCTACTCTGGCCCAGGAAGATTTTAAAATGGCCCGATTTCTCATATCAATTCTGTTTAAGTGCGCTTCATCTACGATTTGAACTCAACATCTCACTATTAGAGTTACTTCATTTTGAACGCTTTTTCCATGCTGCCTCTACGAAAACCTTTTTCTTCTTCATATAAAATCTCCTTTTCATTGGACACTTTATCAACGGACAATTGCCATCTGGACAAACCCCATATCTTTTTTACATGAACTTTTTTCACTCCATTTTTAATAATATTTTTCAAATGTTTGAACTTCGGCTCTTCCACAGCCAACTTATCTATTTGTATAATTCCTCTGATAATAATATTTCGATCTTTGAAAAGCCTTGGCTTAAAGAAAGAATAATAAACATTAGTTTATTACAGAATATACCTTGCATTGAACAATCGAAGTTTGAAACAAATTTGGACATTCGTACATGTTTTTCACTTTTATTTATTCTATCTTTATATATATATATATATATATATATATATATATATATATATATATTCATGCAAGATCCAAACACAGTTTGATGATCACTTTAACTGCTCGTGTAAATGTTGCCCAGATATATATATATATATATATATATATATATATATATATATATATATATATATATATATATAAGATCCAAACGCAGTTTGTTGATCACTTTAAACTGTTCGTGTAAATTAGCCGCCGACTCGCTATTCACAAAGTAAAATTCCTCCTTAATTATCAGCTAATTCCCTATTGCCGAGGGGTTAACGCTCTTGACTGCAAATCAGTGGCGATTTGTGATCGGAGTTCGGGCCCGCCGACCGTTGAGAATTAACTTCCTGCACTGAAGATTGCGTTAGCATGAAACATTGATGTCTGTAAGTAATAAATAATTAATATTTAATTATAAACATCAATATATATATATATATATATATATATATATGTATATGTATATATATATATATATATATATATATATATATATATATATGTATATGTATATATATATATATATAGTGATTGAAAGAAAGAGACACCAAAGTAATTCAATTGATCCGACTGATGTTAGCCATTTGTCGAGACCAGCCCCAAGAGACTGCTTGGATGTTCAAGCACACCCCACTAGCTATCGTACTCAGCGACGCCATATCCACAATGCTATCATCTTGCAACGTCTTAGTCTTGATGAAAAAAACAATTAAATGTTTTGTCGTGTTGAGATAAGTAAATATTCAAATAAATGTTTTCATTATTTAAAAAAAAATATAGACACGATATAATTCAAATTACACACAGCTGATTGCATAGTCTGTGCCTGTATCTATTGCACCAGTCATGCAACCCCATCAGCAATCTGCCAATATTACAACCGAATAAAATGTGCATCAATATCCACGGTTACTGCACACATTTCTGGACAAAAACACTATCTGTTGCCAACTTTTCATAAAGAGGTTAAAAATTAAAAAATATTTTATTTTCATCACCTAATTGTATCGTTTTATTTTGTGAAAAAATATTTTTTACATTATGTATATAGAGGAGTGAATAAGGTGATGTAGTTTGCCTTGAAGCATTATGTTTTTTTAATAAATCTTACTAGATTTAGTCTCAACGTCTACAAAGTGATGTAATGTGTGTAATCGTGTTCTGTAATATATTTAGTGTTCAGACCTCATATCAAATTGGTGTTTTAAATCTGCTTAATCTCATGTGGACTTAACCGATGGTTATATTGTTTTGCATTGCACACTGCAGTAAATATCACAGTGACCCGCACACCAATAGACTTAAATGGTTTTGATTTAATAAACAGTCTGGTAAAAATAAAGGTGTCATTTAAAATTCTCTGAAGAAATAAATGATTACCTGTGTCATTTATTTATTCATCAATCTAGGTTTCATACTTATTATATGCATATCAGTATGCCTAGATGAAACTTATATACAGTTACGTCTTTTTACAGTTTACCGAAGAATAGGAATGTGTAATGATCCAGACTTAAATAAACAGTTTCTGAATTATTTTTTTTTTCAATATTAATATTTTTTAATATTAATGATATCTATTCATAGCCGCTTCAAGTATTCCCGAAATATTAAAAACAAATCTTTGATTTTGACTCCACGTATGGGACTTCATATTCTTATTTGGGTGAACGTACACAAAAAGACACCAAATTTAAAAAATAAAATTTTTTCTCTAGGTTTGTGGGCAGAAAAGAGCGTCGGACATTTGTTTACAGAAACTATTTCTTAAATGAAGTAACCCACGGCTCGGTGCACCCCCGAAAACAAAACATTTTAAATTGTCAATGTTTGCAATCATGCATTAGCGTTAAATAAAAATCATTTACTGAGATATATTCAGTAGATATTGGTGGATATCACACTTGTATTTGTTTGATTAAAATCTTTGTAACTGTTTTTATTTCCTTCTCTTTTCCTCTTTATATTTAGTTTTCCCAGTGCGAACATTCACACGATATTTAAAACGGTAAGTTGTATTTTAATATTTGGAACCAGATTTTTCTTACAAACTCTTTAATAAATAATCAGGTTAAAACGAATCGTAATGGATGCGTCCAAACTTACCAATCCTTTCTTGCTCCAAGAGACAGTCGGTGGAGGCTCACCAACGAAGGTAGGTTCCAGAACGAAGGACTGATCTTTTTTACATTTGATGTCCATTAAGCTGCCAGGATCAATTCTTGGTTTGACGCGGCGAGCTTTTGTGATTACAGGTGAAGAACAAGCACTTGGCATGGAATTGCCGGCTTTGTTTTTGGCAATGATGCGGAATTCTTGTTCCTGGTTTTCTTTCAATCCTTTAACGGTTGCTTCTTTCTGTTTACCTGGTACTTCCATTACCTGGAAAGTAATACAGATTATAATTAAAACATTAATATATGAGAATAATGATAGTAAGAAGTAATCTATTCAATTAAGATGAGGATAATGATAAGAAACATATATTACTAGATGTAGTTTCCCGCGTGAAGTTCTTAGAAAAAATAATTCAAAATATATAATTATATTTATTTAAATAACAATTTAAAAAAATCATTTTTTATTTTTGATTTCAATAAATATTCAGTTAATAGTAAATAAAAATAATACAATTTATAAAGGTTACATGTAGGCGAGAACTTCACATAGGCACACATGATGTTGTTTGATAGTTTTATTAGTCAGGATATGAAACGTTTCGCATTCAAAAATACAGCTCAAACAAAATATATACTGCCGTCAATTTAATGTTCAAAACATTTTTAGAAATACGTTTTAGTTTTCTCTTATTTGATTTTTAATTCTAATTATTATTCGATTACTAGTTTATACAAAATAATCGCTAGCTTCGTATAGGCGAGTAACGAACACAGAGACAGACTCACAAGATCAAAAATATAAAAATATAATATTAATATAGATTGTTTAATAAAGGGGTAAACTGAAAAATGAACTAAAAAAGATTGACAACAATATGTTTTGAAATTGTTATCAATATAGATAGTTTTATTAGAGGTAAACTAAAAAAATAAAATAGAATGATTGACAATAATATGTTCTGAAATTGTTAGTTTAATTAATTAGTATAATTTTCTAATGAGTATGTTGTTAAAATAAAGGTGGGTAAGTTAGATAGTTTTGATCAAGGTGCAAATTTTACTTTGGTTGTAGCAAGAACTGTGAAAGATGGAGCGTTCTGGAAGATTGATGGGTAAAAACCAGTCAAAAATGTGAAGGGACGAAAGAAAAGACAACCGGAAGGGGAATTACTTCAGAGAAAAGAAAAAGAACTTTGGAAAATCAAATTTGCTGGAGAGACGCGACGGTGGACGTAAGGAAATTTAAGACGGACTATTAACTCAGAAATTGTGAAGGCTCTTTTGTTCCCGAATGAGTTTATTAAAGCTCGGCTTCGATAGAACACAACTACATATATTTCATAACCAAGTCAACTACTGAGGCTGAGTTTGGTTGGTAGTTTTGTTTTACGGCATATCAACCCTTTTCGTGTTATTTAATGCCGTATCAGGTAATTTTAGAAAATATTCTTATGCTTCAAGTTCTTTATATCTTCAAGTATTTATTTATTGTGTTTGGTTTGGTTATTTTGTAGAGTAAAATTGTTGTTGTTTTAGCTTTGCAGAACATGATTAAGTTCTGCAAAGAGAAAAGAAAAAAAATAACATCAATGTTTGGTGCATTTTAAGTCAGGCAGCCGGTATCTTCAGACAGCCTAATCTGGTAGCCCGTAGTTGTTTAAATCGTTCATGACTTTAACATGATTCCCCATTCAGATCTATCGGTACTCATTGATTTATTTGAAAGAATATACAGAAGATGCTTACTGGTTCCCATTCTCCAGTTCTGTTGTCCTTCTTCTCAATGACGTATCCTTCAATAGGAGCACCGCCATCACGCTTAGGTGCCTTCCACTTGAGTTTAACATGGTCTTTGTCATAGTCCACGACCTCTGGTGCACCAGGTTTATCTGCTGGATCTGAATTAGAAAATAATGAATTAATATAGAGTCAAAAGTTTGCGTATATAGAAACAGTTATAAAAAAATTATGATTAACTTAATTTTATGAATGTTTATGAATGTAAAAGGTTGAGTAAAACGTTTTGCAATATTTGGAATGGATACTAGTATGTGTACTAAACTGTTCAAAGGTACCTAAGTTATTTTGTAGTATCATAGTAGAATGTGTAATGACATGTTGTGAATGGCTTCATTTTATGGACCCTTTGAAAGTCATATTGATGAATTTGCAACGTCGTCTAATTCAGGAATCTATTCTTTAGGAATTTCAAGTCATCACATTAGGAAAGCAATCACATTCGTTGTGCAAAAAGTCAAGGCTCAGCTCAGTACTATATCTGGATGTTTCAAGACGTTTTACCGGGTCACAAGAACCTCAAAGATTGGTTAAATTTGAGTAGGCAAAAAAACGTCAATTATGAGGCCGCGTTTGAAGCTGTAGAGGCAACTCCATTTAGTAGCATTCGGAGAGTACAAAGCAAACTTGGAATCCTATAGCCATTTTCACGACCTCAACAAAGTACTCGGAAATGCTGAACTGCAAATAGTCTGACTCACTTTATTATTTAAAATTTTTTTGTTGCTATTATAATATTATTAAACATCAATATAAGTTTAGAATTGTAAATGAGGAATTGTGCCAGAGATAAGAAGATAAAATCTAGTTTCAAAGTGATTTTTGTACAAACTGAATTTGACAGGTTGTTGACAATTTTTAAAAATCGATGAATCTAAACATTAAATTAAATGAAAATATAAAGATTAATATTTCACTGTGAAAATATTCAATTTTTATTAAAGTGGAATCTGTTAACTATGAATATATGGCAATATTTATGTTTAAGTTAAAAAAAATGCATTAACATTTTCTATGCCAATATTTATGTTTAAGTTAAAAAAATGCATTAATATTTTCTATGACAATATTTATGTTTAAGTTAAAAAAAGGCATTAACATTTTCTATGCCAATATTTATGTTTAAGTTAAAAAAATGCATTAATATTTTCTATGACAATATTTATGTTTAAGTTAAAAAAATGCATTAACATTTCTATGCCAATATTTATGTTTAAGTTAAAAAATGCATTAACATTTTCTATGATAATATTTATGTTTAAGTTAAAAAAATGCATTAATATTTTCTATGACAATATTTATGTTTAAGTTAAAAAAAATGCATTAACATTTTCTATGCCAATATTTATGTTTAAGTTAAAAATCATTAATATTTTCTATGACAATATTTATGTTTAAGTTATAAAAAATGCATTAACATTTTCTATGCCAATATTTATGTTTAAGTTAAAAAATGCATTAACATTTTCTATGACAATATTTATGTTTAAGTTAAAAAAATGCATTAACATTTTCTATGCCAATATTTATGTTTAAGTTAAAAAAAATGCATTAATATTTTCTATGACAATATTTATGTTTAAGTTAAAAAAATGCATTAACATTTTCTATGCCAATATTTATGTTTAAGTTTTAAAAAATGCATTAATATTTTCTATGACAATATTTATGTTTAAGTTAAAAAAATGCATTAATATTTTCTTTGCCAATATTTATGTTTAAGTTAAAAAAAATGCATTAATATTTGCTATGCCAATATTTATGTTTAAGTTAAAAAAATGCATTAACATTTTCTTTGCCAATATTTATGTTTAAGTTAAAAAAAATGCATTAACATTTTCTATGCCAATATTTATGTTTAAGTTAAAAAAAATGCATTAACATTTTCTATGCCAATATTTATGTTTAAGTTTAAAAAATGCATTAACATTTTCTATGCCAATATTTATGTTTAAGTTTTAAAAAATGCATTAATATTTTCTATGACAATATTTATGTTTAAGTTAAAAAAATGCATTAATATTTTCTTTGCCAATATTTATGTTTAAGTTAAAAAAAATGCATTAATATTTTCTATGACAATATTTATGTTTAAGTAAAAAAAATGCATTAATATTTTCTATGCCAATATTTATGTTTAAGTTAAAAAAAATGCATTAACATGTTTTATGCCAATATTTATGTTTAAGTTAAAAAAAATGCATTAACATTTTCTATGCCAATATTTATGTTTAAGTTTAAAAAAATACATTAACATTGTTTATGCCAATATTTATGTTTAAGTTAAAAAAAATGCATTAACATTTGCTATGCCAATATTTATGTTTAAGTTAAAAAAATGCATTAACATTTTCTTTGCCAATATTTATGTTAAAGTTAAAAAAAATGCATTAACATTTTCTATGCCAATATTTATGTTTAAGTTAAAAAAATGCATTAACATTTTCTATGCCAATATTTATGTTTAAGTTTTAAAAAATGCATTGATATTTTCTATGCCAATATTTATGTTTAAGTTTTAAAAAATGCATTAACATTTTCTATGCCAATATTTATGTTTAAGTAAAAAAAATGCATTAATATTTTCTATGCCAATATTTATGTTTAAGTTAAAAAAATGCATTAATATTTTCTATGCCAATATTTATGTTTAAGTTAAAAAAATGCATTAATATTTTGTATGCCAATATTTATGTTAAAGTTAAAAAAAATGCATTAACATTTTCTATGCCAATATTTATGTTTAAGTTAAAAAAATGCATTAACATTTTCTATGCCAATATTTATGTTTAAGTTAAAAAATGCATTAATATTTTCTATTCCAATATTTATGTTTAAGTTAAAAAAATGTATCAATATTTTCTATGCCAATATTTATGTTTAAGTTAAAAAAAAATGCATTAACATTTTCTATGCCAATATTTATGTTTAAGTTAAAAAAATGTATTAATATTTTCTATGCCAATATTTATGTTTAAGTTAAAAAAAATGCATTAATATTTTCTATGCCAATATTTATGTTTAAGTTAAAAAAAATGCATTAATATTTTCTATGCCAATATTTATGTTTAAGTTTTAAAAAATGCATTAATATTTTCTATGACAATATTTATGTTTAAGTTAAAAAAATGCATTAATATTTTCTATGCCAATATTTATGTTTAAGTTTTAAAAAATGCATTAATATTTTCTATGCCAATATTTATGTTTAAGTTAAAAAAATGTATCAATATTTTCTATGCCAATATTTATGTTTAAGTTAAAAAAATGCATTAACATTTTCTATGCCAATATTTATGTTTCAGTTAAAAAAAATTCATTAACATTTTCTATGCCAATATTTATGTTTAACTTAACAAACAATGCATTAATATTTTCTATAGTTATTAAACGTACGGACAAGGCAACACCTTATTATGAACATATTCCCAATAACTTCAATAACCCTAATCCTAACCTCTAACCCTAACCTCTAACCCTAACCTCTAACCCTAACCTTATTATGTAAATATTCCCAATAACTTCATAAATATTAAAATAGAAAAGTAATGAAACTAGTTCAATGTTTGGTTTCGTTTTCATCTCTAACAGCAGAATGGTTTCCATCATTTATATTTCATTGTATACTTTTACTTATATCGTAAATTAGGAGTTAATAGCTTTATCAACACTATTAATGCATAATTAACCACAAGGTATCATGTATTTAATATGTATTTCCATATTATTTGAAATAAATCTTTTGAATCAAACAATATTGTAAACGTTTTGTTCTGTCTGCATTTATTTCAATTTAATTCTAAAACAATGACAATTGTAAATAATACTGCAAATTGGAAGTTGCTATTTGTCTGATGATATTTGTGCATGAGTATTTATTTAGCGAATGCAAAGTCCTTCAGCCACGCAGTAGCCTCCTGGTCTGCTGTGTGGAGGGTGGCTAATCCTCCTCTCAGTCGTTGGAGAGGGCAGACTTCAATGATGTTCTCCATTGTCTGCTCCTCTCCACAAGCACACAGTGGGAATGGGCTGCTGCCCCATCTGTGAAGGCTGGCCAAGCACGGGCCATGTCCAGTCCTGAATCTATTGATGGTTGACCACTCTCTCCTTGGGAGGTCGGTGCCAGGCACTTGTTGGTTAGGGTCTGACACCAGGTGTTTATTAGAGACCTCCTTGGACGCCCATTCCTTTTTCCAGGCTGATTGGATGGTGAAGTCAGCTGGTGGGATGTTCTTCCAGATGGGGTGTCTGGATGGAAGTCGAGAAGTTGAGGATGTCTTGGTAGATTGGTAGATGAGGGGAGTCTTCAACCTTTTAGAGCATCCTTTGAGTGGATGCTGTTCGCCGGATGTGTGGAGGTACAATGGTGGATAGGACGTGCATGAGTGAACATATTAAATCTGAATTTGAACTCAGATTCACCGTTTAGAAATGGCAGACGTGTGATATATGAAAATATGACTCACTCATAATACAACGGGCATAAGTTAAAATTTTTTTAAACGTTTTGATATCAAAATATGTAAACTTCTTTTAAAAATAGAAATTATTGCATTAATACTAAATACTAGATTCCCAACAAATAAAACGACCGACATGATGGGACCCTTGAGATCTTCAGTCTAATATTTTACGAACAGAGATATTTAGATTTTCTGATACATAAATCTTAAAACATTCCCAAATTCTTACACTTTTATTGTCATTAAGGGTATGCGAGCACAACAGGGCTATGTATTTTACTGGCAAGAATTTTTCTTCAGCGCACCTTACACATTTCATCCACTCATGCATGGAGATTTATACTGTAGTGATGTGATAATGAAATGGTTTGGTTGATATGTAGTCATACCCTTAATGACAATAAAAGTGTAAAAAATTGGGAATTTCCTTGCTTTTGTACATTTAGTGTATATGAATTTTCATCTTAACCCTATTAAGGGCATATGATTTCAGTATACTGGCATTTTTCATTGAATGTTACTACTTTTGTAAAGGCTATGCCTCAATACAATGCCTTCTCATAAGGTATTTTGGAATTTTCTGGAAAACTAAGGTATATGGTAAACTGAAATGAAAATGCCATCAACTGGACACTAGAACCTCTATCTCTGCCAAAAATCAGCTGAATCTATCAAATAGTTGATGAGATACAGGGTGGCATGTACGTACGTATGTACGTACACACAGATAACATGATTTCATGATTGAACTTTCTGGATCTCTTGGTTGCCTTGACTAATGATGCTGAAATTCTACACACTTATAGAATCTATCAAATAAAAATTTTGTGCAAAGTTTTAACTAATTTGGTTTATTGGTTTTTGAGTTATGATTGATCAAAGAAATGAGATTTCCAGCATAGGCCATTCGTGAAGTATATTAAGGGATAGAGCGCTCTCGCGCCTCCCTTGATTACCTTAACAAAATAATTATAGCTTTGACGGGACGTCATAGATTTATGATTTAAGTTATGTTTCAAAACATGAATTACATAAAAATATGTAGTGCGTCAATGTATAGTTTTTAAAAATAAATAATTTGTATAAATATTATATAATTCTAAAAATTACCCTTATATTCGGAGGGGATCTATCAGCACAGCGAAAATATCCGACCCGCGAGAGCATAGTTTTGCTAGTCAAAAGAGTATAATAGGTGAAACGAAGGTTTAAAACTACGGCTTTAACTAAATAATATTTAGTTATATTAGTTAGTGCTATTTAATGGACTTACTCCAGGGATCTTTGGCTATGATTTCACCATCAGCTGTTAATGGTACACTGGCTCCCTCAGAGTTGACTGCTTTTACTCTGAACTGGTAACGTTTGTTTGGTGTAAGTCCAGTCACTTTGCATTTCAGAATATTGCATTTTTCCACTTCAACCCATTCACCACGGCTTGTGTCCATCTTTTCCACAATGTAATGTTTAATAGGGCAGCCACCATCATCTTTCGGTTTGTCCCATGCAAGCATGCATTTATCCTTGAAAATGTCAAATACATCAAGAGGGGCACCAGGCGCAGTTGGTTTATCTGGAGAAAAAAAAAAATTATCATTGAAAATTCTTGTATTCCTCAAAAAGAAATGAATTATTAATATGTGTGCATTATACGTCAACACTTTTATTAACTTACATTTAAACTGTTTTTTTTTCAGAGGAAGTTAAGAAAAACATTTTTTTATTATTATTTTTTAAATTCTGATGATGAAAAAAAAATTGAAAAAAGTTAATAAAATTAAAATGCATTGTATGGCGTTCTTAATTTTGATAATTCATATTACCATATAAACAATGCTTTCAAAACAAAAACACCCATTTCTAATTCAATTTGCACCGCCACGTCCCATGTGCTTGAATCAAAAGACCCTCATCCCACATTCGCTCCAACAACAGACGAATTGAAAACACACCAAAAAACGATGAGAAAAAAAAGAAAGAAGAAAAGGGTATTTAATATATCTTTTTAAAAAAAATTTTTACAATTATTTTTTAAATTCTGATGATGAAGTATATCTTCGAAAATTTAATTGAAAAAAAATTGAAAAAAGTTAATAAAATTAAAATGCATTGTATGGCGTTCTTATTGTTAATAATTCATATTATATTTATGTATATAACTTTCACTACGCCCAACACTAACTTTAAGTCCAAGGTGATGGTCAACAATGGCGAGATCGTTGTGAAAGCCTTTAATACAGTAGTGGCTATCGAGAGCCGAAATTATGCGTTGCCTCGTATATATTTGGATCAGGTTAAATTAAAAATTGGTCACAAATAATACACCAGTATTTATTAATTATTCCGTAACTAGTGTCTATAGGCCGTCAATTATGAAGATAACACAATATAATGATATGACAATATGATTGAAATCTAGCATTGGTGTATAATATGTATCAGATTGTTACGAAAGTCCTGTCCGTTTTCAACTCCCAATGAGAAAATTAAATAACACACAATATCAGATTGATATCAGATTGATTTAATCGTTAATGAGTCATCAGTCTACTCTATGAACCCTTTCCATCTGTCAATCAAACTTTCAATGCCATATTAATAAAACTGTTTTGAACTAAAAAAGAAAATTAACTTATTTTTACGGCTTCTCTTGAAGTATGACTGTGGGAGAAAAAGCTCAACGCGTCCTTAAAGTGAGGAAACGGAGAGGGCCCTTGGTGGTCAATATTCATATGGATGTGTATGTGTGTCGGGGTATGAAATAAATTTCAGAATTCAAGGACAATCTTAGTTTTTCATAGTTCATTTTGCTTTTCCTCTTTATTAAGCCTAAATTAAGATTATTAAAATACGATTTCTGTGTGAAAAGTGATAATGGTTGGTGTTCTATCAGAGTTATGGGCGGAAGAGGGATGTGCGAATTGTGTTTCTATCTAAAATGATATATTGCAATCTGTAATCTGTGCGCATTATTTTGCTCACATCCCCTCTAATTCGGATGCTCAATAATATTCTGAACTTCCTGACAGAAAAGAACCTCGTTCGACTGTAACACCATCCCTATTCAGCTGATCTTGCTCCCTGTGACTTTTTTTATTTGCTTAAATTCAAATACAAACTCATTTTCAAGACCATGAAGAGGGCATAATTACAGAGCTAATTTGTATTTGTTGGCAATATTGCTGTAATATAAGGTTTCCGTCATATTTTATGTGATGTTGTTTAAATATCCTCTAAATGACGTCAATGTACATGCTCACCACGTAATAAGCATTCAGAAGTTTGTGACCGAAAAGAACATTTCTTAAAGTTCAATAGAATCTCGTTTTGAAGATTATGAGGTGGGCCATGATTACAGAGCGAAGTGTTATCCCTGAAGATTCCCTGCAGCAATACATACGATCATTTGTTTCTTGCTTGAAATTGAAATAAATCATTTGTGATACCAAGTTATCTATCGGTTGTCCGTCCTGTTCAGTTCTAGGAGGTGCACCCTCCCAGGATTTACCTTCTCACCCTTTGAGAGGGGGTTAGTTTATTGCTAATCGCCTGAAGCGTCCCTAGCAGGGGAATGCCGACGGGGCTGCTCAGCCAATTTTTAAATGGCCAGAGTGCTCAAATTCTCGAGCGGTGTTTTTTTCCCCACTTTCCCGACCTTGTGTCACATCTTGCCTTGTGAGAGGAAGATAAATCAAACCAAGTTATCCTCAGACACCCACTTCGTATCCATCAACTAGACTTCTAACGAATCGAAATATAAAAGTGGGATGGGAAAACTATAAACCCAATGAAATTGTTAAGGGAAGAAAGGGCTCACTTTTTGGTAACTTTATAGAATCTTCAATCATCTATCGAGTTGAAAATCAAATAATACTAAATTAAATCAATTATTTCTTAATCTTGTCCCTTCAAGAATTATCCCGATTAATTGTAATATCTTTAACATTAAATGTATATGAATTGAGGAACGAATATGCCATTAATTGCCATCATACATGCAGACATTTAATGGTATACTTGATTTTAATAATACATTAAATATATTCTAAATTCTTCGATCAATAAAATGACAAAAAGTAAACGTTACAAAATAATATTTTCTATTCACAATAGATTTCTCATACTTTGGTTAAATATGGGATGTGAGATGGAAGGACCTTCTACCTGATTTTGATAGGGTGATGAAAAGCTCAAAGACAATTAAACGATCATGAAGATCAGATGATTATTTTGAAGAAATTAAATGTATCTTACCGATGACTTTAACAATAATTGGAATTTTGTCAGAACCCATTTCATTGGCCAAAGTCAGTTCATATTTGCCGGAATCTCCTCTCTGTGCGTCAGGAATCACCAGACGAGTGTTCTTGTCCGTTGTTTCCATGTCCATATCTTCTTCTTTAAGAGGGACTCCATCTTTTGTCCACATTGCTTTTGGTAGTGGAACAGCTGTAAAGATGAGAAATATCAATCAGTAATCTATTTTAAATTTGTTTTTAATGCCATTAAATAGTTTTTTTATATGGGTATATATGTATACTAATATATACATATATGTTCCTGTGTATACATGTGTATATATGTGTATATATGCTTATGTATATATGGCAATGATAACTGTTTTTCGTTAGATCAGTGAAGTGAAGCGTTAAGTCTGGTCAGTAAGATGTGGGACCATTTGTGAGAATTCTAGTGGCATTGCAAGCCGATGAATGGCTAGTAATGTGCAACTACAACACACAGTCCTGTTCCGTTTGTTGTGATCTGCATCGACCAGACACTGATTACAGAACGATTTAGAATTTTTAGATTCAATTATATCCAGTTATATATATTAGACTACATGTTCCATCAAATAGAACGTTATACATAAAACATTAAAGAAATGGGAAAGTTTTCACTATCTCAATAACATATTTCCCTATAAACAAAAGGCTATATATAGATGGATTTTAAGAGTTGCACGGAATCTCCTATGAGTATCATTTGTTACAATAATATCTCACTGATGGTACTGATAAAGATCTACTATCCATGCCTTGCTGCAAACTGGAGATTACCTTGTATATTATTGGACTCTTCTCTAACATCAATCGGACCAAATAATTTATGAAAACGGCGCTTTTAAGTTAACTTGTTTTCGCCTCTTCCATTTTACCAGGGTTTACATAATACTTATATAATGAATATCACAAGAATCATTATTAGATATTATTGGCTGTCAATTTATATGCATTAAATTAAATATGAAATCACTGGAATGCTAAATGTGTGTATGCGGTCATCATATGCGGAACATAATTCGTGATGAAATTGTCGATTGCCACACTTTCATTTCATCCAAAATTATGTTCCACGTATATAACTTCATATATAGGCAAGGAAATTTAACTCTTATTAGCTGATATGAGAACGTGAGTTTTCCTATCATTCATCTATTATTGAAACGTCAGTCCTATTATCAGAAAATGGTGAGTCGTATGAAAAGAGATGGTCTCAAAAGAAAACAGATACTTACCCACATAAGGAAGATCCAGCTCAATTTTCTCTCCCCTTCTGATGATAATTTCTTTTGGAATTTTGTTGGCATTCAACTTTGGTGGTTTAGGCTCTGCAATAAAAGCATACATTTTAATGTAAGAGAAAAAACATGAGACATGTAATAACTTTTAAGTGTGTGTTTAGGAAAAAAGGTTTGAGAATTGTTATTATTGAAAACATTTAAACTTGTCCTGATCCAACTTATGATATTATGTTAGCAGGTCCTATTAACGGATTAGGGTTAGGGTTATTATTGAAAACATTTAAACCTGTGCTGATAAATCTTATGATATTATGTTAGCAGGTCCTATTAACGGATTAGGGTATGGTTTAGGGGTAGGGTTTGGGTTAGGGTTAGGGTTAGGATTATTATTGAAAAATTTAAACTCGTCCTGATCCATCTTATGACATTATGTTAGCAGGTCTTATTAATAGATTAGAGTTAGATTTAGGGTTAGGGTTATTATTGAAAACATTTAAACTTGTCCTTATCCATCTCATGATATTATGTTAACAGGTTCTATTAACGGATTAGGATTAGGATTAGAGTTAGGGTTAGGGTTATTATTGAAAACATTTAAACTTGTCCTGATCCATCTCATGATATTATGTTAACAGGTTCTATTAACGGATTAGGATTAGGATTAGAGTTAGGGTTAGGGTTATTATTGAAAACATTTAAACTTGTCCTGATCCATCTCATGATATTATGTTAACAGGTTCTATTAACAGATTAGGATTAGGATTAGAGTTAGGGTTAGGGTTATTATTGAAAACATTTAAACTTGTCCTGATCCATCTCATGATATTATGTTAACAGGTTCTATTAACGGATTAGGATTAGGATTAGAGTTAGGGTTAGGGTTATTATTGAAAACATTTAAACTTGTCCTGATCCATCCTATTATATGATGTTAGCAGGTCCTATTAACGGATTACATTTACACCAACAATTGTATTAATAACTAGTATGCGTATACAATAAACATTTTATCAAAATGTCAAATCTAAGTTGATTTTGATTTTCTCAAATCATAATTGAAATTTCGCACACAATAGTATGCAGAAAAAGTGGCAGTAGTTGAAGTAGTTCGTCTTTTTTATACTTTTTTAAAGGCTTTAATATTTACAACCAGTAGCTTTTCCCATGTCATGACCTTGAAACACGTGTATGGATCATGTTTGTATGCATTCATGTGTATTTAATACAGATATTCTATTTCAATACGTTTTTACACAATAGAAAACCATCTATAAATGAATACACGTTATAATTGTAGTTTGATTAGGCTTTAAATATCATTTAAATATAAAAGTAATATCTAAATAATTTAGCAATTTCATTATATTTTTCAAATACTAAAAGATTAATGTGGCTCTATGTTTTATAATTATAATTTCTTATTTTAAATTTCATTAGAAAATAACTCATTCTTGAAATAATGACTAGTCAGATTGCAATGAATTATTTTTATACGTTCATTATTCTTTAATTTCAGCTCTTTTCTATTTAACACAGAAGATACAATTTTATGTTTACTAATCTATTATGTAATGATATAGATAAGTATGATGAAAAGCAAATAAACAATTATTGTTTAAATGTTTTTTGTATCACTTACTTTCGACAACCTTGACCTCAGCGCGTGTGGCTCTTTCACCAAATTTGCAGGCATACATTCCTGAATCTTTCAGGTCTGCCTTTTTGAGAACTAACTTTTGCATTTCACCATCACTGGATTGAATGACTCTGAAAGAAAATCACAGGAATATTTTAAGCAGAATGAATCACACATAAAAGAATTTAGGGTACATTGTTGCTAAAATGATATTATAAAATTCATATCTGAATGTTATTCTTCAAGATGCATTAAACAAAATCAAGCTGTTCACAGTGTCGATAATCTGTTATAAATACAACCATCTTTCAAAAGAAGAGAGTATTTACTAGTATTAGGAATTATAATCTATATATTAATATGATAGCGTGTGTGTTCGTGTGTCACGCTTCCGGCAAAAGCTCTGCGCATGCGTGCCGCACCTAGATTTTGAAAAAACATTCAACTCGCCTAATTTTCGAAAGATTTTCAAGTATTTCCCTTTGGCGCAACGGTTAACGACGTAGTACTTTTTACTTCGGCCCGACTGGTTTATAGTTCGATCCCAACAAACCTCTGAGATTTTTTTTCTACATTTCGAGGGGAAGGGGAAGAGAGGTAGGGAGGGGACGACCGGGAAGACACATATTAATACGATAGCGTATGTGTTATTCTGTGTGTAACGCTTACATCAAAAGCAACGACCTTCCGAATCTTTGTATGCTACTCATGAATTGGAGCCAAATTTAATTTAATCTAAAGCATTTACAAAGTAATGTATAGGTTAGGAACAAGATAATTAGTATTGAAAACATCATTTCGTGTAATTTACACGGGTCCCGCTAGTTATTATAACAACAATAAAGTGCCAAATTTTGGTGGGTACGACGTCTCATAATCATTAGGTTAAATTATGGGATTTATCACGTAAACAGGATACATCTTAGACTGGAGGTAGGCAGGGTTCAGGTGGTTGACCCTTTGGGGCCCTCGGATAACATCAGAATCAAGACTTAGCTGATATGAAGTAGAATGACGTATACAGGAAGGCGAAATGAGGCAGTCTGGTGTGCTTCAGAGAGTGCAGATGAATCTCGTCGGGGCAAAACTATTCTTCAATCTATATTGTCGATTATTTATATACATCAGAAATATATGCATAGATTTGAACATTCGAACAAACGTTTGTATCTTTTTAGTGATGTAAAAAAAAAACTCATAAAGTTTCTTAGCAGAGTCAAACTGATTTTGGTCCCGGTTATGGCTTGAAATAGAATTCTTTGAGAATAAATTTTTCATTTTCGTCCACATTGTTCATTCTAAATACAAGGTCCAGCTTTTACAATGTTAATCTATATCTTTATAAAGTTAGGTATGTTTATAAGTTTATATACAGGGTGGGCCAAAATAAGGGTCCTATCTTTAAATTTGAATAACTTGAATTTGAATAACTTCCACAAAATAAAAGTTAAACTCACCAAACTTTATGTGTGTGTAGACTGACCCTTCCGAGATTTTTTGAAATAAACAAAACAAATTTTAGCCGAAAAACACTTCTTAAAACTTACAAAAACTAAAGTATTGTTTTTTACACTGTTTTGAGTTTTTTAAGCAAAAATAATGTTTTCTAAATGAGGGTACGTTCCTTAGGGCTAATACGGCTCATGCTTGCTTCGGAAGGGGTCCTTTACTTATTCTAAAAAAAAAAATTTTAAAAAGTCAATAAATAAAAAAGTTATGAATTTTTAAAAATAGGACCCTTATTTTTGCCCACCCTGTATATGTATGTACAGGATTGACTTCGAAACTAATTAACCGATCATTATGAATTTTGAAACACAGTTGCTAAGCGTAAGAGGTTCAAATCTGTGCACATTTGAAAATTCAAATATATCAGATTTGCATCGAATTAAATTCATAGTAATTAGACACCAATTAAGCAAGCTCCCCTTAATTTCAGTTTCTTCTTAATAGTCTCTAAGCTTAACCCTCAGATTTTAGACATTTTTTAGAATCAAAATAATGTAACGGATTTTGATCAAAATTAGAATGAGGATTCTAGAGATGAGATTTTAGTAGAATTATATCTTTATAAGGGGACGTAAAAGTGGTGCAAAACTGTTCTGAGACGAAAACTCTTCTAGTTCAAGATAAAAAATAATGATGAAATGTCAATGTTCTTTGCTTAACTACTAGCATTCAGTTCCATCCTTACCGATCAGAGGGTTCAATTGGTTTGCCATCCCGCGTCCAATGAACAGGGATTTTGTGTGGATTAGTAGCAACACATTCAAGGACAATATCATCTTCTTCTCTCACATGTGTATCCTTCAACTTCTTGGAGAATTTGATGTCAGCTTAAAATAAAGAAAACAAAATAATAATGATAATATTGTAAATACATCCAGATTTACTCATTAACATTAATGTATATATTAAATGTAAAATATTGTATTTATGTGCATACTAATAATTATGACATTTGGAACAGATATTATTTCTATTATCATTCGTAAAAATTCCCAGGGCTCGTCATATTTATTTAAAATTAATATTATAAGCCCCTTTAATAAGATTAAAGTTGAGCCCTGTTTAGGGAAGTTAAAAATAGACTGACACGTAGCTATAAGGCACATTCCGACAACGTTCGTAGAATCTCTAGTCAGTCTTTCTTGATATGCCGCCCTTCGCAGGAATATAACTTAAATTCCCTTTCTGAATGTGGTAATGTCCCGTGGCCTAATGGTTACAGCGCTTGCTTACAGAGTCTAGGTTGGCTTTGTGGCAGAGGTTCGAACCGTGCGACCGTCTGAGATTATCATCCCTGCACTGATGAGAGCGAAAGCTCGAAATGCTAGCATAGGTAAAAATAATTTAATATTATTTATTTAAAATTAATATTATATATAATTGTTTATTTATAAATATTAGTATTTTTTATAAATATATAATAAAATGTATCATACAATAAAGTTATGATCAATATTAGGAAGAGAGCATTATTATGGTCCAATGCAAGTGAAGATAATCACATATATATATATAGTTACATATATATTTTCATATTTTTGTTTACATTTAACAAAAGAGCAGGAGTGAGTCCATGTGTGTTCTTTAAATCCAGGATTTTTCAAAGAAAATACTCTATTCATCAGAAGTCATGAATTTATTTTTCAAATAATCAGCTTGCAATATTTTAAACTATATATATATATATATATATATATGTATGTATATATAGTGTGCAGATTTGAATGATTTCGATTGGAATCCGAGTAAGAGAGATCAATGTACATTTAAACAGAGCATGAATAAATTTTAAAGGGGGAAAAATTAGACACACGTTCGGGTTGTACACATTATAACTTATTTCCATCTCGATCGGTCTCATCAGATGTATAACCAAAAAGAGATAATGTGGAATGCAATACATATACACCTGTTGTTATACATGGTTCTGCACCAAGAGATGCATATACACTAGTGTTTTAGAAGAAAGTAAACAATTTAGAAAACTTACGTTCAACGAAGAGATCAGCTGTAGTGACTTTGTCAAGCACTTTACATGAATATAATCCTTCATCTTTCATAGTAACGTTGTTGATGAGTAAACGTCTCTTTACACCTTCTTTCTCAACAACGTATTTATCTGGATTCTCTTCTGGTTTAATTACCTTTTGATAGAAACAAATACAATTTTTTAAATATTCTCTTGTTTTAAAAATAGAAAACTACTACAATTATAAATCAAAAAAATACTTTAAATATGTACATATATATGAGGGGAAAAGAAGAAACGACATAAAGTCTTTGTTCTCAGTTCACTTGTAAAAGATATATTCTCTCGAAATACTGTTTAAAATATAATAATAACCATTTAACACTTTGTTATCATGTTTTATTCTCAAGCTACACATTGGTGTGCCTTTCTAACATATATATATATATATATATATATATATATATATATATATATAAATATATGTATATATATATATATATATATATATATATATATATATATATATAAATATATGTATATATATATATATATATATATATATATATAAATATATGTATATATATATATACATATATATGTATATATATATATATATATATATATATATATATAAATATATGTATATATATATATACATATATATGTATATATATATATATATATATATATATATATAAATATATGTATATATATATATATACATATATATGTATATATATATATATATATAGATATATATATATATATATTTTATTTTTTTAAATTTATATTTAGAATTTTTTGTATGTATTCAAATATAAATTTTATAACATAAATTATGATAACTCAATAGTGTAAGACCAGAGCTATGCTATATTCAATATTTTTTTAATGTAATTTTATACCATTTCAATGTTATAAAAGGCAGATTCATGTAATTTCATAAAATTTATTTTTATTCAGCATACAATTGTTTCGGCAAACAACCAATATATTTGTAAAATACTCCTGAGCATTTATTTATTGGTGTGGCTATCTTCAGTGCTAATCCTACAAAACAAAGCAAAAACGAAAAAAACGTAAAAACATGAAAAACTAAGCGATCAGAGCCTAAATTACAATCAGTACTCATTATCAACATTATATATATATATATTTCCTCACATGAAATTATGGTCCGGTTATATCCATGTGGTAACATATATGTATCTTATCCTTTTATCTATTTGTATTCGCTAATCATTCATCCTCAGCTATAATTATTAATCTAAAATATTCCTGAATAAAAACATATATTTTCACTAACCGTAAATATATATATATATATATATATATATATATATATATATATATATATATATATATATATATATATATATATATATAAAGATAGATGGACGAAGAGTGATAAACATGCACGAATGTCCAAATTTATATCAAACTACGATTGTTCAATGCAAGGTATATTCTGTAATAAAATTATGTGTATTATTCTTTCCTTAAGCCAAGGCTTTTCAAATATCTAGATCTTATCATCAGAGGATTTATACAGATAGATAAGTTTGCAATAGAAAAGCCAAAATTCAACATTTGAAAAAATATTTTTAAAAATGATGGGTGAAAATATATATATATATATATATATATATACAAATAACGTATTTGATGTAAAACTATGAATATACATAAGAGATAGTAAGTTTTAGATAGTTGACTTGAAAGTTTCAGATAATTAACTTTTATTATTAAAGATCATATAAGAATTTCAAAAATCAATGATAAAAATATATGTTTCAAAATAAAATTATATGGAATTTTCGTTTTGTTTTATTTTCCATGTTTTAGCAGTAGATGAATTCAGTGATTCATACCTCATCTCCCTTCAACCATGTAACTTCAGCCTCTTTGTCATTCATATCGCACTGTAAAACAGCCTTTTCCCTCTCAGTGGCCTCGACATCTTCAAGTTTCTTGGCGATGTCCCATTCTGGTTCTGAAGTGGAATAAAGAATTAGTTATCCAAAGGTAAGTCGAAACGTTTTGCAAGATTTACATGTATGCTTCTTAGCGTCTGGCGGTATTATGAGGATATAACTTACAAGGGTTGTTTACCGCTGTTGAACCATCGATAAAAGGTAAAAAAAAGGTAAAGGTCGCATAGCCTGGACGCGCACGGGTGTCGTTGCCGACATCGCACACTGCCTATGGCCTTAGCGACGGTGATTTGTTAAGAATCACTGTGTCTAGGGCACAGCATATGGAAGGCGGAGCCCATCCCTCTCCTTCTGCTGCCTTGAACCTTCCCTGAGTTTTAGTCAGGTACCCATTTACTGCTGGGTGGACAGAGGGAGTTTTCAGACCCGAAAATTCGCATGCCGTGAGTGGAATCGAACCCGGATCGTCCAGCCAGAGTGCTATAACCACTCGTCCACAGGCCTTCCCTTAAATCAATACCAACCTTTAATTCAAACATCTAAAATGAATATATGCCATCGTGTAACAGAAATGACTGATTTATTGAACAGAAAAAGAGCTATTCTGCGTAAACACAAGATTTCAACAAAGTGGAATACACTTCAGGAACCTGATGAAAAACGAAATAATAATCATAACAGTAGCTAGGTCGAACTAAAAGTATATATTGCTTCTATGAATATACCAATAACATCTAATCACAGTTCAATTAGAAATTGTAGAAAAAGGTCTTTGGTCAAGGAAAATCCTGTTTTTTGTTGCTACTTTTTCATGTCACATGATCAGTTAATCAGTTGAATCACTTATGATACAAAGTAAACTTATAGATTTAAAATATTTCATTATTGGTGGCGACTCAAGAATCTGAATTCTTCATTAATAAGTAAATTCAAATATAATTTAAAGTAATTGTTATTAACATAAACTTATGTAAGTGATAGGATCATAAGTCAATATGTTGAAAAAGTTGATATTGGCCTTGGACCACAAAATATTGCCTAAATTAGACATATTTTAAATCGTCTCTGAGGCCTAACAGTGCACGATTCGGTTGCTCGTTTTCAAGGATCTCATCTATCACAAAATTCTCTGCTATTGTGGTACTTGCAGTGTGAGCAAGGCTCTTTGGATATTTTTAAAAATATTTTACCTTTTTTTTATTTGTTGCATAACTTGCAAGGAGAGTAGAAAGTGGCCTTTCGGTTTACTTTCGGCAACTCTCGCTTACTTTATTTTGTCCTTTAGTTCTCACATTGCATGAGCGATGTTTCTGACAAAGGGGGAATAATTGTTGTTTTCTGGGTCGGAATATATCCATCTAACGCTTATCGTTTTTGTTACCTTTAAGTAGTATTTTTTTAGCGTTTTACATCAAGTAGCTTCATGCCTTGTCTGGAGCGATTTCCATAAAAAATAGTTAAAACCTTTGTGTGTTATAAATTAGACTCGCCACTGCACCAAAGAATAATAAATTAAACAGGACTTAAATCAGAAATACAGAAGTAACCAAAAAAATAATTGGAATAGTCAATTATCAACATAGAGTGAGAGGTGAAATAGGCGACTTGTTCAATTAATTATAAATTATGGCTTATTAGATCAATTAAAACAATTCTTTTTTAAACATACCTCAATCCCAGAACTAAGGTATATTTTTACATGCACTTTTTGTCATTAACGTATATAGGAAAAAAGCCTTGGGAAAACAGACGTTGATCAACAGTTCAATAATAGAGTATGTGAAAGATACAAAATGCGTCAAGTTTTAAAAATTCACTTGCATTTAAATTTAAAATACAATTCGTAGGAGTTATCACTTCCTTGTTATGCTTTCCATTTTTTTCTTTTTCATTTAGTTTTAATTTTATTCAGTATTTTTATACACTGTTGAAAATTTAATTGTGGCTAATTAAAAAAAAGTCTTTTCTCTGAAACAACCATTTTGCACTAAGGAGTGATAATTTCCAAGGTTGCCTGCATGTTATGATTGTAAAATGAATTACCTCCCTTACTCAAAATGGATTGGCTTCAACAACTACATTTTCTGATTTACATCTGTTAGTGTCTCTTAAGTACTCATGGCCACATCTTGTCAATAATAAGAGTAATATCACTGAATCTTTCTACTGTGTTTGTTACTTAGATAGGTCTTAATAGTATTCATTGACACATGATATGAGAAAGGCTAAAAAAATAATAGAACAATCCTCTTTGATCATTTATAGAAAAAGTGATGCCTTAGGCTATTCCACTCCCAAATCACCTAGACTCAAAACTTGAGGACGATGGGAAACTGCTCAAGCACAATTGAGTAAAGCAGAGAGGCTAATGGTTGACTAAAATATCACAATTCGTACTCTAAATTATGTTATTGTTAATATTGTAGTGACTAAAAAGAATGCAGAAACCGGACAAACATTTAGAGTTATGGATGACTGATTAGATTCTGAACCAGTCAATTTCAGTCTGAGAAGCTTTTAGCTAAAGTTGACATTTTAAAGAATTTTCAGTGATCAAGAATTGGGGGAGATTCTTACCTAAATCAAATACGTTAGACCTTTTGAAGCTAAGATATCAAAACGTAATTTCCGTTTGAAGACATAATACAGTGAGTCCACTCCCACGAATCAAACATGGTAAGCGTTGAAAAAGACATGCGAAAAGTAGCTGGAAGCTTCCTTCAAATCTATCAATTTACAGATTAATATGATAATTATAATTCACAAATCTAACCAAGTGTCCATTTTCTTTTGATAATCATGAATTAAAATAAGACTTACCTTCTACGTAAAGATCGCAGTGTGTTGTTGCGCTACCACATGAACAGGAATACTCAGCCTCGTCTCCACTTCCAGCATTTTTGATTCGCAGAATGCACCTGTTCTCTCGTCTTTGGACTTCATATTTTCCAGGAATTAACTAATATAGACAGAAATAAATAAATAAAATAAAATTGCAATTATCATCAACCGTAATTATATATTTGTATCTTGCTTTCAATGTTACATATCCGAGTCGGTGCACGGTAACGGTTGTTAAAAAAAGATGCACCTGGCGATTGTCAGTTGATAAGATAATTGCCGGATGACCAAAAAGTTATTTGAAAATAAAACAAAAAACTCACAACCAGATAAACACCTGCACAGAAGAAAACAATATGATCGATTGTAAAAAGATAAGTTTTTCCGACCAAATAAAAGGATGCACCTACAAGAATCACTTAAACAGTGATGTCAGAAGAAAACAGAGATGTCGGAAAGGTTAAAGATCATATTGCCAGGTGCGGTTGTGTCATGCCAGGAAAAGATAGACAAATTTGTTGAATTGTCAAATGAGTGCAAACTGTCACCGGGTGCAATCTCGGAGGTCGTCGAGGTGGCCACGAAATTGTTATATAATTCCAACCGAAAATCGAAAGAAGTTAGTTGACGATCGAACCTCGGAGAGAATCAACCATCTAATTCCCTGTGCACAAAGCCTCTCCAACCACCACCCTCATCGTCACCAAGTCATCGTCACCGACAAATAAATATACATATTATATTTTCCTAAGATACCCGTGTTGTCATTTTTATTAAGCCACGCACAATACAACATCAATATATATGTTTAAATATTTATTCATTGTGTGTGAAATCCTAAGGGAGGTAATTCTGTATATATTCAAGCGATAGTAAACGTAAACATCAGGTTCATTTGATTCGTAGCATTAGTATTAAAGACGTGTGTAAAGACGATGACAACAGTTTTTTTTTAAGTGAATTAAAGTATGTTGGAACCAATATTTTTAGATAATAAATGTGTAATAAATTTTAATTAAAAAATACGGTTACAAATTTTTCTTCTTGGAGTGAACAATTAGATTCAATGGCACAAATATAAGGCATTAACTCGGTTAAAAATCTATCTTTTAATAATATAGTCATATTATTTAATTGTAACAATTAACTTGATAAACAAGTTTACTTCCGGTAGTCTTGCGTTTACTTCCGGCAGCTTCCTTTATTTTGTACTTTAATCCTCACATTCCATGAGCGATTTTTCTGACAAAGGAGGAAGAATTATTGTTTTCTAGGTCGGAATCTATCCATCTAACACTAATCGTTGGGTAGTTTTTGACCTTGAAATATTATTCATTTTTCGCTATTTACATCAAGTGGCTTCCTGCTTTATCAGGAGCTATTTCTATATAAAAAAACAGTCATTAATATAAATACCTGTGTACTCCTGTTTTTACCCAGTTTTCTCTTTTAGTTTTTATCTTTTAATTTCTATAATTTTCAATTATTAGGTTTTAAATAAAATGATATAAAGTAAAATGTACTGAAAACAACTATATAAAGTAAACAAAATTAGATTTTGTTACTAAATAATAATTAACTAATCTTTACTTTTGGAGTGAAAATTTCGATTACACGATGCAAATATAAGGCATTTAATTCGTTAATAATCTGTCTGTTAATAATGTTATACATAATTTATAACTTTCTAGATGTCCAAGCCTGAAAGTGTAATATTCACCAGTAACATTATTTAATGTTAGAATTAACTTTACTGGAAGGTATGAATTAGAACACGAATCAAGGGAGGCGCGAGAGCGCTCTATCCCTTAATAGACTTCTCGAATGGCCTATGCTGGAAATCTCATTTCTTTGATCAATCATAACTCAAAAACCAATAAACCAAATTAGTTAAAACTTTGCACAACATTTTTATTTGATAGGTTCTATAAGTGTGTAGAATTTCAGCATCATTAGTCAAGGCAACCCAGAGATCCAGAAAGTTCAATCATGAAATCATGTTATCTATGTGTACGTACGTACATACGTACGTATGTGCCACCCTGTATCTCATCAACTATTTGATGGATTCAGCTGATCTTTGGCAGATATAGAGGTTCTAGGGTCTAGTTGATGGCATTTTAATTTCAGTTTACCATATACCTTAGTTTTCCCGAAAATTCCAAAAAACCTTATGAGAAGGCATTGTATTGAGTACAAAAGTAGTGACATGCCATGAAAATTCCAGTATACTGAAATCATATGCCCTTAATAGGGTTAAGATGAAAATTCATATACACTAAATGTACAAAAGCAAGGAAATTCCCAAATTTTTACACTTTTATTGTCATTAAGGGTATGACTACATATCAACCAAACCATTTCATTATCACATCACTACAGTAAAAATCTCTATGCATGAGTGGATGAAGTGTGTGAGGTGCGCTGAAGAAAAATTCCTACCAGTAAAATACATAGCCCTGTTATGCTTGCATACCCTTAATGATAATAAAAGTGTAAACATTTGGGAATTTCCTCGCTTTTGTACATTTAGTGTATATGAATTTTCATCTTAACCCTATTAAGGGCATATGATTTCAGTATACTGGCTTATTTCATGGAATGTACTCTTGTTTCCACCCAGACCCGAACCCATATTACTATTTTAGTTGTTATCTTTTAATTTCTTTAATTTTCAATTTTCATTTAAAAAAATAAAATAATATGAACTAAAATGTCATATTCACTGTTTATGGCTATCCGTCACTAATATAGGCCACGTGATATTATTGTACAAATTCCTTAATACAAAATTAATTGATAATATACTACCTAGGAAAAGTTTTAGTTGATCTTAGTATAGATATTTGCTTCCATTCGCATCTATGGACAGGCGGATAGACATACAAAAGTATTATTACAACTTCATTCAGATTAGTATATGAAATCAGTGTTTTTGCTTACAAGGGGGTCAATATTTTAACTCAAAAGAATATCGCTCGGATAGAATACATTTTATATCAATTATCAACTTATTTAAATTCTTCAATTATTAGTGGTTTCCAAATCGAAAGTAAATGATTCCATATTTTTTTCGTAGAAATTTCTGTGAACACATAACAGTGATTGAAAAACTAACTGAAAATGGTGCCAGTCTACGTCGCAATTTTTAAAGATAAGAAACAATATCTGTTAAAAATAGTGTAAATCCATTGCTCTCTACTGAATAAGGAGACAATGGATACCCTCTGAAGTCTTTCTGTAAGCATTTTAAACAATAAAAGTAATAAAATATATACGATATGCTAGCACACAGTCCACACTGTTAACCACGTGTATATATAGAAGGCTTATTAATTAAGTAATTAATTTTTTTATGTTTATTTTTCAGGTTGGCAAACCTGATTGAAATTCAGCAGATTAATGTTGATCTTTAGTACATGAAAACATTTATATTTATATCTCAGATGTAATTCACATGTGATGTGTGATAAGAAGATCAGTGACCGGCTGAAATCCAAGATCTATTTCTTAGTCATCTGACCAGTTGCAATTTTGAATGTTGGCCAGTCACAAAGTAACAGAAGAATCGAGGTTGCTGTGTTGGATACCAGTCATTATCCTACTCGACCATATCACTAATGACAGAATTGGTCAGCGATATGGAGTGACACACCTCGCCAGAAAGGTCCGTGAATATCGACTAGAATGGTATGGTCATGTCCTGCGAGTCAATGACAGCCTTGCTAAGGTGGCGTACAAGCTGGCAGTTTGAGCCAGCGGCTAAGAGGACGACCAAAAAAGCGTTGGCTCGACACGCTTCACCAGGACTTGAAAATCGCTAGTGTTACCTTGATCAGGCACACAACCGAAATAAATGAAGTAACAAAATAACATCCTCATAACTTTTCATCCATCCATTACATTTTTCTGAAACCTGGCCAAAATGTATAGGCAATTGTTCTGGATATAAAATGAACATCCTAAACTTCAGAAAAATTCTGGTTTGTGCCCCCTGGGGGTCAAAGGGAGGTCAAAAATGCCCCAAATTGCCCAAATTTATTGCATTTTACACTCGCCACATTGAGTCACATACAGAGGGGGACCACGCACGCGTAGCTTGTTAACATCTGTTTTCTTCCCTTTCTTTTCGTAAGTTAATTAAATTTCACCAAATAGATGTATGAATTGATTGTTGTCATAATTAGTGCAATTTATAGTTTTAGTGAATAAATCTTATTCTACCTCTTCTCTTATTGAAACGAGTCTCCCACAAACAAACGGTTACATATTTTCAAAAAAGAATGTGTAATTGAACCGATTGTAATTCTTTGTTGGCGATACGTTTCGTAACATTCTAAAAATTAATAGTAGGTTCAGTTGTGATTCAGAGATACAAACTTTATATTCAAGCAGAGAATTTAATTGAAAACAATTTCTTACCTCAATAGGTTCTCCCATTTTAAACCATTTCACTTTTGCTCTTGGGTCAGAGACGAAGCATTCGAGTTGTGTGTCCTTCTTTCGCACCACCTCATGATGTTGTGGCAGTTTCTTAGTGAAGTAATACTCATGTGCTTTGGCTAGAAGAAAGTATTACAAATAGAATATATATATTTTAGTGCAGTAACATACAAATAACAGATACATTTACACTAAGGTATGCTGATATTCAAATGTTTCTATGTGAAGAAGGTTGGGTGTTAGTGTGAGTAATAATGAAACCAAAACTAGATTTCTAACTTTCACAAATGTCTAAGATATCAGATTTACAGTTTTGAAAATGGGTTCAACATTTCGGGGTATTTCCAACCCACATAAGAGGCGCATATCCCTGAGTAATACCGAAATCGAAACACCAATTATCAGAATCTAAGTCGTTGTACTGACGAATATCTTTAACTTTATACAAAAATGTTTCAGCAACGAGAATTTCCAGTGTTTCTTATTAGACGATATTTAAAACTAATTACACAAAAATGTGTGCAAGTTAGAAATCTAGCTTTCGGTGACGGTACGAACCTTTATTTGCATGGACATATTTAATAGTCAATCAAATTTGAAAGTCAATGTATCCTAATGTGAACATCATTTCATACGTATATATGGACCGCCTAGAACTGCACAGGCCAAGACGATACCGGTCTGTAAGGTGTAGTATCCATCGAAAGAGATACTACACTTTGATCCTGACTAAATATGCAAAATAACATGTATTCGAAGGCCAAATAAGATCCCCTCGACACAGCTATACGCATGCTCATACGAGGAATGGTGCACTTTCTCCTAGTGAGGTTACCTCAAGTAACAGCTCTTAGCTGGATACTTCACAAGACTAGATTAATTATTTCCTGGAATCCGGTAAGACCAAGAAACAAGAAGAGGAAACTGAAGCTTTTTCACTTGAGAATTAAAAGGAAATTGAACTGAAAACTTGGATATCTATGTATCGCATATAAAGATCAAGTGTTAGCCCCAAGAAGGGGCCCCATTGATTTCTGAGAATTTACATTGAAGTAAAATAATACATCATAAAAAATATCGTAATAAACATAAAGTGTGTATACACTTGTGCATCATTCAGTATAAACATGTATTTTTGTAAACTTCAAATAATTTAATATTTACTTATTATTGCGTTAGTACAAATTGTAAACCCAAATCGATTTCATTTCTTACCTTCAACATATAACCATCCGGAAGTTGTGGAGTTATTAAGCTGGCACGTGTATTTGCCGCCATCCTCGAGTTTCACAGTGTGAATAGTCAGAATATAATCCTCGCCCTCATTTTCAATGTGATATTTTGGTCCATGAAAGATCTCCATTTTGTTCTTGAACCATTGGATTTTGGCACCAGGACGACAGAAGGTTGTTGCAAACTGAACTTTTTCTGTATTTTCCATGCACTTGACATCTTCCAAGTCTTTAATGAAATTTTCAGGAGCCTAAAAGGAAGTTGTGTAATCGTTTAAGACAATATTCTTTTTTGCTGTTATCCCATACTAAACATTTCTTACTTATGTTTCACCAGTATTAATCATTAGTGCGAATGACATTGTATACTGTAGCTATTAATAAGTTATCATTATCAAGAATGTAATTATTAAGCTTCATTCTGTAAGTATGTATATGAGACAGAAGCTGTTTATTAGACATTTATATGTAAAATACTAAGCATGCTCGTGAAACCATGCACCCAGAAGAAAGTTAAATATAAGCTTCTGAGTAAAAGTACAGAATAGTTCACACTCGAGTACACGTAAACAAAAATATAAGACGTAATTAATATAAAACGCATTACAATGAACTTTCCTAGCGAACCCGGCTAGTTTTAACATGGGAAAACGATTTGTAAGAGGTTTTAATGTTAACATTTTCACAAATCATTTTATCATTAAAAAATGGCGGTTTCCGCCATTTTGTTGGTGTATGAGTTGCCGAGTGCTAACGTTTCTGTATTTTTACCGTTTTAAAAAATGTTTCTACACGTTAAAACTTCCTTAGAGAATTTAATTCTAATGCATTTTACGTAAATTATGTGCATTTTTGTTTGTATACGAGTGCTCGGGTGTTAACTATTTTGCACTTTTATCAGTTTTTGTTGAAGAAAATGAAAAATAAAATTAGTTTTTTACGGGAGCTACATAGATGTGTATGTAATTTATTTTAACAAGTGTTGTTGATACAATTTGTGATGTTCCCAAATATTGGTTGTCCATTTTATATAATGGGTTGTGAATTAAGTAACACTCATTATCTTTAGTACGTTTCATACTGGAATGGTTTTCCATAATTTTGGAGTATTTAATTTTAGGGACTTATTGTTTCTTAGTTTATTCTTATTTACAGCATACCAACCCTTTTGTGTTGTATAATCCAGAAACAATCCCCAGTGTATATGATTCATCACACATCTATTACATAGGGATTTATTCATGTCACGGCTTAAACAATGGGAATTGACCTCGTGTATATATATATATATATATATCCAACATTTAGCAAAGGTTGAGTTTCCTAAAATGTTGGTGGCTTATATAAGGTCTTAATCTGATTCGCATGACAGTAGCTAGTTGAGCTAAACTCATAACATAATCCTCATGCCTCTATTCAGTCTCAAGAGGCATTACCCCCCCCCCCCCTGTAACAGTGCCTGAGTGGGGAGTCTATTGCGAAAAAGGGTTTCCCATAATCATTAATCACACATCTCCTGAACAGGCAGTGCATGATTCCAGTAACAAGAAAAAGTCCAGGACGACTGGAAACAATGCCGGGATAAGCAGAGAGCCCTACATACAACATCTGGTATTCCTGATTCGTCATCCATTTAGTACTGACCAGACTCAATGTTGCTTAACTAGTGATCTGTCGAGAAACGGTTTGTCAACGTGATTATGCTGTAAGTATATATATATATATATAAATATATATATATATATATATATATATAAATATATATATATATATGATAATTATAGCAGTGTCTGACTCACTTAAAATTTAACATGATTATCATTATTGCAGCTGGCTGACCTGTCTTAACATGATTATCGTAGCTGTTGTTTACTGACATCAGATTGTAATGGTCAACATATAATCTTAATATAACTATCAAAACTGTACCTGGTTGACGAAGGTCTGAACACAAATGATCATAAGCGGCCGTGGGGAGGGTGGTTATACCTTTCTCCTGTTGTTTCAGTTCATAAATAAATTCAATAGACCTGAACAGATTTGAACGCAGTGCACTGCTTCCATATTCTGGGTCAGTATTTATTACTCCATATACGTTAGATCACCAAAGTTAAGCGACGACCAGATTGGTGACCATTTGGCAATACTAGGCGCTGTATGTCATCTCCCCTGGACGTGTATTTGATATTCCCTAGAAACTTCCTTTTTCGGTGGAAACCGGATGCCGGCTCAGCGAATATCACACGAGATATTACTGAATGTATTATATTATATATATTACCTTACCTTGGTAATTTATTCCGGAATTCAGAACTATTTCCATTGTCATCATAACATTCAATCAAAAACTAAACTTATAACCCATTTTGTGATGATTAATTCGATTTAGATAAATTATTATTAATTTTATTAGGCAATATCATATTTTTATTACACAACTGAAGAAGTGACTTCTGGATGCATTAGTGTTTACCTGAAGCTGTTAGTTCTATATGAGAGTCTACTAATACAGATATATTATATATAGGTTGTTAGTGATCATGAAATATACCTTGCATACAAAGCTAACTTCGAGAGGCATTTTATATATTTACATAATAAATAATTCAGTTGCAAAAGTAAATATCTTAACTTAAAAGACTCAATTATAAAGTTTATGGCTGTCATCATTGTTTTGTAATGATTTTTGACTGAACTATATCAACATTGACAACTTATGCAATGCCCTAAAGATTTGATATACATTTTTCACATCCATTTTCATGGTTTTATGTACCCAACTTTTATTTCAGTCTTGTACCATATCTGTTCTCATGAGGGAATTGAATTAACATACGATGAGGGTTGATAATTTGTAACATTTGGATAATTCGGACTACTGTCTTCATCTTGGATGTTATACTCACAACGAATCCGTCGCACAATGGATATACACGCTAAGTGTAATCAGTTCTATATGAAGAGTGGAGTTTCAATCTTCAGTATGGCGATACTTATAATACAATTACAAATTATTTAAGGCTTCTACCCGGTGATAGCTGACGAAACTAGAGCAAATTACTCCTGTGCATTTAATAAAGATTTCCGTTAAAAATTCTGTACATGGTCCCCGTGTTCGACATAAAGATTCCCGAGTTCGATAAAACGCACATGAAGAAGGTCGGAGATTACATCGGCCTAAACGCTATAAGAATAATATCCAAGAGTATTGATTTACTCCTCTCCAGGAGTTAGGCACAAGGCCAGTTTTTATCTTACTCTCACAAGTAAGATATGACCCAAGGTCGGGTCGGGAAAGTGGAGTTTAAAAATTGCCTGGGCAGCCCCGTCGGCATTCCCCGGTAGGGGCGCATAAGGCAGTAAGCAATAAACTTACTCCTCCCCAAAGAGGAGAGGCGAAGTCTGGGAGGGTGGACCTCCTAGAACTGCACAGGACAGACCCATAGACCGGCGTAAATCAAGCCCCGAAGGTCAAGACAATACCAGTCTATGGGGTGCAGTATCCATCGGAACAGATACTACACTTTGATCTTAGCCTAAAGGCTCCAAGAGTAGAACAGTAGTCCGAATAATTAAAATAAAATAAAATAAAAATGAAAGTAAAAATACTCCCAAACAACACCGGGTTTATACAGCAAGTTATTAATAATAGAAATGTACACTTGGTTTATTAAAGCTTTAAAATGATGTAAGAAAAATACTTGTATAGATTAGAGTTATAAACCATAATCTAGTGTAGACAGATTGTTAAGCTTGGCTTGTAAATACAGCAGTGAGTGCGTGGGGTTTGTTAACAGAGTGATGTTTCCTTTATGGTCTTCAGGAATTCCACCAACAGATGCGGAATCAGTAACACCAATTTGTAACAGATGTTCATTTCTCTCAGGAATTCAGGAAGTTCATATTCTAACTTCCTCCAAATATGCCTAGTTTTGATTTACTCCTCTCCAGGAGTTAGGCACAAGGCCAGTCTTTATCTTACTCCCACAAGTAAGATGTGACCCAAGGTCGGGTCGGGAAAGTGGGGTTTAAAAATTGCCTGGGCAGCCCCGTCGGCATTCCCCGGTAGAGGCGCCTCAGACAGTAAGCAATAAACTTACTCCTCCCCAAAGAGGGGAGGCAAAGCTTGGGAAGGTGGACCTCCCAGAACTGCACAGGACAGACCCATTGACCGGCGTAAATCAAGACCAGAAGGCCAAGACAATATCAGTATGGGGTGCAGTATCCATCGGAACAGATACTACACTTGTATTTTAGCCAAAAGGCCAAGCAATGCCTAGTTATTAACACTATTTTGCACCAACACATCCCATCTTTCTGGTTATAAGCAATACAGGTTGTTAACAATGAACAGTGGCAAATAAATGTTCAAATGTTTTATTGCTTCTTTCTTTTACCCCTAAACTAGAAAGTAGAATTATCTAATAGTTTGTTGAAGTGAATACAACTATCGCTTTTAATCAGGGACCACCTTCACATACCAGTCGTTTTTTTAAAATACAATTTCCATATTCATTTTATCAGAATAAAGGATATAATTCCATCTATTTCTATTTTGATCTACGTACATAACACTATTTTGTGTGACTAAAATATAATTGTTTAGCTGCTTTCCAGTAAATCACTTTTCCGATCTACATATCTCATGATTACCTTTATACGATAGAGAACACGTCAATACGGAGTAACATGAAGAGGTAGTAGTATAAACGGAAAGACGTAGTTAATAATATATGCAACTATAGCGATTTGAAATGTTATTTTTATAAATATATTTCTTGAATTAATCTATGTTCCCGGGCAACGCCGAGATACGGGTCAGCTTGTTCAATACACATACATCACTATCTATGTAATACTTTATAGACAAACGATTTTATATATAGAGAGATTTTTGAAACTCACTATATATTAAAGTTTCACTCATGGTCCGATTCACGTGATTCCGTTGCGTTTAGTCTAAGGCGTGTACGCCTACTTTACAGCCAAATATGTATTCCCAATATTTCGAAGAGCAAGAGAACATATCCAAGACGATAGACATAGCAATAAATTATATACCCACTAAAGCGTAATTGCCACTGTGATAGGGGGTCATATTTATAGGGGGCAATCTGGGTGGGGATTTGGGTAGCTAGATATTTGTTCACATTACATTTAAATTTCTGTGTATTGGCACGATAAAAAAACAGAGATCAAAGCCAAGAGGTCGGAAGAAATGAGCTATTAGAATATATGATATTTTGGCAGCTAGGGACTTCTGCAGTGTAGGGGTGGGATTTTGCCACTGGTAACTGTAATTATACATAAGTTAGGTTTTGAAGGCAATATCTGTAAACATATAAGTCACACACTGCCTAGAAAGCCCCCACCCTTCACTATGTAGATGTGTCCAGATTGTTAAAAAGTTTCTACTCTAATAGCCTTTTTCTTCAGACCGGTAACTTTTGCAATCCATCCTGCCCCCTATTTCCACGACTGTACAAACACGCAAAAATTTAGCTTTAATGTTACTAAACATATTGCCACACAAATCCCCACTTAGGATGCCCTTTTATAAAGCTGACCCCTAATCGTCTCTGTGGCAATATGTCTCGTTTGGAGTGAATAAAAGTAATACACAAAATCATTTTATCTCAAACGATTGGAATGCAGGATATAGAATGTTGAAGCTAAAGACCGACCATCTCATCAGTAAATGCGTAAAAATATATAAAAATAATACAATTAGATAAAACATTTATTATATATATATATATATATATATATATATATATATATAAAACAAGCGGTATCAACCCGGTGTTGTATGGGTGTCGTTTTTACTTTCAGTTGTGTCTAAATTATTAACTATGACGTTTTATTACGAACTCATTTCTTAAATAGGATTTTAAAGTTGAATTTAATTAATTTCATATTTTCGGTTATTAATTAGTAATCGAAATTAATTATTTTAAGAATAAAAGTAATCTGTTTGATTTGATTTTAGTCACTATTCACAAAATTATACGACATAGTTAACTTTCAAAACTTAATTTATTTTAAATATATGTTAAGTATTTTAAAAACAGTAATTATTTTTATACGAAATTTCAAATGCTTCCAAGTTTTTTTAACATTTCCAAGGGTCACAATTTAATTCATTCTTTTTTAAACTATTGCCAAAAGATTAAAAAAATTTTGTCCTCGAACAAGCCGAAATATATTGTGATGGATTTAATTTCGTAATTAAATTATTTTAAATAGTATTTTAAAAAAAGTACTGTTGGTATTTTACGCTATTGCGTTTTTGATTTAAATAAATAATCGGTAAATAAAAAATAATAACGTGTAAGTCACGTAAAGGCGAGAAATACATACATAGAAGTGGTAAAAGAATTTTCTTTATATATAGATTAGTCTTTATTTTTCTTATATTTTATTTAGTAAAACAATTGCAATAATCTAGTTTTTATTTATGCTTAGTTTTAATGAGTAGACAATGACTGTTATGATACTATTTTCCTCATGAGTAACAGAATATTGAGACTATTTGGCCAAGGCTTCAAAATCGAGGCTCTTCCAACTGCGTTGATAACCATGCTTTTTAATGTTAGTAGAGAGATGGTCGATCAACTAATATCGTATTTCTTAATAATTTATATAGCTTAAGGCTTTCTATTTTCAACACATATATGCAGGTATTTTTCTAAAACTAGTATAAGTTTCACATTGATGAGGGTGACATTATTTCATTTGCTGTGGATAAATAAAATTTGATCATTGGTTTTTAAACAATACGTTTCCATTAAAATTTATTTTTCATTGACAATCTAGATTTTAATCAATTGAATATATATAAAACAAATAAACACATTTGCGTTTTTCTCTTTAAAAGAGATTAAAATACAAAGTTAAGCACAGCAATATTACAAAGAACAACACGAAAAGTCAATATTATAAAGATAAACCATAAAACAGAAGATATATATTCATGCGAAATAAACATTGCACCAATAAGAAAAAAATCAATGCGGTACAAGCATGCGCCATATATGTTTTATCTGACAAGACTCAGGCAATGTGTGTAACCTAAGGACTTGGGATTGCTGCAAAATAATATTGTTTGGATAATAAATATTAATGTTTATCTCTTAAACATTTCTTTACGATTGATAAGAACATTCAATACACCACAGATTAACAGGAGAACATTGCAACAAAACAATTGCAAACATTATAATTTCTGAATTCGATCGACTTAAAAAGAAAAAAGAAAACGGTTATTCATCGTAAAGGGTAAAACAATTCAATAAACAATGATCATGATAAAAATCATCATCATTATTTTTGGAATTCTCAGATTTTAATAATAACACACCAGCAAAACGTAACATCGATTTTGAACACCTCGCAAAAGCCATACCTTGGAAAGTTTCACTTGAGTCTGTTATCTGTTTCTGGACATGTTGTTCCGTCATGCCAATGTTTTGGTTCTTCATTCTCGTAATCCAAGGCAGCATTAGTCTAATATGTCTACGCGCTATGGATCTAATTGAGGTTTAGAAAACCATACATTGTTTGGTTAGTTTCAAATGAAGAGACGTTTTTGATTAGCTTTATTAATTTATAAATTAAAATAAAATAAAGTATTTCCAAAATGTTTTGGAAACGATCGTACGCCATACTAGACTTGATGTTCTAATTCTTGGAACAATTGTAATGTTTTAATTCATTCAATGTTTATATATATATATATATATATATATATATATATATATATATATATATATATATATATATATATAACTATTATTTACTTTTAAAAATGAATAGAATACTATTAAAGTTTCCATTCCTTTTTTAGAGTTACTCTCCTTAATAGAAATCGCATTGTGTATCCAAAATCCCTAAGGTCTAAATTTTATTGGAATAAAGTTTAGAATCTTACATGACATAGTATTGAACTAAAATTAGAATTCGAGGCGGACAACCATACACACACGCACTCACACACATGTATATATATATAATTTTGTTAGATTCAAGGTTTATATATATATATATATATATATATATATATATATGATATTTACCTTTTGACAATTGAATAGCATCATATTAAAGTTACATTGTTGGTATTTGCTATTTGTCTATTTTCATTTAGATTGTGATATTTTAGCTTCATCATTCTTGCTTTTACCTAGTATTGAATTCATTTAACTTGACATCCATCACATATTTAGTTAAATTTCTATTATTTGTTTTAATTATGATAATGGATGCTTTGGAATGGAT
The DNA here is from genome assembly GCA_963556195.1 of Sepiola atlantica. Lineage (NCBI taxonomy): Eukaryota > Metazoa > Mollusca > Cephalopoda > Sepiida > Sepiolidae > Sepiola > Sepiola atlantica. The sequence continues at coordinate 25,207,513 of OY744518.1, forward strand.
GCAGCAAGTACGAAAATAAATACTTCTAATAATAGAAGTGTTTGCGTAACTATGTGCATGATGGGGTCAGCTCTTGATATGTAGCAGGTTTTTGAAGAGATGTATATGAAATAAAAATACTAGAGCAACATACGCCCGTGATACATCGTTTTATGGGTATATATAGAGTAAACCCAATGTCACCCAGGTATATGGTATGTGACTGTATTAATAGCACGATAAGCTCATTTGTCTTTGCCTCTGGCAGAGGTTTCATTCAACTTGTTTTAATCTTGATGTGTGGTCAGCCTAATTACTTGACTTCCTTTGAGGGAAAAGTTAGACAAAATATCGTTTTTCTTTTTCTTTTTTTTAATTCATTAAAACGCAAGGAAGAAAATTACACTTAATTACTCAATGGGTCAAAATTTGACAAAATGATGATTTTTGTCTGTGGGAAATTAAAATCGCCATCACAAACAAAGACACAAATTCTCATTATGGGACAAAATAAAAATTAGCCGTTTATGTACAAGGCGATATATCTGACATTTCAAGTCTCTGTCTGGGAAAGTTTTACAATGCTCACTGTCATGGCTCCTTGACAATTTAATTCTGAAAGGATCGTAACCATGGCCATTCTTCTCCAGATAATCCGATTTATTCACTGATATCAAACCTATAATATACACAATGCTTTACACATATGCTTTTAAAAACATGTTTTATTTAGATCTTCATTGTGCTTTTTTAGAAAGCCAACCACTGCATCTTGTAAATGGCATGTCATAATTCCTGATATAGAAAAGGAAGGGTTCCATATATATATTTCTATACGCCTTCCGTAATTCACTTAATGTACAATTAAATATAGTCAATAGACAATCATCATCATCATCATCATCATCATCATCATCATCATCATCATCATCATCATCATCATCATCATCTCGATACGTACGGTAATAATTCTTGTGATACGTTTCTTACCAATTTATTCATAAGACGTTTTGTTGAAGCAAATTTAAATGGGGAACTTTATATCTAAGCTTTTATTTTCGAAAAAAAATGCTTATATAGAGTTTAGTGGCTGAAAATAATGTTTGTAATCATATCCTATGTAATGATAATTTAGTACATGTAGATAGTTGAAACTTGATTACTCACACGAAATGAGTGCATGATAATTAGATGTTATTGACAACAAGATACCAACATTCGCTCTCCAGATATTCTTTGATTAGCAAGGTTAGTTACGAGCTTTTCAGTTTCTTATATAAAACTGAGAGCATACACAGGTGCATTGTGACCATCGACAAAAGCTTAAGACCACTCTGCTAATATTAGACGAGAATCTTATTTACATCTTTAAAAGCCATGCGCACAATGGAATGCTATTCATATAGCATTAGTAATTATTAAAATATGTTTTTACAATATTATCATTATAAACTGAAGATTACCAAGGATAATTGTTGTATAGTGAATGATGTTTTATAAATATTTATAATACGAATTATCAATCCTCATCTAAATAATTCCAAAAGTAAGTAGTGTAAATTTTCTGAACAATGGCTTGGTTTGATTTGCCTATTAACCATGGTTAAGTTGAGTACTAAAATAATAATAATTGCAGGGTGGCATTAAACTTTTGTTTATGACAGTATATATATATATATATATATATATATATATATATATATATATATATATATATATATATATATATATATATATATTAGACATGTGTCATTGAAGACCACAGAGTTCTACCTCTTTATGATCTTTCTGGTCAGTTTCTCGACTCGGCGAGCGATTCGTCGGGTTTCTGGTATCAATTGATGGATCATGGCGCCTAATGTTGTGTCTTGGGCCATTTCTCTAGCGCTTTCGGTCTCGCGACCGTCTTCAGGAGGTTGTGTGTTGTTGTTTGTAAAGAGCCGTATTTAGAGAAATGGCCCAAGACACAACATTAGGCGCTATGATCTATCAATTGATCCATCAATTGATACCAGAAACCCGATGAATCGCTCGCCGAGTCGAGAAACTGACCAGAAAGATCATAAAGAGGGAGAACTCTGTGCTTCAATGACACATGTCTAATAAACGACTTTCGACCGAAATATACATATATATATATATATATATATATATATATATATATAAATATATATTATATATATATATATATATATATATATATATATATAAATATATATTATATATATATATATATATATATATATATATATATAATATCAGTGATATCCCAATCAACCACATATACCAGCATTTACACCAGTGTTACAATCCTGTTACAACTCTGTTACAATCCTGTCACAATCATGCCACAATATTATGACCAGAAATAAAATAAATTTGGTTTTAATTAAAGGCATATCAAGAAAGAAAAAATCATTATCAATAGTCATCATATCAAAGGCAGGAATACAACAATATTGTATTAATAAAACATTGATAACATTATGAGCGCGAATAATGCGGGTGTGCGACTTTTTCAAGACTGAAGCGCCATGTAATAACATATAATTCTTCAATTCAATCAAAAACAAAACTTAAGTAAAAAGTAAAAAAAAGGGAAAACATTAAAAGAATTTGAAAAGAAAGGAGAAAGAGAAAGAAATTAATTATCATTGAGAGATAGAGATATTTCATTGCAAAACACACACATGTTACACAGAATACAGTTTGGGATTTTCAATCTGTTTGAAGGATTGGTAAGTTTAATTCACAGAAGAATTGGAATCATCAGATTAATCTTGCTTTCATTAATATCATTAGCATCTCCTGTCTTTTTAACAGTTATAAATAATTCTGGTTTTGTAGTTTTACATTTTTCTTTATTATTGTTGCAGAAAAATATTTAATGTTTTTATTCTGAAGAGCAGAAATATACATGTAACCTACTTTCACAGAAGTATTGAGACAGGCACCAAAATATACAGAGTAAAAAGTATGCAATTAAGTCTTCACATATGAGGTGAATACATTAATAATTTTGATTCGGTAAGATACGGAGTAGATAATGTTTCTTATGAGACAGAAAATATAATTTAATCAGAAAAGTGAACGTTAGGATAGTGTTGTAGACCCGTGCTAGGGGTCACAAAGATAACAACCACAAATTGTGACAGGTTAAAATATACAATGTATTTATTCATAGCAATACAGTAACGCCACTAAATGTGGTAGGAGATGACTGGATTCCTACCATGCGGTAAAACATGAATAGGAATGTCCTCTATATTTAACACCTACCCACTATAGGAGTATGTGACACAAGGTCGGAAAGTGGGATTTGAAAAGCCAGCGCCCGGGAGGTCAGCGCTTTAGCCACTAAAAATTGCCTGGGCAGCCCCGTCGGCATTCCCCGGTAGGGGCGCCTCAGGCAGTAAGCTATCAACTTACTCCTCCCCAAAGAGGAGAGGCAAAGCCTGGGAGGGTGGACCTCCTAGAACTGCACAGGACAGACCCATAGACCGGCGGAATCATGCCCCGAAGGCCAAGACAACACCGGTCTATAGGGTGTAGTATCCATCGGAACAGATACCACACGTGGTACGAGGACTCTCACATAATAGGAATGTCCTCTGTTTGAGTCTTTGCAACCATGGTATCTATTATAGATGGTTGCTTCCATTAGTTCTTCAATAGGGGTGATTTGTACCCCACAACAAATAGATAGAATGTAAGATGTATATATATGGACAGAGCTAGCACTCTGGAGTCCTTCTCGGTTTTATTTGTGTGTCTATTACTTAAAGTGTTGTAATAAAAAATATAAATTTGGCTCTAACCTTTCGTACTCTTCTTTAAGATATTTAGTACTATGTATAAATAAATCATTATGTAATTGCATTAGTGTTATGATTTCAGGAATATATTTAGCTCCAACTGAACTTAATTAAAAAATATATTTGTGTAATTAAAATCTGTAAACATATGTTCTTTCCAAAATATTTGACACAACAAAGTTTATATCTTTGATTCCAATTCAATATTATACAGTTTTATTCATTCGAATGAACAAACCTGTACAATAATCAAACAATGAAAATTCAAATTCAAAGAAACTCCCTTACACTGAAAGTAAAACAAACAAACAGAAAATCCAATTCACAGAATTGTAACATGGCATTTGAATCGCGTTGTACAATGACATAGAAATCGCGGTCAGAGAAAGGTTCCTTAAACACACATACATTTCTGCATACATATATGTATATGCATGTGATTTGAATTAGAATGACAGAAACATCGGCTTCAATATTTATTATTGCAATTTTACTTATTAACTATTCGGTTGTATCTTACAGTATTTATTTATTTAACTGAAATAGTCTTCTTTGTGAATTATCTGTACAGTTTGATTACTTTTACCAAATTTACCCATCTACGTATGCTAATTAATTAAAATTAATCAGATAAGTAAACATTGTCAGCTAAATAAATTATCTTCGATATGATGACAACTCTGTATATTATCTGGTAATTATATTAATATAAACAAGTTAATATATTCTTTATTTGAAATATCAGTTTCTGACTTAAATATTTCATATCATTTTATATTTAATAATTCCGTTGTTTTAATTTTACATTTAATAATTTCATTGTTTTAATCTCTCATTTAATAGTGTTAAGTTTATTCTTAAAACAAATGATATTATTTAATTTGAATTTTATTTATATTATTAATTTCAAATAATTAAATCTGTTCCTAACCATAAATAAGGGGAATGTGTTTCATCGATTTTCCTTGAATATAAAATGTAATATATTATTTTATTTGTTATATTTAAAAAACATGCACCGATTTACAACCGGAAAGAATTGATAATTATAACCAGGTATAAAATAGGCAACCTTTTACCATTAAACCAGTCTCTAGTTAATATAGTAATGCCTCTCTTTTCCTGTTGGTTTTAGTAAGTTGAACTAATTTGAACTTATAATCCATCGGAAACTACTCCGAAAAATCTAAGAATGTTGTATAATTTTGAGTTTGGGGCACAGTTTACTGGATAAAGTTAAACTAAATTGATGTGTTATGGAAGATTCTCGGCAAACAGAATATTATTTAAAATGAGTTTCATTTAACTTTGGGAGATTATCTATAACTTCAACTTCCTGCACCACGGAGTAAAAGGGTGATAATTCAGGTAACTTTCTTCTAAATAAAAAATCCGTCATTGGAGATCAATTCTCGTTAAACATAAACAGTAATCTGAACAGACATTAATTAAACAAAATACAGGAAAACATATTTTTGATCATGGTATTATGTGATATCATGGTATAAAGTTGCAATATATTTAATACAAACTGGAAATAAAGAAACTATTTAGAAATCTAATTATATCATAACATAACTTTTTTCTTGTAATGTTTTTTAATTTCAAACACACGCGATTTGTGCCATGGCCACACACAATAAATTTACAATATTTTACTTCCATTTAGTTTCCAAAGAATCGTAAAATATACACAATGTTCGTTAAAATCTTATTTTTAGCAAGGATTTTTTCTTACTCGTAGAAAATCCTGTATGTATGAATTTTTCCATTCAGAAAAGTAATCCTTATTTAATAAATCTGTTATATTGTTTATTATCTGAAATATTAATTTATATGTACTGGATATATATTTTACCTACATTTCACACTATCAATTCTATTTTAATACTTTGCTAAATAGCTTTCTTTATATGTTATTAATATTATTAATATAAATTAATGTTTATATATATATATATATATATACATATATATATATATATATATATATATACATATACATATATTAAAAACTTATCGCTATTTATGAATAAAATATTTTTAAAAGATAGAGCTACATTATTTCGTAATTTTGTTAATTTTAACATACTGTATTTAGACACGAGATTTGTATTTTTAACATATTAGTGTTCTACATTGTTAATTTACAATTACTGATTGCACATCATAATATTTACTTACATACATATATATATATATATATATATATATATATATATATATACGTTATTTTATAATTTTGTTAATTTTAACATATTGTATTTAGACACGAGATTTGTATTTTGAGCCATATTAGTTTTCTACTTTGTTAACTTTTAACTACTGATTGTACTTCAGTATATATATATATATATATATATATATATATATATATATATATATATATATATATATATATATATATATATAGTTCATGACGGAAACACATGAAGGAATCCATTAAGTTTGCAAAAGCAGTATATATTATTTATAGATGATCGTATAGTGTAATTTAAAAAATAATATATATATATATATATATATATATATATATATATATATATATACTTATAGTTATGTGGATTTTTTTTTTGTAATTTAACATTAACTGAATAACTTTCTTGTTTTAGATTTTGAATAATAAAAAATACATTGCGCATTTCCATATTAAGGACAGCACAGTGCTGTCATGGAGGTAGCATTCGCACAGCAGATTTTGCAAGAAAATTGTTCGCCAGCGTACCAAATCCTATGAGCAAATAACCCTTTATAAATAAAGTATCTTCTTTACATCAGCGAATACGAATTAAACAAAACAAAACAAACAACGCGGCTGTGTATAATAATAATAATAATAATAACGTAAATGCGCATACATACAAAATGATCAGGCGCTGCAGTATTGTACTTTTAAACATGACGCACATGTCAGTGTAAAAGTTTAAATACCCATATCAACATATTTCAGTTGAAATCGCAATCGCAAAATATAAAAGTCATACATGTATCTGTTAAGCGTTTAAACTCCGTAGAAAGATATTTCATTCAAAAGTGAAATGCAGAATATAAAAGTCAGATTTACAAAACAAGAAATTATTATTTTAAAAATTATTTAAAAAAAATGCATCTGGTAATATGTTTAAATTGGAAGGCATCTTCAAATGTGCATCAAATGAAAGCTGTTTGTAAAGCATGTCTCTTTGAATATTTAGAAATGAGAAACAGAAAAATCAAAAGAGATTGAAGATCACCATTTCTTAGAAAAGCAATTTCTTGACACAAAAATCTTGCTTTTAACAAAGAAACATCAGTTTTTATTCTGTTCATTTTTAAAATCAACATTATATATAATAAAGAAAATTTTATTAATTAGCCAAAGCTAACAGATTTATTTTATTCATAATTAAAGATAGTCGCTCCAGAAAAACCTTCATATCTTAATCTTTTTAAAATTAGAATTTTCGTTTGATATTTTACAAGAAAGTTTATATATATATACCATACAAACTATTAGGTACATATGTATAGAAATAAAGAGTAAAACTCAACAAATAAGAGATGATACACTTATTACAACATTTATACGATATTCGCGAACTTAGAACGCTGAACTGTACAAAATGCAACTTTTGCTTTTTATATATATATTAATTTAATCTAATATGAAATAAATAATTCCATAAGAATTATACCTGAAATAAAAAGAAACTTGATATTACTAATGTGTGTATATATATATATATATATATATATATATATATATATATATATATATATATATATATATATATATGCAAATTTATAACTAAAAGGTAAACTTTTAGAGAATTGAACCTATTGTGAGGTGAGGAAAGCTCAATATACTGGATAGAGAAAAAATATGATAAGTCAATGAAAAACAATAAAAAATAAGATATTGATTTACTTCCATTTGCAGGTCTAATTAATTTTCATTGACTTATTATATATATATATATATATATATATATATATATATATGCAAACATTGTTAAAAATAACAGAATTCGTCTGTTTACTTATACCATTTTATTTTAAAAAAATTTCTGATGGTCTTGTTTGTATTAAAATCAAAGAAAATAAATAAATGTTCCATATATATATATATAATATATTTGTAAAAAGTTTATTTCAACATTTATTTATTACTTTGTTACTGTATCATTTGAAGAAATGGCTTTCGATTTGATGCACTACCTCTTATATATATATATATATATATATATATATATATATATATATATATATATACTGATTCCACTATTAAACAATACTAGTTATGTTTTTTTTATATAACGAACTAAACTTCAGTGTGTGGTTTACTTTATAATTATACTATATAGATATAAAACAAATTATCAAATTATTTTAGTCTCTCCTTGAAACTTGTGCTATTTTTGCACACTTTTAACATTATATTATATACATTCGTTAAATGTTTAGGTTACCGTATTTAACTCTGCACCATAATTTGTTGTTGTTATTTAGGAATAATACTTTAGTTCATTTAAAACAACATTTAGCCGTTCAACCTTGACACTCCACGTATGTGTAATACGTATTTTACTTTCTATCCTACCATTTAAAAGTATTACACTTTTCAAACTGGCTGTGGGAAGAAACATGGATCAGTGACAATTTGCCACAGAGCACACTTGAAGCAAAAGCTAAAATCTTAATCTAACATAGTATGCACAAAGAATAAAATTAAAGCAGTGTTTGTAAAGGAGAAGAAAAACTACTGAAAATCAGAAAGCAAAATGAAATTAATTTCTGTTAGTGTGAAAATGAAAAAGTAACATTTGAATTTACTGTTTATGCTGTCCGGAAATATGTTGGCTTAATAAATATATTCGATTTAGTAGGAATTCGTGCAAACTCAACGTGTACGTACCTACAAATAATTTTCAGATTTTGAATAAATGAAACACATGTCATGTGTAATTCGACAGCGTCGAAAAACTTATATTCATAAAGTTTAATTCTTTTTTGGCACAATTCATTTCGGAATAGGTAAAGTCTAAATTTTTGACAGGTTTTTGGATTGGTTTGTAGTTTAATTCCCTAGCTAGTGATGTTAACAACAAAGATCAATTTAATTCTAAGAACACAGCTGACGTAGACAACAGATGACAGACTGCACGTTCAATTCAAGATGGCGATATAGAAGGTGGGTTGAATCAATGTTTTATTAGGATTATCAGCTTCACGTGTCAGAAATAAGAAAAGGTGTTAGAATATACTTTGTTAGAAGTATTATATATTCTTTCACACATCAGTAGAATGTATATGATATAGAGCCATGTTTGAAAGGAGCGTAATTACTTGTATTAATCCAAACAAGTCACATTGGCACTGAAACGCAAGGGGCTATTATAAATTAGGAGCAAGATTTATAGGGATATCCTAAGTTGGAAGTTCTATTATATAAGATGTTTTTTAACATTTCATTTAATTTTACAATGTTGATGATTTCTTAACAGATATATTAGGAAAGTGACAATGTAAATATATTTTACTTCATGTATTACCATTTATATTAATAGATTATTTAAATAATTTATGAAATACATAAAGCTCTATATTTTTAACTAACATCGAATTAAGCTTACAAAGCAGCACCCATTATCTGAAACCACAGAAACATCGCACTGAACTTTAGATCAAGTTGATGCAATTGCTGATCATTTTTATATTTTGTATGGCTATGAATCGCAGACACTGATCGCGGAGATGAGTTGCTTACATACATTCCTCATAATCTCCTACGAGATTTATCTGAGCAAAATAGAAATGCAGAACAATTTAGCTACATTAAGATTTCTTGACGATAAGGAGGAGGCAGGAATTAAAGTATATTGGGGATCCATTCTCATGTTCAACAATGTCTAATTAGTATGAGCCTATCCTGCATTCCAGCAAGTATTGAATTTTTTATCAATTTACCCTTAAACATTTTAGAATGAGAATGAATAGCCAAGAATATGAATACCACTATTGCAGTTTTTATATTTATCAATTTACCCTTCAAAATTTGAGAATGAAAAGGAATAGCCAAGAATATGAATAATGCTATGGCAGTTTTTATATTTATCAATTTACTCTTCAAAATGTGAGAATGAAAATTAATAGCCAAGAATATGAATAATACTATTGCAGTTTTTATATTTATCAATTTACTCTTCAAAATTTGAGAATGAGAATAAATAGCCAAGAATATGAATAACACTATTGCAGTTTTTATATTTATCAATTTACCCTTCAAAATTTGACAATGAAAATGAATAGCCAAGAATATGAATAATACTATTGCAGTTTTTATATTTATCAATTTACTCTTCAAAATGTGAGAATGAAAATGAATAGCCAAGAATATTAATAATACTATTGCAGTTTTACACAATGCGTTAATGATGTGAGTAAAGCCAAATAATTCCACAAGCTGCACAGCCACAACAAAGCAAATGTCCATGATCAATTATTACTGGAGAACTCATACGCAAAATTAGTGACCAATTTGAGGAATTCATGCAATATTATCTTTTGTTCTGTAAATATTAAGGTGTTCATGTTAACTTATTATTAACAGTTTTAAAAAGAAAAGCCATTGCAATGTGTTCAGTCTATAATAAATTGTTAACTCATAAAAACGTTATTTCAAACGTAAAAGAGTGGATGCTTGACGGACAGTGCTTCACATAACGATGTTTGGTCGCATCAAAGAAGAATTTAGATTGTTGTAAACGATGTATTAAAATAACATGTGTGATCTTTCTGCTTTTTTTATAGCGGATATTTGTTTTATGGATATCCCTTCAAACAAGGCATGGAGCCACTTGATGTAAGGAGCTAGACATACTAATTCAAGGTAAAAAAAAACTAGCCAACGATAAGTGTTAGATGAATAGATTCCTACCCAGAAAACAGCAAGTATTTCCCCTTTGTCAGAAACATCGCTCATGGAATATGAAGAGTAAATAACAAAATAATGGAAGCGAGACTAACGAGTCTACCTAAAAGTTAACCCAAGGTCCATTTTCGACTGACTAGAACTTCCTCGCGGGTAGAGGCGCCACAGTAAACTCATAGTCAATAAGTCTCTACTAATGAAAGAGGAATTTATGATAAAAATATTTCTGATGTCAGCATGATTAGAAATTGGCACATTTATCGTATACAATTGTAACTTGAAACGTATAAAGTGAATGTCTAATCTCAACATTTTCTATTGCTGTCATAATTTGTATTAGTAATAATTGCTATAGAAACAAGTTATCATTAAGGTGATGAATAGTTGTTCTATCAACAAATATTTGAAACGTACATTTTAAGGAAGTCGAAAGATGACATTGCCTATAATATAAGTTTTCTCCAACGTTTGTTTTATCACAGCGTTGAAAACGTATACACATCAACCAGTTACAAAACATTTTTTATAATTGAAAAAAAAAAACGTATGAATTAACTCAAACATTTCTGTAGAAATATGAGAAC
>OY744518.1:25223800-25246300 GCA_963556195.1 Sepiola atlantica
TTTAACAGAAATTAAATATTTCTTGAAATAAAAAAAAACACTAATGTACTGTATATAATTGTACAGTGAACGAGTATTTGCGACCAATTAGTCGCCTTACAGCCAATGACATTTATTACACGAGGTACGTTTTTGAAACCGCTTTTTCACTTTATAAACATATCACGTGTTTTAAGGTCGCGAATTTGTCTCTAAAGGTAAATGGGTATTAACAGTAATTATGAATTCTATCCAGTGATCAATGTGAAAATATTCAGAAATAACAACAGAGAGAAAAAAGTACTGACGAATAACAATCCTATGTATAATTATTTTCTAATTCTTCCAAGCACGATGGAAGGTTATTGCTGCATCTTGATGAGAGCTGTTTCTGAGGCTGTACCTCAAATATCATTTGAGAATATAAAATGTATGCACTTTAGTAGCTGCTAGAATAAACTAACTTTTTCTACATATTTTCACATCATCATACTTAATACTTACATACTTATGTGCATTATATTGTAATGTTAGACACTTAAACACTTAATAATCTTTTTTGTTTTTAATTATGTGTATTATATCTACCCTTGTAACTCGTTAAAAACTTAATTTTTTAAAAATTATGGGCACAATCTCCATCTTCAAGATTTTATAGATTTAAATGTGACATGATAGGCAGGAAAATGATTATATTCAGTACCCAAACATCATGTAAAATGTATTGGAATACATAAAAGCGCCTGAAGATCTGTGTTGACTAATAACATTTACCAAGTTGATCTATGTCTGTGCAGCAAAGATGTCACCATATCACGTCTGATTTCAACTAATTGTCACTACCATTTAAAGATAGTTTTTCTAACATAAACTATAAACTATATTAAACCTGTAGTTATTATCCGTCTGTATACATAACGCTTCAACATTCTGATTGTTATTCCAACCCAACTTTCAAGAACTGTTACGGTCTTTCTAAAGGCGTTAAACTTATTTTTTTTTCGCGAAATAAAACATATTTGCAAGCAGAAAATAATATAACATGAAATTAGGTGTCTGGTGCAGAATACATCCTGGGTAGTTTGAGCCGGCTCTCCCAGAAGGTGCGGGTTTATAGGGAATATTGAATTGCCGGCTCTCCCAGAAGATGCGGGTTTATAGGGAATATTGAATTGCCGGCTCTCTCAGAAGGTGCGGGTTTATAGGGAATATTGAATTGCCGGCTCTCCCAGAAGGTGCGGGTTTATAGGGAATATTGAATTGCCGGCTCTCTCAGAAGGTGCGGGTTTATAGGGAATATTGAATTGCCGGCTCTCCCAGAAGGTGCGGGTTTATAGGGAATATTGAATTGCCGGCTCTCTCAGAAGGTGCGGGTTTATAGGGAATATTGAATTGCCGACTCTCCCAGAAGGTGCGGGTTTATAGGGAATATTGAATTGCCGGCTCTCCCAGAAGGTGCGGGTTTATAGGGAATATTGAATTGCCGGCTCTCCCAGAAGGTGCGGGTTTATAGGGAATATTGAATTCACAAGCGATCTCCAGTATACCCCGGTCAGGGGAGATGATGACGTTAGGTTTTGCAATTCTTTTGCAGGGATGTGTCGCTGTCTTCCCAAATAGCTACTCATCTGGTACTGACCAGACTAAACGTCACTTAACTTGGATAACCAGTGTATTAATGCGATTATGCCGCGTATACATTAGGTGAGAGTATATATCTACAATAATCAGTCATGTATATATGTGACAGCCAAAAATAATACAATATTCATTTGGAAAAACCTATTGCAAAATTGACTGTTTTATGAAATAATTGAGTATATTGCTAGAATAAAAGTCGGAGAAAATGTGTTAAATAAAAAGGAACTTACAATTTAGTTTTGTTCAAATATCTGTATAGGATTGTTAACAAGAGTATTATATCAGGTGCGTAAAACTAATTAAGCAAATCATTTTTACCAGTGAATTATCGTTTATCAAAGCCAAAAAGACACTCTCTGGATAATCGGTTAATGAGATTGTCAATTGGCGATTAACAATATATTGATAGGATTAGACACGATTAATGAAATCGATTATTTTAGTAGACGATTGGACAAAAATTCGTTAACATTGGACTTGAAAATGGCAACATTGTAGTTTGCTAGGAAGCTACCCTGTGGTATTGTTATCTACAGATGAGAACTTCCTATTTACTTGCCATCCCACGAGGGTAGAGTTAGACAAAAAGTGTTTTTTTAATGGGAAATAAGCATTTCTCCTTCACTGACCGAGGACAAAACAGATGAATTGTAGTATCAAAACAGATACTACACTTTGCCCATAGTCAAAAGGCCAATGGACAGATGGGAAGTTCTTGGAAAGAAACTTTGTTCATGGAAGTTCCGTTTAGTTTTAGGTTAATAAATGAAGAAAATGATTTTTTTACGTTGGAGACATGTGTTAACTAATTTAATTTTGTAATCATTAATAAATAATAACTTATAATTATTTTGTATATTTTCATGGAAGGACATTCTCCCAATGGTGCTGATGTAGTCGAGGATAACTAAGTTTGACTACGAAAATAAGCATAAAATGAAAAGTGTCAAAACTGTAACATTATTATTATTTTTATACATACATAAATAATTTTAGGAAACAAATTATTTACCATACTGATCCCTGTACCCAATATTTAACCATGATCCTAGTTAGGGGGGGGGGGTGATACTTTATATTCGTTAATTTATTTTATATTTTTTATTTAATTAGTATTTACGATTAACTAAAATGAACAAAACACACATTTAATATTTTTAAATGAAGGCGTTTGATCTCATACCAAAAGACACATACGAAAAATGTTAGGGATCAGAACTGAAATGTTCCACCTTCATCTCATCGAGTTTCTATGGCGGAAAAGAGAAAAGGGAGAAGTATTCCCGCGTATACTTTTTGCAATCACGGAGTAATATGTGATATACTTTGACTTTTCGTTAGATAATAACGTTCGTTTATTAACAAGTTTATTTAATTTTTGTATTTGCTTAATTAACATTCTTTTATGGTTGTTTATTTCTATGTACGTTAATTAAGCAAATTATTGTTACAGTTTATGTTTTGTGTACGGTACTTAACGTTATTTTTATCTAAGATTGTTTTGTTTTTAGTTCTTGAATTAACTTGTTTCATTTTTAGTTCGTTAATTAACTTGTTTCATTTTTAGTTCTTGAATTAACTTGTTTCATTTTTAGTTCGTTAATTAACTTGTTTGATTTTTAGTTCGTTAATTAACTTGTTTCATTTTTAGTTCTTTAATTAACTTATTTCATTTTTAGTTCGTTAATTAACTTGTTTCATTTTTAGTTCGTTAATTAACTTGTTTCATTTTTAGTTCTTGAATTAACTTGTTTCATTTTTAGTTCGGTTATTAACTTGTTTCATTTTTAGTTCGTTAATTAACTTGTTTCATTTTTAGTTCTTGAATTAACTTGTTTCATTTTTAGTTCGTTAATTAACTTGTTTCATTTTTAGTTCTTGAATTAACTTGTTTCATTTTTAGTTCGTTAATTAACTTGTTTCATTTTTAGTTCTTGAATTAACTTGTTTCATTTTTAGTTCTGTAATTAACTTGTTTCATTTTTAGTTCGTTAATAAACTTGTTTCATTTTTAGTTCGTTAATTAACTTGTTTCATTTTTAGTTTTTTAATTAACTTGTTTCATTTTTCGATTGATTAATTGATTATCACCGTTAATTCTTAATTTGAAATTGCGTACGTTTTCAGCATCCGACATTCTCTTTTCATTTTATGCTTACTTTCATATTCAAACCTTGTTATCCCCCTTGCATTTGAAACACCGACTACATCAGAGTTCGTCCAAATAAGGCTTTAAAATTTGGAAGACCGTCCTTGTATTAACCTATTACTAAACTATGCTGTGTTATGTTTATGTTTGACTGGAAAGAGTTTGAATGGTGTTCAGATAGAAATCGAGAGAATTATATTGTTTTCACGAGAAGGACAACATGTAAATCAAGTGAACAACGCACAAATGGTGGTCAGCCTCCAGTAAAAGCATTATAAGTGAGAAACTTAAAATCATGAGAAAAAGAAAAAAGAAAAGAAAACACCCAAGATTCCATGCTGTGCAAAACACAAGTTATAATATTATTATTATAATTATTATTATTATTATCCAATCGTGATAATTCGTATTTCTTCCCCTTCAACCAGAGACAATGAGCTTCAAATATTTAATTGATGCACTAAAACGAATGAAAAGTGTCGCAGCTGTATTCCGCCTATATGTATCTAACTAGGGATTTCTTAAAGAAAATTCGCAAACAAGCCTGTTTAGGATGATACATTATACCGTGAGAGACTGAAATAGAATATAATTACATATGTACACGTCCGCTTCCAAAGCAACCTTGAATAAACAGAAATAAATTAATAAAGTTATTAAAAGATTATCTTCATAAATACCAAAATAAAAAGGCAACAACAATTAGATTCAAATAGTTAAACAAGAATCATGAAAAGGAAAAGAAAATACAAATATATAAACGGAATATGTCGCCTGAGAAATAAAGTTCAGGAATTGTGATCATTTGAATTTAAATATAACAAGCAAATGATTTTAGGAGTCGGTTTATTCTCATGTGGGGTGGTTTTTCTTTTTTTTTTTTTTTACACATTGCTTGACCCTATTTTGAAAAGAAAACGGTAGGAAAAAGATGGGTGCTTCTTGCTTAAAATGCCGAAAAAAAGATTTCTGTGTCTTTTAAAGTTGAAGAGGTAAATAAGGGGCAATAACTCTTAATTTTATTTTTGAGCCAGACTTTATCCTGAATTGTTATTTTGAGCCAAAATTTATCGTTAATTTTTAACAAGACTGATATTATCTTCAACTGGAATTATGGATTTGAAATTGTTCCAGTTCGAAGATGTGCTATATTTTACGTCAGAAAAAGCAAAGCAGATAGATTTTTTGCAAGCGCATGGTCTTATTTCAGGAGAAGAGACCTGTAATTGTGGGCATGAAATGCGACTTAAAATAAAATCTTAATTTTTCCATTTATGTATACATTGTTGTTCATTTATTACTAAAAAATTTTCAAAATCATAAATTTCCCATTTACGTATAATTTGTTGTTCATTTATTACTAATTAATTGAATGTCGCAGTAAATTACGTTACATGTAATAACAACAGGTGATAAGAGTTATTGCCCCTTATTTACCTCTTCAACTTTAAAAGACACAGAAATCTTTTTTTCGGCATTTTAAGCAAGAAGCACCAAAAGATGTTCTTCAAAACACAGCAAAACATTAAAAAAAAACGTCAAATAAATCAGCAAAGCAATGGAAGTTAAAGGGAATAAGAACAAGGAACAAAAATATTACTTCAATGTCAAAATCACACCTTTTCGTCAACAAAACTATGTCAGACACACACATAATAATATGCACAAGAAATTATATGAATTATGCTTGCATGTGTGACTGTAAATACATAATTCATATATTTTCTTGGATTAAATATAATAAACCAAACAGATCTACAACGACAATCACATCACAGAAAATATTTAAACACTATTTACTTTTAACAAGGCAATCTATACCTTTCAATTTTATTTAGGTTGCAGACACGTGCAAAAACCGTTTCAAATTCTAGCAATTTAAACTCACACATGAAACAGACGTTTACTTATCACACATTACAGGCAATCTTAAAAGATTGCCTGTACATAGACGTTTACTTATCACACATTACAGGCAGTCTTAAAAGATTGCCTGTACATAGACGTTTACTTATCACACATTACAGGCAGTCTTAAAAGATTGCCTGTACATAGACGTTTACTTATCACACATTACAGACAGTCTTAAAAGATTGCCTGTACATAGACGTTTACTTATCACGCATTACAGGCAGTCTTAAAAGATTGCCTGTACATAGACGTTTACTTATCACACATTACAGGCAATCTTTTAAACATACATGTAATTATTTCTGTGAACTATTCTATGTATTTTATGTAATTTTATACTTGATAGTTTTAAGATGATTTTGCTGTTTCATTTTTGGTTCATGTTAAACTATATTCTAATTCTATTAAGTACGCACTTGATAGTTAATCATAAATGATTTCATGTACATGCTTAAAGATTTGAACACACGTCGGTCTTCTACGAAGTGTTGATAATGTATAGAAGAAAATAAGTGGAATATGTTTGGGGGGGGGGTCGTTGCCTTTAAAAAAGCAAACCAAAAAAAAAATGTAATATTTGATTGCGATTTACAGACGTTTGGATTATCATTATTATTAGCTAAATTGCATAGATTTCCGTATTCAAAAGAAGAGAACATATATATGTAGATTCTTAATAGTATTTTGCATACAGTTGTTTTAGGCGTTTTGGTATTTTAGTTATAAAACATATGTCAGAATAATATACTCTTTGTTGCTACTTGAGTTTACTTTGTTTATTTTTCCACAGACTAACGGTTAACATAATGTTTACATAGTCTCTCAGATAATTTTATAAGATTCAGTTTGATCTGTGTTATTTTCTTATTGACTGAATCAAAATTGAACGCTAATTCTTTTTATTAGTTCAGAACTGAATGTTTTCTGAGATTAAGTAAATAATCTGCGGAATTAAAACTTATTTTGGTTCGATTAAAACAAACCATATGTATTGTAGTGTTTCAATTTTGAGTATAATTTTGTATATATATTATTATATATTCTCATAGAGGAAGAAAAAAAGTTACGAAGTGATTCATTTTTGTTCCCCTTCTCGTGGTTCTTTATTCCTCTTTTATAATAGAAATCATTAAAAAATCCTCACTATAGATAATAATGGCAATGCGTCTAACATTATTTCACTGTTTATTAAAACTTTGTACCTACAAATATATATATATATATATATATATATATATATATATATATATATATATATGCATATATATATATAGAAATAATTGTATGTGCATGTATTGTATACATTATGGAAGAGGTGTGAAGATGATATGCTGGGACATTTTTATTCCAGGACAAAAATAAAAAAGGCAGAAAGTAAAAAAAAATGTTATAAGACTTGTAAAGAAATAACATTCCACTGAGAAATGCAAGTTTCAAGAATTATTGTCGTAGTTTTCGTTTAGTGGGAGCAGATCAGTGCCAGATTTAGAATTGGTATACGCTGAACTATGTTAAGTTTGCATCTCCAAATGATACCATTGCACAGGATTGTCTTGTAAACCCTAAGATTATATTTTCATGCCTTTTAATTACATAATAATGATGTAAGCAATATTGGTATAGCATTTCAGCTTTGATAACGATTACATATAAATAAATAACCTAATGATTTATCTTATGAAACTCTTTAACTGTATTTCTGATTTACTTATACCTAAATCTGGCACTGGCAGAGACATTTTATAAGCTTGAAACCTGTATACTACTAATACCCAATTATTAGTATTAAACCATTATTTACAAAACTCAAAAATACTTTTGATAATTAACGATTAAAATATGGCCATTGCCATTGCCATAATAATTTACATTGTTATTTTTATAATTGAAACAATTACAATAGATAAAATACAGTAAAACCATTACAATAGATAGAATAATTAAATTGTCTATATATTGAATCATGTAGTATTAAAAATGTGTCTGTAGCAAATGTATAAAAAAATTATTTCGTTGTGTAACTTTTCATCTTTCCTGAATGTTGCACAGTTATGCTAAAATTCAACAGTAAAAAAAGAAACGTATCAACCTTAGGCTAAATGGACCCCATAACAAACAACACGAAAACACACACGCACAAAAATGATTGCTAGTGGTTAGTAATTGAAACACAACAACACCATCTGTTTTTTGTTTGTTTTGATTATTGTTAACCACACAGAACTAGTTTTATCACACGTCAGGCATGATAAAGTTTCACCAGCGAAACTGGGAGGTAACATGCCTCGTCTGCAGAGCTGCCATCATCGTCGTCGCGATCCTTTGAGAGGAAAAAATGGACTTATTAATAAAATTGGCTCAAAGAGCTTCCGGACGATATTGTCTTTTTATTTGACACTTTTCACGAAAAAACATAAGAAAAGAGAATATATATATATATATATATATATATATATATATATATATATATATATATATATATATATATATATATATATATATATATATATATATGAAGAGGTCAAGTTCAAAACGCGATAAACGCCATTTTCAAAATTACGACGCTATCACTACAAAAAAGTGTTTTATCTGAACACTGGATTACATATCAAAAATATGTTTTGCCTAATATGATACCGGCATAATTTCCTTTGACTTTCAATGAAAATAAGATTTTAGGCGAAGTCTAGATTAAATGTATTTGTCCTGGTATTGTTCAATGCCTCACTTTAGACAAATTGGATTTATCGCGTTCTGAATTCAAACTCTTCATACATATTACATATATATATATAAATATATTAGGAAAAACTTAATGATAATTGAATATGTGCAGTGCTGATTAATATTAAGTTAGGTTACAAATCAAAAATAGTATCGTAGTAGAAGGCAGATGTTTTTACTATATTATAACGTGATACAATTCTCCACAGCTAATTTAATGAACATTTCAGAAGCTCTAGTGAGCAACATGCTTATTAAGCACGTTTAGTATTTAATTTAAAATTAGTTTATGAGACGGATTTTTTTTTTTAAATAAATATTTTTTTTATTGAACATTTTTGTTACTTTCGTGAAAATGTGATATCTAATATGTAAATAAATCTATTCTAACAACAATTATTTCTTTTTTCACCATCGGAAATCAGAACTGCATATATTGGAATTAGTATTTGAATGAACGTTCTTGCTGTTGTTAGATATTGATGGAAGTATCTTGAATTATAGATCAGATGAGAATGAGATGCATAATGTCGGACAGTCTCCTGATAGACTTCCTTTGTAGAACTGATGATTTTATCAAGACATATACAGGCGTGGGGGAATGGTCAATCTAATGTCACAAGTTATAAGTGTTTCAATTCGGAATAAAAACGGAAGCTGATGTTTAACGCTTAATTTAACGTAAACTGTATTTTTACGGTTATAATTAATCAATATTTTATGCGAATTTAATTATAATCTTTTTTTATTTAATATTTTAATTTGGTGCAAAATTAAGTATGGAATAAAGAAACAAGTATTTAGAGCTAAAAGCAGACTTAAATAATATTTGCTTTGTTTTTTAAGACTCGATTAACTAAAATTATTTATTTTCTATTTACAACTTGTTGCATTATGTTCTGTCAATAACGCCACTATGTGCACTATTCATGATGCATAATGCTACGTCGTGTGCATAAATACCGTTAATCGTCCGAGTTCACTTTTTAATTGGATTTTAATTGATATTCGGATACACGTATGATGATCAGCTATTCCGTGAAATCACAGTAAAGTATTAAGCTACGTAGAATTTATCATTACATAATATTATCATTATATATATATATATATATATATATATATATATATATATATATATATATATATATATATATATATAAGTCAAGTTCATATTATATTCCAATGACCATGTTTTTATTTTATTATTTTTATTTTTCACATTTCTGTGAGATATATTTTTTACGGTCCGTTTCATTTGTATTGTGCCAAACAACATTTTTATGTTTATATCGTCTCTGCAACATTACAAAATAATCAGAAAAAATCAAAAAGAGTAAATAATATGACTTATATTTGCTCTGTTGTCACTAATTGACAACTATCGAGCTGAATCTTTTAAAGAGACTGCAAAGTAAAAGGGCACTGATAGTATATGCTAATACATATATTGTCATTAATAATTATATATATATATATATATATATATATATATATATATATATATATATATATATATATATATATTAAGTTACATAATTTGTTATTATTTTTTATTAACGATGATAACAACATTGGTTTTGTATTTTCAACTTCCTAATCAAAGAATAGTATGCATACTATTGCATTAAGTCGCCCTATTATGATATTCTGAATACGTATAGAAAGTGGAAACATACCAAAAAAATACGCTGTTTTTATCGCCAGTAAAAAACAATGACAAACTACGTAACTTAATATATTTAAGGGATAAAAAATCGTATATATCTCAGACTATGTCTCATAGTTTGGTGGTAAGACGTCAGACTACAAACGATAAAATCGAGGGTTCGATTCTTGTGAAGGTTTGCAATTCTGATGGCAGCTGATAGCGAGAAACACGTGTCAATTGATTACTTTTATGGACGTAAAGATTAATATATATATATTAGACCATTTCCCTGAATAAAACCGACTATTTAGTCTATTTCTATATTGTTTCTCCTGCTCCCAGAGGAACTGACATTTTTCTTTTGATGGAATAAAAGAAGTTCCAAATTGATGCTTTTATAGTTTTATTTCTATTTTGGGAGGTGGCGGTGGCTAAGAGGTTAACGACACACCAGGTGTGCCAAGTTCGAATCCAGTTCGTTTCGAAGAAACACTTTCACTTAGGATGTTGGCAACCTTCACGTGGTTCTTCCAGACAGTAACTTATGTATTTCTACTGGAAAAGAATTCTAAGTAGAAATATATCGGGACAGTAATGCCAACAATAGAATACTCTGATTAATACAAAATGAATGATTTATATTTCTCTTTTTCTCTCGCCCATTTCATGCTCCATTTCAATAATAAGATCTTCGTGACCGGCATGATATAATCGGTCAAATATAATCGGTCAAATATTAGACAGAACTGCTCCATATCTTTGCGGTTGTATGAAGTTGCAGCATTACCCGTTAAGTATAGTTTATAAACTTATCTTTCCCCTTCAAATAAACAAACAGGAACAATGTTTCAAGTTGCTTAAAATAAACGTATAATCTCTTCTAAAATATATCTCATTTGAATTAAGTTCATTGATAGCTGTTAGGCTGGTTGGTTATAAAGTATTCATTTTATAATAGACTATGTGTGCCCGGCTTCATTGCAGGCCAGAATATTTTTGGCCTAGTGATTAAATTTACTGGCCAAGTTTCTTCGCCATGTTTGAATGTACTTATCTTAAAGGAATAAAGACTTTCTTTACAGCCTGAGGTAATTACTTCTTGTGATAAGTCTTTATTTATAAAAAAAAACGACGATAAGAGAATAACATAATTAGTGATTATATACTATATGTATCAGTTCTTTGATTCAATCCTTGAAATTTTGTTTCAAACCTATTAGGCCATAATGCCTATTATTCTGTTTAACGTTGGGTCAAATTACCATAGGCGTGGTTCAAGTTGATCTAAATTGTAAGCATCAATCTTATTGAGAGAAAAATCAAGCGTAAGTATCTCCAATTTGACTTTAAAAGAATTTTATTTCAAATCAGTGATACATCATGAATAATATCATTTACATGGTATTTCAGTCTTATCTACATCAATTTATGTACACACCCATCAACTGTACACATTTTAAACTAATCTTTCTATACAAGAAATAAGCTTCCTCATTTATCGTATGAAAAAATTACATTGTGATGTTAAAGAGTCACTGAATTTACTTACCCTGATTATAACAATTAGGAACTATATATATATATATATATATATATATATATATATATATATATATATATATATATATATATATATATATATATATATATAAATTGGAATCAATTGTCAGTATCCTAATACTTTATTCTAGTTTTATGGCATTAAGGATTTTTGAACATTTGTTTTTCATGTCAAACCACAATGTATAATTTTTCAAACTGATAACTCTTTGTCATTTCTGAAGACTTAAAAAAAGACAGATCCAATATTGACATATTAATGTTGGTTGATCCCTCTATTAAAAGAACGAATTCGTAAAATATTGCACCAAAAATTGACAGATTCTAAAATGTTTTGTGAGATAAATTAAATCTTGGCCTTTGGAATGTAACAAAACTTTCTTTACTAATATATATATATATATATATATATATATATATATATTTATATATATAAACTAGATAGAACATATATAGCTATACTCATGCTTGATCTATTCCGCTATTCATTATATACTTATACAATGATATAATTCAAGTTAGTGTGATTTTTTAACCATAATTGTTATATTATATGATGTAAAATATACACAAATTACATTTTTTAATATCCTATATTAACTTGAAAGCATAAAATTCCTTGCAAACAAAATGTTTAGTAGAACAATGTATTTTAAGTTTTTTCAGCTTTATAAATTATACACAAAGAGAAGATTTAATTTCACTAATTTTTTTTTAGCATGATATTTTAGTGAAATATCAAACACTTTAAAAAATATATAATCATGAAACTGAAGAAAAATCAAATTAATTATTTATTATTTTAATAAATATTTTTTGCACAGAATTCTGAGCACTTAATATGTAGAGCTCTCTTGATTCAATTCGGTTCCACCATTCTTATCTCAACAGCCGTGAGGGTTGGTGTTTATGTTATTTATATGTGAATTGGATCTAACAATAGAAAAGGTTTTAAAATAAAATTTATCAACTGAAACACTCATAATCTTGATATTCAAATTTCCCATTCCCAGAATGCAACACTGAACAGGAAGTACTGAAGCGATACCGACAATGCGGGTTATTTGTTACACATTCAGGGGTTATGCGACAATATCACCATAAATTTATACAAATAAGGAATAACTCGTAGAAATAACATAATGAACAATAGGGAAATAATGAAATAATTTACGAGCGACAACATAAGGGAGTCATAACAAATAGACAAAGAACACATTTCGGAGTATCATTTCAGAGTAAGAATAACATTTTAAGAAGACTTTTAAAATACATATATTTAAATATACATATAATTCAATACAATGTAAGGTAAGAAAGTTAAATTCAGAATATCTAAGAATATCTACAAAAAAACAGTTTTTGTTTTTAGTTCGAATTTCTTGGCCTACTAGGTTATTTAATTGCTGTAACACTTTGAAATTGTTGGGTTGTCTGTTTATAGCATACCGGCCCACTTTTGAGTGATAATATTTAAATACAATACACACACACACACACACACACACATATATATATATATATATATATATATATATATATATATATATATATATATATATATATATATATGTATGTGTGTGTATTGTTATTCTTTTTAGTCAAACCTTTAGTATTTAAGCTCAATATATATTAACTTATGATTCCAGAGCATTTGAAAATATACAAAAATAAAAAAATAAACAAATTCTAGCGACTATATCTTTATTTTTAAACAAATAGATTTATTCTTACGACCGTTTCTCCCTTTTTTCCAGACAATCAAAGTTTTACAACATATTTTGAATCTTCTCAGATCAGCAAAGCATCGATTTTTCCAAACTATACATGTATTTGGAATAAATACACGTGTGATTTGGAAATAAAATCGATCTGAGTAAATGTTCTCGAAAGTAAGTTTTTCTTTTTTATGCTTTTGTCTTTTTTTTTCTGAATCTCTTTATTGAAAAATAGAGATATAGTCTCTGGTATCTGCGTTTTTCTATTATCTGTCTATCCATATGTATATATATATATATATATATATATATATATATATATATATATATATATATATATATATATACATATATTTATATATATATACATATATTTTATATATATATATAAACGTATATGTAACTATATATATATGTATATATATATATACATATATATATATATATACATATATATAAACGTATATGTAACTATATATATGTATATATATATACATATATATACATACACATATATATATATATATATATATATATATATGAAGCAATCCAACAAAAGATATAAGCGTCAACTAATATCTTATAATTAGTGAAACATCCGGATAAAAAAACTGAAGCTCAATATACTGGATAGAGCATTAATATTATAATATAAAATGAAGTAATAAAATAAGGTGTCAATCAAATTTTATTAGAATTCAAAGTAGGACAGACATAATCCTGAACCCGTTGAAGTCATTCTGAGATGTAGACAATTTAATATCGCCTTCTGTTCGTTAGGGATTTGTCATGTCTGGTGAGAAGATCACTTATATATTTTTCGCTCTTCTGGCTAGATGTGATGGGAGTCCGTCTTGTTTTGCTCAATTCGGATTTAGCTGGTTTTCTAATTAAACAACGAATTTGGATTTGATTAGATTTGCACATGTTGGGATCTCGGAACTTTGATTGGACTTTTTGTATTATTTTGATTGATTTATTTATTTATTTATCATTAACATTGAATATGGACACATTTCGCGAATGGATAACCTTGCCGGCCCCTTCAATTTCACATATTTGGACTGCTTTTTGTATCTTGGAGTAATGTCCTTCCTGATTATGCTTCTCAACTTGTATGACCTGGATGGACTGTATGGATTCAACAAAAGTATGTTTTTGGATTGATATGTTTGATGTTATGTATTTTTATATATTTGTGTATATAATTTTATATATTTTCAAAGCGTAATTTTATTGCCTGTAGTAGTATAACTGCGGTAATGGTCCTCTGAAGAGAAGAATTATCTTTGAAAACTCATGAGCTAAGGACTTAAGGATGCTTTGCATGAACTTTGAATTCTAATAAAATTTGATTGACACCTTATTTTATTACTTCATTTTATATTATAATATATATATATATATATATATATATATATATATATATATATATATATATATATACTCGTATAATTAACGAATAAAAATATCAGATGTTAAGTTTTTCTAATAATTTAGCAGGTCCTATTTGTCCACATTCTTACTGCCGGATGGAACCAGAATCTGACAGAAGAGCAGGGCACAGATGAGAGCTTTTACCAGGACTGCACAGAACGTAATGCTTAAATGGGGGCCGGAAATTGCCACACGAACCCTTGTAGACGATTCAGCTAAACTCTTCTTGGTTGAACATCTAGTATTCAGTAACAACTTAATTGTTAGAAATTCTCCAGTCATAAAAGGTAAACAAATCTGCTTTGTGCTTTTGTTGGCGTTTGTATATCCATCGAATACATGTACATTTCTTATGTAAGCGAACATTTATTCCGCATATTATGTAACCTGGATTATTACAAGTACATCATTATCATCTTTTTTGTTTGGTGGGGGAGGTGACGGTGGTTAAGTAGATATCGACACGGACTGTGGACCTGGGTATTCCAAGTTCGAATCCAGTCGCTTCCACAGTATCACTTTCACTTAGGGATGTTGGCAACCTTCTCGTGGTCCTTCCCGTAAGTACCCGATGTCTTTCCAGAAAGATTTCTTACTAGAAAAACATCGGGGAAACTAATACCAACATCAGAATCATCTGAATCACACGAAAGAAGAAGAATCATCTCTATTTTTTCATGGAAATCGCTCCAGACAAGGCACGAAGCTACTTGATGTAACCAGATAAAAACAATACTACTTCAAGGTCAAAAACTAGCCAACGATAAGGTGTAAATGGATAGATTCCGAACCAGAAAATAGCAATTATTCTCCTTTGTCAGAAACATCGCTCATGGAATGTGAGGACTAAAAGACAAAATAAGGGAAGGAAGAGTTTAAAATTAGCATTAGATTTTGACTAGCCTAAATTTATATTCTGAAACGTTTACATAGAAATGTGTATCTAGAAGCACAACATGTACGAGACAAAGAAACAAAACAATATCATAAATACAATGAATGAGTGCATGTCAACATCGATAAAGAAAATATAAAATTTACAATAATATCAACATAAAAGCAACCAGAAGATAATATATTAGAATATAGAGAAAAAAAAAGCAAAGCAAGTGTGAATACATTTCACACAGTCATATATATATATATATATACACATACATATATTATAAAAATAGAACATTTTATCTATATGTTTGCATATATATATATTATATAAATTCAAAATGCTGTTTATGGTTATTCACAAAAATATACAACATGGCAACTTTTGGCAACACATACACTACCACTGCCACTGGAAGCAACAATATAGGGACCATATACTTTTTATATATATACATATACCTCGTCAGGTTGATACGCCATATAGATGTACATGTTAAATAACTTCATAGTTGTAATCACTATATGAACATGATTTTGTTCATTCAGCATAATATTTCTGAAAACAGTGGAATAAAGATAGCTCTGCGATTAAAATTCATTCTACATTGCTCACAAATTGCATGATCGGTTGTGAGAAAATTTTGATAATTGAACAAAAGGATGTAATATTTTTATGTTTCTGGCAGTGATGTAAATATGTAATATCAGCTTCTATTAGAATTAAAGACTCAGTAAAACAATAATAAACACACTGATAGATGTATTTCATCGTTAAGGCAGTCCATTTGAATCTGTCATTAAGCTTTCTAAAACCGATGTTCATAAAATTCTTTGTTATAACTTATTTTCAGTTCCTACTCTTGAAGTATTAGTCCACTCAAATAATTTTGCAAACTTATAAAAAAGAGAGTAATCTGTTGGTAGAAGGGCTGGAGAACACAGTGGGTGACGCATAATCGCTCACCTATATTATCTAGAAGATCGTTGGTAATCATAGTGAAGTATTATTCTAGACTTCATAGTACACAAAATACGAAATATCTAATAAGGCGATATTTCTGGAAAATATATATTAAGCAGAATATTGTGCATACCTTGCTGCAAAAGATTTACATCTCTTAAAATTGGGCAGAATCATTCGAGTCGACTTTGATCGAGGGAAGTGATCAAAAATGAGTTTTATCTTCCTTTAAAAATGTAACATTGAAATCTTTTTTTTTTAAATGTAGCATTAAAATCTAACTGAGAAAGGAAAAAAGGTCGTAGTGAATAATTGTAACTACATTAACTATCAAATACATTTGATATTATGTGTTTTTATTGTGTTACTGTGCCTTATAATCGACGGAAGTATCGTTACAACTGGTTCTTATTTGCAGAGATATTTCAGATCAATTAAATACTGAAAAATAATACGTATTGTATTATCTCATAATATAATGTATATATATAAAACAACAATATATATATATATATATATATATATAATTGTTATCTCACATTCATCTTGTAGCAAACTATTTAGTGCTAAATAAATATTTTTTATATCTAATATTGAAAACCAAAAAAATAATAAAAATTAAATAAAAAATGTAAATTTAAAGAGAACCAGTTTTTATTTTCTTCTTGAAACACTATATTCTAAAAGGAGGTATTTGTATGTCAATTGTTGTATTGTACCAGTGTGCATGTCAAGTTTTGCCATGTTGATGACGACGTGAAATTGAAAACGTCATCACTTTTTGTGATGAATAAAAATGTCAAAATAAACATTTATTGAGTTTTTGTAGAAGAGTTCCGTTGTATTCAATCGAGTTATTCTTTTTTGAAATAACATTACAACGATTAAGCTTAACAAAATGTCGGCTCTCGTTTCTAGGTTTGATATCGTAACTATTTGCAAATTGTTTCTCCGTGTAGTATGTATTGCTTTAGCCAACAGAAAAGATGTTTCATGGTGTTCATGTAATAAAATATATTGAGACTTTTTTTAATGCGAAATGTTCACGTGTGAATCCGTTGAAAACAGAAATGTGGGTTGGTTTGTAATTATTAAAATTATTTCATAAGAAAATCTTCTTTTAACTGACTTTTCATCGGATGATTTAAATTAGAATTTGAATACAAATAAAACACATTTTCTTATGTATTAACATATATATATATATATATATATATATATATATATATATATACATACATATATATATCTGTACTTCTTCTCGGCCTTTTGGCTAAGATCAAAGTGTAGTATCTGTTCCGATGGATACTGCACGCTTGTCCTGTGCAGTTCTATGAGGTCCACCTTCCCAGGCTTCACTTCCCCTCTTTGGGGAGAAGTAAGTTTATTGCTTACTGTCTGATGCGCCCTTATCGGGGAATGCCGACGGGGCTGCCCAGGCAATTTTTAAATGGCCAGAGTGCTCACCTCTCGAGCGCTGGCTTTTAACCCCACTTGCTCGACCCGATCTTGAGTCACATCTTACTTGTGGGAGTAAGATAAAACTGGCCTTGTGCCTAACTCCTAGCGAAGGAGTAAATAAATATCTGTACTTTGTGCAAAATATATAAATTATATTAAAGCATATTACATAAATAACTTCACATTACTAGTTTTTCACATAGTAGTTAAGAAAAATATAATTAAAAAAAGAATTAAAAAGATCTAAAAAGAAAATTAAAATATTGAGAAATGGTTAAGAGTGGTTGCCCGTCAGTCGTGACTGCTAGTGTAGAGTGGTGTTGTTCCAGGATTTTAATTGCTTCTCACCGCAGCAATATGTGACACAAGGTCGGAAGGTGGGGGGAGAGTCAAGCCAGAGCCCCTAAAGGAGGAGTACTCTGGCATAGCAAAAATAGCCTGGGCATCCCCATCGGCATTCCTAGACAGTGAGCAATGAACTTACTCCACCCCAAAGAGGGGAGGTAACGCCTGGGAGGGTGCACTTTCTAGGACAACCCAGGACAATATACCTCAGCCTGGCAGATAAAAGGCCAACATTTAAACACTAACTTTTTCTCTAACTTTACTCTCGTCAAGAGGAGAATAAAAAGGATTCTTGAAATGATTTACGTTTCAAAAATGGGTGATCATTCTACCGGAACCTCTACTTTATTCACTAATATTTCTTCTTTTTATTTAAATAACTGAAATGGTGATATATGTTTTGATTTGATGTTCAAATTAGCGTTAATAATTGTTAAGTTTTCAGCCTTAATTGCACGTTATTTTCAAATTAAAACTTAGTACAGTTTAGCGGTCCTGTTGAAAAATAAATAATTACTTTTATCCTGCGACATTTCGTTTTCTTACATGAGGTGTGAAATGATAAAATCAATGTCACTAACATTTGATTCACAGCTCCCAAATATTATTAAATATCTATTTGTTTTATGTAGTTACTTTAGGAACTCTCGCGAACGGTATGAATTTGTTTTTGAATGTGAATAGAAATGATTTAGTCGCAAGATCAAAACCCACGCGTTTATATCTGAAACTGAAATCAAACTTGAAAAAAACGTTAACTTTTAACAGTTAATCAATTTCCCAGGTGATGAAGTAACTAGTTTGCGTTGCTGTAAGTGTTAAACCTGTTAATGAAGTTGATAAATAAACAGTAAACATATTTCACATGACAATACGTATATATGCCTTATAGTTAAAGTTTAAAAACATGTTTTCAACAAAATTATTATAATTATTCTCATCAGCGCGCATAACGAATGATAATTTTATTTATAAATAATAAAACCGTCAACATTTATTAGGATTTAACCATAAAATTTAAAATTTAACATTTAAAATAGATATGTTATGATGATATATGAAATTTAATACTTTTACACTTTCGTTTTAATAAATAAAAAATTAAACATAGAAATGTTGATTTAAAATATTGATTGTGATAAAAATGAATTGAATGAATTAGATGTAAAATAATCCGAATAAAACGGGAACATGAACTCTTAAAAATAAAACGACTCAAAAAATAACAACGATTAGAAATGATTGTGATGCTGGACATATATACTAACATAAACAACATACATATATTTATTTATATATCACACGAAAAAGAAAATCACATGTTTTAATCAGGTAATCCATTTCCCTGATGAAAAACCTTACCCTATCGTCTTCGCTGTCACTTCCGGTTTTCTCGGTCTTCTTCAGGTTCATACGCATCAATTCGATCTGAGATAGACGTCTGTTTGATTTATCAACTGAAAGGGTACAGCACGGAGAAAGTTAGAAAGCGTAAGAGTATTTATTACAATATTCAAAGAAAGTAAGATCGAATTAGTTTAAATGAATTGAATCGTTTTTTTTAATCTAAACATTATCCGATTGATATTAGGGTTAGAATTAGGGTTTAATTCCTTCTTTTGGTTATGGGAATATAACAAAGATAAAGAAAAACCAATATAGGATCATCTTCTTAGATAAAGATTAATACTTTGTATTATTTAGATTATTTTCATCTTGGTTGCAATATTCATAACGTTTCGGCCGATGTAACCTCTGAACTTCTTCACGTGCATTTACTACAACTTGGGAACCCAATAGTCGAATTTGGAAATGTTTATGTCGAAGGTTGACATGTGTCGTAACAGGTAATATCGTTGGTTAAAAATCAGTTCTGAGTTACGGTCTAGAGTTTGAAGGTTCACTCTTTACTCCAGCCGATAATAATTATGAATAACATAAAATTACCACTTCTATGCCCGGCGAAATGTGATAAACTTTCCTACGTTTATTAAATAAACGGTTCAGTGTCAAATTTCGCACAGGATCCTGAGTTCAACATGAACATCTCTATGTTCGGCAATATGCACCTGAAGTAAGGCGGAGGTTACAAAATCAGAATAGTAGTCCGAATAATCCAAATATTGTAAACATTTACTTCTGGAAATTAGGGTACCTTTATAGATGACGAACCATGTTTTCGTGACTTCGCGTCGTCAACGTTCTGGCAGGTTACGGAAGCGCTCGAGATTTGACGAGGTGAAAACTGCCAAACGATAAATTGAAGAACAAACAAACCATAGCTGAACAACTGTTGTTAATTAGAAGTTTATCATTGTTTGTTTGTCAAAAGAACCACTGTTAAGTAAATGTTTTTAAATAATATGTTTTTGTTTGTGCACCGAAAAGTTTTAAAGGATGGTTTTGTTTAATTAGTTAAGCAAATGTTTTTGTTTTAAAAAAAAATGTTAATGGTTTTTTTTTACATTTTTTGTCAACATTTTTTTCTTGTTAACATAAACACCGATACGCAAATTATTTTTGTTTTTCACACATACGTTGACAATTTTTCTGTTTCGCGAAAAGATACCTTTGCTGGCAGAACCCAGTTAGTCGTTCTGGAGATTCAACGAGCTGACAGATTGGTTAATAGTTTCGTCAACTCTCGGGCGCTTCCGAGACCTGCCCGAACGTTGACGACGCGAAGTCACGGAAACATGGTGCGTCATCTATAAGAGTACCGAAATTAGAAATGTTTTTTATAACGCCACTCATACCAAGTATTTAATATTATACTTCCAACGCAAGTGAGATGTAAACAAAGAAATATTAAGAATAAAATGAAAAAAGTTAATAATAATTTAAATGTATAATACTTATGTAATTATTAAAAAAAATCATATAAATGTAATAATAAAATATATAACACTTAATGATATATATTAGAATCAGTTGTAATATTTCAATTTGGATCGGATCTTAAGTAGACATGTAATTAAGAAAAACTCAAAGAAAACTAAAACTAAGAACACTACAGGTTTTATATACAAAACGAAGGAGGATTTGTACGAAAAGGGATGATTTTTCATACAATTAATTTTTATCTTTCCAATTGAATTTCATCAAATAGCGACATCACGCGTATTTTTTTTTTACCGATAAAAAAAATTTTTTTTCATCGTTTACATTCGATCAAAATATTTTCTCAATTAAAAATGAATTCTTTATTCACAATTTACAGTATTTATTTCGGCGCAATTTCTTAATCGCACTGATGTTTTTATTCCACAAGTTTCCGCCAACGAATCTATGACGTAATAATTGAAATATGTGCTGTTTCGACCAGAGTCATCATCGAAATCTATTGTAATGAATTAAGTTATTTTTGCATACGTGAATAAATGAATAAATTCATTAACGATTCCAGTAGCGTTTCTTTCTATTGTTACGTAGCGTACTTTTTCAGCCTTAATTTCACTTCATTTTTAAATTAAAACTTATTACAGTTTAGCGGTCCTGTCGAAAAATAAATAATTACTTTTATCCTGCGGCATTTCGTTTTCTTACATGAGGCGTGAACTGATAAAATGGAAGAAGTGTTGATAACTTCACATTTTAAAATACAGTTTAAGATGAAATACTTATTTGAAAACTTAAAATAAATTCGTGTACGCAACAATGAAGTGTTTGATAAATTGTGGGTAAGCTAAAATATGAATAAACGGATAGTTTATAGCAAAAAAATGGCACATTAAATAAAAAGCAAAATAGTAACTACTCATAATTATCTTAAATAAAACAGCCTGAGTTTTATTGAACCATTTTGCTGTATTTCATATGAATAAAAATCCGAGTTTTTAAACAAATACACCCGAAAAATAATTAAAATATTTAACTCATGATTGTAATACAAAACTATCAAAGACGTGAATATTAAAACCAAATTTCAATGAATTTACAATTTCTCTTCACAAAAACTTTTCAAATATTTTTTTACTAACCGCTCATCAAGGCCAAAAGGCCACAAGAGGATAAGGGTTAATAGTTTCTCAGGTGGACGGTGAGATAATACCTTGAGGATTGAAGACGATATTTGAAA
>OY744518.1:25251300-25286300 GCA_963556195.1 Sepiola atlantica
TTATTGGTTGCGTATTTTCGTCACACCATTTACAGTAACCAATGACACGCGTTTCGTCTATAATCCCCGTGGTTTACAATTGTCCTGGCGATGTTATCCGTTTTGAATTTTTTTTTCTGCATTGACGAATTTTTTAAAAAGAATTTCCTTTTAGTTTCAGACATTATTGTAACATCCTCCAACCTTGTTTTTTTTTTCTGAACCATTAAACCCACACTCTGTGACTACGAAAGGAAACGGCATATAGTTATTGTTACTGTTAATAATAATAACCACTATATTGCAAGATTTCTCTAATTTTACTGGTAATAATATTAATACTGTATTTAAAAATATCATTAATATTTATGCATATATATCTGTTATTATTTGGATAACCAGAAGCGTCAGGTGGGAATAAAAAAATACAGAAATAAAAATGGTTAACTATTAAAAGTAATTATTTAAATTCAAGTATGTATATATATATATATATATATATATATATATATATATATATATATATAGTGTGGCAAGTTATATTGACAATAAATCAATAACGTGCTCGATCGCAGAGGAGTGACAGCAAATATAAATAATTTATTTGAAAACTATATGTTACATCCTTCAGAATCGTACCACGGTTTCATCCAGATGGGCTGACTTTTTACATTTAAAAAAAGTCTAAACCCAGTGGAATCGTCAGCGTACTGAAAGAAGTCAATGAGGATTTTCTCATCGTGTTTTGACCTCATTCAGTACGCTGAGAATTCCACTGAATTTAGACTTTGTAAAAATGTAAAAAGTCAGCCTATCTGAATGAAACCGCGGTACGATTCTGAAGCATGGAACATATAGTTTTCAAATAAATTATATATATATATATATATATATATTTATATATATATTACTGTTAATTTGGACCAAATTTTAATTTTGTGAGACATCTAAACTATTCGTTTAATTATTTAAAAATATTGTTAGCTACTTACAACAATGCGTTGTCTGTATTGTCTATGAATAATATTTGAATGAGTTATAATTTTTATCCTAATTCTATCTAAAGATTAAAAGTTCTTGTTTATTTTTAAATTTCCTATGTTAAGAAATCCATGTCGGTTTCATACTCGGAATATGGCTATAGAGAATGGCATAATTCAGTGAACGCCTAGAGGAGTCAGTTCCTCGCAGTTTGAACAAACCACACACGTATGTATACACATCTACGCAAGCGCGTGCGCCATTTGCACATTAAAAAATGCATTCATACGTGCATGTATATTTTGTGTTTGTTTTGTATTTGTTCAATAGTGTTTACCTTTCTGTTTTAACGATTTGAAATGTAGCATTTCGCATTCTTCTACGCATACTCGCAGGTGTATGAAACTTGTTTTAAAAATGTCACATGAAATTTCATAAAAAACTCATATCGATTTGTTTTTTTTTTTAAAACACACAGTAAAATAGGAAAAAGCAGAACACAGCAATGGAGAACTGACAATCTTGACAGAAATACAGTAAATCGCAAAAGAAAATGTATCGAGTAGTGCAGAATAGTCAGGAATTATTTTTTTTAGCTTGTGACGGTAGCTAAATGGTAGAGTATCAGACAAATTCATCCAAATTCCTCTTTGACGTTAAGGTTGCGTGTTCAAATCACGGCTTCGGTGCCGAAATTATTTATTGTTTATTTAGTCGTTAATATGTGCCCTAATTTATTTGTTATGTTTCTGACTTTGAAATTAATTAAATAGTAATTACCTCCCCGCCCCCCTCTCTCTTACGTTTACAAAAAATTCTCCAAAACGGACAGACAGACAGACAGAGAAAGTGTTCGTTATATTATATTTGACGAATTCCACCGGAAGAGAAGATGATAAATGTAGTTCCGTAATGTTCATAAGATTGGAAATGTGGTTCCTTTATCTAACTTAATTATATATCATCCAACGTGGTTATAGCACCACTACAAGTTAACTCTTTAATTTAACAATCTTGTAATCTTGTATGGATGACGATTCTCACTCTCACTTGTTAACCAGATTATTCCACTGTTCGTAAGTTACAATGAACACTGTTTTACTCTAATATCATTTATGAGACCTTGGTTACCGGCTCGACTTTGGTTCTCTAACCAGAAACAAAAGGTGAAACATTAAATTCGACCCAGCCGTAACATCTCAAGGCAATAATTTACTTTTCTTTCTCTGGCCGTGTTTGTCAATAAAAGTTAAGAAAGTTCCTTAATTATACTCGACACTAACAAGTAATATCCTTCTCTAACCCAAGGCACTTTTTACCGGAAAAATACGCTAGAATTAATAATAAAATGTTTATTTTGAATCGCCTTTATCTTATTTCTGTATTAATTTGTATCTACTGTTTATTTTGGTCTGTAAGAATTGCGACCATACTTAGAGATCTTTCCAGCAATAAGGATGTACTTGCAACATTGGAAATACGTTGCTGTATGGTTTGATCAGATTCGATGTTATTATTTTGACTAGCAAATATATGCTCCCTCCGGTCGCATATTTTTGCTAGGCTTCTGCGTCATAAATGAACGCTCACCCGTAAACCGATGGAGCCCCAGTCATATTTCTTGGGTGGGTAGACATTGATTTTCTTTGTTTTTTACCAAGAATATTTTTAGTTAAAAAAATAAAAAAATAAAATTTTTTTTTTTTTTACCCCCCCCCCCCCCAATTTTTTTTACCCTCCCCCATGAATACTAATATTTTCAGTTGAAAAAAGAAAAAGAAAATTCCCCCCACCCTCAAAATATTTTTTTGCACTCCCCCATGAATACTAATATTTTCAGTTAAAAAAATATTTTGATGTTGCTATCAATTATTTTCCTGTACAAAACTGACCGCACATCCACAGTGATTAAGTGAATATTGATGTAACATTATAACGTGACAGAATTGCTGTAAAATTACAGATTAAC
Source organism: Sepiola atlantica (assembly GCA_963556195.1). Classification (NCBI taxonomy): domain Eukaryota; kingdom Metazoa; phylum Mollusca; class Cephalopoda; order Sepiida; family Sepiolidae; genus Sepiola; species Sepiola atlantica. The sequence continues at coordinate 25,254,230 of OY744518.1, forward strand.
GTTGCGGTCACGTTGTGGGGAGTCTACTAAAATAGGCAACGTGCTTGCAACGTATTTGGAACGTCTATATCTTGTAGCAACGTCATGTTGTTATCTGAATTAGCACAGTATGAGTGAAGAGCGTCACTCTGATGAGGTCATAGTTACACTAAATATTTGGTTATAACTATCTGCGTTATTATTAACATCATTATTATAACAATGTGTATTTCTGTCAAGAAATGTTAAGTCCATAAACAGTACAGGTTCTTCAGAACTTAAGGTGGTTTAATCCATATATATATATATATATATATATATATATATATATATATATATATATATATATATATATATATATATATATATATATATATATATGGAAAGTAGGAAAGGAAAAAATTAAAAGAAAAGAAAAATAATTATTTCTCATGTCTATGTTATCATTATTTCACTACATTTCGGTCGTATACCCTTCGGCTTTCTTCAAACTTCTTTAGAATTATATTGAAATGAAAAAAGTTACTAGCATTTTCATTCATTAAATAAAATGAATCCTTAAATAATGTAATTTGGATGAAAGACATGAAGTAGAACAGAAAACAGGAAGAAGATATTAATGATACATTTTGTGTAAACTGTGCATGGTGAATCAAACAAAGAACCTACACTATCATTTATGAAATACTACATAATAAATATTCATAAAGGTGACGGTGGTTCGACATAACGACATGGAATGGAGATCTGGGGGTGCCAAGTTCGAATCCACCCAATTCCATAGTACCACGTTCACTTACGGATGTTGTCACCTTTTACGCGGTCCCCGTTGAGAGAATGTCAGCAACAGAATCGAGCTGCTCAACAACGTTGATTGACAATAATTTAATTTACTTGCTTTAAAAATATTACTAATTATATAACCAATGAAAAGGTTTTTAGATACTTTCAAACAAATTTGTTTTCGGATCAACTGAAAATGTATGATTCAGTTAAACATTTGTACCGACAACATGCTGATATGTTATTTTCAAGGGCATATAGCCGAGTTCCTTCGGGTTCGAGAGACATAAGATTCCCTCTTAAAAACTGAGCAGTATATACTGAAGTAAGGATTGCATAAATTAGTCTGGAATAATTCATGTATACTGTAGTGTATACTGCCACAATAGAGTGGGTGTACTTCCGGCGTATGCTCAGGTACAGATATTCAAGAACGAGGCATATTACATGAATACCGAGCTCTGAGCCACTTCCCGGCTTTTGCTCCCCACTCATTGTTTGAGCTCTAGTAATGGATACACGGAACACACTTAGCGTAAAGCATGTCATTTTGTATAAATAACTAAATTCACGGCGGTCGATAATGCAAATATTTACATACATGAGCACTATAATTACTTTTACTTGGTAGCAATGATGATAATGGAAAATACGATTTCTAACTGTTGATAAAAAGAGTGGATTTTGAATCTCAGCTTAGGGCACCTGCTCGTCTAGTCGTGATATAGCGAAACATCTGTCAGTGAATAATTATATATACTCCAAATTTTACGTGCGCGCAAGATAATTTCAAGTAAGTCCACCATTTTATTCTAGAAACTAATAAGGGTGTTATTTGGTACATCGCATGATTAACTGACAATCAAATGTCATACTCGAATAAAAAACACTATACTTATAAAAAGAGAATGTAGTGAGTTATTAATTCATGTTTCAATCCATGTTCTATCACTGATTCTCTTTTAACATAATCCAGTTGTTAACATTTCGTTATTGCTTTATTCAAGTTTTCCATAGATTAAAGAATGCTTTTTTTCTTTTTTCTTTAATTTATGATAATCTAATTCAATCAAATTAAACATTTAAATCTGTTGGTTCATTTCTGAAAAGAGAATAACACCTCCAGGAAAAAAAAAGAAAAGAAAATCAAGACTTGAAGAAGGCCGTAGAGTGCACAACCGAAACATGGCGAATGGTAGTATAGACAAGAAAAATAAGGCAAACCAAACTACATAGAAGGATTTACAACAATAAATCCAAACTAATTGAATTATACTGGGGATTTACAAAAGGTACTAAACAGATGCAGGATAAACATTTACATAATGGTTCGCAGACGACTAAACGTTGTTCTTTAAAATTTACACATCTTTAAAGAATTGGATGCTATTCAACTGAACACATAGTTGTGGTAGATATCTGGAACTTGTAATTTTATTCTCAAGATTAAAATTTAATCAATGCATTTTTATATTAATGCATTATTGCGTCTTGTATATAGTTAGTTAAAGGTTAATGACATCGAATATATCGCATTCATTTTCAGATAGGAAAACAGACTAAATACTGCGCTGGAATATGGAAAATCAAATGTTTTAGAGATTTCAAGCCCATTAAAAGAATACTGTTGCGTATGGTGGCTTCGACGCTATTCGGTTGCTCCGAATTTAACCATTAAAATTCCTCTCAAATATATAAATCATCGTTTGATCTGATGGTTTTGCTAGATTATATTATAAATGATTTTATTTTTTACTATTGTCTTTGCAGGTAAGGTACACAAAAATATTGCGGATGTTTAGCAACAAAAGTGTATATAATTGCATATGAATTTGATGAGTTTCAAGGACGTATTAATAATATACTCTTAGTTTTTACATAATTTAATTGTTTTGTTTTTTTATTATTTATTACGGTAGTCATATGATTACAGTAATGAATGTTTCTATTGCAAACGATCATTGGCAATCTCGTATTATCTCGTATTATCTCGCATTTTTCATATATGAATTAATATATACATTAAATGAGTTTTATGGACGTATTAATAGTATATTCTGATTTTTAAATAGTTTAATTGTTTTTTAAAAATTATTGATTACGTCTAGTCATATGATTACAGTAATGAATGTTTTTATTTCAAACAATCTTTAGCAATCTTGTATTATCTCGTATTATCTCGCATTTTTCATATATGAATTAATATATGAATTAAATGAGTTTAATATATTCTGCATTTTTAAATAGTTTAATTGTTTTGTTCTTTATTATTTATTACGTCTAGTCATATCATTACACTAATGAATGTTTCTATTTCAAACAATCGTTTGCAATCTCGTATTATATCGTATTATCTCGTATCGTTCATATACTTACTAATGCAATCAACCACTTTGGAAGGATGCCATATCTATCTGAGCTTTTTTGCTATTTCATATTTCTCTTAATTGAAATTTGAACTAACAAACATAACTTAAGTCACGATGTATATATGAATACACTAGGATGTTTTATTATTATATTTTAGAGAGAAAAAAACTTTCGTTATAAAAACCCTGTATTACGTAACACTTAATAATTTAAAACCTAATGCTATAGCTTATTCCAGATAATTCGACCACACCTTTTGTCCAATTAAAAACATCTAAAAATATTTTTAAGGTAGAAGTTGGGTTTTTTTTCTTTAAAGGAGGAGTTCAATAGTAAAATAAAGTAAATTGACAGATTTAAAAAACAGTGGATAATTTAATCGCATTTAAAAGGTAAAAGGTCAAACTGATTTTTACTGGCTCTATTTCAACTGATGCAGAGGAAGGGAAGATGTCTAACATATATACAACACGTCTAATGGGCCAAACGTTATACCTTCGCGACCCTTAGATTTTTTTAGCTTTGTCCTCTCTCCGAGACCTTTGCCGTCGCCTTTATCACGTTTAACTGAAATATGAGTAAAATCGTTGAACATATCATGTAAACACGTAGTCAATATCAGTCACAATATTTTTTTTTTATTCACCAGAAAGAATTGGTGAATGTTTTAATGCACGCGCGTGAGTGATGCCTGGACGTTCGTCACATTTTCTTTCTGTTTTATCTTCAAATGTTTTATAGTTGCTGTGGTCACATTATTTTCTTTGTTAATGTTCTTCTTCATACCGCCTTGACTTGCTGAACAAATCCGCCATTTTGAAATTGCCATTAAAAATCGTATTTTCTGATCCTTTGATTTTAACATCCATTAATTTTCATTTTAAGAAAAGTAAGTAAATATTAAAAAAAAACAAGTGTAAAAAAAAGAAATGTTATTGAAACGCGCCACAAAAATGCAACAACAATCATTAATATACACAGAGCAAAAATTAAAAGCATTTAAAAAAATAGTTTGTTCTAGATATGACGTGGGTGAGCGCTAAACCGCTTTATAGACGGTAAACAGCAAAAAAAAAAGAAGAAATTTCCGTAAGCACACGCAGCAGGCCATAAGTTTTGAAAGCGTTCAAAACTAGTTTCACAAATGATCGGGAGAATGAGAGAAAAGTATGAAAACATTGAATTTCATTAGAGTTGAATGTACGACAAGGATGATATTTAGTTTTGTTTTCATTTTTCCCCACATTTTCCATCTATGTCTGATGCAGCTTTCCAAAGTTTTAGCCTGGGATATTAAAATGTGAGTACATTTTTTTAAAATGCAATACATATTGGTGTAAGTTGAAATTAAGAAAACATAATGAACAACGAATGTGAAGTGTTTGCGAAGGTTTGTTCTGTCCCTGATAACGATTGATTATGAATATCAGGCTTTTATCGTTACGGATACGGTCATATAATCTTTCACATTTCTCCATCTCTACTGGACAAGTAACAATAAACAGTCAGTGATAATGGGCTGTATAGGAATTATATATATATATATATATATATATATATATATATATGTTTCAGAGGAAACATTTTTCTAAATTAATGAAACGGCCGAGTGGAAAAAAAGAAAATTGCTAAAATTTTCCTTAAGGCCTTATCGTCTGACCCTCTAAGAGGAAACGTGAGAATGATAAATTAAAAACTAAGAACATCGAATGAGATATGAATGGAAAAAAATGTGTTTAAGTTGGAGAAAACGATTAAGAAGAAAAAAAGAAAGTAAATCTCTCAACGTTATGGTGGATTTGAATCATTAAAGATCTCCAACTGATGCTTCAAAATCTTTTGACGTTTTCTCTTAGAGGGTCAGACGATAAGGCCTTAAGGACAATTTTAGCAATTTTCTTCTTTTTTTCCCACCCGCCCGTTTCATTGATTTAAAAAAATGTTTCCTCTGAAATTTATCCTACGATTTTGTTGTACGCGAAATTTACACACACACATATATATATATATATATATATATATATATATATATATATATATATATATATATATATAAATATATATATATATATATATATATTTATAATACATTGATTTAAACGCTGCGTATGCAAATGCGTTAGATAGCAAAATGCACAGAAAAAATAGATTGTTGAGAAGAATCTAGAAGTAGAAGCAACAATGGGAAAATGTACTAAGATTGAACACTAACAGTAAAGGTATGAGTAAATGCCATTGCCATTGACCGTTGAGTACTATTAGATAAGGAGAACTGGAGAAATGTAAATGCTTATAAAGTATTAATGTCTTCCGTAGCAAACAAAAAAGTCTGAATATAATAAATATATACTCGTAGGGTTTAATGATTTAAATATGAATCAAGTTAAAATCTAGGCTCGTGAGGATACTTACTCTAAGCATTTATTGACTCGTATATCTTCAATGAATTTTTTTCATCTATGTAATAGATTGGATAACAAATAATTAAGTACTGAACGAAGATAAATAGGATTGTAGAAGAAATACTTCTGTTATTCAGATACTTTTATGACGAAAATTTAGTATAGAATATGTCAAACAACTATTCTAGGTTTTATCTATCGAACACAATTAGAATTCGAAAATCTGTCTTGATTATTTGCTTCTAGATTTATGAATATTCAATATATGTATATGATAATAAAGATACTAATAACGTATTTATATAGTGATAATAATGATGTAGTTTTATACAGTTAAATATAATAATAAGATATTTTATAGTTAATATTGACGTTTTACTATTCTCAAAAGTAAAATCCGCTGTGTTTGTAAATATTTGCGGAACGAAGTTTGTTCTTTCGAAATGTTACAACATATTTTTATATTTCAACTCTTGAGTTTTGTTTGCAATATACAAATGTGTCGGTTTATAACGAAAATCAATGTGGATGCATTAGATATCTGTTAGTTTTTTATGTTTTCTTTTCTTGTCAATAAGTTTTGGAACAAACTGGACAATAGGTTTCTGAAATGTATAACGCTTATTACGATCTTGCTGGGGTAAGATGTAACTAAAATCTGAAAAGAACACGCTGATCGATTACGAGTGATACAAAAGCTGTTTCGTTATGAAAAATCATTGTTATCATAATTTCTTTAAGCGTTATTTTAAATGCGTTCACGCACAGGTGCTCTTTTAACTATCAGTCGCTTAATCCATTTTCAAGGAATTTAATATTTATAAACTATACAATCAAGCTGTATGAGAATAGGTATGACAATTTGTATGACATAACTATGCATTCGCTGGTCAGGACTCAATTGGGATGCTGTCGAGAGTGCGTATTCACACTATAATTGTCATTATTCAAAGGACCACTTTGATACAGAAGAGTCACTGATAATACATGTGAAACTCCCATCAATAGTCTAAATGTAGTCCATCTTGCGATTACATGAAACTGTATCTCTCTGTATAAACATATATTTACACAACGAATAACTAGTTAAAGCAGACATCATGAATACACATTCGAAGATAATAAGATCATTAATCTTTTAACAAAATAACCTGTAAAGGTTGATATGCCGTATATATTATGTGACTATTTTAGCCCCGAATACCGGCCTAACATTTGAGTTTGATTCAATCAAAGGGTTTTGAAACATGTCATGCTTAAGTTTGAAATAGCATTTCTATTCCTGAACGTCCAGATCGACTGAATTCACCTTGAAAATGCATTCGTTGTTGCTTTCTATATTAGTGCACCTAGTGTCCAGTTTGGTCAAGCGAAGCGTCATCTAAATGAATAGAATATTAACAAACATGAAGTGAGGTGTGAGAAATGATGAAGTCACAAGATATAGGGTCGGGAATGAGAGGAAAAGAGAGAGAGAGATATAGAATGGGAAGAATGAATGAGATATGTAAAGAGAGAAAGGGAATATGAACATACATTCTGATTAACGACAGCAGCAGCAGCAGCGACAGCAGCAAGCAAGGGGTTCAGTTTTAATTTACGGGGGGAAAAAACAAATAAATATTATTGTTTAGATATAGAGATTTATGCATTAAAAAAGAATAAGTACGAAAGTATAGAGAAGAGAACTGCGACTACGAGATCAAGGATGGGAGAGAGAAAGGCGGAGGAGAGAGAAAGGAAAAGGAGATCAGAAAAAGGGAGTAGGAGAGAAGAGTTGAGCAAACTGAGTGTGAGGGAGATGGTGTCGCCTGACACTGCGCCTCTTGAGAAAGACATACCGGCGTCTGAAACAAAGAAATAAGAAATGCATGTTTTGACATGTGCATCATTGGGTGATGAGGAGATGAAGGGGAAAGTGTGTACAGTTAAAAAAAAGGGGGGTGTTTTTATGATTAGGGTAAAACTGGTTGACTTTGTACGTAATCGGTGAAAAATCACAAGGGTAAAAGTGAAGATGTATACACAAAAGGAAATGAGAAGCTTCTGACAAAAGTAGCATCTATATTTCTCAGACAAATTTTATCGTACCAATATTTTCTTGAATGCTTTGAAATATTTGGGGGCTTTTTTATACACTTTATTACGTTTCTAAGTATGTTTCGTTCATGGTAAAACCTGTCTTACGACGGGTATTCAAGTTTGTAATACTCTCCAATGATAACAACTTATGAATAGAAAATACGGTTAACCAATATCAGTTACATTAATACGTTTTTAATCGCGTTTTTAGTCGGTTTACATTTTTGAAGAGGTTTTTGAAGAAATTACATAACATAAAAACCGTTTACAACATCGTATTAATTATTATTATTATTATTATTATTATTATTATTATTATTATTATTATTATTATTATTATTGTTGTTGTTGTTGTTGTTGTAGTATATTTACTGGATTATAACCATAAACCAACATTACAGGTCCACACCTGAAGGAAATTTGAAACACCTGTCATTTGATAAAGAGGTCTTTCGTCGAAATAATTTAAACACCGACATATTTCCATTTCTTGCATTGTGATAGACTTCTACGAATCCTCTGTGTGTATATTATTATTGCGTTATTTCTAACATATCGCTTCCACTGTTGTCACTGTAAGTAAAATATAAAGACGATAACTAAACTTATATATATATATATATATATATATATATATATATATATATATATATATATATATATATATATCAATAACTGCAGCAAAACAATGTCATATTCTGGATTCATTGAAACCCAATTTTACTATGTAATAATACGTTTTTAACTTATTTTGTATGTAGTTAACGTCTTACACATCTATTCAAAAAGATAAAATGCAAATACGTAAGGGATTCATACTTCACAATTTCAAAATGAAGTGGAATAAGACGTCATGAATAGAATTCAGTCGTCATCGTCGACTTCAAAGTTATATTCGAGTTAACACTTATTTTAGGATAAGAAGAAAGAGAAGAGGCCTAATAAGTAATTGCGGAATGTTTAGTTAATATTAATACTAACAGCTTTCTATATGAAAACATGGAAAGAACGAGGTGTTCTTCATGCTGCTTCTAGAAAGTGCTAGCAATTTTTTTTCGACTATGTGTGTGGGTAGATTTTGTAATCAATTCTGTCAGTAGAATAGAAGGAATACAATATCCACACAAATAAAATAATGTTCAACGTAAGAATATCGGTGAGTAGAATGTTTTTATTTCCTTAAATTCTTTGTTATAATCCAATCCAGGTGCTAATGCTTAAGGTGATGACAAAGACTGCTTTCATTTGTTCATATTAATTGTTTTCGGCACCAATTGAAAACACATGTGGTATTGGACAAGAAAATAGTTTTTGAATAGTATAAATTCCGGTTCTTTTGTAACTGTATGTTCAGTAGTTATAAAAAGCATAAGAATAAATTCCTTTCCACCTGTATACTTTGGTTAACTAAAATATATATATATATATATATATATATATATATATATATATATATATATATATATACAATATAATATGATACTAAAAGGATACTTCTAGAGGATATAACCTATAGTGAAATGGTTAAAGCTCAATATACGAGATTATAAAGATAAATGAAAGATAAATGAATATGCAATTATAAAGATAAATGAAGGAAGAGAGAAAAAGATGTACGAATGACAAATCTATTTCAACTTCAGTTGTTCACTGCAAGGTGTACTCGATAAAAACATGTTTATTTTCCTTTCCTTAAGCCAAGGCTTTTCAAGGATTTTTCCAAGGTCTTTCATTTTCTATGTAATTCCTCTGATGATAAGATTTTAATCTTTGAAAAGCCTTGGCTTAAGGATAGAAAAATAAAAATCTTTTTATCGAGTACACCTTGCATTGAACAATCGAAGTTGAAATAAATTTGTCATTCGTACATCTTTATCTCTCTTCCTTCATTTATCTATATATATATATATATATATATATATATATATATATATATTGTTTTACAGGCACTGCCCTATCCCGCCACCTCACCATGAATCTTGCAAACTCTAGTTCAATTTACCAACATCTACAAAAACATAACTACCCTCCCTCTGTTTTAAGACAAATTCTAGTAAATAATACTAAAATAATACATTCCGAAACCAATTTAAAAAATAAAAATGCTGGAAGCTATTTAGATAAAAACACAACAATCTAAAATTAATAACGTCGCATATGAAACCAGTGGTAACATTTTAAAAGGCTTAACGTAATGCGATGTTTTTTGTGATGCCATTCTAGCGTTGCTGAATTTAAATCGTCAACGACTTCCTGGAACAATGCGAGAAACGTTATCTGCGTATTTCTCCGCCGTCTTTTTAAAAGAGTCTTCTTTCTCCAGCGTTTTTGTTCATTTGCTTTTTACACCTGAGAATGATTCGACGAAGAATCGAAAACGTTCGTGAAACCTATGGAGAATTTATTCATTCTTTTGATTTTAATACAAAAAAGACAATCAGAAAAGTTTAAAAAATAAAAAAGGTATAATTAAACAGACGAATTCTGTTATTTTTAACAATGTTTGCATAACTATATATCACAGTGTCGAAGTCTTGCCTAATCAAATAAGATTTGCTATATTGAAAAAATATAATAACATTTTTTTGAAAAAATATATAAAAATATTTTTAAAAATCACTTGTTTCTCAACGCCGACATATTTCCATTTCTTGCATTGTGATAGCCTTCTATTACTCTTCTATATACGTATTACACACAATGCTTCAAGCAAACTACCTCCCCTTATTATACATACATATATATATATGTATGTGTGTGTGTGTGTGTGACAAATATTAAAATATGCTATTTTTAATTGCTAATATTTCCATGTTAAGTGTTTTACAAATATCATGATCGCTTCTATGTATTTTATGTCTACAAAAAATAGATTCATCACAAAGGGCCCTGGGCTGGCATAGGCTTCACCGACGCCCGCTTATTTTCATAACCGAGGCAAACTGTAGGTGGCAGCACAATACAGGAAATGACACATCACGTGCACACTTGCACAAATAACTCGAAACATATGTGGCGGCATATCACAGGAAACAACATGTCGACTGTACGTTTTCATAACAACATCAGTTTACCTATATTCTCATGGATACAGCAATTACGTTAGAATAGCACCGAAGAATGAGGCGAAACCACGCATTTTTATCAGTCAATCATTTTCATAGTTATCATTATAAATATAAAAGATTATTCTAATATAAATAAAATAACTAGATCTCTTGACAAATGTTCGCCGAATTTATACTAGTTATAAATTTATGCCCGTTTTGAAACTTAAAAAGACAACCGTGAAACTTCAAATGTTGGTTTGTAAGATAACATTTTATTTTGAAGGTTTCGTAATAGTTTCTTAACGCTTAGATTTGTATATGTTTGTTTTTCATCACGCACAATCATTGTTGTATCGGATGAGATTTAACTGTTTTACTTATGTCTATCTAGACATAGAATGCGTGATTGAACGGCATCTTTAAACTGCAAGTTTACCAAAATCTCAAAGAAACTGACGCCTTCACATCTTTGAGATTCGAAAATCGAATGGTATCTTAATAGGTTAATTCTTTCTATTTTACTCTTTAAACTATAGGATTATATTCTAAAATAGAATAGCTTTTTAACAAATGTTCCCCACAGGTTTATTCTTTACACGATATAATTATATTCTGAAATCATACTTATTTTATCGCGTTTAATGTATTGCAAATTGAAATGCAGTTACATGTTCAATTCGTTGACATTTATTATAAAATTATAAAATAGTATGCACATCCCATAACAGATAACGGAATTCCACAAATTGAAGCTAAAAATACGAGTATTTTTTTACGATGAGTAAATTTATCAATAATAGTTTTAATATACTTTTTCAATATAGGCAATGTAAACTGGTGCAATGAATATTATGTTTAATAGTATATATATATATATATATATATATATATATATATATATATATAGTACACGTATAGTATTAGTCTCTGTAGATGTAAATCCGTTGAAACTCCAGTGTTTATAAAAAGTGCTCAATAACAAGTAGAGCTGTTCTTAAGTATAAATCTTTATTTATACAAACATTATTGGTTACATATGTGCATTCATGTTTCGGTTGTACTTTTCACAGAGAGTCAACCTCTTCATTTCATGGATCCACATAAATATAAACTTTTATGTATCAATTTTCAGTATTTATTTCAACAGTGATCAATACATAAGTAGAGCTAGGTAGTAAGTTATAGAAAATATATTTATGGCAATTAAGCTACACAGTGGCTTCCGCGTTTCATCGTTTTAGATTCATTTTTAATCTGAGATCTGCAGTCGAAAATTACAATATTTAAAAAAATGTACTTTTGATAACAATGTGGATGTCTTTCTCCGTGAATAATCACAGAAAGCGGCAAGCATTTCTAGAGATTTTTAGAGATTTTTAGAGATTTCAAGCCACCGGTATTTGTCTGAAACTGTTAAATCTATTTATAAACTTCTAGACCATTATCTGGAAACTTGCAATTCCAAACTTATGTTTAGTTGCGGAAAAGACAGACGGTGTGCAAACATGATGGGAGGTGAAGACATTACATTTTGCAAAAGGGTTTCCTACAGGTATGATGGCTGGGCATTGTTTCTCCGCAGATATAGCGCAATTTTCGCAAAGTTATTAAGTAAAAATAAAATAGGAAAAAGGGCGACATCTGAGAGAAAAATAGTAAAACGTCATTGATTGACAAACAAAAAATCAATAATAAAAACAAATTGCTGGAAAATATAAAAAAACATCAAAATATTGTTCAGATTTCCATATAACCTTTAGAAATTGATATAAAATTATATGCAACTATATTATATTTTAAGTAATAAATCATACGTTATATACGATATAATATTAACAGAGTATATGAATATAGCAATAATCATTAAATATGTAATCTATATGAGATTGTTATGAATTACTTTATAAATATAAATATAATGAAAGCGATTAAAGGTACTAATATTGAATGAACACCTAAAAAGTTGTAAAACTATTAGACTATGTTACTGTTTCTTTGTTCCATGATACTATTTCTTCTATGATACTATTTCTTCTATGATACTATTTCTTCTATGATACTATTTGTTCCATGATACTATTTCTTCTATGATACTATTTCTTCTATGATACTATTTGTTCCATGATACTATTTCTTCTATGATAATGTTTTCGGAGCGGTAACACATTATTAAATAAATGCAAAAAATGCATATGTGTACTATTTATTCGTTTACATCAATTTCAGACTATTGTTCTCATCATTTGATGTTTCATCGGAAAATTGTTTCAGACCACAAAGGTCCATAACGATTGCAATAAGAAGTAATGTCATGTTACCACAAAATGTTAAAGCCCATCTCGCTTGAAAACAAAATCTCCCAATTCTATTGATGAATATAAATAATTAACTATGTTTGTACGAAACTATTCCAAAGTACATAGCTTAATAAGCTATATCTTCTACTTAAATATGTATTCCATTTCCGTTTATTTCTACCATTAAAAAACTAGAAAGCTAAGCATGTCCTAAGTTTCAAATTGTTTACAGTAATTTACGATTCTGTCGTTTCAAGAATGTGAATCTCTATCTAAAAAATATTGCATGATGCTTATACGAAATTAAATATTTTTTGTGGGATTAACTATTTTGTTTATAACTGGAATATTCATGTGTCGTTAAATCGTTCATTATTCATAAGTTAATTATTTGACTAAGTAATTTTTAATAAATTAATATTTAACTACCACATTAACTATTAAATACACTTCTTAAAATAGAATAATATTTTAATACTCAACGAAATGTGTAGTCTTGACAAAACTCTAATCGAAGTCAAAAATTTAATTCAATATCCCACCACAAATAATGTTGATTATATATGAATGCATTTATGAATTAACATTAATATGTTATCCTTTGTAAAACATGAACATTATATTTGTCTACCCTTAAGTTATCGAATTTGATAGCTATGTTATCATTTATTGAATCCACATAAGTCTTAAGGAAACAAAACACACGTGACCCATGGAAATAAAGGTGTATTTTATATTGTACCTGGCTTGAGTTGGCCCCAGTCTAAGTCATCGTCATCATCGCCTGCTTTCTTATCCTCTCTGAAAACCAATTAAACAATTCTATTAGTCTTTGAAGAAATGAGTTGAATTTTATAGTTACAGCTGCAATAATTGTTGAGCTTTTAATATATACGAGAGAAGAATGATGCACTTTATAGCATGATTATACACGAACATTATATTTAGGGATGAATTCAGTGTGTTTTATACATTCAGGAATAAAATGGAACATTGATATCAAAACTAAGGTAACTCTTATTGTCGGTTTCTCGGTATTTGAACCGTTGGGGTGATTTAACAATAATTGTAAACGTGGCATTGTAGACGATGCTTTGAACGCAATAATTTGCTATCTTACTCATATCCGATGAATATAACATTTTGAAAGTAAATATATAAAGACAAGTTATAATAGTTTATCAAGTTATAAAGTTCGTTTCACCATAGAAATATGATCGCAAATTTAAAAAAACACTTTTATGAAGTTGATAATCGTTTTTATTTTTAGACCCTGATACATTATAATTATATGTTTGTAGATTATTATAAGTCGTTATCTTGAATAATAAATATATATATCACACGTACACACATATATGATTATATATAATTTATACATATATATATACATATATATGTATATATATATGTATATATATATATACATATATACATATATATATATATATATGTATATATATATACATATATATATATATATATATATATATATATATATATATATATATATATATATGGAAGGAAAGAGCGAGAGATTTTAATTTATTAATTTATGAATTAATTTTTGCGTGCATTTTTAAATTAATTAATTGATAAATTATTTTGTGTGTGCATAAAAAGAAGACATGGGCACGTGTTTCTGGCTATGAGCCGTCATCAGCATGACTACCTGGGCTAAAATCGAACTCTCGATGTTAATACTCGTAGTCGAGCGTTTTACCCCATAATAACCACAAATTGATAACACGTCCGATTAAAGGCGAATGAATATTCTAAAAAACGCTCAGGGGAGCGACAAATAATAAATGCACCGGTAAAACACCGGTGCACTATCGTCACTAAAAACAATAACAAAAAATCAGCGTAACATTATAGGCGATAAAAAGTCGAGCATAAAATGTGGCAGAATATTCTGGTTGAGGTGTAAAACGCTAGACTACGAGTATTTACATCGAGGGTTCATTCCTGATGACGGCTAATAGCCAGAAACACATGTCAATGTCTTTTTTTTATTTACGAAAACAAAAAATTAATAAAAACTGTACGCATGAATTAATTCATAAATTAATTTATTAAAAAATCTATATATACAAAAATTGATGACACGTCCGTTTAAGGACGAATGAATATTCTCAAAAAAACCCTCAAGGTAGCTACACATAATAAACGCACTGGTAAAACACCGGTGCATTATAATCAGTAAAATATCACGTGTATGTATATATATATATATATATATATATATATATATATATATATATATATATATATATATATATATATATAAGGTTAATATAACAAAAGATATAAGAGGCAACTAATATCCTTAATTAGTGAACATCCGGATAAAAATATTATTTCTAGCCATACCTTGATGGGGTATTTCAACTTAAATATATGTTTTCGGCCGATACAATTTGTGTTGCATATATTTATTTTTTATATATATATATGTATATATTTAAAAAAAAATGTATTATTAATTTTATTATTAATTTTGTTTATTATTATTATATTTTTATATTTTTATCTTGATGTTTTAAAAATAAAGTTTTATTTACTCGCTGTAATTCCACTGCGGTAATGATCCTCTGACGAGAAGAATTTTCTTTGAAAACCCATGGGTTAAGGACTTTCTATTATTTTTTTTCTTGAACTACAATAGTAATAAAATTTGATTTGCCCCTTATTTTATTCTTTCATTTTATCTAATGCTATATATATATATATATATATATATATATATATATATATATATATATATATATATTCAAAATACGAATTTGTGAGACTTTCTAAAATATAATAATTAAAATTCACTCAATTATTCTGATAAAGCATACTATAGTGTTATTTTGAATCTTTTGCCAGATGAAGACCGAAAATATAAATTTTGAAAAACGCGGATCTGGTGCCACACGTCATACCTTATTTCCAGTATCAATAGTTACAGAAAGTTTTTAAAAAAACACAAAAATCTCTCTGTCCAGATTTCTATTTTATGAAGAGTATTTTTCCCGTAGGAATCCGGGTTTTTACGCTAATTCATAATACTAAAATACATGAGGTTAGCTTTTTTGGTGAAAACAATTTAATTTAAGATTTAAATTATTATATATAAAATTGTGTAGTTAATTAGAGTACCTAATTTAGAATTAGTAAATTCTAAGAATTCTTTGTTTTGTAAACGTCACAAACAAGCAAAACATTAGAAATATAATTTGAAAGATCGTAATTACCTGTGTTTCAACAGATTTCGAAAATCTAAGCTGGAATCTTTAGGATCTGCAATTAAGAAAATATAAAATAGATTTTTATTTACTCAAATATTGGAGGTAATTTCTGTTTTTAGATTTGTCCGCGCATTTCTGTGATGAGCTCTCTTTGTCGGTCACACCTCAGCTTGAAATACGATTTTCATCGATAAAAGAAAAGACGGAATTGATGCACGCCATTTTAGATGCGCTCAAGCATTTCCATAAGAGGCGCTGTCCGTATGTCCGTATGTCACGCTCGAGGCTGTAACAGATTGTTGCTATCTTGTCAGGCTTACATTTGAAATAGCATTTCATTTGGTCGGTCACGTTTAAGTTTCAAATTGCATTTTAAGATACGTCCACGTGTTTTAAAACAAGGTTTGTCTCTTCGAGATAATATTTCGAAGCATCCATCCCTTAATTCCATTTTCACCTGATACAATAAAAAATGATGTTTAGCTTAAATATACCATCAAAGCCAATGTCCATTTGCATTCTTTATTTACACAGGTTTTAAACTGTTGTTTAATATATATTCAACTTTTACACCGAATGAAATCATTATTTTAAATGTGTATACCTTATTTTATAAACCGTTAGCAGATTTCTAATTAACATATTTTGGTAAATGCCAAGATAAAAGAAAACGTTCTTAGATGAGATTGTCTTTGAAGAATTCTTGTTTGAAGAATCCGTTTTTCTTTGGGTAACGTATCTTTGTGTGGTCTCCGCCTTATCAGCCATCTTGTTTATATTTTAATCTATGACTATGTATGATTTTCATTGAGTTTTGTTCATTTTGTGTTTTTTATTTTGGTTGTTGGAAAATAACAAACAGCAAGGAAAAAAAAGAAAAAAGGTAAAATTGCACTTTAGAACGCTGCTTAACCACGTATTTGTAAGAGTCAATTACTTTTCTGAGTAGTTATATAGTTATAACAATTACTTTACTAAGTATTTATATAGTCATGGCAATTACTTTACTAAGTATTTATATAGTGATAATAATGACTTCCTAAGTATTTATATATTCATAAAAATTACGGTTCTAAAAATGTATATACTCATAAAGATTTCTTTTCTAAGTATATGTATATAGTCCTAAGAATTACATCCTAAGTATTTATATATTTATAACAATTACCTTTCTAAGTATTTATATAGACAAAAAACTTATTCCTAAGTATTTATATAGTCACGGCCATTACTTTCATAGGTATTCGTATAGTCAAAGCAATAACGTTTCTAAGTATTTATGTATGCATAACAATTACTTTTCTAAGTATTTATATAATCATAATAATTACTTTTCTAAGTATTTATATAGTCATGACAATTAATTTACTCATTATTTATATAGTCATAATAATTACATCCTAATATGTATATATTCATAACAATTACGTTTCTAAATATTTATATATTCATAATAATTGCTTTTCGAAATCTTTATATAGTCATAATAATTACTTTTCTAAGCATTTATATATTCATAACAATTACTTCCTGAGTATTTATATAGTAATAACAATTACTTTTATGATAATTATATAGTAATATCAAAGTGATAAAACCTTTCCCTCATGTATAAAATGAAATATAAATAACATCTCAAAGATTTTATACTAATTTTATAATCATTCAGTAAATTCATAACATCGACTATTTCAATCAATTATTTGTCCAGTAAAACAGGAGTCAAACAGATTGACTGTTTAATTGTTTAAATAAGATAAATGCTCAATTTGAACCTGACGAGAATTCTTCAAAAACGTGTTAGCTTTACAGTTGTTTCTCACATTGTTTTAAAAAGTGGCCACTTTATTATTACTCGTGTAAAGTATTGACACCAAAACTGTGAATTATTCCATAAATTAAACTAAGCATCTTTTAATTGCATTCAAGTGAGATTGTACTTTTTTATTATTAAATAAGTACCTAGAAATAATTATTCTCATAAAATTCGAGTGGTCTACCGGCGCCTGTAGAGTGCACTTTCACCAAAAACTTGTGAGCTTTACAATTGTTTCACCCTTCGTTTAAAAAAAATGGCCGCAGTATTAGTAATAATACTGCGGCCATTTTTTAAATGAAAAATATTAACACTAAAACTTTAAAATATTCTATAAATAAAACTAAGCATCTTTTAAATGCATCCGAGTGAGATTGTACTTTTTGATGAGAAAAAATTATTATTCTCATAAAAATCTACCGGCGCCCGTAGAATGCCCTTTCACCAGATAAATAGGAATGATAAATAAAACAGAAATGTTTACCTTTAATGAAGACACTGAATGAAGCCTGGTCATATGTGACGCCATCGAGTTCGAGTGATACTGAATACTTAGCCTCGTCTTGGGTCTTCGTCTTTTGAATCTGTAAACTTGCACAAGCCAACATATCATTCACGTTAATGGCGGAACGTGTGTCGTTGATAATTTCACGACCAGCACGATAAAACCTGACTTTCGGCATTGGTCCGCCAATTGTCTCAATTTTCACCAATACCTTGAGAGGTTGACCTGTATCAAAGGAAAATAACGGAATTAATTATGATTCAAAATGAATTATCTTTAAAAAAAGAAATAATGATTAAAAGAGTGCATTGTAACTTCAACTGAATAGTAAAGAATGAGAGATTTTTTTTTTCTTCGGGACATGCAGAAGTCTATAGTATTTCTACGTTTACATGGCGGACGATATATTTGATAAAGGGAGACATCGTGATTAAGTAAAGAATAGCATACAAGACGATACTATCTAATGGATAGGTAAAGGTAAAGGTAAAAGTCGCATAGCCTGGACGCGCACGAGTGTCGTTGCCGACATCACACACTACCCATGGTCGTAGCGGCGGTGATTTGTTAAGAATCACCGTGTCTAGGGCACAGCATATGGAAGGCGGAGCCCATCCCTCTCCTTCCGCTGCCTTGAACCTTCCCTGAGTTTTAGTCAGGTACCCATTTACTGTTGGGTCGACAGAGGGAGTTTTCAGACCCGAAAATTCGCATGCCGTGAATGGGATCGAACCCGGGTCGTCCAGCCCCAAAACAAGTGCTCCTTATGTATACCGTAGCTTATCTCAGTAGATTGTGTTATTTAATTACAGTAATATCTGCTAACACGAGTCCCCACCTAGAAAAGTATACTTATACTTAACATATTAGAAATGTATTACATTGTTTACGTATATATATATATATATATATATATATATATATATATATATATATATATATATATATATTGATATTTATTTATAAATATTATATTTTCAAGTATATACATATATATATATATATATATATATATATATTGATAAGATGGCATAGCATCGAAACGTTGGTTGATTGACGTAAGACTATAATATTGTTTATATAATTTTATAAATGCTCTATTGGTATTGAGCACTCTTGAAAAACATGGTTTCCTGTTCATTTTATTAACATATTTTAACTTGATCAATTAATGTATGTTAATATATATTTATATATACATATATATATATACATATATATATATATATATATATATATATATATATATATATATATATATATATATATATATATATATGACTACTAATAGCCATAAACACTAGTCTATGGATTACTTTTATGTACGTAAAATTAATTAATAAATATATATAATAAAACACGTAATATTAAAGGCGATTTAATGCAATATTATGCATACTCTTTACTCCTTAGGATGTGGAAAATACAAAAACGCTGTTACTATCGCCAGAAAAAACAACAACACACACGTAACTTAATATTTAGGCGATAAAAACTCGTACATATTCCAGGCAAGGTGTCGTAATCGGGAGATAAAACTACAGACAATGTAATCGAGGGTTCGATCCTTGTCTAAGTTAGCCATGCTGATGACGGCTGATAGCCAGATACAGGTTTTCATGGATTACTTTTATGTACGTAAAAATGATTTACTACATCATACATTGTTAAACAAGACATAATTCCAAAGTTTGATTATATCTTTTTTTATCTTTTCAATTTTTTAATGGTCTGCCTTAGTGTAAAAAAAAATGAATGTATGCTCCATATTTGTCGCTAACGTTTTCGAAAACTTAAGTTAGTGTTCCTGTGCACATCCGGGTTTTTACGCTAAGTGATAATAAGAAAATATATGAGGTTACTTTTGTAGGTAAACGAAATCAATTGAAATCCAAACAATTATACAATTCTTATAGATATATTTATTTATTTATTTTATACGTACATAAAAGTAATCCATGAGCCCGTGTTTCTAGCTCACAGCCGTCATCAGCATGACTAACTTAGATAGAGATCGAACCTTCGATATTGATGTCTGTAGTCCAGCGTTCTACCATTGGACCAAGACGCTCCGTCTAGAAATATGTACGATTTTTATCACCTAAATATTTAATGTATTTTTATATAATCATTTTTATTGGTGATTGTAGCGTTCGTTGTTATTTTGCTTATTATTATTTTGATTGTCTCACTTTCCTAAGTGATTAAGATGCAGAAAATTGCATTATTAGTCGCCCTTAACTTCATAGAACGTATTTTTGTCCATGGATTTTATGTACGTATAAAATAAATAAAAATACATATTAACGGAAAAAATACGTCCTATGAAGTTAAGGGCGACTAATAATGCAATTTTCTGCATCTTAATAACTTAGGAAGTAAGACAATCAAAAATAATAGTAAGCAAAATAACAACGAACGCTACAAATACCAATAAAAATAATTACATGACAATACATTATATATATATATATATATATTTTAATTTAATATTTATTTATAAATATTATATTTATTTATATATATATATATATATATATATATATATATATATATATATATATATATATATATATATTGTGTGTATTTAGGCAGCATATTTTCATTTAGGCAAACATTATTAAATAACACGGAGTGGTTTTGTTTTATGCGACTTTTTTTATTTTTTCAATTTTCCGAATTGTCCATCTAATGTTTCGGTCAAATTGATATAAATATGATCCATGGGTTTCTTGTTCCATTCTTTTTTCTTTTTTGCAAGTACTTTCGATTTGAATCGTCAAATCATCTTCAGGCGGTATTAGTTTTAGTGTCTTTACAAATTATGACTTTACTGTTGTGCTCATTTTTTAATTATAACGGCGAGTAGATTATAACTTGAAAAAGCGTCTGTAAAGTTGAAATGTACATGAGCGCGTGATGGCGTTCTACACATATGGGAGATTTAAAAGTTTGACTGTTTAAACCGTTAAGACATTGATGACGTTAAAGAAAGTGCATACAATTCAAACGCATAACTACCTAATGGCTAAGAATTTGGTAATGTTAATTATTATGCTAGAAACTTTAAAGTATATAGTAAGTAAGGCTAAACGGTAGATCAGTGTATAGCACTACGAAAAGCTAATTAGAAGTACGAATTCAAACGTTTAAGGAAGCTTGATTTAAAGTAATAATGACAATCAATTGAAATAATATAATTTTGATGAGGATGATTTAAATAGTTGATTGTTTTAATAGAAATACGTTTGCCTATTTGAACAGGAATATGTTTGCCTATTTGAACAGGAATATGTTTGCCTATTTGAACAGGAATATGTTTGCCTATTTGAACAGGAATATGTTTGCCTATTTGAACAGGAATGTATTTATGTGTTCAAAAAAAGTAATATTGATATCTATTATACTTAACATAACTGTTAGTCTAGTTTTATTAAAATCGTCATATTACCTTCCATAACAACCTGGTTAACAGGTTTCTCCTTGATATGTGGTCCTTCAGGACGAGGCTTTCCTGTTTTAGACATACGACGTCCATCGTCCTGGAGAAAAAGAAAACAAATGCAATGAAAATGGATTGAAATAAATAAGACGCACTTTTATTGCAAGGATATCCTGAGGATTTCGGATCCCACTTGAGGATCTACATTACATCTCTACGTGTGATTAGATATACACTTTTTCTTATATTTAAGGATAATTTTCTGAAAGAATGACGATGCATTTCAAATTATCAATAAAAGTATCCGTTGAAGAATTATGTTAGAAAAATGATGGTACAACATATGCTATTTTACATGCATAGCATCCACTCTATAATAAAGAACAATGTATACACACACACACAGACACACACACACACACACACACACACACACACACACACACACACATATATATATATATATATATATATATATACATACATACATACATATATATATGTAACCAATAATGTTTGTATAAATAAAAATGTATACTTATGAACAGCTCTACTTGTTATTGAGTACGTTTTATAAACACTTGAGTTCCAACGGATTTACGTCTCCAGAAACTAATACAATACATGTACTATATATATATATATATATATATATATATATATATATATGTATATATATATATATATATATTTGTGTGTGTGTGTGTGTGTTTGTGTGTGTGTGTGTGTGCTTCGATCTCGTCACGCAACATTATACGTGTCTTTTCTATCCCCCGGACGAACCCATTTTTAAGTGGTGAGGGGAAGCACGAAAGACAAATAGCAAGTCAGACAATCCCATTTGCAATCTGAAATGAATTCGGAAAAAATCTTCCATTGTATAATAAAAAAGACAACAGTGGGTGTTTTTTTTCTTTAGATCATCCGAAATGACAATATTAATTTATATATAAAAAAGTAATTGCTGATATAATTCTATGATTTTATAAGAATATTTTAGTAATGTGTATTGATGGCGAAAACTTGTGAAGCATATTTTTTCTGTCATTTTTAAATATATATATGTGTGTGTGTGAAAAAGACAAACGAAAAAAATTAGATACAAGAAAAATCATTATGAAAAACGAGAGATTTTACCGGTTTCATTCGTATCAATGAACGTCTTAAGAAAAAATGCTTTTATGGCATATCATTTGATTATAAATCGTGCTTTTTACTCTCATATTATATATATATATATATTTGTTATTGTTTATTATCTATGTACGTATACGTTTCGTCCTTTTTAATATGGACTCATCAGCATAGAGATATGACTATTCACTACCGGTCATGCGATTCGAAACCCTGGATTTCAAGTATTTTTCAACTCAAATCCAACGTCGCTAACCGCTCGGCCAATTTTAAATAGCTGACAAACAATGATAATTTTAACACTTCTAAAGCGGCTTGACGTCCAGGCATTCTACTTCTATTAGGGAAGGAATATATATATATATAATATATATATACATATATATATATATATATATATATATATATACATCGAGATAGATTGAAAGATAGATCGATAACTTAACAGCAATATCGTAAATATGAAATGTTTTATTGTTGACGCGTATTTGCGTCGGGAATATCGTTGTTAAATATTTTTAAAATGAGAAGAGTAGGATGAAAACATGGGGAGAATGAGGCTTTAGTGGTAGATTCCTCATATCATGTATCTTGTAAAAGCCTGGATAGAAGTTTTAGACCAATTAACGATCCATACATGTTGACTTTATTCTGTTCTATTTAGATTAGCTTTGCTTCAAGCTTTATTGCCAGTTTATTTTACCTATATATTGTATAAGAGTTTCATCCACAAGTAGACATCGTTTTGTAGCTATATAAATGCATATTTAATATACATTCCTTCTACTACTACTACTACTACTACTACTACTACTACTACTACTACTACTACTACTACTACTATTACTACTACTACTACTATCATCATCATCATCATCATCATCATCATCATTATCAGCATCATCAGCATCATTTGAGGCAATGTCATGTTCGCACATGCGTTATCACCCTCCACATCCTTTTAAAAGATGGAATCGCCCATTCGCTCTCCACCCCTTTATTAAAATATGGGATCGTCCGATCGCTGAAGATATAATGAAAGAAAATAAAATTATATTTCATCTGATGACGCTTCTGTGTAGAACGTGAAACTCAAACGAAAATGCACTTTCTTGTACTTCAAGCAAGTATTAAAGTGGAGCATCTGTGCTGTCCAAAGATGGGGGTCGCATTCCAGAGAATGGAAACATGTTGCAAATTACTACAAGGGTGTTAGAAATAGACCGCTATTACAATATATATTCTGAAACGACATAAACCAAAGTAATAGATAAGTATGTTTCGGATTGAACAAGTTTGTACAATAATATCATGAGGTTTAGCGTGCGCACCGTACGTCCAAAGAATGGAACTATGTCGCAAACAGGTTTGGGGAGATAGACTCCATAACACAACAGATGAAGGATACGACTGTGGAATTTCCACTGATCCCGCTCGTTATTATTATTACCTGAGTGAATTTGGCAAGTGTTTCCTATTT
Source organism: Sepiola atlantica (assembly GCA_963556195.1). Classification (NCBI taxonomy): domain Eukaryota; kingdom Metazoa; phylum Mollusca; class Cephalopoda; order Sepiida; family Sepiolidae; genus Sepiola; species Sepiola atlantica. The sequence goes on from OY744518.1 coordinate 25,278,806, forward strand.
TCATACCATAGTCTCATTTGTCTTAAACAAGGTTAAGTATATCCTGCAGTCATATCCGCAAAGAAGCCAGCGTGTAGCAACATTGTAAAGCTTGGATGCTCACCATAACTCGACAGTAAGTTCGCTCTGATGCCTAACGTCTATTTATCAAATCAACAGCAGAGTCCGCATTTATTTTCTTTCGGAAGGGGCGCATCCTTAGATCTTGTAGCGGCTTTAAAATCTCATCCTTTAATAAAAGGTAGGGAATGGGAAATACATTATGTCGGTGCGTTGGAATGTGAACATATTTGAAAGCATTTTTCCCCTAATCAGAAAATCAAATTTCAACAGATATGTTTGTTTTTGTATATTAGATATACTTTTTTTTTATTATTCAAAAAAAAAGTATTTCTTTATCATAAGACCAGAACTTCGGATGAATCAGTCCATTCTAAAATTTGTTTATAACATTTTTTTTTGTTTAATATTTATCTTGAGTTTACCATCTGGTGGTAAGGGACCAATATTTTATTTATTTATTTATTTACGCCTGTCCTGTGCAGTTCTAGGAAGTCCACACTCCCAGGCTTTGCCTCCCCTCTTTGGGGAGGAGTAAGTTTATTGCTTACTGTCTGAGGCGCCCCTACCGGGGAATGCCGACGGGGCTGCCCAGGCAATTTTTAATTGGCCAGAGTGCTCACCTCTCGAGCGCTGGCTTTTCAAATCCCACTTTCTCGACCCGATCTTGGGTCACATCTTACTTGTGGGAGTAAGATAAAACTGGCCTTGTGCCTAACTCCTGGGGAGGAGTAAATAAACCCAACCAAGACACGCTGCCATTGAGACGACAGGAGCTACTCTGCCTTAGGGGCCAGATTTATAGGGGTATCCTAATTGTGAGAATGTACAGCGAGATGCTTGTTCACATTACATTAAAATTTCTGCATATTAGTACAAAGGAAACAGTGTGCATGGAGGGAATTCTAAAGGAAAGCTGTTCGAGGAAATAAACTATTAGAGTAAAAAGCCTTCCGACATCCGGGGACCTCTACAATGAAGAGGAGGGAATTTGCTGCTTTTGGAATTACAGACTAACTCTTTAGTTACCCTCACGGACGAGTCCATTTTGGTCGGAATGAAAGTACCTGTAAGGATCTGACCTATAGGTTAAACATAGTGGCTTCTATGTATGGCATGAAATCGCATCCCGTGTTTAGACTTCAATTTAGGAACTTTGTAAAATGTTGGATCACCTGTCAGTAACCTTTATTTCCAGATTAACTCTATCCCGGAGTAAAAATCATTACTAGCGTCCAATCTATGCGTTAAATATAATGCATTTTTAGTATGTCATGGAACTGGATCCGGTAGCATACATATATTTGGTTGGCCAAAAAGTTCGTTCGTAAATGTCATCTTTCCGGCCTACTAAAGATCGTTTTATATTCCTATTCTTTAAATTCTGTATTTAGTGTAGCGAGTGTGTCGACGTCAGTTTGTAATAAGCCTCCGACCAAGGAAGTTCTTAGATTTTTTTGCTTGTATTTCAGACCTAGAAATAGATGATCAAGCAGAGTACAACCGACATCTGATGATTTTTTACTACAGAAAATTTTTAAAAAAAGCTACAGAAACTGGCATAAAGATGTGCCATGTGTATGGGGAGAATGCTGTTAGAGAACGGATGTACCAGAAATGGTTTGCTCGATTCTGAAAAGGATTTTCATTCAGTGAGAGATGCTTCTCGCTCTTACCAACCAACGATGATCGACAGTGACCAAGTAAAATCCGTAGTTGAACAAGATTGCCATTTGACAACTAGACAAATCGCAGACATCCTCACAATTTTCAAATCTTACGTGGAAAATTAATTACATGAACTCAGTTATGTTTATCAACTTGATGTTTAGGTTCCCATAAACTGACAGAATCAAACAAAACGAACGGAATTTAAGGACAACCCAAAATATTTACTTAACGAATAAAAAGTGAAAGCAAACAGTATGAATAAATATATAAATACATTAAGTACTTAAAAGGTAAAACAATGTTTACCAAAATGACTGAATTTGTCATAAAGTAGCACACAAAGGGTTGATAGGCCGTAAAACGAAACAAACAAAAATAACACCAGTTTACTGTTAAGTACTAACGACTACGATACTCGAAAAATAATTTGAATACCTTTCCTACCTTATTACAGAAAAGGTATTTTTCTACATTTAATTCATTGATTTAATTAATTAATCACTAAATTACGGGTCATGGATACGAAAGTGTGTATATCGTCGCTTTTATTCGAAAGATTAATAGGATAATGGATACCGACACAGACTTTAGAATTGTCTAAGCCGAGTTTAAATCTAATCAGATCTATAGTAATACAAGCGGATAATGTCATACATAGACTTTTCCGCAACTGTATTGTGCAATATGAATCATGATATTGTGCTTTGTTATAACATAACCCCCTTTTCTTGTTTTCATGTACTAAATAAGTAAACCATTATCAAGGCCCACAGGCAACTCGAGGATAAGGGTTAATGAGTCAAGTCAACGGTGAGACAATATCGTGAGGATTGGTAACGATGGGTGAGACTTTGCAGAATTTGATTATTTAAGAGGACGGCTCAACAAGAATTTGTTAACATTAGACTTGAAAACGACCATGATGTAGTTAGATCGGAAGTAGACCCGTGGTGTTGTGTTCCACAGATGGGGATTTCTTGGAAAGAAACTTTGCTCATGGAAGCTCCGTCTAGTTTCAGGTAAACAGAGGAAGGAAGTGAAATTATTGACAGTGGTGGTAGGTAGATGAGTTTTATTGTTTTGTTGATATGCTGCAAGACAGGCATAACGAACATAATGCATCGTTGGTAATATGAAAAAGTGGAGAACGAGACAGGAACACTTGTGTGTGAGTAAAAGACATTACCACGAGACCGCTTACCTGCGGACTACAATACGGTCGTCTTCAAATCCAATGTCAACAAATAATTGCCATGAACTGTCCAATAAAGAATTCAAATTTTGTCCATTTCATTCATCATTTCCAATCCTCTCATAATATTCTTCATCATTATTCAACTGACAATCCGGCGATTTCTATTCACCGTATCCTCGAGTAGCCGATCGCCTTGATAAGTAATAACTCTCAGTAAAAAAAGGTTTATTACTAAAATCTTTTTTTCTGTGTGGGGTTGCCAACTTTTGAACAAGAAAATAAAACTCTCAAAATCGCAATAGAACCGAATGTAGACAACATATGTTGACTAAATAAAAAAATACACTTCTGATAATCGGTGATACGGTGAAACTGCAGTAGAGTTTTAAACTTAATACATTTTATGTTTCAATTTTTTTTAGAATTTTGATTATTTAGCTTATTCGGACAAGTGTTCTAATCTTGGATTGTATTCTCACAACGTTTCGGCCGATGTAACCGTCGACCTTCTTCAGGTGCGTCTTGTCAAACTCGGGAATCTGTACGGAATCTCGAACGGAACCCTTTATTTAATCCACGGGGGTATAAGTGCTAAGTAATAATCAGTTCCAAGTGACACTCTTCTGGAGGTTGAAGGTTCAATCCTCAGTGCTGGCGATACTAAGACTACAATTACGAATTACGTAAGACTTCTTACAAGTCATGTCTGAAGGAACGAGAGCAAACCACCCGGTAGATTAACTAAAAGAATTCCAAATTTGTTCTCGGCCTTTTGGCTAAGATCAAAGTGTAGTATCTGTTCCGATGGATACTGCACGCCTGTCATGTGCAGTTCTAGGAGGTCCACCCTCCCAGGCTTCGCCTCCCCTCTTTGGGGAGGAGTAAGTTTATTGCTTACTGTCTGAGGCGCCCCTACCGGGGAATGCCGACGGGGCTGCCCAGGCAATTTTTAAATGGCCAGAGTGCTCACCTCTCGAGCGCTGGCTTTTAACCCCACTTGCTCGACCCGATCTTGGGTCACATCTTACTTGTGGGAGTAAGATACAACTGGCTTTGTGCCTAACTCCGCGAGGAGTAAATAAACATCTTATTATAATTTATTACGGGTGTTCAGTAGGATATCGAGCTATTTTTATGGTTATTAGGATAACAACTATATCTACTCTACTAACAATGAGTTCGTCAGTTTTAGTGTTTCTCTATGTCTTATTTACTATCTATGTTAATCACACAAAATACATGCGAAATATTCGTTAGTTTTGGAATTAAGATATGCTTGAAAAAAAAATCCATTTTAATTCGTCTAATTAGCTACAAGTAAGTATTAACTTACAAAATGACACATCTTTTACAAAGTCTCTGTCTTTCACTCTCTTCCTCTTTCATTAAGTGTTCATTCATCCACTCGCTAATAGTTTTTAATATCTGTCTGAGAATTTAGAAAAAAAGAGTGTCTCTCACTTTTTAGCAAATTTACATAGTGTGTCCGTACACACCGTAAACACGTATGTAAATTAGATTGCAAACAGCCAGGGTTTTTTTACCCCGCCTCATAAACCGGTATCGTCCGGGCCTTTGGGTCGGGATTTACGACGGTCTATTGGGGGTTGTCGGTCCTGTGCAGTTCTAGGAGGTGCACCCTCCCAGGCTTTGCCTCCCCTCTTTGGGGAGGAGTAAGTTTATTGCTTACTGTCTGAGGCGCCCCTACCCGGGAATGCCGACGGGGCTGCTTAGGCAATTTTTAATCAGCCAGAGTGCTCAAATTCTCGAGCGCTGGTTCTATCCCACTTTCCCGACCTCGTGTCACATCTTAACTTGTGAGAGGAAGATAAATAGTAGATTGCAAAATAATAGGACTCTTTGCTTTTATATTATTCATATGGACAATATAGAAGTAAAGAAGCTTATTATTTTTAGTTATGCAAGAAGAATTTGTAAATAGATATACCGAGGGACGAGCAAAAAATCTTATAGATTGTTTAGGTCCACTTAAATTACTTTACCCCCCCCCCATCATTTCAAAGAAGAAAATACATTATATTATACCCATAGTCGAAAACAAGTTACCAAACAGATGCGAATAATAACATTAAAGAACTCTCGGTAGAAAATGATACAAAAAATTCGGAAATGATGAAGTAAGAAAGGAAATTAAATGTCTTGAAATTTTCGAAACTACCTCTCTGCCGTAACTACTTTTTTCATTGGAACATAAGGCTTTTATGACTTTGTAAAAGTGGTAACTGAGATTTGACTATGCGTATAGTAAAGGCGTATTTCGTTCTTGATATGAAAAGGTTAATGTAATCTAAAAAACATTAAAAAATGTAAATTAAATACATTATATTAATATTTATTTATAAAAGTTTCACGAAATAAACTGGTTAAAGCTTCAGCTTCCGTTTTACATTTTAGCCTAACGAAGCTTTAGACAATATTAGACGTCAGCTGAAGCATGTATGCAAATATGTAGCCAAAAATGTTTGTATATATAAATATATACAAATATAACATTAAATGAGATTCATGAGTTTCACTTTAAAATGTTTAATTTTTAAATTGATTTCATATACATTATAGATATCAATTCTACACACACAAACATATATATATATATATATATATATATATATATATATATATATATGAAGAGTTCGAATGCAAAAACGCGATGAATCCAATTTGTTTAATTGAGACCTTAATCAATAAAAGAATAAATATATTAAATATAGACTTCGAATATAAGGTTATTTTAATTGAAAGCAAAAATTAATTATTCCGGTATCATATTATGGAAGACATAATTTGAGTGTCGAGTGGTCGGGTGTTGAAATGTAACACTTTTTATAGTGCTTGCTTCGTAATTTTTTAAATGGTGTTTATCGCGTTTTGCATTCGAACTCTTCATATATACAGCGTGGGCCAAAATAAGGGTCCTATCTTTAAATTTGAATAACTTCCACAAAATAAAAGTTAAACTCACCAAACTTTATGTGTGTGTAGACTGACCCGTCCGAGATTTTTTGAAATAAACAAAACAAATTTTAGCCGAAAAACACTTCTTAAAACTTACAAAAACTAAAGTATTGTTTTTTACACTGTTTTGAGTTTTTTAAGCAAAAATAATGTTTTCTAAATGAGGGTACGTTCCTTAGGGCTAATACGGCTCATGCTTGCTTCGGAAGGGGTCCTTTACTTATTCTAAAAAAAAAAAAAAAAATCAATAAATAAAAAAGTTATGAATTTTTAAAAATAGAACCCTTATTTTTGCCCACCCTGTATATATATACATTCTACATATACATATATATATAACGATATATTCACTGAAAGGAATTTTTTACTCAACCCCAAACAATGGAGACAATATTAGCACGTGACGATAAAGAAAGCAAAATAAATAATAGATTGATTGATACAAAACTAAAAATCGTAGTTAAAAAAAAAAGGAAGGTTAAAGAAAAGGTGGAAATGAAAAAGTATTGTACATTAAAATCATTACCTCGGCAGGTGTGAGACTATAACGAGCAAATGTTTTCCGTCGGAAATCGCGATACGTTTCATCCATATACGTCGTGTTTACCTCTGCATTAGCGAGAAGCAAGGCCCGTGTTGTCGACATTTTTTGTTGTTTTCAAAAAAAAAAAAAGAACGTTCGCGAAATATTCCGGGTTAACCCAGCTAACCGGTGCGATAAAAACTGATATCTAGAGAGAGAGAGGGGGAGAGAGAGAGGAGGACAGCTTCGGGGCGGCGAGCTCTATCCCTGTTTGATGATGGCTGAGGTGACCCGCGTGGAACCGGTAAGCATCACTTACTGGTGAGAGCGCCAACAGACACGCACTGAAGAAGAAAACGATATTTCCTTTTTTTAAGACTATGCACCCACGCTCCCTGTTGTATCATCGGATAAGAAAAGTGGCTGGGAGTGACCAAAACTATATTTTATCAGCAGTATCCGGAATAGTAGAAGACATACACAATAGGAAAACAGGTACCTGATATCTATCTATATTCTAATATCTATCTATCTCCTCTTCTTCTCATTCACTCGAACTACCCTCTCTTTTCCTATATATATATATATATATATATATATATATATATATATATATATATACATATATATATATATAGTATTTAATGTATCCACATCACATTTAATAAGGATGAAACGCGGGAGCCTCTGTGTAGCTTAATTGCCATAAATATATTTTCATAACATACTATCTATCTATCTATCTATCTATCTATCTATCTATATATATATATATATATATATATATATATATATATATATATATATATATATATATATATATATATATATATATATATATGAAACTAGTAGTACTGCTTGTGATTAAACTCACTCAGAGTGCCCGGCCTTAGTAAAAGAGGCTTTTAATAATATTTATAAATAAATATTAATTATTTATTACCTACAGACAAGTATCTACTTTCTACGTTAGCGCCCCAATCATCAGAACTCTGTCTGACTGGCTTCAATAAAAGGATGTTTATATATATATATATATATATATATATATATATATATATATATATATA
>OY744518.1:25288800-25321300 GCA_963556195.1 Sepiola atlantica
ACTATTTCATGTACATACACATATAATATTTTATGGTGATATAATATATTGTGTATATATGTTTTCACTATTTACTTCAACTGTGCTTAATGCAAGAGTAAAACTTAGTAGTAATACAAGCAAGTAAGCTACACGGAGAATCCATGTTTCTATTCCTGTAGAAAATGATCAGGCTAAATGCATTAATCTGTATCATATCCCGCGGAATGAAACATGGAAGTCTCTGTGTAGCTTACTTACTATAGATATATTTTCATACTATATATATGTATATATATATATATATATAAATATATATGTGTGTGTGTGTGTGTGTCTTTATTACTATTAACATTGTGCTTGCTTATCCACATTTCCATAAACCAATTTTCCAAGTAATCCATTAAAAATTGTATAACATTAAACAAATTATAAAAAGTTCTAATGAGAACAAAACATAATGTCGGTATAAAAACGATCCTACGAATGTAGTATCATGACAGAATCTGAATATAAATATGCACAAATAGTTACGAAAATAATTATATATAAATATATGTGTGTATATGTCAATATGTATATATATATATACATGTAATATATGTACATATATGACTATATATATATATATATATATATATATATATATATATATATGTTTAAGACGAATGGTGTGTACGATATAATGTATATGCATTAATATAAATATATATATAAGTGAATGTGTGTGTGATAATGTATGCGTGTATTTAAGACAATTAGTATGTAGGATCATATATATATATATATATATATATATATATATATATATATATATATATATATATATATAACATGATAAACTGATTTTTAAATTAATTTGTGGAAGTTGTTCCCTACATTTTATGTGTTTCTTATCGTATCAAAAAATACTTATACGTATATATATATATATATATATATATATATATATATATATATGTGTGTGTGTGTGTGTGGGTGTATGTATGCATATATATATGTGTGTGTGTATGTATGCATATATATATGTGTGTGTGTGTATGTATGCATATATATATATATATATATATTATAATGAAGAATATAGGTAAGTAAGCACATCCATGCAAGCACACAATGTACATTTATTGTTAGCTTGATGGCTGCAAGAATCAGAGAATTGAGAAATGATGTCATAAACATTTAAGACAGCATGAACTGGCGGAATGTGTTGTAGATAATAACTTTTGAGCATAGTCAACTGGAGAGAAGTGGATGCAGATGAATGGGGGGGGGGTTATACGTTTATACAGTTGTAAGCTTGTGAGTAAACTGCATCCGATTTTTATGAAGAAAAGATGGTTTTTGTGTTATTTTATTCTACGCTTTCTAATTTTAAATCTAAGGAAATTTTGTAGACAAAACACCATTAGTGCTATTATAGTACACGATCCGAATGGCCATCGATAACACTCCAAAAGCACTCCCCCATTATGTTTCGGGCAACTTATGAAAGCCACAACCACTGAGAGATCGACCTGCTCGTGTTCGGGTTTATGGCTGCAAGAAAACGTTGAGAGTTGGAAAGACCTTATTAACCTGATCCTTGTTTGATTGTGTTATATTTTACATTTTGGCTTTCTTTGTTCTGCCTCTTCAGTATCAATATCTTGTATACGCATTCATATTCCCTTATTTTGTCCTTTAGTCCGCACATTTCATGATATGTTTCTGACAAAGGGGGAAGAATTGCTGTTTTCTGGGTCGAAATCTATCCACTTCGCATTTATCGTTGAATGTTTTTGACCTTGAAGTAGTATTTTTTTTAGGTCTTTACATCAAGTGGCTTCATGCCTTGTCCGGAGCAATTCCCATGAAAAAAATTTAAAATATTATTCTGGATATTTTGGATATTTTGGGTAGTTTACTCCATAGAGTAAATGTGGTATTGTGGTGGTTTAAAATATAAACGAGACAGATAATTGATTATGCTGAATGATATTGTTATTATGTATTGGTTAACGAATGTGTCCAGTTAATATTAAAATACTCAATAAAGAAGCTACTAACCCACTACTTAACCAACCCTTAAATTCCCGAATCTGTGCCTGATTGTATCTCATTTTACAATAAAAACAATAGTATGTGCTCTACAACTGCTAAAGATCTGCGGTAAACTGTTTTCAGACAATGATTAGATTTTTATGAATAGAGTTTATGTGCGTTGTTTTTGTTGTCAGAAGAAGGAATAAAAGAAACAACAAAAGCTTGTGTATTTAAAGAAAAGGGTATTTTTATAATTGGAATTATTGATAAGAGGAGGATTTGAGGAGACCTGATTCTGGCGCAGAAAATCATCAACGGGAATGTTATATTAGTTTTAAAGATTTTTTTACACCCGTCTGCGAAGTCATAGTCTTCACAGGGCCCAGCAAAAGATAGGCAACAGGCGCTTTCGTCGCGATAGAATGAATGCAACATTCTTTGTTCGTGTTTCTGCTCCGTGGAAAAACCGACCAGAGGAGGCAACGACGATGCTTACCATATCCGGGTTTAAAGATGCATTGGATCAACATTCAGTTTGTATATAGATATACACATGTATTTTTACTTCACTTGTTTCACTTTGCTATTTTTTTGCCATTTAATTTTATTAGATTTGATTAGGATGGCTAAGAAGTTAAGGTTTACACATCTTTCGCGAAACTTCAAATATTGTAGCCATTGTGTTAGCAGAGTAATGTTCACGAACTGAATGAACTCGGCGTCAGAGAAAAAACAATGTGACAATTTTGCCGCAAACTATTACAAATCTATTCTTAAGATGCGTCCATTCAATCTGCGCTTTAGTGATGAAAAGAGAGAGACCAACAAAAATGCTATTTCAAACATGCGTGACAGAAGGACAGACCTTCTTTATGGAGATGCGTCCACTCATCTCAAATAAGGTGTGTTTATTCAGTCTGTGTGTTGAGCGATGCAGATGCTATTTAATGGCTGATGCGTGACGGATTGCCTGACAGACAAAACCGTTCAAATAAAAACTAATGATTGGAGCTTTTGTCAAATCGAGAGTCGATACGTAATAACAAAATTCCCGGCCGCTGCTACATTGAACAAATGTGAATTGATCAACGTTTTTCGCCAAAGGCTTTTTCCTATATACTTTAATGACACAAAATACAAGCGCAACAGACCGACGAAAATAATATTTAAATTTTAACTAAATCAGACCGAAAAATTGTATCTTTTAATTATAACTACAATAATAATAAGTGAAATAGTTTAACGCTCGTCGGCGGAATCGTAAAATGAGATTGAGTTACAAAAAGTCTCATCTAAAAAGAACTTCAAACGTTGTACACACTAAGAGAGAACGTCCATATATTCATCAACATATGGCATTTTCTATGAAAGTAAACGCAAAAAAAATAGATTATGAAATGAAGCCTTGCAGACGATATAACCAGACAGATATCTCATCTTTCAAGACATGAGTCATAAATCAAATAAGACTGAGGAATTTTCATTTAAGAAGAGCTTTTCAGTTGATATTTACAATAGTTTAACTTATAGGAAAGTTGAACTGCTGGTGGAAGTTTCTAAGGGGCATCGATTCTGATCGACGTTGATCTTAATACTTATACAAATAAAATCAATCGTCTCTCTTACTGGTTGTTCGCTATAGTTTCTAACACGACTGAATAGAATGTAACAAGAATTAAAACTAAGATATTATATGACATTGAAAATGTCATCGGTATTTGAAGTTACCTAGCTCAATCTGTGAAAGTGACTATGAGTCAAAAAAATAGTAACTTGGATAACGGTCATACACCATCGGTTTTATGATAACAACACTGGCTCTGCTTCAGCGACAAAGATGGGGTTATATAACGCGTCTGTTTTAGTACTGTTTTGTATGAAATAAAAAAAATGAAATTCTACACTAAACTAAGTTTTGAACATTTTCCTATGTGAAAAAACCGTGAATATAAATTCCAGCTAAGTACAATAATGCATTCAGATTTTCCAGCCTTTCCACATATATATATATATATATATATATATATATATATATATATATATATATATATATATATATATTACTATTTCATGTATCCACATAACATTTTATAAGGAGATATAATTTTTTATGCATCAATTTTCAGTATTTACTTCAACAGTGCTCGATATGTACGTAGAGCTAGGTAGTAAGCTATGAAAATATATTTATGGCAATTAAGCTACACAGAGGCTCCCGCGTTTCATTTCCGGGGAGAATCTTCAGGCTAAAATGCATTTTAGCCTGAAGATTTCCCCCGGGGATGAAACGCGGGAGCCTCTGTGTTGTTTAATTGCCATAAATATATTTTCATAGCTTACTATATATATATATATATATATATATATATATATATATATATATATATATATATATATATATACTAAGTTATGAAAATATGTTTATCGCAATTAAGCTACACAGAGGCGTTCGCGTTTTATTCGTGTAGGGAATCGTCAGGCTAAAATGCATGGAGTATTTGTTGCCGGGTGGTTTTATATATACACGTTGTATTTAGTCTAGCTAGTTAACCAATGAGATTCTTTGTTATTCCTTCCCATTGGTTAATTTTTCCATTAGCCAATAGTAGGTATTCTCACAAACAAAGGTTCGATTGGTTTTACTTCATATTCTGTAGTTCTGTTTTGTATATGGGGTGATTCATCCCTGTTTCTTTGTTGTCTGGAATTAATAAGTGACCTTATTTTAACACGTACGTGCTTGTATTTCTATGTTATGTGTTAGTTTACTTTAGTTTTTTATTAATTTTTTATTTATTTATTTTTTATTTATTGTTATCATAGAATAAATGTTATTCTGTGTAAGCAGTTGTTTGCTATTTCACTTCTACAGTTAAATAGATTTTGGGGTCTTTAAAGTTTAGAGTTTCAAATTTCTTATTCGGACATAATGTACATGGGTCGTCTAAATTTTTTCATGTACTGGCCTTTCGTGCTATTTTCCATTCGATTAATTGTGAGCGCCCGCTTTCTTTATTTGGCATTTTTTGTTTTTCCATGTGCTATTGTGGCCGTGATATCTGGTTTTAAAATCTAGGGAGGTCATACCCACGTAATACTTCTTGTTATTCGATCTTTCCTTGACAAATATAGTGGCTTAGTAAACAATACTTTTGGTTAGGCATTTATTTTGTAGTGGACAAAGTGTACGATTTATGCCGTTACAGATTTTCTCTTCATTACTAATTTTTTCATTTCTATTTGGGTGATTGTGATTAAGGTTTGGGTTATTACTATTTGGGGTGGTAATATTTTTGTTCTTCTGAATGTTATTTTTGCTATATTGGTCACGTTTTTACGAAATTTGTTATTATTTTATCATCTACCGTTCTTCTTTAGTATTTTTCTATTGTGCGTCTTACTTATCATTTCTAGGTTTTCGCAGCTACTGTAGGATAATTTAGGTTATTTTTATTGAATATTTTATGCGGGGGATTTGTTACGGGGGAAGTGCATTTCTATGAAATTTAGGAATTTATGGCCCAGTTTAGTTTTTAGCATCTGATTATAAGGCGGTGTATACCAGATTATATTTCTTTTTCTTTTCTTTTTAATTTTATTATAATTAGTGGTGTTTTAATTTCGATATTATGGTACCCACCATTTTTTAGAGCTTTATTGTAAATGTGGCTTGACTTACTAAATTCACTTTCGTTGCTAGAGTTATTGTCAAGCCTACGTTAGATAGAATTAGGAATCTGTTTTATAAGTGATTAAGGGGGTGATTGGACTTTGGGTTTATGTATACTAGATTAGCGTTATCTTTTAAATATGGCTCGTAAATATGTACATTTAAGTTTAAAGTGACATCTAACAAGTGAGTTATTTTTATGTTAGTACTTCCTACTTTTAGGCCTAATTTTTTCATTCCACATATATATAATGTTTTTGAAGTCTTCCCTCTTGACCTTGTTGGACTCCCTTATTATAACTAATTCACCATCTCTATATTGGTCGATAATTGTATTATTAAATATATTATAATGTGTGTCCACGAATACTTCTGTTGTAAGAAGCTGTTGTAGTAAATAAATAACAAATATATATATATATATATATATATATATATATATATATATATATATATATATATATATATATATAAACATATATATATTGTTAAATACATATTTATTTTTCTATTTGAGGTGGGGAATGTATAATGATGGTAAAAGAAAAAGAGAAAAAACTATATATTTAACAATATACATATATATACGATAGAGATGTAAGAATATATATAAAACAATGATACATAATTAAAAGTGGCTTATCTGTACTGTTTGCTGCAGTTACACGGTATACCCCATTATCAGAAGCGTATTATTATCTCACGCATCCTAATATATTTGGATTAAAATTCAAACTTGTATATGAATATATTCTTACTGGTAAACAACATACTTCGAAGGAATAGGACTACCGTGCAACTGCAGTAAACTATAGAGATCTCCTATTTTTATTATCTATTATTGTTATAAAGCTGGAACTGTAAACTTATTGAGCTCAATGTATGTGTAAGATCTATCGTCTTGTTGCAGATTTCAAGAAATGGAGTGTTCATGTTATTAATACACAGGGTAATTGGAAAGTAACTCCCTATTATAATGTGCTCGTAATTTATTACTGAAATATAAAGTTTACAAGAAATGAATATGATAAAATGTGTATAGCGCGAGGTTTTATTAAAAATGTTATATGGGTGCCAGCAATCGCCACCAGCTTATAAAGCTGCCTGAAAACCGCATCCACTGATTTCACAAGAAACTTTTTTTCTTTTTTACTGATGAGTCAAAACTTATCAAGGCTAAAACCTGCTCGAAGATTATAGTCAACAAGATGGATAGATGAATGGTGATGAATACTATGAGAGTATTGAAAACAGCAGCCGTCCAAGAAAACATCATTTTTCCTTCCATTGTCAAAAACATCACTCGTGGAATGTGAGGACAAAAGGAAGAAATAACTCATAACTCATAACCCTTGCTCACCCATTCACTTCTTGCACGAATTATATTTCAGTAATAACTTACAAGTATAGGGCGTTACTTTCCAATCACCTTGCATATATATATATATATATATATATATATATATATATATATATATATATATATATATATATATATACAGGGTGGGCCAAAATAAGGGTCCTATCTTTAAATTTGAATAACTTGAATTTGAATAACTTCCACAAAATAAAAGTTAAACTCACCAAACTTTATGTGTGTGTAGACTGACCCTTCCGAGATTTTTTGAAATAAACAAAACAAATTTTAGCCGAAAAACACTTCTTAAAACTTACAAAAACTAAAGTATTGTTTTTTACACTGTTTTGAGTTTTTTAAGCAAAAATAATGTTTTCTAAATGAGGGTACGTTCCTTAGGGCTAATACGGCTCATGCTTGCTTCGGAAGGGGTCCTTTACTTATTCTAAAAAAAAAAAAAAAAAAAAATCAATAAATAAAAAAGTTATGAATTTTTAAAAATAGGACCCTTATTTTTGCCCACCCTGTATATATATATATATATATATATATATATATATATATATATATATATATATATATATATATATATATATATATATTATATGTGTGCGTGTGTCTATCATTAATAAATAAAAGTGATGGCTTATATATATATAGTAGATATAGTATAGTACAATAAATGTCTAATTGACAAATGCGATTTCTGTTTTGTTTATTTTAAAACACGAGATTCTTAATAATCTTGCCGTTTCATATCCTGTACATTCCAGTGTCTGCCCACCCCTTTGCCTTTTTTTAGCATTTGTTTTCATGATCAATTGTAAATAGCGAAACTAACGTCGTTAAAATGCTGCAACCCGTCCACACTGAAATAACTATCAGAACGAAGGTTCGGGCCCATCTCTATTGTACATCATGAGATGGTTGTGCGAGAAAGATTACGAACATCTATTTTTTAACTTTTCTGACACAACGAGGTTGAAAAATCTGGTGTTATTGTTACGCCAAGTCAGACTAAACTTGAAAAGAAAAGAAGAACATAGATTCTTAAGCATACGCCACCTCCCGCTGAAAAGTAGAGAACATGTCTAAATTATCTGTTTTTGTGTTGTGAAATATCTTTATCCCAAGTTGTCCCTCTTGTTCATCATCATCATCATCATCATCATCATCATCATCATCATCATGGTGTTTGATCACTCTGGATGAGAAACCCCTCCCTGGTGTCCGTCCACCTTATTGGTGACTGCCATTCAGGTTTTTTTTGCCATAGTCGTCACACTAGGCACTACGGGTTGGCGAATCTAATTACCCATAGCTAGGTGTCCACATACAGCGCCCAGTATTCCCAAATCGTCACCAATCTAGTACTGACCAGGCTCAACGTTGCTTAACTTCAGTGATCTCGGGGGAACCAGTGTGCCGTTGTCAATACGTTTATATATTGAGGTAACAAATGCCAGCAAACATAGGAAATTCAAGCGTACCTTGCACAGGCAAACGTATTGCGTTTTGAGCTGATCTATTTCGGAATAGCTAACCCTAATCCAAAACCTAACCGTAACCCTAGCTAGCAGATTGTTTGAACGTGTAAAGAGGGATTAAGTTTTCGAACCACACCCGCTCGAGGTTCGACCTTGTAGATTTTTATTTGTTATAAAGGTTACAAATTTTGGTCATGTTTGGTTTCTAATACTAATTGCCCGACTGTGGATGACATGTTTATCTACTGTTATGAGTAAGGTTTTGTTTTCAGGCCTCCTCCGAAAGAAATGGTGGCAGAAGACTAAAGTTAATTTCAAGCTAATGGCACGTTGAACTTTGATCAAATCGATAAAAATATATCGAACTCGCATGGCTTTTCTCATTAACATATATTGTGTGGTCTAGAATTGTCTATGGAATTTTTTAGCGTCGTTTTCTAAAACATTGAATATAATAACTAGAGTGTGGGCATGAATGATATGTTGGCATTAACATCATCGTGGTAATGTAACAGTATTTATGATTGACAACGATGAACTTGACAATGTCGATGAACAAGATCACAACGAACTCCTAGGATGTAACCGATCCATTTGCGAACTTGACTCCACTGCCCAATGCATTCAGGCGGCAAATAAGGCCCGAAATTCTTTCTCATTCACCGGTCCTTTGTCACCGTGATAGCTGAAATCTTCCTACCGCTATACATATCTATGGTGCGACCCATTCTGGAATATTGGCATTCAAGCTTCATCCCCTATTTCGTTAGGGATATCCCGCACCTGGGGCGGGTTTAGAGACTTGCGACTCGGATGGTCCTATGAACAACGATTAGATACACTCAACTTGTATTTGCTGGAGCTTAAGTGGATGCGTGATCTCATCTTCTGCTTTAATATCACGGGTGGCAACTACAATGTGCCTCGTGCTTTCTTCTTAACACCAGTTCCGTAGAAATGGGTTTTCATGGAAACTCAGAGAAGATGTACTTGAGCCTATTTCGGCTGAATCGTCGGAAGGCGTCTTTTTTTCGGTTCGGGTGTCTTCACCGTGAAACTGGCTGCCGGAAGCCGTGATCAGCCTCCAGACGACCAAACAGTTCAAGCCAGTGCTGGCCGATGATCTTTGTAAAATTACCTCTTACTTTAGCAGCGGAGGATGCGTAATACATTCATCCGAATTTAAATGTAATTTTCGAGAAGTTTTCCACGATATTTTAAAGTTAAACAACATGGGAGCTAACACAAAATTAGTGTCTAGAGATATTTCAGTGATTTCTTTTAATGCACATTAGTGATTTCTATTGTACTATGAACTGATATATTTCCATTATTCATGAACGTATTTCTGTACGACATACTAATATATCACTGTTGAAGTTTGAAAGATGATGGGGGTAAATTTGAATAGAAGTATTCGTGCTGGGGGCATATCTGAATGGAAGTATTCTTCATGGGGCAGATGAAAAAAAAGTATTAATTGATTTTTTTCCGGAAGCGACGTGTCTTTCTTTATGTCAGTAACGTGCTTAAAGGATGATTAGAATCTCAAATGAAAGTCTAAATGAATAGAATTATATTTCATACTATTAATTATATCTCAGTTGATGCTGGAAAGTAGAATTTGCAGTGTGGAAAATCAGGACGTTTTCCCCATTGCACATACACTAATTCGAAATATAGCAATCCTCTTTAGTACTGCTAATATATTCTGGACAATTTGGAACTAATCTTAAGTTAACTTTATTGAAGAGGATTGCTAAGTTTATCTGCGTGTGAATAGGTATACGACAGTCTCAAGCACAAACAGATAAACAAACAATTGTATATATATATATATATATATATATATATATATATATATATATATATATATATACATATACAAAACAAAATATTTGTGCATTACTCTGTTAGCAGTTGGGACTGTCTTATACTTACCCACACACAAATGAAGTTATATGTGACACTAGATCTATTCTTATGGTTTTGTCTCGTTATGATCAATAATTAACTGTTTTCGAACTTTGTTAATTGTTTTTCTTCTTGGTCTATACGTAGTAAATTAACTGTTTGAACAATAGTCATGTTATATTGTATGACTATAAGTGAATATCGACATGGACCAGCTTTAAACATCTTGAATATCTTTGAGTATACTCTTTATTTAAAATATTATTTGAAAATAATTTTAATGGTAAATACACAAATAATCATACATATATATGTATCACAAGAGGAGAGAATTTGGATGCCTTCTAGACAATATCCTCGAGTGTCTTCGGTCTCTCTGTACGGAGGTTTTCAGGACAACCTGGCATAATAATACTTCCCTCAACAAGTAAACTCTGACCAAATATTAAAAATAACATAGTATTTAAAGCTCAAATAAGATTCCCTCGGCATGGCTACGCACTGACTCATATGAGGAATGGTTCACCTTCTCCAAGTAATGTTAGCCCAAATAATAGCACTAAGCTGGATTCTCCACCGGACTAGATGAATTATTGTTATTGAATGCTGTAAGACCAACAGACCACAAGAAATGTATACTATAACATAGTTAACTGGTAATTGGAGAGAAGGAAATTAATGTCCTCCTCTGTTTTCATGACTCAACGTTTAAGAAGTAAGGAAGAACTTTAAGGGAACACTTAAATATCTATGTATCTTATATAGAATACTAGTTTTAATCACAGGAAGCGACCCTCACATTTCTGAGAACTTAAATTGAAGTCAAATATGAAATCAAATCAATTTATGTTCGTAATAATATCTTCGTCCGATTCCTTCGCCCTATTCTTTCTTATGTTCTCATCAGCTTTATATTGAAACCGAGTACACGATCTCTTACTAAAATTGAATAGATACATTTTTTATTTTAATTGAAGAGGTCAGTTACGTACATCAAGATTAAATATTGCGATAAATTAAAAGATCGATTGACCTTGTGCCGGGTTAAACTGGCCTGAATTTCAAATGTTTAACACAAAATAAAAATTCGAAAATTCGATGTTTGGAAACCTCATGAAAATCGTCCTTAATAATGTTAATACCCGCTTGCAAATAAACGACTATTATTATGGGGGGGGGGGGGGCGTAATGGGTGAAAATTTCAGATTCATGCGAGTAGTATTTTTTTGTTCATTTATACATAAATAACATTAAACAATCAAATATTTTGAAAATTTGGCAAAATTCAGAAGGTGCATGCCAAAAAAAGCCGTTAGGACTCCACGGGACTCAAAATCCATCATTTTTCGGTGAAAAAGTGGTTTCATGCGACATTGCAGGTCCTAAAACATCCTCAAAAGCTATGAATGGATATAGATGGTTAAATCTGATATAGTACTTTAATTTAGAACGATTTTCAGGCTGTGAAAGGGTTTTCATGAATGTAAAATAGCCAAAAACTATTGGCCTGCACCTTCTGAATTTTGCAAAATTTTCAAAATGTTTGATTGTTTAGTGTTATTTATGTATACATGAACACAAAAAAATACTACTCGCATGAATCTGAAATTTTCACCCATTACGTCCCACCCCTAATATTATTACGGAGACAATATTAAAAACGACTATTATAAGGTTTCGAATTAGCAAGCTTGAAGATTCATACGTCTACGGTTAGATTTCGTATGTATGTGGAGGCGTAAGCCACCTCGACTGCCAACAGCAGTCATGAAATATAAAAAGCTGTTGTTTTTACGTAGATAATGATGAAACAAACGCTGCTCTTTACGTTTATAATGCTGAGACGGACGCCATATGGCACTTATCCAGAAACATAAAGAACATGGACTTGCAACCGGTCTCTCATTGTTTGAATTCATTCTCGTTTGATAATGCAAAATAACTATTTACAGTGTCGGCATTCCCTGTTTACAAGTAACGAATAAACAGATGTCACGATGAAGGTTTGCAAACACATATCTCAAATGAAAGACAGACATTTTCCGAGATGTGAGCGTAATATTCCCTTGAGGATGGCGTCTTCTGGGAAATTAGTCTTGACGTTAGATGGAGGATCGCCAGAGTTTCACATGTGTTTAAAGACTTGTTTACTTTTTATTTGTAATCATTTTATTTATTTACTTTTCAACATGTCACAAATTACGTTTCATAATGTTCTTTTTTTATTTAAAAATTGCTTAACATTGCGTAAGTATCATTTGATTGTGCCACACTAATACTGTTGGGAAAGGAATGAATTTGTACTTGAGATGATTCCGGTTATATTGGTGAGACGTTTTCTTTTCGGTCGGAGTCGCTGTTTCGTGTTCGTGGAGCAAGCTGCCAAAAACCGTGACCAGCTTGCATGCGCCCTAAACAGTTCAAGACGGCGCTGGATGCACCATGGTCACTGGCCATTTGTATGGTTACCCTTCACTTACGTAGCGGAGGATGCGAGTGGACATTTTACATTTCAAGGAATTGTCACTCAGCGCCAAGTTGTGGCCTCCACGGAACGCAGCCAAAATATATAATCGGCGCTTTCGTCTCAATAGAAAAAAAGCAGGATTCTCAAAGGACGCAGTGACGATATTTAACATATTCAGATTTAAAGTCGTCTTGGAAAAACATTCAGACTGTATATAGATGTACACATTTTCTAATTATCCTTTTTACATGGTTTGTTGCACTTTGTTATTTTGGCCAATAAATTTGATTTGATTTGATTAAATGATCTTCGCTCAGCTATAAGCAATAAATTAATTCATTTTCGATTAATCTTATGATATGAATTGTTTTCAAAAGATACTGTGTTATGGCATTTAATACTGCACCAAAATAAACAGACTAACCCTTCTGATTGCATGAACTATAAATGGAAATACATAAACAACCCCATTACGTACAAAAGTCGATGCTCATCCAGTTACCGAAGCTAAGCAATGCTGTACTCGGACAGAACTTGGGTTGCTATTTGGCAATTCTTGGTGCCGTAAGCGAAGGGACAACACATTGATTTAAAACTTCCCCATGCTACCTGGCGGGTATATTCAATCATAGGAAAAACCTCGAGTAAACTTCGATGAGACATCCACAGTCAGAGTGTTTATTTACTTCCTCTAAAAGGGGAGGTTAGACACAAGGTCAGGTGTTGTTTTGAAAAGTCAGCGCACTGGAAGATTCGCATTCTTGACTGAAAAAAATGCCTGAGCAGCTCGGTCGGTATTTTCCGGTAGGAGCCCCTCCGCAATAAACTAACCCCTTCTCAAAGAGAAGGTAAAGCCTGGGAAGGTCGACTTCTTAGGACTGAACAGAACCATACGTAAGCTCAACAGCAACAAAGCCGCTGTCAGACCGATTGTCGATGACGTATCCTGGACTTGTACAAACAACACCGGGTTGAGAGGCAGAGTGTTTTAAACCGTTCGGAGCTTTATTCAGCGATATTCTGGCAACTCCTGCGATGGAACCGGGAGATTGCATACTTACACTACACATTTCATTAGCTCATTGATGAAGAGAGAATGCCCTACTGGTGAGATAATTGCTCGTTCACGTATCCTTTTGCCAGAAACTTTGAACTGGAAGCAAAATGATGACTCAAAATGCAAATCACATTGTTTCCCGAGATACGCGGTCGACTATACAATCCACATGAATAAAATACGGTCTCTGTATGTATGTATTTTGTGTGTTGGTTTATACACCTACAACATTCTCAGTTGAGTAACTACAGAGTCACGATTTAGTTCCTGGAAACACCGCGATAAGGCGCACACAGTGACGTAAGTGGTAACATGGATAGTGATTGGAATGCAATCAACAATAGAACGTAGGGTACTCTGACAAGTAACTCGGGTAAACTTTATGGAATTGAAATGTTATACAGCAATCATATCACAATGAACAAATACAATAATGCGGCAAACTGATTTCAGAATCTCAAACGTTACAGTAAACAACAAGGAAACTAATTCACAGATCTAAATTTTGAATTTGTATATTGGCCATGTTATTTTTAATAAAAAAATAATTATATTTATTTAAATAAATAATAAATAAAACAAAATGTATCCAGAATTAGTCTGTTATTGGAGAGATGGGAATTGTTGATAGTTTCCCGTTAAGCGTTCTAATGTAAACTATTTGATATTTTTTCTATCCATTTCTAGCATTTTGTTTGATATAATAGACGAATAAACGCAGAAATTTTGGGTCTCACTACATGTATCTAAATTTTTAATGATGGCTTTAATAAGGGAAGGTAAATATAAATACGTCCAGAAAAGAAGTGTGACGTTAAATGTCAAGTTTTATAGAGTGGGCGTCTTCAGACGCTGAAGACATTTTAACATTTTAGACAGGTTTAAAGATGATATAGTCTCTCTATGTATATAGTCGAACCATCAGGTGTCATCGCTTCCGATACGAGATATTAGACAGATGACAGCTACTTGTAAGAACGAGCCACGAGAAACTGCTTGGCTGTTTTCTTACTGTCAATTGCTCAATATTATTACGTTCCATTAAATTACGACACAATAATACGGTTGGGAAAAGTACTAACCTACGGTGACCTTTGCCATGTAAATAGTCAAATATCAATCCATTTTCAAATAATCGTATGAAGGATAAATTTTTGCAAGAAGTGTTCTGTTACGTTATTCAATAGTCTCCAGAAATGAACGGAACAAACGACATTCTTTAATTGCATGAAATATAAAGGGAAAACGATTTTTTCTAATTTCATCAAATATAAAGGGTAAAGGAAATTCTTTAATTGCATCAAATATAAAGGGTAAAGGAAATTCTTTAATTGCATGAACTATAAAGGAAAAAGAAAATTCTTTAATTGCATGAACTATAAAGGAAAAAGGAAATTCTTTAATTGCATGAACTATAAAGGGAACATGAAATTCTTTAATTGCATGAACTATAAAGGAAAAAGGAAATTCTTTAATTGCATGAACTATAAAGGAAAAAGGAAATTCTTTGATTGCATGAACTATAAAGGAAAAAGGAAATTCTTTAATTGCATGAACTATAAAGGGGAAACGGAATCCTTCAATTGCATCAAATATAATGGGAAAACGAATTTTTTTAATTGCATGAACTATAAAGGGAAAAAAGATTTTTTTAATTGCCTGAACTATAAAAAAACAAACTATTTTTTTAATTGCAGGAAATATAAAAGAAACCCCTCCAAACGACCAGATCACTTATAAAAAACGATTCTCGCACGATTAACGAATTTAAGCAATCTTGTACTTAGCCAGTATTTGAGTGACCATTTGAAGACATTTACAAATGATAACCACAATATATGAACGAGCTATGAGAGATCGCTTGGGTATTCTAACTCATTATATTTACTTATTACACGAACAAACAACCTGCCGATTATGACGTCATCCCGAAACTTCTAGATTTTGACGGAGAAATAAAAAAAAATTTGCTTTCATGCGGAGGCAAGTAAATAGGAAGTTAATGAAATGAACATTTTTTTTATTGTCTAACATATATTCTGCTGAATAATAATAAATACTAATTTCGCATCAAAAAAAAGATATTTCAATGTTTTTGACATCCGGACAATGTCGGAGCAATCTGCTACTATATTCAAAAATAGTATTTGTAATTTTGGTTTTTTATCTGTGCACTTTTTATTTTATTTTAAACTGGCTCCGTGGGTGGATTACAGATAGAACGCGCGATATTATCTCAGAATGGTTATCCGCTCCCCTCAATGGATTCCTTGCAACAAATAAACAACACTTGTGTTATCTTTTTGCAACCAAAAATACAGAAATTTGAAATTAACAAGGAATACAATAGGATGAAGAAATAGACTCACCTTGTCTCTTCCTGACAGACGAAAAGTGAAAAAAAGAAAAGGAGAGAGGTTAGAACATTTCCATGGTATATTATTACAAAGTAAACATGAATAGAAATGGTATTTTATATTCAAATTTATTACATTAGTTGGTTGATTCTTTCATACACACAAGCAGGCAATATATATATATATATATATATATATATATATATATATATATATATATATATATATATGTACTATTATTAAAGTTACAAATATATATATATATATATATATATATATATATATATGTATATATATATATGTATAATTATTTAAGTTACAACTATATATATGTTTAATTATTTAAGTTACAACTATATATATGTATACTTTTTAAAGTTACAACTATATATATATGTATAACTATTTAAGTTATAACTATACATATGCATAATTATTTAAGTTACAACTATATATATATGTATAATTATTCAAGTTACACCTATATATGTATAATTATTTAAGTTACAACTATATATATATGTATAATTATTAAAGTTACAAATATATATATATATATATATATATATATATGTATAATTATTTAAGTTACGACTATATATATGTATAATTATTTAAGTTACAACTCACCTCACAGATCTCCACATGACACCGAATTTCATGCTCATGAGAGATGATCGTCAAGATGAGTCATAACAGTTCTCTTACATATTTAAAAGAATATATAACATTAATATATGTATGGAATTATGTTTAAATAAATATAGTTTCATTATTTTAAAGCGTATTTATGCTATGTGATAATTGTGTCTCTATATATATATATATATATATATATATATATATATATATATATATATATATATATATATATATTATCCAATCAAAGCTTTGTAAAGGACATATATTGTATATTAACTTCATAGGAAAACACGTTTAATTTAAATCAGGTGTATTAAATAATTGCACGATTTTTTGAAAACATTATCATGAAACAAATAATTGAAATAGATAAAGATTAATTAAAGGCACGACCTCACAGAGCCATACCAATAATCTTATTTATCTAACGTTATATATACATGATATCTTATTTAACTAACGTCACACATATATTATGTATATGAGTAGAACTCGCTGATTATATTAATCGTTGGTTTTAAGAACAATAAAGGAATTTTCACGTTAAGGGAAAAGTATAAAAGTGTGTATACACTAACTCACTTTGTAAATATATGCTAAATATGAATATATATATATATATATATATATATATATATATATAATTTAATTAACATTAGTGATAATCTACACTAATTAATGTGTGTTTTAACACCTCGGCGTCTTCTCAAGACTGCCAACGCGAATTGATTAGTGTAGATTATCATCAATATTTTTCTTTTATTTTATAAAAGTTCTACTTAGTATTTAGCACTTTTAAAAAATATATTGGTTTTGTGTTCATTATGCAAATATTATTAAACCTATCTCATTAATATGAATATATATATATATATATATATATATATATATGCGGTAGTAAATATGAAATGATAGTTTCAGACAAAATGTGAAATCAGTTAAGGAAATGTAGAAAAGCGGAGTAACAACTAGCAAGAATAAGGACACGGGCGCGTCATTGTACCTGGGCCAAGATATTTCGGTCGTTGGTTGCGACCATATTCGTTTTGAAAAGAACATTATTAGGAATTGCTGAGTTCTTTCCCAAACGAATATGGTCGCAACCAACGACCGAAATATCTTGGCCCAGCTACAATGACGGTTTTATATCCTTATTCTTGCTTGTTTGTTACTCCTCTTTTTCACATTTCCATAACCAATTACACACACACACACATATATATATACATATATATATATATATATATATATATATATATATATATATATATATATATATATGAAACAGGACTTCCAAATAAATACAATGTACCTACTTTCAAAACATCTTAAATAAATATCTATATGCATACATAAATATGTATAAATATATGTGAAAAAACATATGGACGTATAAACATTCACATATATATGTCCATATGGTAGAAATAAAACACATTCAAATAATTCTTTCGAATTTATTTACTATTCATAAAATAATAGATTATTGTAAATTTAACTAATTTCATTGCGATCCAAATTGGGAAAAAATCGAATCATTTTGATCTGAAGGAACAAATTACATTACAAATAATAGGCAAGTGCAATAGTGTTCAATATGCCATTAAGTTTTACGTAAAACATTATGAAGTTTACTTAAAACATTTATAACTTTTTCAAATAATTATGTAGATATACTAGTATAAACATCCATACAAGTAAATATGCATGCATAATGTATAATGGCGATGTGTTGTGAGCTGTTTCGTGGCGAAAGATAATCTGAAACGGAAGAAATACGGGCATAAACGTCAACTGTAAATCAAGTATAAAAAAAGGAATTTTGTGATGAAGGGTGTTTCAAAGTATGGAGGATGGTAGGGTTTGAGGTAGTTATGATCCTTCCTAAGTGGTGATGAGTAAGGGTAACCTCCACTGGCCATATTATAAGAATGAAATAGGCAAAGATTTGCGCTAAAATGCAATAAAAACTGCGCTCAGGCCTGGAAACTTCTTTTTTGCGCGACAACCGTTTCATCTAAAAAAACAAAATCTTTATAAATCAGAAATAAAAACGCAAGCAGCGAACCACGCGCGCAAGAACATCACAATGAAAGCAATAAGAAAAAAAAAAACAAATAAAATAAATAGTAACATTTAAAAAATACATTACTGTTTCAATCGTAAGAATGCATTCATAAAACAGTTTTATAATAGCCTTTTTAGTGAAATGGATATAGATTAAAAATAGAAAAGATACTTATTTAATTGACTGGACTTCGCGGAATACGAAGAGGTGAAATCAACCCGGATCTATTTTTGTAATTTACGCATTTATGCTATTGAGTAATTTCAAGTTCAAATCCTATCGGTTCTATTATGCTAGGAAAATATAAATCAACATTTACCTCCCATAGCACCTTGTATTTAATTCGGCGTATACAATAAATCAATTGCAATAGTTATTATATTTTGGGATAATATTTTTCAAACGTCTCGAAATGACGTCAAGCAAAGTAAATTAATGCCAAAAACACATTACTATGTGTAAACAATTATTTATATACAATTGATCGAACACAAGTTGCTATTTTACAAATACTTGATAAGAAAAGTAAATTAATGCCAAAAACACATTACTATGTGTAAACAATTATTTATATACAATTGATCGAACACAAGTTGCTATTTTACAAATACTTGATAAGAAAAGTAAATTAATGCCAAAAACACATTACTATGTGTAAACAATTATTTATATACAATTGATCGAACACAAGTTGCAATTTTACAAATACTTGATAAGAAAATTGTACGTTTCCGAACATAATAGGTCCGACATCATTTAAAATCATCATAGCAGATCTATAGATCGCAAAAATGTCCGTTAAATCGGAAGATGAAGGATTACATTTTTTTATTTCCTTTTAGAAAAAAAAGATGATTCAAATCAAAATCCATATATTCTCAAATATATCAAAGATAATTTTCGAATCATCAGATATATTTGTCTGACTTCTTTTACAAATACTTTCAACCTTTATGAATCCATTTCACCAATATGGCTGCGACAGACCGTACAAATACAATAGAATACGTGCAAGTATTGAGTACAGATACATGTATGATCAGATATGTTTAACAAAATCTCAACTACTACAAAAGCGAGGCCGAATTTGTCAAGTAAATGGCGCAATATCTAAATCCCTATATACAATATTATTTATTCAACAGGTTTGCACTTACTTTAATATATAAGAGACTCTCTTTGAAGAAGTACAATTGCAGAATCTTTCCATTGATTATTTACTTGTGCAATCTCTGCGGCTTTGTTTTGTAATACAACACTTTTAAACTATATTTTACATACACGTTATAAACGGTTTCGAAAATGTATTTCATTTATCAGCAAATTAAGTTAAATAAAAAATAAAATTCAATTCCGAATTTAATGAATAGAGATTTGATTGGAACACTAATAAATGAAGTATTTTTTTAAACGAAAATATTAAAAACGCTGTATATATGATACAGTCTTCGTCTAATAGTTCAAATATAATTATTTATTCATTGGAAACGTTAGTCTAGGATGATATAGATAATCGCCAATTACTTGATCCTTCAACCCGCTGTAAGCCCAACAATGTCAGAAAACGACTTCTTTGACATGGAGGATGAAGTTGAACCAATTATAGCTTTTGTTTCTTTCATTTTCACACAACAGAATGAAGAGTTTTAGACGTTCGGAACACATTTACTTGAACATAAATTGTAGTTTTGATATGTTGATATACCTCATTTTATCGTTGATTTATTATTTATGATGTATGATTTATATATATATATATATATATATATATATATATATATATATATATATATATATATTATTTATCTTCCCACTTGTAATAAGACTATTAATTGTTTAATTACTTATTGTTATAAATGTCTACATGTTTTGTGCGCACAAAGTTTACTGTTTGATTGTTGTTCGTATTTTAAGAAGTGTATTCTTATGTTATTGTATGGGTATATATACATATATTCATATATAAATTGACTTTTCATTTCAGTTACAGGTCTAATTGGGATTTAATTATCAAAATTTAGCAATAGTCCGACATTGTTTTCTGTTCTAATTGGGAAGTATTTAATTTTAATTCTAGTTTATATTTTAATCCGTTCTTATCAAGGATACATTTGAGTATTTTACGAATAATGTATCTTGTTTTTTTTATATATATATATATATATATATATATATATATATATATATATATATATATATATATATATATATATATATAACTTAGTGTACAAGAAGAAATACAAAGAACATAATATTGCCCCAAATTCATTATTTCGTTCATTACTCTCATGTGGGAATATACTCTCATACTAATAACAGCTTATTGTATAAGATTTATATTTCAGCACACAGAGACTAACATTTTAAAATATAAATCTCTTGCTTAAACATGAATTATGTTAAAAAAAATAATGTCAAGCGAAAGGTTAATTAATTAGTAATATACTGAGATAATATCAATACATAAAAGTATTCAGGGTAGGTATTTTTATATTTGAGCATATCACAGTATGCATACGTGTGCATACGTATGCATATTAGTGCGGACTTTGAATATCTTTATATAAATCTCGTGTCTATTCTCTTATCTGTAAATGCATCATACACTTCAAACATTCTTTTGCTCCATCCTCCATGAAACAAAGTAGTATCAAAATGAATGTCTACTCATATACATATATATCTGAATTCATATATATATATATATACATATATGTGTATGCGTGCGCGTTCGTTTGTTTGTATCTTTTTTTCAAGCCATTGTTCGACCTTTGTGTGCCATGTAAACGAGGTATTCGCTTTCCGTCAAAAAAAAAATACCTTCGTAGTCGAAGAAGTCATCATCATCAAATCCGTCGTAGTCTTCCGTGGTTATCTCGGGGCACATATCATGACCGTTGGTCATGGCCGTCGTGTCATCGTCGTCGGCTTCGTAGCCGTCCCGTTCGCCCTCAGTCTTGCTTGCCGGGTCTATATCCTCTTAATTGGGGAATACAGCAAAGTATACAGACACTCGACAATATAAAACGTTTCATTACTAGTAACAGCCGGATTTGCTTTCATGCAATACAATTGTAATATATATTTAAATATATATTATATATGTATATGCAAGAGACGCAAAACGAATACAGCAGTAGATATAATACTTGGTTTTCCAGACTAAATTATTTCATTAATATATTGCTTTTGTAAACATTGGCAGAGTACGTTCGTAAAGGGTTCAAGACAATGCATTCGCGTTTTGGTTTAGGTTTCATCGTATGAGAAAACAAAACTCAATCGACAATATCGATAGTAACAGGTAAATAAATTGTTAAAGATGCGTAAAACATTATTCGAACCCTGGTGATTTGTTCATTCAAAATCAATAACTTTATTGAATGTACAATGCCAATATTTCGACATTACGCTTTAGTGGCGCTGAAAAAAATTACTAAGAAAACAACAATTTTAACATTATTTTGATAACGTTTTTTGATACTTAATTTTTAATATTTATTTATTTCGATATTTTGTTTGTATTTTCACATGTATATATATATTGTTATGTCATGAATTATAAATATGTTTCTGTGTTCTTTTTTTTTTTTAATTCGTCATACAACTTGATTATCACAAGTACACCTAATATTGGTCCGGTGGCAATTAATAAAAACCGACTCTTGAGGACATGAACACGATAAGATCTGCTTAAAAATACACTTTTACTCAGATAACAAAGAAAAAGAACGAGAAGAATAAGAAAAATCGCATTCCCGAACCTTTTTCGTACAGAAAGAGACACATGCAAACATACAAACGAACACAGGCATAATACGACCTTCTGCCAGAAGTTATCAAAGTACCAATATTTCAGCTTTGTATCTTAATGTTCCCGACAGTTCTTTTCAACTTTATTAGATAACTCAAAGTGAGAGGGATCAATTTTTGCAGGATAAACTGGACGAATCTCCACACCGCCTATTCGTCAATATTGTTGCTGCTATTTCTGGACTCGTGCGGCTTTGCCTGAAAGGTTTCCGATTGACATTTTCCATTAAGTTGAAAAAACCTTTCTAAAAGTTTTTGTAGTCAATATATATACTTTTTGACTTATTTTGTCGGATTAATATATATATATATATATATATATATATATTTATATATATATATATATATATATATATATATATATACATATATATATATATGTATATATATATATGAATCCGATAAAATTGCGAGATCCAACACAGTTTGTTGTAGATCACTATTCGCTGCTCGTTGTAAATACCCGCCGACTTGGCATTTACAAAGTTAAATTCCTCCTTAATTCCAAGCTAATTTGTGGTGGCCAACTGGAAAGTCTCCGGACTGCGAATCAGTGGCGATTTGTGGTTAGAGTTCGCGCCCGTTGACCGTCGGAAATTAACTTCCTGCATGAAACATCGATGTCTGTAGGTAATAAATAATTAATATTTATTTATAAATATTATATATATATATATAATGTATTTAGGCAGCATACTTTAATTTAGGCAAAGGTTATTAAATAACACGGAATGTGTTATCTTTATTAGACTTTTCTTTCAATTCTCCGAATAGTCTATATAGTATTTCGGTCAAATTGGGGTATGTAAGTTCCGTGGATTTCTTCTATTTTTTTTTCAATTTTCGCGAGTACTTTTGATTTTATTCGTCAAAGACACTTCAGTATATATATATATATATATATATATATATATATATATATATGGCTTCTTCTTATTCCTTCTTGCAAATAAGTGGTAAAAATAACGGTACTAAAATTATTCTAGAATTGATTGATATGCTTTTTTTCGTAACGCAATTGTAACATATGATATTGTAATAGTGAAGATTGATTCTTTGTTTTCGCCTATTTCTATAGAAACTTTAAACCAAACAGAGTAAGGATACTCGTGTTGAACACAATCCCAGATGTGCATTCTACTATTTTGGCTCGTCACTTGACCATCGTGAGACGGAATGTTTGTTTTTACAATGTAAAATGTGCTATATTTAACGATAGCGAAACGTGAAGCTTTTCAGCTTGAGTAATCACTTTAGAATCAAACGAAGAAAGCAAACAAACGAAGGAAAATTATACGATGTTTGAAGTCAGATAAATTCGCATCTCTTCTCTTCCGCCCAAGTAAGTAACTATATATTTTGTACAGAAAACTAAGAAGAAAGTTAAAGAAAACTTAGAAATTGAAATGATCCGAGACAGAACTTGCTACAGTCATCTACCTGTTTCAAACATTTCGTTCATCGCATATCCCGAGATAACTAAGTGAAGTGTGCATAAACTGGCAGCAAGACAACAATTCTTTTAATGTTCGAACTGATAATACTTAAAGGCGACGATGGCAAATGGTGGACGACATATTCACTCAGTACAAAATATAACATAAATATATCTAAAGATATACCAGTATAAACAAAACAAATAGAATACAAAAATTGTCATTTAAATATTTAAGGAGGTTGCTAACAGTAAACGAACACTGTGATGGCGCTGATAAAAATAATCGTTTCGCCTCGATTTAAAACGGTAGCTTTAGATCTAAGAAGTTGTGCCAGCCGTGCGTAAAGTTTGCGCATGCCTAGACCGATCGGCTTGTTTGGATAAGAGCAAGATACATTAAGATAAAAGACGTATTATAATTATAAACCGTTTCAGTTTTACGCTCATCCTACCCGACTGTAATGAAAGTTGAAAGCTAAATAAACGGACGGAATAGTTCTGATAACATTCCGACATCATTGAAAGTTGTGTGCCCGTCGATAATAGACAAACACACATATCTTTATTATTATCATTGTTGTTGTTGTTATTATTATTATTATTATTATTATTATTATTATTATTATTATGATTATTATTATTATTATTATTTACTCACTAAGAGTTATCACACTGGTAATCGTCAGTGATCGCCCACTGCCGACAACCTGTGGTATTCCCTGGAGTCTGAGTGACAACAAGTCTCCTCAGACTTCCAGTATGCTCCACTTCTCTCCGTTCATCACCGCTGATGACGTTGCGGTATCGCAACAGCCACCTACCACCGATTTCCCGCTGATAAGGGCCATTGGTCCCCTCTGGGGCCCGAGTGGCAACAAGCCTCCCCAAGGTCCCAGAGCTGTCCGCGCTCTTCCAGTGGAGGTCTGGTTTGCGCTTTCCCTCCTCGACCCTCTGTCCATAATTTTCGTTGTTGTTGTTATTATTATTATTATTATTATTATTATTATTATTATTATTATTATTATTATTATTATTATTATTATTATTATTATTATTATTATTATTTACTCACTATGAGTTTTCACACGAGTCCTTATCAATGGTTGCTCACTGACAATAACCAGTGGTATTGCCTGGAGTCTGTATGCCAAAGGTCTTCCCAGATTTTCAGCATTCTCCGCCGCTTTCAATAACTGTTTCAAGTCATTCTGCGTTATCACAACAGTGGTTTACCATTGATTATTGCTGGCATCGACCGTTAGTCTTTTCTGGTATTTTAGTGCCAATAAGCCTCTCCAAGGCTCCAGTTTGGATGTCTGATTGGGTATCTCTCTCTTCGGTCTTTCCATCCTCCTTGACACTTCATGACTATTTTGGATGGTATAAGCCGTGGCTTGTGCCACCACATTAATGTGTTTTTCTTTCGCTTTATTTTAAAGAAGGTTTTGAGTTTAAAAGATTTCTGAAAGTTTCTGTTACTATATTACTCACTGGGAGTTTATACACAAGTTATTGTAATCTATTGCTAGCTGATAATAACCAGTGGGTTTCCCTGGAGGCCGAGAGACAACAAGTCTCCTCAGATTTCCAGTAGTCTCCACCTCTTTTCGGTCACCACCGCAAATGACCTTGCGACATCGCAACAGCTGCTTACCATTGATATCTCGCTGGCAACGACCATTAGCCTCCCATGGGATTTGGGTGGCAATAAGCCACCCCAAGGTCCTAGCACTCTCCATACTCTTCCAGTGGAGGTCAGGTTAGCGCTCTCCCTCCTCGATCTTCCCATCGTTCTTAACCTTCTACGACTATTTTGTGTTGTGTCAGCCTAGGCCGATGCCATTTCATTTTTTTTGGGGGGGGGGGCTTCCTGTTATTTTGTTTTCTTCCTATTGTGACTTCTCTGTGATTGGTTACCGTTCGTAGCTTATGCGAGTTGGTTTCAGTATTCGAGACTTTTTCTTAAGATTTCAGTCGTTTTGATCATTGTCGTCCTTTATATTGTTTCAGTGATCCCTTTGATTCCAATTTCTCCAAGTTTTTCTCCAGGCTTTTTGGGACTGTTCCTAGTGCTCTTACGATTATTGGTATTATTTTGACTTTCTCTATGCCCTATATCCCTTTCAGTTCTCTGGCATATTTGTGTATTTACTCAGTAGAAGTTTTTACACGAATAATTATTAGTGATATATATATATATTGTGTGTATTTAGGCAGCAAGTTTTCATTTAGGCAAACGTTGTTGAATAGCACGGAGTGTTTCTGCTTTGTGATCTTTTAAAAAATGTTTTCCATCTTCCGAATGGTCAACTTCGTACCTCGATCAAACTGGTGTATGAAGTTTCCGTAGTTTTGTTGTTCCATCTTCCTTGCGAGTACTTTCGATTTGATATCCTCAAATCATCTTCAGGCGTGTTAGTGTGAAAAAGGAGTATGTATTTATAGAGTGTAAAGATATATATATATATATATATATATATATAAATATATATATATATATATATATATATATATATATATATATATATATATATATATATATATATATATATTGGTACAAGCAGTGGGAAGAAATTGAGTTCTCGATTATTGAAAAAAGAAATTCGAAATAAGAGAGTAATGTATTTTTATATAATGTATTACAGAATTTGTTCAAAACTTCTATAATACAATATTATATATATATAAAGAAGCATCTATATATTTCTATATGCAAATTTCGTATTGTGTAAAATCGCTGGATAAAAAGTAGAATTAAACAACAAAAGCAAGTTGATTCTGAGGATTGAAGTGCAAATTTAAAAGAAAAATATATCTTAGTGTGATATTAAAAGTTTCCCTATTTTTAAATACTTGACATAAGAATGTAGCATTTCCATTCGTTATGCTATAGACAATAAGTATTCTAGTGATGGGAATATACGTGCATTTTCTGTATATACGTGTCTCTCTTCTCATCTGTCTGTTTGCAATTATCATGCCTGTACGTATATGTTTATACCCGTATGCGGCTGTGCTGGTGTATGTCTACATGATATATCTGCGGGTCCTCCTTTGTGTGCGTGCTACTTAATCATCTCGTCCAACCCGCGCCATTTTAAATTTCCTGCCTATAAACGTCATCTTTTATCTTTCCGACGTTACCGTTTTTCCGCTTATTTTGTTGTTAGATTCCTGTTGCAGAAAGAATGTAAAATACCACGAAACATTAAACATTGCCGCCTCGTCTTCCTTCCTTACATACTTCCCACCTTAAATCCGAGAGCTCTTAAAGCTCCTCCTCATTGGTGGGATCCAGCCTTCCAGTGTTGACGATTTGCCAACGGCGACCGGGTAGGGACTTACATGATTAAGAAATACTTAAACAAACTCTTGTTTTAAGAGAGTATAATTCTGCCTGTTAATCATATCAATTTACATCCAAAAAACCTTTATCAGGAAACTCACTTCATTACGTAGCCACTTTATAGGAACGTAATACTTTTCTAAGAAAACTACACATACGCATTGTGTATATGACATAGTATATTCACATGTATAATCATATATCTATACATATATGAATATATATATATATATTATGTATATATATATATATATATATATATATATATATATATATATATATATATATAATACAAGTGGATATATAGAAAGATAAATAAGAAACAATAAAACTACTTGGTGAACAAAGACAAAATCAGGGAAACAGAACTGTAGTATATTTAATGCAATCATAGACATATGCACCCAAACTGTTTATATATGTAAATATAACACTATATGCATTTGCATACCTAATACACATGTACGCACACATTTATATTTATTGTCAAACTTGGGCAGATACATATAGACTCTAATGCAAAAATATAAGTTAAAACATCCCTTTGTGTCCTTAAACACATTCTAAACACTTACATGATGATCAGAATCATCGTTGGCGACGGAAACCACATATATCAAGGTAGACAACTTTTTTCAGCTAAAAATGACGAGAGAGAAAACAAACAAAAAACCGTACACGAAGAATGATATACACAGAGAATGCGTTGTTTCCCTCGTCCTCAAGGTTTGAATTAAAAGACGGTATAAGAGTTGGGATGCCACACGTGACCACCGGTGAGTACTACATGATAATCAAGTTTTTAACGATTTAAGCCAAACATTTATGTGACTATTTTTATCTTTGAAATGCTCGAAATTATTCTGTTAATGTGTGTATGTGTTTACCTGTGTGTGCATGCAGTGTCGGATTTCAACATAAGCCAAGTACGCTATATCGTAGTTTCTTAAAAACCGGGGGGGGGGGTTATAAATATATTCCGGATTCTGTTTTATTTCTGTTATTAAGTAGTAATAAAATAAAACGCCATTATCAAAATACTTATATTTTTACTAAAAAGGGTATTCGGCGTTTTCCGGGAACAATCGTCACGTATATTTACACACCCACATATTAGTATTACTACGTAACACAAAACGAATAACAATATTGTATTCTTCTTTAAAAAAATGTTTATTTTATAGATATAATCAAAATTGCAAGTTGAGATGTTTGCTTTTACGTAGAAAAGAATACATTTCCAGAGTACAAAATAAACGATACAATATTTTTTGTTAACAAATAATCAAATTACCTTTGTCAGATTTATTAATTAAATTACTATATTCACGAGACGTTTTGCGCTCACACGGTTAAGCATTATTAGAGTGAACTTTGTTTTTCTGCTGTGGTCTGGAAACACAGCGGGAAAACAATCGAAGTAAATTGATGAACAGACTGAATTGTACAGAAATAAAAAGAAGAGAAGAGGAGGAGAGGAAGAAAGGGTAAACATGTAAAATAGAATAATGTAGTGTGATAGAAAAGAATAGAAACTAAGCATTAAAAGAGAGTTAGTTTAATATTTTTTTTGGACACATAGCCTACTTTTACATTATATTTAGTAGTCATAGCAAGCGAAATGATCCCTGTCTATTACAGTGGATTAGATAAATAATTTAGTTCGAAATTCCAAGTTACACGACACATTATCTGAAGAAGGCCGGATACTATAACGCCTGAAACGTTTTAAACATTACCACAACGAAGATGACGGCAACAGTCCGAATATAGAGTAAATATTTAATAGAGCGGGAAGATATATATATATATATATATATATATATATATATATATATATATATATATATATATATATAAGTCATATTTCGTATTGGATTTATTATTTTTGTTTCTTCCAACTTACATCTTACCCGGAATTGGCATTGCCCACAGCCTTTTAAAAACATACTACTATATATATATATATATATATATATATATATATATATATATATATATATATATATATATATATATATATATATATATGTATATGTGTATATATATATATATATATATATATATATATATATATATTTAAATTGTATACACACCATTTAATATCAAAGACATGGAAATGCGATCATTCCACGATTGGATTTTTTTTTGGTTATGAGATAATGATAAAGTATGTATATTTAGATCTTTTGTTGGACTACCTGGAGTAAGTTGTTTAATTAGGTGCCCGCGTAACTTTATGTAACTTGCTAAGTTGAAATCCGACATTGCATCATATAATTTTGGTAAATATGTTGTTGTTGTTTTTGTTTTTGTTGTTGTTATTGTTGTTGCGTAATGACTAACTATCATATGTAAAAACACAAAATGGTCAGCATTAAAATCCATACATTAATGAAGGTCAGTTATTTTATCAGACTTTTACTCAATGTTTCTTTAATTCCTTATGATCTCTTTGTAATCATCAAAGTTAAATTCAACGAAACATGTGTAATATAATAATCATAATAATTATTACGTTTATATCGTTAAAAATGAGATGATAGATGCATTTCCCCATGGGATTACAGTGTATATTTCAATGTATTTATGAAGAGTTTTATGCGTTTTACTGTTTTCCTTAACACAAGGCAATTGGATGCGACAAATGGTTATTGTTATTTGTGTTGATGGTTGCATTGCTAAGAATGAGAATAAGAAGACAACAACAATTAAAACAGAAAACACAAGACGAATGCAGCAAGGGGATGAATGGTGTAACGACAATGGTTGTATGGACGATAATGATAAGACATGATGGGTGATCAGTGATTTAGACCGATAGTAACACCAGTAAAAAAAAAATCATCTTCCAGTATAAATTTTCACTCCGACCATTTAAGAGTATTTATTTAATCCTCTCCAGGAGTTAGGCACAAAGCCAGTTTTATCTTACTCCCAAAAGTAAGATGTGACCCAAGGTCGGGTCGGGAAAGTGGGGGTTGAAAAGCCAGCGCCCGAGATGTGAGCACTCTGGCCATTAAAAATTGCCTTGGCAGCCCCGTCAGCATTCCCCGGTAGAGGCGCCTCAGGCAGTAAGCAATAAACTTACTCCTCCCCAAAGAGGGGAGGCGAAGCCTGGGAAGGTGGACCTCCTAGAACTGCACAGGACAGACCCATAGACCGGCGTAAATCAAGCCTCGAAGGCCAAGACAATACCAGTCTATAGGGTCCAGTATCCATCGGAACAGATACTACACTTTGATCTTAGCCAAAAGGCCAAGAGTAAACACAATAAAGAAACTATTTTAAAATACTTTATTTTATTTTCAAATAGTCTAATATATTATTTTTCTAAACAGAAATGTAACAAAATTTAAATATATTAAACATGAAATTAATATCGTATCTGAATATTTCCGAATAAATTATATTTTATTGGATGGCGCCAGAGAAATTCCTATAGATAACTGACGAAGATTTCTGGGTTAGTCCCTCGCATTGCTCGGAATTTGATTTTGCAAAAACTCCAGCTCTAAGCGGAGGAAAATGATAAGGGACTGTTTTCTAATAAACACCGCTTATCAATTTCCGAATACAACACCGGAAGCCATCATCAACCATTAAACCTAGTACATATATACAAGGAGATAGTGTCAGCGAACGAAATAGCAAAACTAAAATTAATTTATTAATCAATTTAATTCGTTTTTAGCTAATGAACATGTCATTTCAAAACTCTATCTACATAACTTCAAAATGCTTAGAAAATAAATTCCACGTTCAATCGGGTATGTTGATTTAATAGCATATATTGCACGCTGTCCAATTGGAATGCGGTAAATGTTAGTGAATGAGTGAATATATTAATTTGATTTGTTACGATTATCCTTTATATTCTGGCCGCTTATTTCTAAAGATGGCGGCCATTGAGACAACTAATAAATTATAATTAATACATTTAGAGTTTTAGTTTAAACTTAAATTGTAATGCGTCACGAACATTATCATTATTTTTCTTTGATTATGA
Source organism: Sepiola atlantica (assembly GCA_963556195.1). Lineage (NCBI taxonomy): Eukaryota > Metazoa > Mollusca > Cephalopoda > Sepiida > Sepiolidae > Sepiola > Sepiola atlantica. The sequence continues at coordinate 25,320,430 of OY744518.1, forward strand.
CATCTCTTTAAATCTGTTGCTCGTTTCTCATAGAATATAACATTAATAGATCAATGGAAGTTATGCCTTCGCTTTCTCAACACAGAAATGTACGGGTCTGGTTGGTTTAGTTTGCAAACTCAATTATTTAAACGTTATGTTTATGTTCTTTTTAATTTAATCTTAAAGCGCTTCTACGATTGAGTGTTTAGTCAAGAATGCGACATGTTCCAGTTAATTCTGATATGGTGCTGTGGAATATTTATAAGAACGTGAAATATGTTTTCTTGTTTTCTAACATTGAAGTGAATTTCGAATTTGTTTATTATCTATGTACGTATACGTTTTGTCCTTTATAATTGGGATTCATCACCATAGAGATATGACAATTCACTACTGGTCATGCGATTCGAAACCTCGGAATCCGAGTATTTTACAACTCAAATCCCGACATCTAGAACTATTGGGCCACCGCTGAATAGCGAATAAACAGTGATAATTTAAACACTTTATCCGGCGACTTCACGTCATAAGAGCGTTCAACGTAATGAAAAGAACGATGCATTTATAGCTAGCGACGTCATGCTGTGTTAATACCACACTTACAATGTCCATCTAGACGGGTTTTCTATGAGCTACAAATATATATATATATATATATATATATATATATATATATATATATATAAATTCCTGAGACAGTTTTTCATGGTAGACAACTGATGATCCCTTAAATAATGTTAAGACTAGCGTAAATTCTTGGAAGCAAACTAATATAGTAACTGCTAAAAGTAAATTGACTTATAAAAGTGATTTTCTACCGAATGACTTGGGACTAAAATGTTAAAAAAAATTTTTATATATAGTTTTAATGGTTAGGAAACTTCCGAGA
>OY744518.1:25326300-25341300 GCA_963556195.1 Sepiola atlantica
ATTCCAGGAATCGTAAATAATGATTAGAATAATTAGTTTGTTTATTCTTGTTCTTTTTCTGGAGCTATTATTGCTAAGAACGTTTTGAACATCAAGCTAGAATTTTATGCAAATCGAATTTAATAGTGTACCACAATAGACCGCAGATTTCATATTTGCACAGAATTATTTGCAATGTTAAGTAAAAATTTGTAAAAACTTGGATATTTAAAATTCGTAAATATGCTCAAATCTTGTGAGTCCGTCAGTTGTAATTTTATGACAAGGAATCTCACAGATTCATCAAGCTTTACGAAAATTCATCTTATAATAAAATTAAATATGACTTTCAATGGTTGTTCTATGTCTGTTTCATTTGGAGAATAAGATAGAAAGAAACACGGATAGATATATAGATAGAGGGAGGGAAAGAGGTAGGCGAGAGGAAAGAGCGACAGGAAATGAATTAGAAAAAAGAAGCTTGATAAAACGTGTATATATATACATATATATATACATATATATATATATATATATATATATATATATATATATAACATAAAATATAATAACACGAACTTACATAATTGTCGATGCAATAATTTATTTCAACCTTGTAGTTTTTTCAAGCATCAATCTAGACAATTATATTTTTGAGACTACAATTGTCTAGATTGATGCTTGAAAAAACCACAAGGTTGAAATAAATTATTGCATCGACAATTATGTAATTTCGTGTTATTATATTTTATGTTATTCTTGCTCTGTTTACTACATTGAGCTCAAATACCCGGATTTCCTCCTGGATTTATTCCATTATAACACAAATATATATATATATATATATATATATATATATATATATATATATATATATGTATATATATATGTATGTATATGTATATATATATGTATATATATATGTATATATATATCTAAGTATATATATATATGTAAGTATATATATATATATATATATATATGTAAGTATATATATATATATGTAAGTATATATATATATATATGTAAGTATATATATATATATATATATATATATATATATATATATATATATATATATATATATATATATTGTTACTAGAATCTGAAAATCTCGGAAAAGTGTTGTTTAAATTATTTGCCATATTTTTCCATACATACACGTGCGTGCTATACTGATAGCTGTGAGTATCAGCATGCAAGATTAACTCAAAATTTCGGATTTGCACTTGTTCCAGATCATGATTGCTTCTCAGACAGAGGGTTATAATAATTGAATAAAGTGCGTACTATTTTATCGGTCAGGGATACGGAATCGAATACATTTGAGTAAATGTATTCGATTCCGTAAATCTTCAGACAATGTCTGCACAATATTTATATAAATCCGGTTGTACACAAAACAACTACATACCTGTGTTCTGGTAGTATAATGATCGCTCACGGCGTGAAACCACAGTTATGACCGATTAAAAACACGTAATTAATTCAAGTATTATATATGTATATAGACTCACGTTTTCTATAGCCTATTTTGAGTGCATGATGGTGCATATATATGGTGTATGCTTCTAATAATGATTATTAATGTAAATAAATGAATGTATGTATCCGTGTAGGTATGTATGTATTCGTGTATGTACCTCTGTATTCATGCATACATGTATGTATTCGTGTATGTTAACATGCCATCAAATGTATACCAGACTGTTGGTGAATATTGAGTACTGAAGCCGGACGATAGGTAGAGAAAGAGAACGTTATATGCATGCAACACCATCGTACGTTTGTGACAGCGGTATCTGCATCCAAACTTATCAGACCAATCCCTCCCTTAAAAATCAGCCACGCGCAATCGCCGATTTTCTAAACCTTTCCCCTTCGGCTCCATATTCATAGGACTTGTTCTTGAAATTCATTTTATCCAAATTCAGGTTTATCTTTGCTTTTAGGCAAAGAAACCCCCTTGAACCCCTGCAGCATTCGCAGCGGCAACGCGCGCGCTTTTATCTATCCTTATAGAAACATAAAAAATGTTTCTGTGGATAGACGATTCTGTACTGTACAATATATTAATTACAAACAGTAACACATTGATTAGATTGATCTTGCTAGTTTTTTTGATGTCGTTTATATATAAAAATGAGATATAAAATTACAGCATTTTTTTTTTAAATCGCTTCCTTAAAACATTTATCAAAGAGATTATGTCTCAATTCAAATAACCTTAAAAAAATACTAAAAGTAGCGAATTAATTATAAAAATATTATTTTCATAAATTGATATGCTAATTAGCCATACTATTCGATGTGTGGCAACGATTTGATTGTATATATATAGATACATATAAGTGTATGTTTAAAATACGGAAAATTGATTTCGTGTGATATAGTAATGGTCAAGAGTATACGAAAAGTAATACAATAATTCTTAATCTTTGATAATATCAAGTGACGTACTTTCATGTTACAAACATACAGACACTATATCCCCATTATAATCAGAGTTATTTGTGCTGTACGGGTTATTAATTCTTAATTCACACAAATATAATTTCGCAAACTTCTATATGCTTGCGTGATTTAGCTTAAGATTTGTTCGCCGCGCAAATTTTGGATGCCTTTCGAAAAACACTGGGATGAGCTAATGATATTGGTCTGTTTGATACTAACCATCTAGAAATATCTTACATGGAAATGTTTATGAATAAAGTAAATGATATATGCAGTATGATAGCCAATAAAAAGTTGAGCATTTAGCGTCGCTCCCGTCAACGTAGACACTAAAAAGTAAAGTTGTCAACGGCGACCTAAAGCCTTCCATTTCATTATCTACTACGCCAATACTTTCCATGATTGCTCCACTTATCCTTGATTTTATATTATTATCTTATTATAATGCTTAGTGTTTAGCAAGAGTCATAATATACCATTTTCTTAGTCATTGGAGTGACTCGGCCGAGAGTTGAACTCCAGTCTGCCAACCCATTGACTCAAAAATTATGCCAGCAACGGAAAAAATCACACACTTATAATTTTCTATCTTCTCTGGTTCAGAAACTGTAACAGCATAACAAAGAGATATTCGTGTGAACAAATACAATTGCCTTATTATGTTGTATATAGCTGTGCATTTTTATGTCGTAAAATATAAAACTATTGTCAAATTGATATTTTAATTTTTTGTTTTACGGCAAATCAACAATGTTTAATTTGCTTAATACCTAAACACAATATTGTTATAAATACTTAATTGTGTACAATTTATTGTACACACATTTCTATTTTACCCATAAGCGCCGGAAACATACGGGCTCATGCCTTTCCCAACAGTATTTATAAATAACGGGCAAGAATCGATCCAATGGGATTTGAACTCGGCATAGCCGATTCTATAATTCAAAGGAGTATAGAATTGGTTGATAATGTACTCCTAAATCCTTATAAAAATTATTGCGAATTATAATAAATATACATCTTATAAAATGTTACTTTTGAATTAAATTCTATTTATTAATGAATTAATGCGATATGTATAGCCTTATAAGAACCAATTAATATAATAAATATTGCACTTTTATCGGATTACCCTCCTCCTAAAAACATGTAAAATTGTTGGTAGTGCTCACTTTCACTGTCATGAAAAAGTGACATGTTGCACTGAGTTACATGGTACTATCAATTGATATTTGTATATGACAACATTTCCCTTGTAATTTATTGGGTAAGTCGTATATTTATAAATATTCCTGTTACGTAAATATTACAATGCATTACCTTTCTATAAATTAATTTAAAATCTACTAAACTTTTTTTTTTAATAAAATGATAAAACCCGTTTACTCTTCTTCTGAAAATATATATGTCACGTTTGTAAATTTTTATGGCCGATTACAAATACTTATAAAAATTGGCTGATCGAACTCATCAGCTTTAGCTATTGAAAGCGCCTCACGCGATCAGACATAAACCCATCCCGTTTTCGTGGAAGATACTACACTCTGATCCTAGCCCGAGTTTTAAAAATCCATTTAAATCTTAAATCTTTATTTCTTACGAAATATATACCTGTTTTCATCTATTTTAATGCATCTAATTCTACCACTATTCGGAATGTATACCTGTTTCAAGGATATCAGAATGCTATCACAAACGCGCATGCGCATTGTCAGTAGTTGCCGTTTCCGTTTCATGCGCAATACCTACCTTCGTCGTGTTCAAAAATAGTGGTGGGCTGCTTCCGGTATGGCTGTGGAGACTTACTCTTTTTTGCCATGTCTTTATTTGAGGCAGGAGTTTGGGGTGAGGGAGATGGTGATTTTTGTTTGTTACCTGCTTCATCGTCTTCGATGGGTTCATTGACCGTAGGGACCACAATGGGCGCGGGCGCGGGCGCTTCTTCTTTCTTCTCTGGCTCGGGAGCTGTGACAGCAGGGCAAAGACAGATTCGTGTGAACAAACGCAATTGCATGCGGCCATAATTGACGACTAAACACGGAGTCAGAGACAAACAAAACACCGACAAAACAAAACAACAAAAAGACGGTTTGCTCAGCGAACCCCCCATTTCTTTGTGTAGTTAAGAAAAAAAGTATTTTACCTTTCGTTATAATGAACTTCTTAATGAAATTAGTCAAGAAATGCAAGATTTAAGAATTCATCCTGGAGAATTATCTCACAGTTTTACCTTTTTATATTCTTAATGTGTTTACTGTAATTAAACATAGTTATACAGAACGCGATAAAAATATTGATATAATAACATTATATCAATATAATCCTCAAACTGAGTGTAAACTATCCTTTTAAAAATATAACATACCTTCTTTGAGAATTATAACGTAGCTTCAGTTGCAGACATGCATTTTATATATATTATAGTAAGATAAAACAGTAAAGACGTGCGCATAAAAGCACGCGTTTACAGCAATATGGTTACATTTTTAAATCTGATTCTATCTTTTAAGCGATTTGAGTATTTTAAGGGGCTGCTGAGCCATACACAATATAAAACAAGACTTTGCATAAACACACGGAACACATAATTTATCTATTGCTAGGAAAAATACATAGGCTGTGACATACATTATATATATATTTCAAATACTCCTACAAATAATGGTTCAACATTTAAACACTTATAGGTTACAAAACTATTCGATCTCAACTTTAGCATAAAGAACCCTTGGAATGCTGAACGGTGTAAAAATAAGAATACAATTTATGCTACTTAAATATAGCTTCTACAGCTCTCCACATGAACTAGACAAAAAGCCGTACAAAAGGTTGTTATGGTGGCTAGTTATATATTTAAGAAGTGAAAGTATGTGTTTATATGTGTTTGAGTGTGCATTTATGTGATTATTTACGTTATCGTGTGTTATTATGTGCTTTAAGTTAGTGTTTTGTATGTCTCCATATGTGTTTGTGCACGCTTTAGCGGAGACAAGAAAGCCGGGAAATATGTATTACAGCAGCCTTTGCAACCCAGGCCACCTAATTTATATGTGCCTATTTACAATAGGAATTGCTACGCGTGCACCGCCCTTTAAAAACACAGAATACGATGTCGGTGTATGTCGAATCGAGACTGAGATGGTCTTCTGAGACTGAGATGCAAACAATATCCATATTATTTTAAAAGTATTAGTATGATTCGCGATACAAAGTAATGTATCGGACTCTTACATGTATCGGACTCTTAAATGTTCTACATTTTTCTGCTTAAAGCTACATCGAGTTGACTGTAGTAAAACACAGGACGTTTTAAAGACTAACTAAGGAAAACATTGATGCGTCGTGTTAAAATAATTGGGCGTATCAAGTCTATTGTCTAGACGTAGTCTCATTTGACTACGATCTATTCCAACCAATACAGCATGTTGTAAAAGTTTTGAATTCTCTCGGTAAAGTTGAAGAAGTCTGTAAATAATTCAAGGCAATATTGATGCTTTGTAACAAATCTAAAAGCTTACAGTTCGTTTGCATAGGGTCATGAAAATCATGATTTTTATTTTGAAGAATAGTTGCCTTTGAGTAATAAATCATTACTGTAACATGGTACACGAACAGTCTTTTTAGCCTAGTATATTAAGACCGTTTGCATAGATTTTTATTGGGTTTTGTGTACATGCATAGTCAAGCATGACTGAATTCTGAACAAGCTTTCTCTTTTTTCCCGACGAATTGAGAGTAGCCCCTGTGATTTTGATATCATCTTCCAATTACAGAACTGTTAATTCTAGATACGATTAGATTTTTAATGTATGTCAGCAACCTTTAAACGCACATCCACTATTATACACTAACATGAAAAGACACGTTACAAATATGACACACAGTATAACAAGAGAACATAGATAAAATCCAGCGAAATAAACAATTTTTGCAACATATATTTTAATGGGAATGTTCCTATATTAGGCAATATATAATGAATTAGAAAGTGAAACTATGTTCGTAAATAAGAAAAGAATACAGCATAATATACCATCATGCTAATTCATGCGAGGTAATAAGCAGTTTGCCAACTTAGCAGGATTGTAATTAATAGAATAAAGGGAAGAAAATATTGTATTTATTTGCTAGTAGATATTAATCAGTTGGTTAACAACGTATTAGCCGTTTCGTAAGCATTAGCTTTTTTATAACACCGTATTTAGTATTTACACAATTGTTTTTATATATTTCGAACTTTTGTCCTGATCCTAGTTGCTATTTCCCTCGTTATTATCTCTATCATTAGACTGGACTCATTATTTCGGACAACGGTGCTGGTTTGAGGCTATTCTACAATTTAGTTTTGCTGGAGATTATTTGTCCAGTCCTTACTTAAGCACATTAAGACAAATTAATTGATACGATATATCTGGAAAAAACAAACATCGACCGCGGAATGAGAGCAGTCTCTTCTCAAGTGGGTTAAATAGAGTTGTCCGAAATTTCCGACAATTTGCAGGGTAACGAAACAAAAGTTACCAGATAGATGCTGCCGAATATAGCAGCCGAAACGTCGTGAGGATTACGACCAGGTTGATGACAACCGTCGCAAACATGTAAATGATGTAATTAGAAACAGTATCTCGTCTCATAAATGGCGTTTTATGATCACTACTTGTAAACGTAAACACGATAACTATTAGTTTCGGTTTAATTTTTATTTGTGTTTAACGGCATCTCAACACTTTTTATTTTCTTCAATGCCGTGTCACAATGCCGTATTGTAAAGCATTAATAATATCTTATAACTGTGTGTGTGGCTTCATATCGTTTCCAACGTTATTAGTATGTAACTGAACACAATATATCTGATTGGATTTTCAGATTCCATAGACTACAATAGTATCCGTTAGACCAATCATGTATCCCGCCACTCTCGCCTTATTTAAAGTATATTTGACATACGAATAATACCTTGCGTTGTTACTTTATATTTTATCCGTAAAAGATTAGTGTAGATATTTTTGCCAACTATATTTGTACGTAACTGTGGCATATCGACTCTTTTGCTGCGTTATTTAATGCAAATATATAATAACTTTCATAACTGAATCATTTAATATGAAATGCTGTTGCACTCGTAACTAGGGGAAAATGGAGTCGACACATTTTCCACTTCTCTGAGTGCATAAATAAATATGACATATCTCTCAAGATTTAAACGCAGTTTGCCCATGCCGTTAGCCAATGCGGCACTGATACAACCGTATTTAAAAATTAAAACCTATTAATGATTTAGTAAAATTCCGAGCAAGCGGCTCCTCTAATATCCGGTTGTTTTAGGTATAAGTTCGTCCGCTACAATCATTGAACGTAAATCCGTCCGCAAATAGACGTTTTGCAACGTCACAAACTTCCTGACGAAAAGCCGATGTAACAAGCTCGCTGATTGGCCTGTCTTTGTGATGATCCCTGCTTGCAAACAATTACAGAGCAGAGTGTCGCAAAATCAGAATTTCGGGCTCAGAGAGAAAAAACATAATCTGAAAATTTAGTGTTAAATGTTAAGCACATTTAAGCAGTTCTTTTACTGTGACGACTGCGGGTGAGAAGCATTAGTTCAACTAGATTAAAAAAAAGAGTAAAAAGCATTTTAAGGAACGTAATGGGTTTTGTTTTTATGAAACAAAAATGATGAGATGATGAATTGAACACAATGATAAAGAGATAGATGATAAGAAAGAGTAACTAAATAAAAAAATAAAATCATTTATATGCTTTTTTGTAAAAGAAGAAATACAATATATATATGTGTATATATATCATGTATATAAATATATATATATATATATATATATATATACCATGTATCACACACACACACATATATATATATATATATATATATATATATATATATATATATATGATTACTATTACATGTAAAAAGACATATACAATTATAAGATGATGTATATATATATTTATATATATATATATATATAAAGATTTTTTTATAAATTAATTAATTTGGTATATACAGATTTTTTATAAAATGATATATATATATATATATATATATATATATATATATATATATATATATATCAATGTTTTAAATAGGATGAACGGAGTCATAGCGAGTTGAGGACAATATCACAAGAAAAAAAAGAGAGGAAATTCTTAGTAATATATTTAATCGTCGGAAGACATTCAGTTAAAAACTTTTAAAAAGAATAAAAAGATCGACTAAAATTAGCAGACTAAACCCCAAGGTACCTTTCAACCGTCTTTAGTCAATCTTTTCATTATTTTTAAAAGTTTTTAATCGAATGTCTTCCGACGATTAAATATATTACTAAGAATTTCTTCTCTTTTTTTTTCTTGTAATATTGTCCTCGACGCGCTATGACTCTGTTCATCCTATTTAAAACCTTGATAAAATTCTGTACCACAAAAATGTATTCATATATATATATATATATATATATATATATATATATATATATATATATATATATGAGATTCGTAGGTATAGGGAAAATATATTCTAAGCCTATTTTGAACTTAACCCTATATAATAACAGGGAGATAAACGTTTGAGAAGGCACAGGAAAGTAAGCTATAAAGTAGGCTAAAACACATTATTTTAAAGTTCTTTTTAAGTCATTAGTGATACTATAGATTTAATTTAACGATTGCTTAATAAAATACTAGTAATAATACGATGGTAGAAGAAAAAGGAAACGAAGAAGAAGAAGAAGAAGAAGAAGAAGAGCGGGAAAAGGAAGGAAATATAGTATTTTCCCTCTATTGTCGAATGAAACTAAAGACTAAATCATAGCTTCCCCAACCAGAAAAAAGAAAACATAAAACAAGTATTAGACACAAACACATGACAATTACAAGCGCCATTTCTTTTTCAAGCGGAAAAAAAAATAAAGGAGGAAAAATGAAAGAAAAACATCAAATTATTATTTTCAGGGTGAACGCGAATGAAAAAACAAACATCGCTAGCAACTCCAGAAGTAACGAAAAAAGTGTGTTATGATCTATCTCCAACAATTCTCCAGCATTAATGTTTTAGTTATGTACTCCTGCAAAGTTACGCTCAACTATTACTACTACTACTACTACTACTACTACTACTACTACCACTACTACTGTTGCTACTGCTACTACTGCTACTACTATGAATGATGCTAATAACAATACTAATACTACTATGATAATAATAATAATAATAATAATAAATTGTTCAAATTTAAAGATCTTGAAATTGAAATCAGCAGCATGTGGCACGTTCACAAAAAGACAATCCCTGTATTGATTGGTGCTTTCGATATATTAACACAATATGTAAAATACTATCTATACATATACCACTGAAAGTCTAACATGCCTTATCTTTTTAAGTTTACTTAATATTATAGCCCATATATTGTTAATAAATTGATATTCTTGTAAACGTATGTTATATACCTATATCATAAAATACATTTTTTTAAAGTTAAAGCAAACATGCATATATGTAATACATATATGTGTACGCATCAGTTTACATGTTAAGGAACGATTTGTAAAATAATACCAAATGTTGTACTAAAAATAACTCGGAAACGAGTATTGCAAAATTCATCTCAAACATTGGATAATATAAAGATGGAAATACTTAAAAAAAAAACAGTTAATTGAAAATAGCGCTAGCGAAACAAAACAGTTTCTTCAATTTTAAAACCTGATCGGACTTCTGGAGATTGTATAGCGCCAAAAATAAGATTAAGATATAAAAGCGCAAACGGAATTATGAACAACATAAGAAAAACTGTATATGAGACATGAATCATGCGATGGGAAAGTATTATGTTCCGGAATGAATTATTGTCACAAGTCATTGTAGGTGCAATTCTTGAAAGCATTTTGAGACAGTGTTCTTTGAAACTAAAACGGTATATTCTTTAACTTTTTGAATCAGTGCTCTCTGGAAGTAAAAACGGTATATTCTTTAACTTTTTGAGTCAGTGCTCTCTGGAAGTAAAAACGGTATATTCTTTAACTTTTTGAGTCAGTGCTCTCTGGAAGTAAAAACGGTATATTCTTTAACTTTTTGAGTCAGTGCTCTCTGGAAGTAAAAACGGTATATTCTTTAACTTTTTGAGTCAGTGCTCTCTGGAAGTAAAAACGGTATATTCTTTAACTTTTTGAGTCAGTGCTCTCTGGAAGTAAAAACGGTATATTCTTTAACTTTTTGAATCAGTGTTCTTTGAAACTGAAAACGGTAAATTCTTTAACTGGTCACTTTCATTTTGTTCTAAATTCTGAAAAAGAAGGCGCGACTGACAGCTTTGCAAAAGACTGACTTTTAAGACTATAATATTTGGCAACGTTTTCGCTTCGACAACCAGTCAACTTTTAAATACATAAAAACTTTAACAGATTCAACCAAATATGTGATTGTATTTGATAAAAACAAGCTATTTTCAGATATACAAACAATAACATTCTTTGAACAGCATAACGAAATGATAAAATAATAATTTAAAAAAAAAACATGCTGTTATTGAATAGTTTTATCGATTGTTAAAATCAGTTCAAGATCAACTAAATTACACATTTAATTAAACCTTTATTTACTGATAAGCTGCGCGCCATTGTATTTGAATATCAATACGCGCAAACGAACTGTAGCAGACGTTTCAATTTGGGGTATAACGCCATTTTTGTGGTCGGCAGGAGTTCGCACTAATATTTACTTTTGTTCTTCATTTTTGTCGATTCTTGTCGAAGATGATAATGTTGTTCTTATCAAGTAGAAAATACTTCTCAGTATTTTCTAGTTGACTTTGTTTTCCATTTCTATAATTTCTATGTGAGTTTCTTAATGTTACTCAAAAGATAAGGCACCTACCCGGCAATATATTTGTGGATATGAAACACAAAAAAACACATTTGGGAGCAGGTGGTGGGGGAGCAGCGAGCGAGCGAGCGGGCGGGCGGGCGGTCGAGCGAGCGAACAAGCGAACAAACGAGGGGGTAAAATTGGATATGCAGGTATGAAAAAAGGGTAGGGTGATTTCTGTCAAGTAGAGATGGTTGGGTTATAGCAGCAAAAGGGGGTTTCTAGCTTTAGCGCACGGCCAACATCTGTAGGTTAATTCATATACATTATAATGGAAAAATATACATAAAACACAGCATAACAACATTATAAAAATAGTATAAATTATTTAAATTGGAAACAATAGAATCACTAACAAATATATACATAATTATAAGGACAAATAAAAGACATGAAAATGTGTTTCGTGCAACGGAACAATCAATTTATGATTAAACTAATTAATGAACGCTTCTAATTTTTTCTATAGTTCAAAACGAACGTTCTACTAAGCTATATACGCACACATATACACACAGATAGATACAGTATAGAAATAAAAAAAATATATATATAAATAAATTAAGCTACACAGAAAGATTTGTGTGTATTTTACGAAGGGGGTTCGTCAGGCCAACTGCCAAAAATTAACATTCTACTATCCCTTTTAAGTACAAATATTTTTACATCGCTTTCTATAATTTAAGGAGGTAAAGGTAGAAAGAAATTTGTGCATGAAAGGGATGGTAGAATGTTAATGTTTGTAGTTGGCCTGAGGAATCAATTCGTGGAGTGATGAGCACCCGTTTTTGTGTACCTTACTTGCTATAAATATATTCTATACAACTACTATGTTCGACTTATGTACTGAGCACTATTAAAGTAAATACGGCGCAAAACATATGTATTATATATTAAAAGAAACAGTTATATATATATATATATATATATATATATATATATATATATATATATATATATATATATATATGTGTGTGTGTGTGTGTGTGTGTGTGTGTGTATATAGAGAGATAAAAGATGGGAATAAAAAATTGTAAAGATACAATATTTATTAGAACACCAAAAGTTCAAACCAATCAGCTTTATATCCTTAATCCATGGATTTTCAAAGATAAATCTTTTTCATCAGAGGATAGAGAAACACCGACAATGTAAATATTATCGGCAGCATTTAACTAAATGCTGCCGATAATATTTACAATTACATTGTCGCTGTTTCTTTACCCTCTGATGAAAAAGATTTATCTTTGAAAATCCATGTATTAAGGATATGAAGCTCATTTGTTTTAACTTTTGATGTTCTAATAAATATTGTATCTTTATAATTTTTTTCTCATTTTTCATCTCTAGAATTGATTGCTCTATTAAATATATTGAGTTTTATATTGTCACGATAGATTATTATTAAACGATAATTCAATTATCTTTAATTTAATTAAACATTTAAATATATATATATATTCATGTATATATATATATATATATATATATATATATATATATATATATGTGTGTGTGTGTGTGTGTGTATGCGTGTGTATAGAATACTAAGCATTACGCCATAAGTGCTTAATTAATGTATAGCTATTAGCTTTACATTGAGCGTAATGTATTTTATGACGTATACGATATTTGTTGGCTCATTAGATGCCTTGTTAAATTCATATAAAAACGCTCTAATCTGAGCTGCTAATTATTATGATATATTATGCCCACAAGTATTGTATATTCATCAGTTGACTCAGGAACGGTTTACCTGGAGAGGTAAACTCTCAATATACGTGGCTATATAAAACAGATATTTCTAAACCTGTATCAGCATGGACTTTGTCCGACAATCGCCATTTTGTAAAATAAGGCGGGGCTGTCTTATATAACCAACCAATTAACAGAAATGTTTCATTTTCTTCACATTAACTGATCTAATGAGATTTGAACACAGTATATCGATTCCATAGTTTGCATTGCTGCGCTCTTCTAGCAAGTTTGATAAAATCAACTGATGTAAAAGTACTTTTATCTATTAAATGTCGACTGTGTATACCAGTTTTTAATGATGGTTATTTCAGTGTGGCTGTACTTATAATAGTTCAAAGACAACTGACTGAAAGGCTTGAAAAGGTCAGATTAGAAAAAAAAACTAAGAATAGAAAAAGTAAAAAAAGAAACCTGTTCAGGAGTGACGTTATCGGAGAAGGAGGTATATAATTGTTTCTTCAGTTATCGACTAGGAAACAAGTTGAAAACGCTTATAAATATGGGCACTTCAACAAGTAAGAGTGCTCGTTCCTAATCACTTTGTCAGCTGGATAGAGTCAAAAATGAAGGATCGACTGTCCAGTGAACGTCAATTTAGAATTAGTTTTATTATTTTCGAACTACTGTTGAATTCTATTCAATCATAAAAAAAGCTTTCTTCATATAATTATGATATTTCAGCTTCTAGAAGAATTTGTCCTTGCAATCTTTTGTAAACATCCGTTGACAATCAGGTAATAGCCATATTTAGGATGCAATAAATCCTTCCACCAAAAACGGTCACACCATTGTATCATATTTTTGACAAGAAGTTTAACAATATTTACTTTTAGGACTTAACAAATCTCAATCTAATTCTTAAAGTTTTCATTGACATTAACTCCAAACTCCCCTTAATAAGCATCTGATAAGTAAACAAATAAGTGTGTGAATATTAAGAATAGCAATGAATAACCTGCATATAATATAACAGATTGTTCTTTATGGTACAATTAATCAGTGAGGCATGCTTTCAATAATAATTATTATTGCTTCTAATTAACTAGTCGTATATAGATAACATTCCATCAATAGCAACATTATCTGCAATCCTATTTAAAATAACAATCATTATAATCTAGCTTCTGCGAATGATAAGAGTTGGTATTATCTATTTTCGCTTTATCATAAGAGAAGAATGTCCGCCATTTTATAAAGAATAGCTTGTACCATAATCGGTGCTATTATTGCTATGACTACACTTATGTATACATGTATTGTTATAAGTTCCTTATTTGATAACGACTTAAAGTTATTTTGGTAACACTTGTGTGTATGTATTATTACGACTATTTTTATTTTGTACTCACCTTTTGGCGGTGGAGGTTTCTGAAATGATAAAACAAGAAAATATCACATGACAACAACTGTCAGTAGAAAGACTGTGATAATCCGTATATCAAATTATTTACAAATACATACCAACGAAATATCTTTCAAAGCAAAAACTGTATAACATTTAATATTATCATCAAAGGTTTTTGTTTTGTTTGTACTACACGTGACTGGAGTAACATCAAATACCGTAATATTGTAGGGAATTGATTCTGAGCATCGCTGAGTGTTTCCCCGTGATTGTGCTCAAAAGGGGCCAACGAGTATTAAGAACACAACCACTGTCAGACCTCTGCCGTGGGGCTGCTACAAAATGAACAATCAAGGTTCTCCGGTATGTAATGTAGCTATCTTAAATGAAGAGTAAGAATCATATAGATTTTATTGTTTTGTATAATTTACGTTGCTTGTCTTTCATAATTGTTAAGGTATTAACCATACTTGTTTTAGTCTTTCGTTCTAATAATGGATATGTTTAGAATATATGTTTAATATACGAGCTGTGAAATAAAATAACGTATATTCTAACACGACGTTGTTTGCACTTGCAA
>OY744518.1:25346300-25358800 GCA_963556195.1 Sepiola atlantica
GAGTTTAGACTCCCAACACTAAACCGACCTTGTGTCAGATCTAACCTTTAATGAGCCGTTGTAAATAAATAATCCCCAATTTATCCATCCCGAAACTGAAGACGTCTGACTACGTAAGCGTATAAAATACGAAAGAGCTTCGTAAACGTTCAAAAATAGCAAATAAAGGAATATTTTTATTTCGTTATAAAGCCATGTTGGGTTTATTTGTTATCGTCAACCTGGATATATGACATGTTCATATTTAACTTGTCTCCCCACGAGGGCAGAGTTAGATACAAAGTCGGTGTTAGTGTTGAAAAAATCCAGCTCCTCAACACTCTGGATTGGCAAAGAAATTACCTCAGTCTATAATGATTTTTTCTTCACTGACGGAAGACAGAAAGATATACAATACTCTGCTCCTAACCAAGAGGCCAAGAATCTCTATTTCATTTATTTGTAGATTACGTTATAAGCATGCTTCGTTAATTTGTAGATCCTTAGTACGTTACCTTAGAAGTGAGCTTCGTAATAAACTTTGGTGCTTCTCCTGAAACTCTTGGTGGGATCAAATCTGTAATGATAAAAGTAAGAAAGAATTGATTGATTTAGTAGAAAAAATTCTAACGAGAACGTAGAAGTGTCAGCGTTCGTTAAGTTTCATAGTTTACATGTTTAGGGGTTCGTTTTCATTACTGGGCATATCTTCCCTGAACAAGGATTTTCGGAGTTCTTTGTGTACTAACAATACATTATGCAATTTATTTAAAGTAAAAATAAGTTCACAATAAATGATGTATTGTCAAGAATGAAGGTAAATATAAAAGCAGCAAATAACTAATAAAAAATAATAATTGACTCAATGAAAAAAGGTTCATTCATCCCTGAACTGTTTGTTTTAACGTTTTCAAAAAGCTTATTCCCCGCTTCCAGACAACAAGATTTGGAGGTCAATATCAAAGTAAAACAAGCAAATTGACTATTGTATTTAATGTTGATAGAATTTACTAAATCATAAAAGATATTATCACATCTGTAACTTATATTTATATGATAAATTATCATGAAGCTAATCGAACAAACACATTATCGCCTCCTTTAAGTCTCATAGAAATCCTTTGCTTTAAGCCAGTTAATGGAGTTTGTCCTATTTTACATAGTTTGAACTGTTCATTAGATTGAAATGCGATTCAGATAATGGGGCCTCACATCAGTAATAGAGGTGGGCGATACGCGTAAAAGTTACCATGAGGAAGTCCCCGAAACGGTGCGTAGTCTCACTTGATGACCCGACATTTCTGGAGACTGAAATCGAATATTCCACAAGTAAAACAGCCGAGGAAAGTATATATACAAGCCGACAAGTTAAACTGTTTCTTCCTAACAACAACATCTTCTGTTGTCCGCTCGCTTCATAGCGAGTCTCTGCTACTGTTCCGGTAGCTAGGTTCATTCCATAGTTTGAATACAATCATAATTTATGCTGTTAGTGAAAATGATAAAATATAGACTTAGTGAGAGAGAGTGTGTGTGAGTGTGATTGTGAGTGTGAGTGAGAGTGAGAGTGAGAGCGAGAGAGAGAGAGAGAGAGACACTAAGCGCCATTTTCACATTACATTTCTCCGATATAAAGACGTCAGATATTGTTAAGTCTATTTATCGTTGTTGGTCTATTGATATTATTTGGGTTACATATCACTTTATTACATGGTTTCAAACATAGTTTGTTTGATGGTTTCAACTACAAATAAATGTAATTAAAATGTGTATTGAATGTTGGTACATATATCGTCTATGTGTTATATTCGTTTGCACACAAGCCTATACTGATAAAGATACCCAGTGGCATGTAATTTAGCGATATACATTCATAATAATACCAAGAAAATTTACATAATGATTATGAAATGTCCACAAATCATTTTATTTACTCATGAGTAAATTTTGTTCTCAAAATGTTTAATTTCATACACTTTTTAACATTTGTTTGTTTTAATTATAAGTTGTTCTGTGCATTAAATCCACTTAATTTAATTTAAACTTCAATTGTTTCAATTCAATGAATTTAATTTGAAATTAACTTGTTTTAATTTTAAATCTAGATGTATATATTTGAAATGCAGTTAATTGGTAATGTATTTAAAAAAGTAATTCTATAAGTTTAATTTAAAATTCTATAGATTTAATTTGAAATTAAATTGTTTTAATTCATAATCAATTATTTAATTTGAAATTTAGTTGTTTGTATTTGAAATACAATAAATTTATTTTGATTAGCAATTCATTTTCTAATTTTTAATTTTGTAGCTTTAATTTCAAATTCATTTGTTTTAATTTATATTTCAATTATTATTAAAGTGAGAAATCGATGCTGTTTTTGCATTTATGTACATATTTTCAATGAAAGACAATTTCAGAAAATAAATCAAATTCCTTACGTGTTGATGACAATTTCATCAATTGCACTCGTTCTCCGAACGGTGTTTTAACGACGCATTTATAACTTCCAGAATCTTTAGTTGTCACCTGTGAAAAGAAAAACGAGAAAAAGGAATGTTAACATTTATTAAGGAACCGCGAATTTCATTCCTTCGGAAAAGAAGATGAACATAAGTCAGTCGTGAGATTGCATACCTCCGCCTGGCAACGAAACTGAATTTCTCAAAGTAAAAACCAATGTTAAATAAGATGTGGAACTACATTAGGTACGATATAGGTCAAGTCACGAGTTTCTACGATGAATAGAATCGAGGTTATCGCCTGAAGTGTTACTTTAACATTTTCCGTGACCTTGATCCAGCCATGTGACGTAGATATCACAAAATTAAAGCATTTCCAAGTTAAACCATGATCTATATTTGTACTAAGTTTAGTGACGATCGTTCAAGCTATGTGCACGCTAGGCTGTATACCAGGGCCGGGCAACCTTTTCAGAGTGAGGGGCAGATGAGACTTTTGAAAGGAGATCGCGGGCCGGAGTAGAAAAACGAAATCTCAGAATTACTATATTTTGTTTACATGAATAAATTGTACAAAAATTGCATTGAACACTCTACAAATCTGATATTTTTTCTCAAGAGACTTTTGTATGTGATGTTATAAAAGGCGCCGACGAAGAGTCATTTTGCAATCATAAAAAAATAATGACGGGGAGGGGGGAAGTAGCAAGTTGATCCAGCATTCGTTTTGACACACCTCACATAAGTTTTCTGTTTTATGCCCTTTCCTCGTCTTTCGTTTCCTCTTTGCCTCTCTCTTTCTCTTTGTCTATTTTTATCTCAGGCCAAGGATTTGAAATTACTAGTTAAAGAAAAATGAAATATACATGCATCATCGCTCGCTGATATTTATACATTTTTATCCCACTGTAAATCTTAATTGAAAGTATTTTACGTCTATGTCACAAAATGATATGAGTTTTACTGGGAGATCCGCAGGCCGGATTGCAATAATAAAGCATAGCAGGGTGGAGGGCCAGACGCTAAGCCTTCGCGGGCCGGATGTGGCCCGCGGGTCGGAGGTTGCCCGTCCCTGGCCTAAAGTGTTATTTTAACATTTTCCGTGGCCTTGATCTAGCCATGTGACATAGATATCACAAAATTAAAGCATTTCCAAGTTAGACCATGATCTATATTTGTACTAAGTTTGGTGACGATTGTCCAAGCGATGTGGACTCTAGGCTGTACACAAACAAAGATAGTGACCCATTCGACTGAATACATAACCTCTTTGTAGGAGTTAATACTATTGCATCAGGAAATACAAAGACAAATTCGACTGAATACATAACCTCTTTGGTGGGGTTAATACTATTGCATCAGGAAATACAAAGACACAAATAAACAAAACCATTTTAAAACTGTTATCTTGAGATTAATTTTTAAAACCAACCTTTTTCAGTTCCACATATTACATTTGAATATTATTACGTATGTCGTAATGGTCGTTACATTAATAGATTTTAACATGCGAAAACAATATAATTAAGATGGCGCAGTTGGCCCCGGATTTATGAGCGCTAAATTTGAATTACGATCTTTCTAATTGGAGGTGTTCTAATTCAATATTCACTTACCTGGTTCATCGTCATGCTTGCATAATAACTTTGTTGGCGTTCAGTGATCTCCATGGTGTATCTACCACCCGATTTCAACGGTGTGTTGCCGTAATACCAGTCCGCAGAATTGGGTTTTTCATTACCATCCATTCTCTGTTCGAAGGTAACCCTTGCTTGGTCCAATTCGACTTTGATGGATGGTTTTTCTTTAAACTGGTTGGCCTCTTTGGCGTCCTTTTGGTCTCTGTAATAACAAATATAACAATTATTATAACATGAAAACAACATCAAGTCTTGCGAATAAAACAAGTTAAAAAAGACGTAAATGTAAAAACTAGTATTCGTTTTTTTTATAGCAGGTACACCCAGAGTTGCTCAGGCATGACTGATCTCAAACCTGAACACAATATTACTATTTTGATTTTTAATTTCATAATAAAGTAAAATATTGTCTTTGACGTTGCTGAATGTTTGGCACGATCACAAACCCCAATCTTCTGTATCGTAAAAAAAGTCAATACATCTAATCTACGATACACGTTGTTATGTATAAAATCTGGGTTTGCAATTTCATGAAGAATTTCACTTCATATATATATATATATATATATATATATATATATATATATATATATATATATAAATATAACCAATAAATATAACTATTATGTGTAACATACAACGAGATAATTTTTAATTTTTAAATTATAAAGTCAAATAACTCATAGTCTTTGCCGTTTATAGATGTACAACGCAAGCGCATACCCCGTGATAGATATGTAAACTATCCTAATATATAATGACTATCATCATGGGATTCTTTGTAACATTTACAGAGCAATATGTGTTTGATCTTAGTATAATGCTTTGTTTTCAATTTTATTCGTAAACAGACACACATATATATATATATATATATATATATATATGTGTGTGTGTGGGTGTGTGTGTGTTCTAATTCAACATTCAAAGTTCTTTAAATGTAGGATTATTTTATAATATAAAGTCAGCTATAGCTCTATAGTGCGTGACCAGAGCTATTTTACAAAGTTTAATAATTTTACCCTGAAAACCGATAATGATAGATAGATGTTCATATATATATATATATATATATATATATATATATATATATATATATATATATATATATATATATATAATATGAGACTAAAATTATACTTTTAAGAGAATTGAACCTATAGTGAAATGGGTTAAGCTCACTCTACGAGATAGAGCAATTATAAAGATAAATGAAGGAAGAGAGATAATAAAGATGTTCGGATGACAAATCTATTTCATCATCGATTGTTCAACGCAAGGTGTACTCGATAAACACACACACACACACACATATATATATATATATATATATATATATATATATATATATATATATATATACTGCAACTAATAGATTTATGCTTTAAACTCATTGCAAAACGAAACATAAAAAAACATTTAAGACGAAGAATACAAAAGAAGAAATGTAATATCTATGGAACGGTCCTGTTCTAGAACAATTTATTTATAGACAGACTAACTGAAAATGCATCACAAAATTATTGAAAAACAGAAAGAAAATCTATTTTCAATATTTTAGAAATTTCTTAAAACTGAACGGCACGCATCTAATTGTATTACATCTGGGCAAAACGCTCATAAATACTGTTTTTAATTAAAAAATATCCACATATAAAAGACAAAAATGTTTCGCTTTCATCATCTAATACAGATTTACACCGTATATCGATTACAAGTCACCGTACCACCTAAGAAAACTAACTAACGCGCCCTCATCGTAGTATTGGCCGATTTTAAATCCAAAAGTGTTTTCCTGATTTTATAGCCGATCACGTTAGGATACGCATTTATCGAGTAGAATCGAAGGAATCCAATTAATTTTGCTTTAGAAATTAAACAAAAATGTTCATGAAATCTGCCTCTGCAATAGACATCCAAAGAAATATTCTGTTTTATTTTATTGTATCTATTGCTTGAAGATTGAAAATTCTAGCAATAAAGGAAATAGAAATACATATGGTAATATGGAGTTCACTGTTGGGATCGTAGATACAGGACTCCTCACTCATTCTAATGCAACGTAGAGCTCATATTGGAAACTTTTCAATGACACTTTTGCTCATTAGCATCTGACTCAAATCAAAATAACAATATCACACTTTGTCTTCCGTAACATGTAACGTATAAAATAAAACTTTGGAAGTAGACGTACAGAGAAGACATTAATTTTTTTGTTTTGAATACGTTAGGAATTGAATAAGATTAAAAGTATTTTTTCTTTTGACTTTCTGACTGAGAAATCGTACTGCATTATTTTTCTAAAATAATTATTGGCATTAACCTAAAACATCATATGCATTTCTCATTTGCCTTCTATACAATAACTAAAAAATCTACATGTCTTGAATATACCATCCAAATAACAAATCCCTATCTTCTTTTGTTTAATGTAAAGTCTTGAATATACCATCCAAATAACAAATCCCTATCTTCAAAAAGCTATCGAACAACTGGAGTGTGTTCAATGGTGACGAGATACTTTACGCTTACTAACATGAAACGCCGTAAATGACTAAATCTGTCATTACCTAAGCAGAGGCGCATGTTGGGGGGACCTTGTTTTGGCATACAGCATCGTCAACAAGAATGTAAATCTACTTTTAGAGTAGTTTGTCACCCCAACGGTCTTCGCGTCAGCTACAGAAGTAGAACCATCATGACTTTCGTCTCAACATGAGAAAGGCAGCATTCTCTGTCCGTGTTTCTCCTCGTGATAATGCCTACCATATCCAGGTGTAAAGTCGCCTTGGACAAACAGCCAAACGGTATATAGATACAATATCTTCTAATTATATTTTTAAATGGCTTCCTACACTGTGCTATTATTTTCCAATACAATTGATTAGATTGATTAATTGAAGTATGTTTTTCCTCATTTGTCTGACTTGAATAGAATCTAATAATGTAATAATAATAATACGACTAATAAACATAATATGTTAATATAATCATTTATTATATAACATCTAGCGAAATACCGACCCGTTTTATGCACAAATTTTGATGTATTTTGTGATAGCGTCTTTTTGAAAAGCTCCGTTGAAGGACAAGCAGATAAATTAGATTTTAAAAGAAGCAAGGTTTTACTATGCCTTCCATTTTCTAATGTAATCTTAACAAATCTTTAGAAATGTATCTGTCATACTTTGAATCAAGTTGCTGTTTTTAATGCGTCCAAGTATCTCTGCAAAAAGCTCTGTCTGCCAGTAAAGCTATCACGCTTAAGTTTTAAGTAATATTTTTAGATATATCACGCTTAAGTTTGAAATAATATTTTACATATGTCACGCGAAAGTTTCAAAAAACATTTTTAGATGCTTTCACACATTTCTAGAAGAGTCTCTGATCCGTCTGTGCGTCTGTCGGGCCGACACCCAGTCTGTCACGTTTGAGTTGAAATAATGTTTAAATGTAGAAAATCGGTTTTAACACTAATAGTGTACGAGATGTGTTTGTCCTAACTTTAATCAAGTTGCTATTATTCACTGTCCGTCTGTAAGTCTGTCAGAGTTAAGTATCTTCGACGATCTGTCACGCTTAGATTTGAAATAGCATTTTCGCCGCTACATCGGGCTAACCCATGAGATAGCATCTTGAGAGCGTATACGAATCTCTATAATGGGATCTGCGTATACAACGCTTGGCAGTCATGATAGTGACAGTACTCTCCATGTTTACCTGCAAAAAGCGGATCCAAAGACTACATCTGTTTTCACCTGAGCAGCGGAAGATGCAAGAATATATAATGATGGTGTGACACCTCACTAATGGGAATTTACATCTACCTTTGAGGAGTTTCTCACCCAGCACTAAGTCTCAGTCTTCGCCACACCCTCAAAATATGTACCACCGTCGCTTTTGTCTCAATAGAAAAAAGTCAGCATTCTCTGTCCGTATTTTTGCTCCGTGGAACAGCCTTCCACAGAAAGTCGTGGCGAAAACTACCATATCCATGTTTAAATTTGATTTGTTTTGGGATCTGCATATCTTTCGGTCGGTCCGTATTTCTGTCACGCGTAAGCTTTAAATCGAAATGCGATCGTTAACAGAATTAATTAAACGGACTTATCTTAAGAATGGATACTTTCTTGTTCTTATTATTAACCATGCATGCAGCGTAAAATATGAAGAACTCGGGCGTCGTCTTCAACGTATAATAGTCAACGGTTAATGTGTAAGGATAAAGTGGTAAGCATGTTTACAATATGTTTTCTTTTTTCTTACAACGTCTTAAACATCGGGCCGACTTTTAAGCACACTGTGACTTCAAGAATACGTTTTCGATCTACACTTTATGAATACTTACCCACTTTGATTCACAACTGCAGTCGTTGTTGCTTCACCTTGTGCATTTTTTATCACAATTTTATAGTCTGCATTGTCATCTTTTGTGAAACCCTGTATAAAAAATAATTGTTATTGTTAAATTATATTGAAATTAAGAAGAATACTTGGCTTATATAATTTAAAGTTTGAAAGGACCCTTTTCTTTTAATAGCAATTCCAAATTATTAAAATAATTGTATGTCTTCCTTAGAGTTGTTGTATAAAAAAACATCGTTACATCAACTAGATAATATGAAAAGAACAAGAAAAAACTACATGCTTTTCAAACAATTTGTACTGATAATAACAATTGACATTAACCAAAAAGTAGTAAATTTCTTAGGTTCAACTCTCAACTTTAATAATAAATTTTCACCATTCCACAAACCGAACAAAACTTTATACTGTATGCATAAAGTCTCTAACCACCCTAGATCCATAAATAACTTGACCATATCCAACATTAATAATACCTTATCAACGATATCATCTAGCAGACACATATTCAATGAAAATTCAGATTATTACAATAGTACACTAAGTAATCCAGGTTGAAAGGACAAATACAATTCCAAAGTAATAATTACTATTCTAATAACTATAAAAATAAAGCTAAAAAGAAACATTATATAATTACGCACAACATGTAATGATCAATAAATATAACGTAAAGTAACTAATAATATAAACATAATAAATATAGAGAAAAATTAAAAGAACAACCAGAAATGTACAAGGAAATTTATAATAAACCATTATTGATAAAAAAGTTTGTTTATGCCGCTTTATCGCAAAGTGTACAAGACAATCAGTCCTAGATAGTCTAGAAAATCATAGAGAATAACTTTAAAACCCAACATAAATATAGTAAACCGTTTAATAAAAATGTAATTAGATTATCTTACTCAACAGCACCTAAGGTTGAACAAATTATGAGAGGATCAGATGCCATTAAAATCGATAAAGCTAAAAAATAAATATCTAAGTCACACATATGCCTAACTGTAACTGTATAGATAAACTAAACTGTCCATTAGGTAACAACTGCAATGTGGTTTATAAATGCATAAATTATACTATTAATGGCATGGATAACACTATAATAAACTCCATGAATAACAGCAATAAAAATAACAACTGCATACCAACCAATAATGGCAGTCAAAGCAGCCCTGTTAGTACCGCCGCTAGAAACACTAATAATAATAATAATAATAATAATAATAATAATAATAATAATAATAATAATAATTAATTAAATAATTAATACCGCGAATTAAATATAACTTAAGGTCTCACGGCATAAACACACGCTCACTAATCCTAGCCACTCAACATTTACATCAATATCCAAACATATATGAGAACTTAAGGGTAAATATATCCAGTATAATGCTAAATGGATCATATTGGAAATGATAATCGTATACAAGAGAGAAAGAGAAAGAGAAAGAGAAAGAGAAAGAGAAAGAGAACGAGAAAGAGAAAGATATTGTAAATTATGTATAGAAGAATCGATAACGATTATTAATTACAGAGGAAACCTATTAAATAAAAATTGAGATACTCTCAAACTGCATGCAGAGAGTTAAACTTATAATAATGATAAAACATAGTGAATAACTGAATGATAGCCTCCTGTATAAAGATACATTAGACACTCGAGGACAGTGTCTAGTGGACATTGAAGTTCTCGCTCTGCGTATCTGTGTCTACGTGTGTGTATTTTAACATTGAGACAACGAAATGTAAAGATGGTATAATCAATAGAGCTTATGTGCAAGGAAAAAGACTACTTACCATGATATCCATGAAGAACTTGTAGTTATTCTTGTCCGACGATGAGCGCATTTTGTAGCGAATGTTTTGCTTTAACATAGTGTTGCCCTTGTACCACGTGACGATGGGTCTCGAAGTAGCTGTGCAACTGCACTCAATAACCATGTTCTTTTTGGTAGCATCAAAGCCGACCTTAGGCTCACCAGCGAAAGTAAGACCAGAAGCAGCCGGTGCCTTCTTTTCAGCCTCTTTCTTTTCAGCCTCTTTCTTCAAAGCTGCCTGCTTCTCTGCCTCTTTCTTTTCAGCCTCCTTCTTTTCAGCCTCTTTCTTTTCAGCCTCTTTTTTCTCGGCTACCTTCTTATCAGCCTCTTTCTTTTCGGCTTCTTTCTTCTCGGCTGCCTTCTTATCCGCGTCTTTCTTTTCAGCCTCCTTCTTCAAAGCTGCCTGCTTCTCGGCCTCTTTCTTTTCAGCCTCTTTCTTTTCAGCTGCCTTCTTCTCAGTTTCTTTCTTCTCGGCCTCTTTCTTTTCAGCCTCCTTCTTCAAAGCTGCCTGCTTCTCAGCCTCTTTCTTCTCAGCTTCTTTCTTTTCGGCTGCCTTCTTCTCAGCTTCTTTCTTTTCAGTCTCTTTTTTCAAAGCAGCCTGTTTTTCAGCCTCTTTCTTCTCAGCCTCGATCTTCAAAGCAGCCTGTTTTTCAGCCTCTTTCTTCTCAGCCTCGATCTTCAAAGCAGCCTGTTTTTCAGCCTCTTTCTTCTCAACCTCGATCTTCAAAGCAGCCTGTTTTTCAGCCTCTTTCTTCTCAACCTCGATCTTCAAAGCAGCCTGTTTTTCAGCCTCTTTCTTCTCAGCCTCGATCTTCAAAGAAGCCTGTTTTTCAGCCTCTTTCATTTCCATTTCTAATTTCTGAGCTGCAAGTTGTTCCGTTTCTTCGGTTTCTTTCTTTTCTGTGCCTGTAAAGAAGATAAAAATATTATTACTCCATATGTATTTAATGTAAATAGCTAGGTGTTCTTATATATATATATATATATATATATATATATATATATATATATATATATATATATATATATATATATATAACTTTAGATCAACTTAATTTATTAGTAGAGTATGGTGCAATTAATAGGTTTTTAAAATAATATTTAGTTTGATATATATATAAAACCCTAATTTATAGAGATTAGATGTTGTTAATTTCAATATAGTTGGAAATTATATATATATATATATATATATATATATATATATATATATATATATATATATATTTATATTTATATACATCTGTAAAGACTGGCCTTTTGGCTAAGATCAAAGTGTAGTATCTGTTCCGATGGATACTGCACCCCATACTGGTGTTGTCTTGGCCTTCGGGTCTTGATTTACGCCGGTCAATGGGTCTGTCCTGTGCAGTTCTGAGAGGTCCACCTTCCCAGGCTTTGCCTCCCCTCTTTGGGGAGGAGTAAGTTTATTGCTTACTGTCTGAGGCGCCTCTACCAGGGAATGCCGACGAGGCTGCCCAGGCAATTTTTAAACCCCACTTTCCCGAGCCGACCTTGGGTCACATCTTACTTGTGGGAGTAAGATAAAAACTGGCCTTGTGCCTAACTCCTGGAGAGGAGTAAATCAATACATATATATGTTTATTTTTATTTATATATGTATATAGGTGGGTAGTGTGTATATGTGTGTGTATGAGTATGTATGTATAAGCGTGGGTTTGTGTATGTATGAGTGTAGGTATGTCTGGGGGTGTGTGCATGTATTTAGGGAAGGAGATATGGGCCGCTTCGAACCTGTCCTGCATATACTTTGAGTTGACCGACTTTCTTAAGATGTCATCTTACGCAAAGGGTTTTGTCGGAATAATTTTAAATGTAATTTGTTTGTTTGTTTTATTGATTTTTTATGATCATGTATTAGCGAATCTAATCTTTGCTCAAGAGGAACTGAAGAGCTTCTGAAACAATTGTCGGATACTCAAACTGTGTTTATTTTAATATATATATATATATATATATATATATATATATATATATATGCCACAGTAGTTACAACAGAAAATCCCCCTGGCATAGAGTGGGACATTATTATGAGAGTACCACTTCACAACAACAGAAAGTGCGAAGTATGCATGAGTCAATCTCTGTAGTTTTGTCCCCAGACTAATTGTAAATACAAATGATAAAATTACAAGTTACAAATAAAAACAAAGGTTTTATTCCTCTTGCCTTTGAAATGTAGTTATACGACGGCCGAGTGGTAAGAAGCT
>OY744518.1:25363800-25398800 GCA_963556195.1 Sepiola atlantica
ATTATTTTTTATGTATATATTAGTGATATTTTAAGCTGAATTATTTCGACACTTGATTATTGGGGAAATGGTCGTATAATCAGTACCATTGGACAGCCATGAATATTAAAACTGTCCTGTTTTTAAATCTCCGAAACAGTTACATGGTAAACAGCTGATGATCCCCGTGTTAATATTAGACGCTTAAGGTTTCCTGTTTTTGTTTCACTCTTAGATAATTACCCCCCCTTTTTTTTTTTTTTTTTTTATTATTTTTTTTATTTTACTTATATTTTTTCATTTATTAATTTTCCAACGAATGTTAAGTCTGCAATATCTTGGATTTAGTTAGTTTGTCTGGGAATTTAAACTGCATTTTACTTTTTTTACTTTTTTTTTTTTTTTAATGACTCAAAGCTTATTTAGACTATATATATGTAAGTAATAAATAATTAATATTTATTTATACATAGTATTATAAGCCCCCTTTACTAAAGGCCGGGCACTCTGAGTGAGTTTAATAACAAGCAGTACTAATAGCTTCATGCGAGTTCCAACACAGTTTGTTGTAAGATCACTCTCAGTGCTCGTTGTAAAATACCCGCCGACTCGGTATTTACAAAGTTAAATTTCTTCTTAACTAGCTAATTCACGGTGGCCAACGGGGGAACGCTCTTGACTACGAATCAGGTGCGATTTGTGATCGGAGTTCGAGCCCGCTGACTGTCGGTAATTAACTTCCTACACTGAAGATTGCGTTAGGATGAAACATCGATGTCTGTAGGTAATAAATAATTAATATTTATATATATATATTATATATTATATATGTGTGTGTGTTTTATTTGATTAAAAAGGGAAAATAGTTTTCACTGGAGGGTTGTGCCCCCGGGTACCATCTTAATATTATCAAAATTTGCTGGTATTTTGGAAATAGATATCATTTTAGTCATTTACCCATTACATCTCATTTGAATGTATGTTAAAACAGTTTTCAGTTGAGGGCAAGTGTTGAAGTGATATATTTCTTATATAGCGTATCATCTTTACTGAGAGGTCGGTAGTCCACATTCCAATTTTCAAGCAATTCTGTCCAGCGGTTTGGGTGAACATAAAACACAAAGTTCAGGCGTCCACACACACACAGAGACAAAGTTGCTATTTTATATAAATAGAAGATATATGAATAGACGATTCTTTGTAAGCAAATATTTACATTTCTGAAACGTAAAATAAAATCGAAGATCCGATTCAACACAAAAGATGAAGCTTTATAAGCAATTCCGATCATTGTATGAATTGAAATATGAAATGGTAAACCCTTCCAAATTATTGAGAAAATTGGCTCAATTTTTATGAATTTAAGATCCTTCTACTATTAAATAGATTATCATGTATTAATTAAATATATATCATTCGTTGGTTAACAGATATCTTTTCTGAACTTTCGTATTTTTCATTTGTTTGTCTGCATATTTATATATTTACCAGCGTTGTCCGGGTGTCTTTGTGCATTCGGTTTTATTTTATTTCTTCAACTATGCAATTATTTAACTAGTATATTGGATGCGTTTTTTGTTGTTTTTTTTTCATCTGTCATATTGTCGTTTAGCGTGGTCTGTCAAAGTTTATCATTTTTCAACCAATAATTAAGACGGGCCGCACCTGAAGGGTATAGGAATATTATAAGCACTGTTTTCTAATTCAAAGACCAAAGGAGATCAGCGCAATAAACATGTAGAGATTTGACATCTCATCTACTGTAAATACGTTTCATTGTTTCGCTATGTATAAATACATTTGACACATTAATTCGTTAGGGAGTTGAACTTTTCTTTACAAATTTTGAAATATTTAAAAAAAATTGAATGCACTTAACATTACATGTCTTTTAATATCGTTAAAGAAGATTTAGGGACAAAGCATATGATTGTTAATCAATTTGCTATCTGTACATATATTTCTGTCTTTATATAGTTAGGTATGTTTATATGTTTATACATTTGTGTATATAGGATTCAATCCTAAACTAATGAACGAATCATTATGAATTTTGGAACACAGCTGCCAGGCGTAGGGGTTCCAAATGTGGGATATATTTTAGTTTTATTTGCTGTATAGAGGATCAAAAGGGGAGGAGGTTCTTCGTGAAAATTCAGATAGTTCCGAATTTTGTGAAATTTTAACAATAGTTATTGTACATCAAGTAATAAATATTCCCCAAATTTCAGTTTCTCTGAAATATTTTAAAGGCTTTTTAGGGGGCATTATAAGGGCACGACCTCACATTTAAATATTCAACTATATCAGATTTGCATTTAATTTGATCAAGAGTCCTTGTATACCGATGAAGCAAGATTCCTTGAATTTCAATTTCTTATAAGGACCCCCCTCAACCTTAAGCTTTAAATTTTAGACATTTCCTAGAATTAAAAAAAGGGATCTTGATAAAAACTAGAGCAAGTATTCTAGCCATAAGGTGTCGTATTATTATTATATCTTGATTGTAATCTTTGTAAGGGGAAATACAACTGGTGCAAATTGGTACGGGTAAGTAATTTCATTCATCCTGTGACGCGTATTTTTCTAATATAAAATAAATATAA
Source organism: Sepiola atlantica (assembly GCA_963556195.1). Taxonomy (NCBI): domain Eukaryota; kingdom Metazoa; phylum Mollusca; class Cephalopoda; order Sepiida; family Sepiolidae; genus Sepiola; species Sepiola atlantica. Next base: position 25,366,386 of record OY744518.1, read on the forward strand.
ACGTTTGAATTGAATAAATCTTATTTCACTATTAGAAAATGACAAAAAGTTTAGAGTCTTAAATTAAATTTCTATTGCAGTCAAATAAAATAAATGGTAAATAGCTGTCACTATTAATGTTTACGAACTGTGTTTATCAAGTTTATGTATCATGTTCTGTTTTCGTTTCGTAATACATGTGAAAAATGTACTTGAAATTTCTCTTCGTATCGTACTATTTTTAACGTTCTTGTTCATGTAGTTTATAAGATCGAGAGATGTTAGGTTTTCAGGCTACAAATTGGTAACCATTTAAAACTATAAAATAAGTTTTTTTTTCTCTCCGATTTTACTCAATATATTTGTCTGGTTGTAAATGTATGAAATAAATAAAAATGTATGATTAAAAAAAGAAAGCATTAAATATTTACAGAATAAAACTATCCTCACAAACTATCAAATGTATATTGTGTAACTTATTTACGTAGCCTTATTTACGTACAATTCAAATTTGAATGAATTCCAAAGCGCATGCGCATAGTGCTCTATAGAAAATGTCGCTACTGACCTGAATTGTAAGAATAATTATGTACAAATTTGGCCCTTTTGCATCTTTTGTCATCGTTAAGGTGTATCGACCGCCTTGTTTGATCTCTGTGGCTTCTTTGAACCATTTAATGTTGGGCGCCGTGGCCGATTCCAAGTTGCAGGTCATCGTCAGTTGGTTTTTCTGCGGCTGTTTGATGACGGGCTTTTGACTAAAGTGTGGCGCCTTTCCGCTCTCGCTAAAATCAGATACAATAATTATACATTGTTATACGAAAAATCAAAAGTACTACATATCTTAATGAACCTTATTTTCGTTATTGATTAAAGTAACGGTCTGTACAATACAACGGATTATAAATTTACCCTTAAGAATTTAACTCCTTCATTTCATTATATGATTCTCTAAATCGATAATTAGCCAATTACAACAATAATGTATTAACAATAAATATTTTATTTAATGATAAATAAATAGGATGTCTGATCAGTGTTCAGATTTCAACCAAATTTGTTACACAATTGGAGTATAATCACGCTATATATAGTAAAGTAAATAATCACGCTATATATAGTAAAGTAAATCATCACGCTATATATAGTAAAGTAAATAATCACGCTATATATAGTAAAGTAAATAATCACGCTATATATAGTAAAGTAAATAATCACGCTATATATAGTAAAGTAAATAATCATGCTATATATAGTAAAGTAAATAATCACGCTATATATAGTAAAGTAAATAATCACGCTATATATAGTAAAGTAAATAATCATGCTATATATAGTAAAGTAAATAATCACGCTATATATAGTAAAGTAAATAATCACGCTATATATAGTAAAGTAAATAATCACGCTATATATAGTAAAGTAAATAATCACGCTATATATAGTAAAGTAAATAATCACGCTATATATAGTAAAGTAAATAATCACGCTATATATAGTAAAGTAAATAATCACGCTATATATAGTAAAGTAAATAATCATGCTATATATAGTAAAGTAAATAATCACGCTATATATAGTAAAGTAAATAATCACGCTATATATAGTAAAGTAAATAATCATGCTATATATAGTAAAGTAAATAATCACGCTATATATAGTAAAGTAAATAATCACGCTATATATAGTAAAGTAAATAATCACGCTATATATAGTAAAGTAAATAATCACGCTATATATAGTAAAGTAAATAATCACGCTATATATAGTAAAGTAAATAATCACGCTATATATAGTAAAGTAAATAATCACGCTATATATAGTAAAGTAAATAATCATGCTATATATAGTAAAGTAAATAATCACGCTATATATAGTAAAATAAATAATCACGCTATATATAGTAAAGTAAATAATCACGCTATATATAGTAAAGTAAATAATCACGCTATATATAGTAAAGTAAATAATCACGCTATATATAGTAAAGTAAATAATCACGCTATATATAGTAAAGTAAATAATCACGCTATATATAGTAAAGTAAATAATCACGCTATATATAGTAAAGTAAATAATCATGCTATATATAGTAAAGTAAATAATCACGCTATATATAGTAAAGTAAATAATCACGCTATATATAGTAAAGTAAATAATCACGTTATGTATAGTAAAGTAAATAATCACGCTATATATAGTAAAGTAAATAATCACGCTATATACAGTAAAGTAAATAATCACGCTATATATAGTAAAGTAAATAATCACGCTATATATAGTAAAGTAAATAATCACGCTATATATAGTAAAGTAAATAATCACGCTATATATAGTAAAGTAAATAATCACGCTATATATAGTAAAGTAAATAATCATGCTATATATAGTAAAGTAAATCATCACGCTATATATAGTAAAGTAAATAATCACGCTATATATAGTAAAGTAAATAATCACGCTATATATAGTAAAGTAAATAATCACGCTATATATAGTAAAGTAAATAATCACGCTATATATAGTAAAGTAAATAATCACGCTATATATAGTAAAATAAATAATCACGCTATATATAGTAAAGTAAATAATCACGCTATATATAGTAAAGTAAATAATCATGCTATATATAGTAAAGTAAATAATCACGCTATATATAGTAAAGTAAATAATCACGCTATATATAGTAAAGTAAATAAGCATGCTATATATAGTAAAGTAAATAATCACGCTATATATAGTAAAGTAAATAATCATGCTATATATAGTAAAGTAAATAATCACGCTATATATAGTAAAGTAAATAATCACGCTATATATAGTAAAGTAAATAATCATGCTATATATAGTAAAGTAAATAATCATGCTATATATAGTAAAGTAAATAATCACGCTATATATAGTAAAGTAAATAATCATGCTATATATAGTAAAGTAAATAATCACGCTATATACAGTAAAGTAAATAATCACGCTATATATAGTAAAGTAAATAATCACGCTATATACAGTAAAGTAAATAATCACGCTATATATAGTAAAGTAAATAATCACGCTATATATAGTAAAGTAAATAATCACGCTATATATAGTAAAGTAAATAATCATGCTATATATAGTAAAGTAAATAATCACGCTATATTCAGTAAAGTAAATAATCACGCTATATATAGTAAAATAAATAATCACGCTATATATAGTAAAGTAAATAATCACGCTATATATAGTAAAGTAAATAATCACGCTATATATAGTAAAGTAAATAATCACGCTATATATAGTAAAGTAAATAATCATGCTATATATAGTAAAGTAAATAATCACGCTATATATAGTAAAGTAAATAATCACGCTATATATAGTAAAGTAAATAATCACGCTATATATAGTAAAGTAAATAATCACGCTATATACAGTAAAGTAAATAATCACGCTATATATAGTAAAGTAAATAATCACGCTATATACAGTAAAGTAAATCATCACGCTATATATAGTAAAGTAAATAATCACGCTATATATAGTAAAGTAAATAATCACGCTATATATAGTAAAGTAAATAATCACGCTATATATAGTAAAGTAAATAATCACGCTATATATAGTAAAGTAAATAATCACGCTATATATAGTAAAGTAAATCATCACGCTATATATAGTAAAGTAAATAATCACGCTATATATAGTAAAATAAATAATCACGCTGTATATAGTAAAATAAATAATCACGCTATATATAGTAAAGTAAATAATCACGCTATATATAGTAGAGTAAATAATCACGCTATATATAGTAGCCATTCTTATCCGACTGATTCAATATGTATTACGTTTACTGGCTGAAATACTCGTCTATAAGAATGATGGATTATAAACATATGACGTTACACATGATATTCTCATTATTCTGTAGATGAGTTCAATCAATCAAGTATGAACAAATCCCACAAAAGGAATTTATTATAAAAGTGTTAGAATAATTGTATACCTTATCACTTGGGTTTAAAATTATAAAGAAAAACATCAAAGACAAACATGTTCTCCATCAGCATAAAATAACAAAAACGTTTCATGGGTGTAGGTGCTTATTCAAAATATGTCTAAACACTTTAATGAAATGAAATCTAAACGAGAGGCCCCTAATAATTACAGATAATCACAGACACACGCAGATATATATATATATATATATATATATTGATGCATGCATATATGTATATACATACAGATATATTATATACATATATGCATGTATACATATAAGACATACGTGCATGTATATATATATATATATATATATATATATATATATATATAAGGCATACGTGCATGATGGCTGTAACTCATGGCTGTAACGCATGCGTCTGTTTTTTTCTTTTGTTAAAATATACGTAGAATGAATGTGTCTGTCAATTAGTTGTACTCTGTGATACAGATATACAAGTTAAGCAAACCCATTGCAAGGAAAACTGGTTAATTACTCTTGGGAAGTTCTTGGCCTTTTGGCTAAGATCAATGTGTAGAATCTGTTCCGATGGATACTACACTCCATAGACTGGTATTGTCTTGGCCTTCGGGGCTTGATTTACGCCGGTGTATGGGTCTGTCCTGTGCAGTTCTAGGAGGTCCACCCTCCCAGGCTTCGCCTCCCCTCTTTGGGGAGGAGTAAGTCTATTGCTTACTGCCTGAGGCGCCCCTACCAGGGAATGCCGAAGGGGCTGCCCAGGCAATTGTTGAACCCCACTTTCCCGACCTTGGGTAACATCTTACTTGTGGGAGTAAGATAAAAACTGGCCTTGTGCCTAACTCCTGGAGAGGAGTAAATCAATACTCTTGGGAATCCACATGTGACATTGATGCCTACAACTAAAATACATCCCTTTTCACATATTCTACCGGTGAGACAACAATTCGAACCCTAGTCAACTGCATTAAACACGCTTCCACATTCATTACCGATCAAATTAGTTTGAGATTTTACAGATTGTGCGAGAATAACGCCAAACTTCTTTTTATTTTTCTGATAGATTAGATTCATTTCAAATTCTGTCATCATACAATTGACTTCCACTTCATATTACGATCGATATATAATTTCTTACCGTCGATTACCCATCATATTTGTTTCAATTAATGTATTTATATACAGTCTTCATACCTCACTTGTGCCTTATGTGCTTACTCTCTATATAAAAGTTATTTTGGAATCCGGTGATGAGCCATTCATAGCACAGGGCCAATTGATCGCAGACGATACTTAATGTTACACCGGTCGTTCTTACACAGGAGAAACTACACCGGTTGTCACTATAAATAGTGCGAGTCACCAGAAGACAAAGCACAGTCTTGTAACTGTCTAGCCAACAGCTAGTCACTTTCTTACTTTGTTAATACACTTGTTAAACCAACCCTCGACTTGACTTCCTTTATTTATTATTTACTGTGGAACAACTTCACAACACTTAATATCTCAGATTGAATGCGGATTCAATGATTTTTTATCTTCAGAGAAAGTAGACCTTATTTTTGAGTATCACAGTTGACGTTTTGCTCCACTTGTTAAACATAGAATAGAAGTAGCAATATAATAAGACCTCATTCCGTGCAACTGACCATGGCTAGGGTTTCAGACCTCTGTAATTACTTTTATTGTTGCTGCACATCGTTGGAATTAAGGTCAAGTACTTATTTTTATCAAAATGGCTGCCTCTGATTGGCCACTGTTTTGGCTAAAGTGACAACTTCCAGAGTCAGGAAGGTTCACATTATTGCTTACGTCCTCCCGCCTGTGTCTAAACAGGTTGAGGGGATAATTTTATTTTGGTTGCTTAGCTGCTGATATTGAGTCTTCTTTTTAATCTTTTTCATAATTTCCTCGTTGTCAACGTCTTCTTATTGGTTATTCAAAGCTGTCCTCGATTAATGGAAGGCGTGCTCTCATACGCAACGCGGGAACCTGTTGGGGGATAATTGAAGAGAGAGCGCACCATTTTCTAAATACGTGGTGAAGGTTTATTTCTTCGCGGAAGTATCATGTCAGGGTGTTCTAACAAACCCTTGTACACCGCGGACGATGTCGAGTTATAATGCAATGTTACATATGTAGAACTTTATGCATAAAATACGACAAAATGTGAAGAAAACGAACAGACTAAAAGTAGAATCAGATTCCTTATATCTTTCAACCACAATAAAATCTAATATAATTTTTGTAAATAAAAAAATCACTAATTTATAAACACTTTTGATAAAAAAGACGCGATATAAAATCACAATATACGAGTTTACTTGGGCCCATTTAAGTTTATTGTTCGACACCCCTCACACACCTCGCCCTCATCATCTCATTTCACCTATTCACAACACCCTGAACATATACCAGTTCCTGGTCGTGAAAAACGTCGCCGTACTGGACCTACTTTCCTATTCAACAAATCTCGCTCTGTGTGATATTTGAAATTCGCTGAACTCTAGGCGATCATGAATGACACCTGTTTTAAAAGATGTAGATGGACTCAGTGGAGAACGTAACGACTTAGCTGAAGGGCATCCCAGAAAAATCCTTTCAACATTGCATGAAAGCTTGACAGACAAAAAGACGAGAAAGTGCGTTATACTCAAAGCGATTACTTTGAAAGGTGCCAATATGTAATCTGCTGTTTTTAATTGAAATGCATTTTTTGTGAGATTAGGCTTTTACTTCTCATACACATATCGTATATAGATATATCATATATATATATATATATATATATATATATATATATATATATATATATATATATATATATATATGAGAAATGAGAAAGGAAAAACCAAGCGATAGTTTTTCTATATTCATCAACGTTTCGTCTTTATTGTAAGACTTCCTCAGGATGATAATTTTAAGAAAAATGTCATGCAAGTACATCGAAATATTGGGCTGACATGATGGGTTGATAAGAAAATATATATATAAATTGAATATTATATATATATTTATATATATATATCCCCCACTCGTCTTTTTCATTGATTTTAATAATGCTTCCTCTAAAATTAATCCTACCATTCTGTTGTACACGTAATTTACTTACATATATATATATATATATATATATATATATATATATATATATATATATATATATATATATATATATGCCTTGTTGATTCCAAGATGCCGGCTTGAAAATCGACCCACATTATATCCGATGTATGAGGGATTTTTCTCTCATTACTTTCTTTAATGTGAGTTTTGCGTGTTTTTGCCTTTCTGTTTTCTCATTTTTCTTTTTTTTCCTTTTTTCTTTGGACGAGTGTGCTTATGTTTTATTATTAAATATAGGTCTCTGATGAGCAGTCCGTAAAAACTAAGTACAGTATTTATGCTTACGGGTTATGAAACATTGGTAAGACTGAAAATAGACACATTCGCCGAAATAATTTTTAAAATAGTATTATAGACTGGCGTTCTTTTTTTGTAAGTGGAATACATCCAATCACTATATACATAGTCCTTCACTCATCCATTCGAAGATGATAATTAAATTAATTTTTCATGAATTTCTCAAAATTAAATATAAAATAAGTACTTACCTCTTTTTGCCTGATTTCCAGGAAGCAAAGGAGGAAAAAGAAAAGTTTGAGGAGAATTATTATGGATTCATATTCGCACATTATACAATCGCTTCATTACTCTATTAAGTAGATTTTAAATTTTCGTAAATTATGTTAAAATTATTTTAAATGGTTATGAATTTATATTTTCACATGATACAGTTTTTTCAGTACTTTATTAAATTAATTTTAAAATTTAGCAGAAGCTTTAAAAATATTTTCGTAAAAATTAAACAGGCTATGATTATTAGTGTTTCCTGTCCCAATATTTCTACGTCAAATTGAATGTATTAATTACAAAAGATTATCAATTGATGAAAACAACGTGAAGCCATTGTTGTTTAAACTTATGTATAGAAAATGAAATGCATAGTTTTACATTAAATTCATATTGAAATGATTTATATTTAACTCACATTTACATTAAAGCATATTAACATCTTAATAATATTTACATTTACATCAAATTAATATTTAAATCATATAAACATGTAAATTTTACTAACAATTACATTTTATTAACTAGTAAATCATATTTTATTTAAATCGTATTAACCCTTAAGCTATTTTAACAAGCCATATTATCACATAAATTATATTCACATTTAGAGCACAGTAACACTTACGTTATATTAACAATCCAATAATATCAAAACTTAAATTATATTCTCATTTACATGATATACATTTTTACGTTTTGGAATTTTAAGATGTGGATTAATCATTTGTATTATTTGGATTATTCAGACAACTGTTCTCATTTCGGATGTTTTGTCTTCAGTACAGGCGATATTAAAATACACTTACTCAAAACTTCTAACCGGTCATTGCTGTCGAAATGAGTGCAAGTTACCGTGTAGATTAAATAAAGGTTTCCGTTCGAAATTCCGTACAGATTCCCGGGTTCAACAGAAAGATTTCCTAATTCGACAAGACGCATAAAGAAGGTAGGAGGTTACATCGGCGAAAACGTTGTAAGAATAACATCCAATGTTAGAGCAGTAGTCCAAATAATCCAAATAATACAAATGAATGTTCCCCTCACATTTATATTGAAATAATATTTACAGATAGATCATATTAAAAGTTACATAATATTGACACTAAAATAATACTTATATTTAAATTATATTTGATATTTACATATTTACCATGACGTCATGTTTAGATTAAAATAGCATTTACCTTTTAATAATATATATATATATATATATATATATATGTAAATAATATCAACACTTAAATCATATAAACATGTAAAACATATTTACGTTTGTTTAAATTATATTTACGTCTGAATAGTAAGATATAAGTTTAGCACTTAAATCTTATCAACATTTAAATTAAGTAATACTGTAAAATAATATTTATACTCGACTCATATTTACATGTAAACCATATTTACATATAAACCATATTTGCATGTAAACTATATTTATATGTAAAGCATATTTACATGTAAGCATATGTACATGTAAACCATATTTACATGTAAAACATATTTACATGAAAGCATATTTACATGTAAACCATATTTACATGTAAAATATATTTACATGTAAGCATATTTACATGTTAACTATATTTATATGTAAACCATATTTACATGTAAGCATATTTACATGTAAACCATATTTACATGTAAAACATATTTACATGTAAGCATATTTACATGTAAACCATATTTACATGTAAAATATATTTACATGTATGCATATTTACCTGTTCACTATAATTATATGTAAACCATTTTTACATGTAAGCATATTTACATGTAAACCATATTTACATGTAAAATATATTTACATGTATGCATATTTACCTGTTCACTATAATTATATGTAAACAATTTTTACATGTTAGCATATTTACATGTAAACCATATTTACATGTAAAACATATTTACATGTATGCATATTTACCTGTTCACTATATTTATATGTAAACCATATTTACATGTAAGCATATTTACATGTAAACCATATTTACATGTAAAACATATTTACATGTAAGCATATTTACATTTAATGCTACTAATATTTGATTTGTATTAATTTTAATCATATTCACATAAAAATCATATTCATAAGTAAATTATTTTTACAGATCAATTATATCTACAAGTTATGATTCGTCTATATTGTATTGAATTAAATCATTATTAACATGAAAATATGACTTTTTGTATTTAAAAATCGTTTCACACATTGTTTTTGATATTATCTAAAATCAATTACATATAATTATAAAATCCATGTAAATAAAAAATAAAAAATAATATATGTACAATTACCATAAATTTATATATATATATATATATATATATATATATATATATATATATATATATATATATATATATATATATATATGGGAAAATGAAAAAGGAAAACCAAAAAATGGATGTTTTTTATGTGTACATCAACGTTTCGTCTTTATTTATAAGACTTCATCAAGATGATAAAATAGAGAAAAAAATGTCATGCAAGCACAGATACATGTAGGGTAGACATATTGGGAAAAATAGAATGAAATAGTGGCCAACTACTGGGTGGACGTCCGTATTTGTTGGAGAAATAGAAATGAAACAAATACGGACGTCCACCCAGTAGTTGGCCACTATTTCATTCTATTTTTCCCAATATGTCTACCCTACATGTATCTGTGCTTGCATGACATTTTTTCTCTATTTTATCATCCTGATGAAGTCTTATAAATAAAGACGAAACGTTGATGTACACATAAAAAACATCCATTTTTTGGTTTTCCTTTTTCATTTTCCCATCACGTCGGATTACTTTCATCCTTCTCTTCCCATATATATATATATATATATATATATATATATATATATATATATATATATATATATATATATATATATATATAGTAGAGAATGGTAGTTTATATATATATATAAGTTTTGCATGTTTGGTTAATAAACGCAAAAGAACACACATCAAAAAAAATATTGCACACTCAACGGTTTGGGGTTAGTCTATAATGTCAGGTGATATCAATGATCTTATATTAAAGTAATTTCTCTAAATTGATGGATTACCAAACAAATCGGAATCAACGTTTACCTGCAAAAGCGGAAATGTTGTTAGTTTATATTACACATTGCAATCCTCCAAAACACCAACATTAATTATAATGATAATACATAGAATGATTAAAATGTTATCATTATCATCAATAGTGGGTATAATGACATTAAAGAACTCGTATAAACACACATACAGACACGCATGTAAATGTATAAGTTGTGGGTTATATTTATTTGTGTAGTGACAATAAAGTTCTCTATATTGTTAAATAGAGCAGTCACAGTAAGGAGGTGGTTAATTATTATCTTGTAGTAAATCGTTTCTATGTTAGCACACTTCTACAAACTCAATGCGCATCATTTAAATAAATGACGTCATTCATGCTTGTCATTTTAATAAATTACGTCATAAATGAACGTTATTTAAATGAAGTATGTCTTTAATGCGAGACATTTAAATGAATCGTGTCATTAATACGAGTCATTTAAATAAATGACGCCATTAATATGGATCATTTAAATACATGACGTCATTAATGCGCGTCATTTTAATAAATTACGTCATAAATGAACGTTATTTAAATGAACTATGTTTTTAATGCGAGACATTTAAATGAATCGTGTCATTAATACGAGTCATTTAAATAAATGACACCATTAATATGGATCATTTAAATACATGACGTCATTAATGCGCGTCATTTTAATAAATTACGTCATAAATGAACGTTATTTAAATGAACTATGTCTTTAATGCGAGACATTTAAATGAATCGTTTCATTAATACGACTCATTTAAATAAATGACGCCATTAATATGGATCATTTAAATACATGACGTCATTAATGCGCGCCATGTAAATAAATTACGTCATTAATATTGATCATTTAAATACATGACGTCATTAATCCGAGTCATTTAAATAAATTACTTCATTAATATGTATCATTTAAATAAATGACGTCATTAACTCGTATTTTAAGCCAGTTTAAATATTTTAACCGGCTCATTTCAAGTGTTAATTATGAAAATTAATTGTACTAACTTAGAAACGGTTTTGTTTCGGTGACTAAATTTCATATAGATACATTATCATCACTACCCCAGTTTATAAAAGAAAGCAGCTTTAATAAAAAAAAATAACAATAACAAACATAATTATTGAAATTCTTCTCATTGTTTTCATTGCAAAACCACGGAATATTAAATAAAAAATTATCAATAATATCGAAATTATTTTTATCATTATATAAACAGCTGGTAATAACAATGACAGATTAAAATAATTGCAATAATATTGATAATTCTGGGTGGTTTGAAATGTAGTATTTTGAACCAAAAGAAATTCGATAATAATATAACGCCTACTGATTGTGGCTGTCATTCATTTGTTCATGAAATTGCCAACAAAAGAGACTAAGATAATCTTATGACTAAAAAACGCTCGACAGTGAGTGGCCATATAAGAACATTGCTAACTTTAATACTGAAGAGTTCTACATCAATGTAATAATCAGTGTAAACTTTAGCAATGCTGAATGATCTGAGCTCTCACAGCGGCAAGCGTTGAACATCGTAAAAATAAAATACTAAATTTACCAATGTAAAAATGTTAATTGTACATTTAGAGTTTCAGTAATGCATTTGAAAATTCAACACTTACAATGGTATCATTTATATCTCTAAGAATGAATATATATATATATATATATATATATATATATATGGGAAATGAAAAAGGAAAAACCAAAAATATGTTTTTTCATGTATTCATCAACGTTTCGTCTTTATTTGTAAGACTTCCTCAGGATGATAATTTTAAGAAAAATGCCATACAAGTACATGAAAATATTAGGTTGACATGATGGGTTTATGAGAAGAAGTAGTAGCCACTAATTGTTTTATTCTTTCCTCCTCTCACTGTGACATTCTCAGCACATTTCAACATTTTCCTTCTACCTTACTTATATCCACACATTCCTGACATAGCCAGCTGGTCAAACACTCCCATCCTCCAAAAATTTCACATCTAACCACAACAAAATCTTCCCTCTTCCTCTCACCCATTTCACTTTTTCGACTACTTCTTTCACACTCTTACTCATCCACTCCTCCCACTTCAACTCACCTTCACTTTTTCAAATCTTTTCTACAAACCTACACACCAAAACATAGAGCCTCCCTCTCCACTCCTCTTTCCCCACCCCTCCACTTTTTCACTCACAGCCATCCACATTAATTTCATTCACCCCCATCCCTCCATTTTTTCACTCACAGCCATCCACATTATTTTCATTCAGTGCTCCCAGTAGTGGCTACTACTTCTTCTCATTAACCAATCATGTCAACCCAATATTTTCATGTACTTGTAGTACATTTTTCTTAAGATTATCATCCTGAGGAAGTCTTACAAATAAAGACGAAACGTTGATGAATACATAAAAAAACATCTTTTTGATTTTTCCTTTTTCACTTCCCATTATGTCGGATTACCTTCATCTTCCCTTTCTCATATATATATATATATATATATATATATATATATATATATATATATATATATATATATATATATATATATAAGATGACTTAATTTGCCAAAGCTTCATTAATAATCCACAAAGGTGATAATTAAAGAACATTGAAGAGGCTAAATGAATAATTCAATTGCTAGATACGTTTAGCAATAGTAATTGTGATAGTAATCATATATCATTCATGAGGCATCAACAATATCATATTCAAATAGGATATAAACATGTTATTATAATGATGTCACCTGGAAATTGCTTAAGTGCACATATGCTAACTTTGATTAGAGCAATGTATATGATAATGATAACAAAAAATAATTCATGACTGTAGGAAATACTAATAAAATCCCTTTGCGTGGCTTTGTACTTATGAAGCTACATTTTACCGATACATGAAATCAGAATGTTAAGCTGATTAATTTCACCGTTACAATTATTGAACGCATTATTAATTAAATTATAAATGTGAACTCTTCAATTTTGAAGTCAATTTTAATAATTATAAATGTAATGTAAAACGGATGAAGTTTTGGCAAATCAAATAATATATTTTCTATATATATATTTTTTTTATATATATATATAGATATAAATATTTTTATTTCGAAAATATTTTAAATAATTCGTGCAAAGGAATTTTTTGCAGAATTTACTATATATAAAAGCTTACAATTTTACAAATACAATATTGACCTTTACGGTTCAGTTATCAGAAAAAGCATTTATTTTTTTCAAATCATATATTTTTAGTTACGGAAGAGCCCTCATAACATACATAATGTACGTTTCTCGAAAAACTATTGAACACCAGTCAAATCTAATGGAGCAATTATATCAGCATTGATAATGCGATTTGCGATTTGCAGATTTTTTGCCGTTTTCATTTCTGCTGATGTCTTCTAGTCATCAACTGTTTATTTTGTTCTGTTGTTCTATAAAATGCTTTCTAGGACGTCTGTCTTAGCGTCTCATACTGAACCATTTTACAGCAACTCCATACAATAACTCCATTTGCAGTTCCGGTTCAATATTATTCAATGAAAGTTTGGTTACGTTTGTCTTTTAAACGGCAAATCAGGCTTTTGAGAATTGTTTAATGCCGAACCACACTCATTATGGAAAACGATTCATTGTACACGATCAATTGGACACAAGTTGTTTCTTTTACTCATAGCTGAAGGGTAATAACCGGTTCCTAACTTGTTCAGTATTATCAATAAATACATAGCCACAATAGATAGGATAGGATTTGAACTCATAACCGAGTTCATAGGCGCCGACGATATCAATTAGGCAAATAATTCATCATTATGAGATATAACAAAAAAAAAACATCCGTTACTATGGAAATATAATTTTCACAAATAAATGCTTTCCGAAATACTGCCGCAAAGGTCAAGTTCGGTTTTAACAGAGTTTTCGACTTTGGTAACTTGCAACATGGAAAGACTAGTGTGTCTCATGCGCGAAGACACACATTCACAAATTCATACGAACAACATAAAGTCAAGAATATTAACGAAAATATTGTTCAACGCGCATGGACATCTTCTTTCTTGCCATTGGATTACAGCAGCATCGGCTCAGAAGTGCGGTTGTGATTGCGCAATCTTTGCTTCAATAAAAACTCCTCGCTGTGCAGACACACTTACAGAAGATATCTATTGTCTTGCGACACATACGGATGACTTTAATATATATATATATATTTATATATATATATATATATATATATATATATATATATATATATATATATATATATATATATATACAAAATTCATACTATATATATATACATATATATATAGTATGAATTTTGTATTTATACAAACATAATTGATTGCATATGTACATACAAGTCTAACTTAATATGTCCCGAAGAAGCTAGACTTTGAATAAAGTTGAAGCTGAAACATCTATGCATATATATATATATATATATATATATATAATTAAATACGAAATACAACTTTCATCACATTCTTTCATCCTGATCCGTTCCAATTTCCTCATGTATTTTCTTGTTTCTAGTGGAAACTGGCCAATGTATCCGCCATACTCGCTTTTTACCCGAGTACTTTCTGATCCTTCAGGATCCATCATCAGGGGTGGTTATCAATACAGGTTATGGTGCTAAGATATTTATAAGGGTGATAGGTTTTTTTTATCTTTAAAATTTTTCCGGGAATCACGTGTTATTAACTATATTTACAGAGAACTATGTTAGTGTTAAAGGCATTTAAGGATATTGTGACTATTATTAAAATTTATTTTGTTGATAGTTGTCTTTTTTTGTTTCTATGAGTAGGAAACTCATTAAAACAAAAAGCAACAACTATCAACAAAATAGAGATCATCTTAATATTTTTTTATTTTCAAAATGTGTTACTATAATGGAGACATTGTGTCAGGTATGTTTGTAACTCTAATGCCGGGTGTTATTTAACCACCATGCTCTGGAGAGGGTAGCGGTGGTGTTACGGTTAGTGGATATCGGCGTTGATTCATGATTTGGTGTGCTGTGTTTGGGGCATGTCGGATAATTAACACCACTTTCACCAGGTATGTTGACAATGCTTTTTCAATCATACGCTTCGATCCACTGTAATCAGCTTCTTGGAATTATACACACGCATATAGATAGAAGCCTACAGAATGTGTGAGGTGTTGTCGATGAAGGAGCAAAAGAAATGGGAAAATTTGCCGCTGGTTAATTAATGAAATGCACGATCAAAAATGGGGTAGATCTGTCGGGATTTTCACTTCACTCGTTTAGGATCAGACACAAAGCAAATCGGGCAATTATAGGTTTTGCTGTGAAACACACGAGGGGGGGGGGTCGGTTAGGTTCGCTACTCCGTTTAAAGATATATCAGGATTTCTCAAATATTGTCACTGGTCAATAAATATAGATAAACAGTCAATCTTATAACATATGTTTAAAAGGCGTAACTTAATTAGAATTCTGCGCCGTTACAGACGTGAAGCATTTATGGAAGGCCGTCGCTTCAAAAGTTTGTAAACTTTATGGTTTTTTATGCAAATTCGTAGCTCTATGTGATCCCTTTCTCGTCACCCGGTGAGTTTGTCAGGCTTGTTTCGCTTTTAATAACATTTAAGAATAGATCCGTAATTTTGTTTTTATTCATAGCTTTTATTCCTATTACATTATGTTCACGTATCGCTTCCAATAGTAAATTCGTATGCATCAAAATAGTACAACTTTGTTGACCATTTTGATTCTGTTGTCGTCATTCTTGCGGGAGGGACCATGAAATGGTTGCCAACATCCCTAAGTGAAGGTTGTATTATGGAATCGACTGGATTCGAACTCGGTACACTCAAGTCTTCAGTCTGTGTCGTTATCCACTTAACAACAATCACCCCCCTTGTCCGATGTAATATCGTGTATAAATATTTAAAAATGTACTATTGTTTTTAATGTAATTGTAAAGCTGATGTATTAACAATGATTTGATAATTATTTCATCTGTCATTCAGATTCCTTTGTCGACCATTAAATCCCCTGCGTCAAATTGTCTAGAAAATCAACTTTGATTCGATTAATAATACAGGATTAGAGGATGGAGATCATCAGTTCCATTAAAATCCTATTCTGTTTCGCATTCATTTAGATTCATTGATACTTCTTTAGAATAGAAGCAGAAACGTATCGATAGAATTCCTAGGCATCTACGAGTTTTGACGAAATTCTACGATTGTTTGCCGCAAAAGAAGAAACACTGAAACGAAATTCCGCAGTATATTTTCCACACCCACACTCCTCACAAGATTTATGTGGAGAGATAAGTTTGGTAAGACTTTAATTGACCAAATTGTATCGCTTTATACTTTACGAAATCTTCTTCGACTAACCCTAACGCTTTACTAACAAAGCCAATCCTAACATGCTTTTCCCCCTAGTTACAAACCCTACCCTTAAACTAAAAAACTTACCTTAACATTAAAACTAATCAAAACTCCTACAAAACTGAATACCCAATCCACTGTTTTCAGTAATTACTAATCTCCACCCCTAAAACAAACAAAACTTACCCATAACATCAAAAACTAATCAAAACCCCTATAAAGATTTAATAACCCTAATCCACTGTTTTCAGTAATTACTAATCTCAACCCCTAAAACGAACAAAACTTACCTATAACATCAAATACGTATCAAAACCCATATAAAAATTGAATTACCCTAATCCACTGTTTTCAGTAATTACTAATCTCCACCCCTAAAACAAACAAAACTTACCCATAACATCAAAAACTTATCAAAACCCCTATAAAAGTTGAATAACCCTAATCCATTCTTTTCAGTAATTACTAATCTCCACCCCTAAAACGAACAAAACTTACCCATAACATCAAAAACTTATCAAAACCCCTATAAAAATTAAATAACCCTAATCCACTGTTTTCAGTAATTACTAATCTCCACCCCTAAAACGAACAAAACCTACCCATAACATCAAAAACTTATCAAAACCCCTATAAATATTGAATAACCCTGATCCACTGTTTTCAGTAATTACTAATCTCCACCCCTAAAACGAACAAAACTTACCCATAACATCAAAAACTTATCAAAACACCTATACAAATTGAATAACCCTAATCCACTGTTTTCAGTAATTACTAATCTCCACCCCTAAAACTTACAAAACTTACCCATAACATCAAAAACTTATCAAAACCCCTATACAAATTGAATAACCCTGATCCACTGTTTTCAGTAATTACTAATCTTCACCCCTAAAACGAACAAAACCTACCCATAACATCAAAAACTTATCAAAACCCCTATAAATATTGAATAACCCTGATCCACTGTTTTCAGTAATTACTAATCTTCACCCCTAAAACGAACAAAACTTACCCATAACATCAAAAACTTATCAAAACCTCTATAAAAATTGAATAACACTGATCCACTGTTTTCAGTAATTACTAATCTCCACCTCTAAAACTTACAAAACTTACCCATAACATCAAAACCTAATGAACACTCCTATAAAAATTGAATAACCCTAATCCTCTTTTTTTCCAGTAGGCACTAACTTCATTTCTAATATAAGAATAAAGCTAATACATAAACCTATCCGTAATCCCATTTTTCTAAAATAACCTTCAACCCTTAAAAAATCTCGTTCCGTATGAACATTTTGTATCAAAGTAAGAGATTTTTTTACTATTTTAATCTTCTTTTTATTTTCCGGTGACAGTTCGTAGATGTTCGTCAAAACTCAAAAATGTCTACGAATTATACCGATAATTTCTGCTCCTATTCTTAAAAAGTACCGAATCCCTAGGCGTTGCCTCGTATTTGTTCCGAAACTTACCTTCAAAGTTAAGGTTGATGTTGGCCGTCGATTCCCCAGCGGAGTTTTTAGCGATGGCTTTATACATACCGCCATCAGCGAGTCCTATTTTACTAATCTCTAACGATATAGTATGGTTTGTGCCGACTGATTTGTGAAACATTTTGATCCTCTCGCTCTGGGTGACAGTCGCGTCGTTCAGCAGCCAAACAATCTCTGGCTTAGGATCGCCGGTCAGCTTACATTCTATAACAAGTTTATCGCCAACCTGGCGAATTGCCGGTTTGCCCGAGAACATGGGTTTGCCCTTAGCGGCGTCCGCTGCCGAACCTAGAACACACGAATGACAAACAAACAAAAAAAGCCGACAAAGACAGCAAGGGTTGAAAAACAAATCAAATAACAGATTGAGACGTGTTGGCGTAAAGACACCCGACCATTTGCAGAAGTGGTTTCTAAACTTCTTTCTTGTTGGTGTTCTTCTTTTAAATTAATACAATGCAAAACAAAAAGGGGATAAAAAGGCACGGCTCAAAAATAGTATTACAAACTGTACCAAGCTGCGTTACCATGACAACCAACAGCATTTTAAACGGTCAATTTATGTTACCTTAAATTTGATTTCATGTGTGTTAATAAAGAAAATAGAATGCCCATTATCTGAAGAATTTCATTATAATGTATTATTATGATTTATCATCATTTATTACTATTATAAAGATTTATCTAAATAAACAGTGAGCTTTATATAAACATATATATATATATATATATATATATATATATATATATATATATATATATATATAATTATTGGTATTCATACAGCCATGTAAACACTCTGAGACACTGGCATGTCGATGTTATCGATAACAACTGTTAGAAACTGAGATCCCATCAGGTAGAATAAAAATCTGATCCTTCCCTTAGGTCATATTTGGAAAGATGCCTGATAAGATCTCAGTTTCTAACAGATGTTGATCGGTAACATCGACATGCTAGTGTAGCAGATTATGTACATATCTGTATAAATAAAAATAATTATGTATATAAAAGCTCTATTTGATATTCAGCACTCTTTATAAGCCCGGTTGAAATTCCTTGGGTTTTTATCCTGTGGATGTTTACTTTACCTGGGTTACTATATATATATATATATATATATATATATATATATATATATATATATATATATATATATATATATATATATATATATATATATATATAATCTGATAGTGTCTTAGTTCGTCTTCATTTCGGAATTCATAAATATTTGTAAAATGTAATGAAATCATGATTTTGGCCGGGAAAGGCACACACTACTTCCTCCACACTGATGATTACCGGAACGGGATGAAACACATGTGTATGTGGATAAGAATTTTAAAATAATTATCATAATATTGTTTTTTTCCCCTCTTAACAGGTTGGGCCACTTAAGAGAATTAATACTAAGCTTCCAATTAATGCGTAAAGTGAAGTTCCGTCCAACTGGCTTGTTGATCACTGTTAACTAAAATATGTTCGCTTGTATAGACATAAATATTGTTTAATTCTCTCCTTTACCCTTTGGCCCCAGTGGTAAAGGTTCAGACTTGAATGGTAAAGGGTGATTTGGGTCTGGGGTTCGATTCGTGCGACCGACAGAACAGTCATCCTCCACACTGATGATTCCCGGAAACCGTGTCGTTATCCACTTAACAACCGTCACCTACCTATATGCTGATAAATGATTTTAAAAAATAGACCTATGTCGCAAGGGAGACAACTTTCGTTAATATTCAGTAGTTGCTTCCCCTTTCCATCAAACTAAGAATTCTCTTGCAAATGATGAATTATCTATTTTCTCTTGGCGGTAAGATTTGAGACAGTTTTATTCATTTATTCTGCGTCTTACTGGTTTGAAATTACTTTATTTGTTTATGTATTTTCATATTTTTATTACATTAATGGTTACCTTTATAAGTGCAAAGAGTAGTGTATAATCAGCAATTACGAGTATCTTATAGATAATCGACAATGTGCGTGTGTGTACACCTGTTACATATATTATGTTGATTCGGTGATTAAGATTAAAGTTCTGAATAATACTTTTATTGTATTCTGACAACTGTCTCTCCATAAAAACCAATGGTTGTTGGGACTGTGTAATTTTTTATGTAATTCTTCGAATATAAACTGGTTTGTGTCTTTCAACCATTCCTCCATCATTTGACTATTCTATATTTTATTGGTGTTTGTTGTTTACCTTTCTTGGTATCAATTTATTTTATACTTTATAGGTGTTCGTTTTTGCTTCTTTTTGTATTATTTTAAAAAATCTTTTATAGGTGTTCGTTTTTACCTTTCTTGGTATTAATGCATTTTATATTTTATAGGTGTTCGTTTTTACCTTTCTTGGTATTAATGCATTTTATATTTATAGGTGTTCGTTTTTAACTTTCTTGGTATTAATGCATTTCATATTTTATAGGTGTTCGTTTTTAACTTTCTTGGTATTAATGCATTTTATATTTTATAGGTGTTCGTTTTTACCTTTCTTGGTTTTAATGCATTTTATATTTTATAGGTGTTCGTTTTTACCTTTCTTGGTATTAATGCATTTTATATTTTATAGGTGTTCGTTTTTACCTTTCTTGGTTTTAATGCATTTTATATTTTATAGGTGTTCGTTTTTACCTTTCTTGGTTTTATTTATCTTCCTGCGACAAGGTAAGATGTACACAAGGTTGGGAAAGTGGGATTTGAAAAACCAGCGGCCGAGAATTTGAGCACTCTGTCTGGCCATTAAAAATTGCCTGGGCAGCCTCGTCGGCATTCCCCGGTAGGGGCGCCTCAGGCGATTAGCAATAAACTAACCCTTTCTCAAAGGGTGGGAAGGCAAAGCCTGGGAGGGTGCACCTCCTAGAACTGTACAGGACAGACCGATAGACCGGCGTAAATCAAGACCCGAAGGGCCAGACAATACCGGTCTATCGAGTGTAATATCCATCGGAACAGATACCAACCCCTGGTTTCGTTTTTAACTTCCTTGGTAATTATTTATTTTATACTTTATAGGTATTCGTTTTCACTTTTCGTGGTATTAATTTATTTTATATTTTATAGGTATTCGTTTTCACTTTTCGTGGTATTAATTTATTTTATATTTTATAGGTGTTATCTTTCTTGGTAAATATTTCTTTTATATTTTATAAGTGTTAGTTATTTCCACGCTCGTAGTCATATATTTCTAACTTTGCATGAAATGGATGATACAAATACGTCGATTTTTCTCTCTTATGATTTATTTTACACTTAATAAAATATTCACAAAATGATATATTATTATTATATATATGTTATAAGTCTTTAAAACTCGATGAATGCGTAATATTTTAATCATGATATGCATTTATCAAAGATAAAAGTAATATTGAGCAGTTGGTAATTTATTTTGAGCGATGTCTTTTTCCCACTAAACTCTGGGGATGAGAATGTGAAAAATAAAAATGAAACAGGAATATATTTGGGAAAAGGTGAAAACTGAGACATCAAGAGATCGAACATTAAAAAAAGAAAACACTGAAAATAAACGTAGAAAGATAGAAATGTTGAAAACGTAGCAGCAATAAGAATTTAATAAACAAAAAAAAAAGAAGAAAGAAAATAAAAAGAACATAATGGAAAGCACAACTTTTGAGAAGAGGCCAACAAAATATAAAATAAAAAAAAGGCAGAGAGAAACAAGACAGAAAAACTAACCACGTGACATCGAGTGAATGTGTACATAATGGAGATATTTTGAGGACGTATTTTAGTAAACATATTTACGAAAACGTACACACGCAGATGGACACTTACACATATACAAGCATATACACAAACGTAGCATATTATTATTTTCCAGTTATACTTCCCAGCGTGTTGTTTCTTTGTTCAAGAAACTATCTTAGTGGTTTGGTAAATAGCCCCCCCCCCATAACATATATATTCTAAAATGAACATTTTTAAGGGCACTTGGGTAAGTATATTTCGTTTCGATCAAAGAAGGAAAAGTATTATCGTGGGGTTTCTTGTTTACTTCCGAGAAATGTATATATTAGTGATATTTTAAGCTGAATTATTTCGACACTTGATTATTGGGGAAATGGTCGTATAATCAGTACCATTGGAGAGGATGAATATTAAAACTGTCCTGTTTTTAAATCTCCGAAACAGTTACATGGTAAACAGCTGATGATCCCCGTGTTAATATTAGACGCTTAAGGTTTCCTGTTTTTGTTTCACTCTTAGATAATTAACCCCCCTTTTTTATTTTTTTTTTTTTATTTTTTTTATTTTACTTATATTTTTTCATTTATTAATTTTCCAACGGATGTTAAGTCTGCAATATCTTGGATTTAGTTAGTCTGTCTGGGAATTTAAACTGCATTTTACTTTTTAAAATTTTTTTTTTTAATTTTTAATTTTTATTTATTTATTTATTATTTTTTTTTTTAATGACTCAAAGCTTCTTTAGACTATATATATATATATATATATATATATATATATATATATATATATATATATATATATATATATATATATATATATATAAATGCGTTATTATATGAGATAAATAACACGAAAAGTGTCACGTACAGATAGCTGCAACTCATCGTTTTGTTTATTACATCCCTCCGGTTATATTATACCTTTTTCAAAAAGTCTGATAGATATATATTGTTAAATATATGGTATTATTTCTTTATTCTTTCCCCATTCTCAAATCAGAGAGAGAGAGAGAGAGAGAGAGAGAGAGAGAGGGGGAGAGAGAAAAGTTTAGAGAGAAGAAAACATATTCTTTATGACGTTTACTCCTTCAACACTTGCCTAAAATGTTTCAAGATATTAATATTTGCTTATGTCTGTTAGCATAGTATGTATAATATCGTCAATGTTCTTGTTTTTTTTTTTTTTTGATTTATATTGGGATTCAATCACGTGGTTAGTTCCAAAAGAAAGAAAACTGCTGGCTAAAGAAAGAAAAAAAATGAAAACAAAACACGTGAGTCTCTTAGAATTATTCACTTGTATTCGCTGTGTTAAAAGTGGAGTAGAATCTCGAAAATGCAAGGTGAGCACAAATATTTCTTCAGTTCTAAAATATACGACAGGTAACTTTTTTCTAATACTGTTACACAACACATAGTACGGTATGTGAGCGTTATAACAGTCTTGTATTGTGACTGTCAATTCTGTCAATTACAAAACTTCGAGGATTCTATGTGTATCATAGGTCTTTTAATCAATATTTAAATCTTGCTACAAGAAGCGATCACGAATATATATATATATATATATATATATATATATATATATACAGTATCTACAATAAGTGAGTACACCCAACGAATTTTTTACTTTTTACTTCATAGAACTTTAATTTTTCGTAGGATTTAAATGAAACTCGATGTGAACATAGCCATGTAGTGGTTTAATAGCTGTATAAACTATGAAGGAACAAACATCTTTTCAATGCAAAAAAATTGAACAAAAACATTTGGAACAAGTAACAAAAAGTGAGTACATATGAGCATTTTAAACAAATAATCTTATTTTTAATACTTTGTATGGCCTCCATTGTTATCAATAACAGCAGACAACCTCCTAGGCATTGATTAGACTAGTTTATGACATGTGTCTGCCGGAATTGCGTTCCATTCACACTTGATGACCTCCTTCAGTCTGTTATTATTTCTCGGATTTTTCCCTTCAATTTTCCGTTTCAGATGTTCCCACAAATGCTCTATTGGGTTCAAATCAGGTGACATACTCGGCCATAGGTAAGGTATTCACCCGTTTACTGTCTAAGAAAGCCTTCGTAGCCCGAGACTTGTGCTTAGGGTCGTTATCTTGCTGGAAAAGTCCACTTTCTGCCAACACTTGTTAGACTTGATAACATTTTTTCCTCCAATATCTGGCAATAGAGTTTGGAATCCGTTTTTCCTTCAATGAAAGCAAGTTTTCTAATCGAACTAAGAGACACATCAAACTAATAGAGGGAAACAGACGTCAGAGTAATGCTAGCATCGCAGAAGAAATTTCGTACAGTTTAAACGTAACTATGAGTGCTCAGACAGTGCGCAACATTCTCCATGAAGACGGGTTTAAAGGCTGCATGCCCCGGAGGAAGACTCTGCTTAAAACTTCTCACAAAAAGAAGCGATATGAATTTGCTAATGAACATAAAGACAAAGACATGCAGTTTTGGGACAAAATCCTTTGGTCTGATGAGACAAAAATAAATCTATTCGGATCAGATGGCGTTAAACGTGTGTGGCGACGAAAAGGGGAAGCTTACAAGAATAAGTGTGTCGTGCAAACTGTAAAGCATGGAGGTGGGAGATTAATGATTTGGGGGTGTATGAGTGCCAAAGGAGTTGGACGACTTGCTTTCATCGAAGGAAAAATGGATTCCAAACTCTATTGCCAGATATTGGAGGAAAAAATGTTACCAAGTCTAACAAGTGTTGGCAGATGTGGAGTTTTCCAGCAAGATAACGACCCTAAGCACACGTCCTAGGCTACGAAGGCTTTCTTAGACAGTAAACGGGTGAATACCTTACCATGGCCGAGTATGTCACCTGATTTGAACCCAATAGAGCATTTGTGGGAGCATCTGAAACGGAAAATTGAAGGGAAAAATCCGAGAAATAATAACAAACTGAAGAAGGTCATCAAGTGTGAATGGAACGCAATTCCGGCGGACACATGTCATAAACTAGTCTAATCAATGCCTAGGAGGTTGTCTGCTGTTATTGATAACAATGGAGGCCATACAAAGTATTAAAAATAAGATTATTTGTTTAAAATGCTCATATGTACTCACTTTTTGTTACTTGTTCCAAATGTTTTTGTTCAATTTTGTTGCATTGAAAAGATATTTGTTCCTTCATAGTTTATAAAGCTATTAAACGACTACATGGCTATGTTCACATCGAGTTTCATTTAAATACTACGAAAAATTAAAGTTCTATGAAGTAAAAAGTAAAAAAATTCGTTGGGCGTACTCACTTATTGTAGATACTGTATATATATATATATATATATATATATATATATATAGTAAGCAATGAAAATATATATGGCAATCAAGCTACGATTCCCCCCGGGGATGAAACACGGAAGCGTCTGTGTAGCTTGATTGCCATATATATTTTCATTGCTTACTACCTAGCTCTACTTACGTATCGAGCACTGTTGAAGTAAATACTAAAAACTGACACATAAAAAAAAATTATATCTCCTTATAATATTTTATGTGGATACATGAAGTACTAATATATATATATATATATATATATATATATATATATATATATATATATATATATATATATATATATATACATGGAATTCAACTCCAGAACCAATGTACCGATAGCTATTTGCAACAGAGATTCTTTCAATTAGTAAAGATAACACACACAAACTTAAACTTATATCATCAGGCGGTTTTAGTGTTGGTGTCTTTACAACTATGGCTTTATTGTTTTGTCTTTTAATAGCTAGTAATGTACGACCTTAAAATGGGCGTCCATAATATTTAGATGTTGCATGCGAACGGGATACATTGTCTACAAAACGCTCGTTCAGACATCAGTTCTGAAACCAAAATTATTCGACCTTTCTGATTAAAACGACGCGATATCGTTTAAAGTAATTTTTTAAAATAACAAGTAATTGATTGTAAGTATCTCAACTCGATTCACTTTAATGACAATCAATTCCTTAGAACAGGTTTTATATTCGTATTGTATTCTCAAACGAGGAAAACTATCTGAAAACATTTAATTAAGTTTTTATTTATTTATATATATCACATTGTTTATGAATGTGATATTTTATGAATATCACATTGTTTATGAATGTTATATTTTATGAATATCACATTGTTTATGAATGTGATATTTTATGAATATCACATTGTTCATGAATTCATACGAATGTCAAAATATGCTGGTGAATGCAAATTCAGATACTTTAAATTAATTAATGTTTTCCCTCTGTTTTTTGAGAGGCAGATATAAGTTAAAGCTACAAAAAATGGTTCAGGTCTTCATGATTCGAGTAGATTTTTATTAAGTTTTGATTCTATCGTGACGATCCTTTTTATCAAAATAGGGAGAGGATCACGGGAAATTTGTGTCCGCTAAAAATCTGTGAACCTGAGGTAACCCTAAATTGTTAATTGTCGCCATTGTTTGAAAATGTTTTCCGGGATTCGTTTCAAGTTTGATATATGTTCTATATACATCCTATGTGTTTGATATGTGTTCTATATACATCCTAGGTATTCATTATGTGTTTTATATATATCCTATATGTTTGATATGCGTTCTATATATATTCTATGTGTTTGATATGTGTTCTATATATATCCTATGTGTTTTATATGTGTTCTATATGTATCCTATGTGTTTGATATGTGTTATATATATTATATGTGTTTGATATGTGTTCTATATATATCCTATGTGTTTGATATGTGTTCTATATATATCCTATGTGTTTGATATATGTTTGATATATATCCTATGTGTTTGATATGTGTTCTATATATATCCTATGTGTTTGATATGTGTTATATATATTATATGTGTTTGATATGTGTTCTATATATATATCCTATGTGTTTCATATATATGTTCTATATATATCCTATGTGTTTCATATATATGTTCTATATATATCCTATGTGTTTGATATATGTTCTATATATACCCTATGTGTTTGATATTTGTTCTATATATATATCTTATGTGTTTGATATGTGTTCTATATATATTATGTGTTTGATATGTGTCCTATATATATCCTATGTGTTTGATATTTGTTCTATATATATATATATCTTATGTGTTTTATATGTGTTCTATATATATTGTGTGTTTGATATATGTCCTATATATCCTATGTGTTTGATATGTGTTCTATATATATCCTATGTGTTTGATATGTGTTCTATATATATCCTATGTGTTTGATATGTGTTCTATATATATCCTCTGTGTTTGATATGTGTTCTATATATATCCTATGTGTTTGATATGTGTTCTATATATATCCTATGTGTTTGATATGTGCCATATATATATCCTATGTGTTTGATATTTGTTCTATATATATATATATATATCTTATGTGTTTGATATGTGTTCTATATATATTATGTGTTTGATATGTGTCCTATATATATCCTATGTGTTTGATATGTGTTCTATATATATATCCTATGTGTTTTATATGTGTTCTATATATATCCTATGTGTTTTATATGTGTTCTATATATATCCTATGTGTTTGATATGTGTTCTATATATATCCTATGTGTTTGATATGTGTTCTATATATATCCTATGTGTTTGATATGTGTTCTATATATATCATATGTGTTTGATATGTGTTCTATATATATCCTATGTGTTTGATATGTGTTCTATATATATCCTATGTGTTTGATATGTGTTCTATATATATCCTATACTGAGGAATAATATGCAACACATTTAAGAGTATACGCAGAATTAAGATTCAATTTTCGCCAGAAAAGAACACGTTAGCTTACGTTAAGTGATTTCCGCTATAGGGAACCAGCTGTCACTTATAAAACGTTGACAGAAATCTTAACATGATTGCTGACTACGTTACGTTAAATTTGATAAAATGTCGCTTTCAATTTAGAACGTTTGTTTGTAAGAATATCTAAGAGACTCAAATAATCAAATAATTTAACAAAATATTTAAACAATACTAACTAAAGAATGAAAAGAAAACGTAGATGAAACAAAAAAAGAATAAAAAATAAAGTAAACAAGATGCTGCAGAAAAAACGTGTAAACAACCAAAACCCAACATATTCAAAGAGTTTGGAAAGGACATCGTCTGAAAGCTTTTTTCGGTTTTTAGTAAAAAGCTTTCTGACGAAAAACCGACTTTTTTTTTGTTCATGGAAACAAGTGGCAGAGAACGAATAAAACTATTTACAAAATATTTTTAACTTTTTGAGGAAAATGTAATAATAACTACAAGTCCATTATATATATATATATATATATATATATATATATATATATATATATATATATATATATATATATTGGTACAAGCAGTGGGAAGAAATTGAGTGCTCGATAGGGTTGACATTGCCACCTTTATTGTGTATTAACTCTTCGCGTGTCAGTCATTGAGTATTCTGTATTTGCACACTGATATTGTATCGATCATTGATAGAGTTAAACATTTCCAAACGTTATTACTGCAGAAATGAATGTAATTGCCTCTCCTCGATTCATGAGCAAACTGATATTTTACCGATTACAGATAAGGTGAAATATTCCCATTTTTAAAGAAACCCATTAAGTAAATTTTATTTCCAAAGCTGTTAAACTTTCAAAATACGTTTTGCATTGACCTATCTTCTCCCCCCGAAAAAACTTCCCCATTGAGTGAGCGGGTCACAAACTGACCAATCAGCCTGCAGGGCGCATTGATTCCTTCTGTCGGTTGAAGAACTACTTCAGCCCCTTGGGGAATCACAGGCGGTCCCCATCGAGACCCCGGCAATCGACGAGGAAACACTTCTTTCACTCTCTCTCCTTCCCCTGTCCACTGGACGCTCACGGAAAATACTATCTTGTTTGTTCACATTACATTTAAATGTCATCATGTTGGTAGAGTCGAGGAAACAAGCACAGGGATGCAAGGATGCAACATTGCGGAGATGGGATAAGAGGTTGAGCTTGGAAGACAGTGTAGCTCCTATTAGGTTAGAGACTCTTTTTGTTTGCACCCTGTCCAAGAAGAAGAAGAGACTAGTTGATGATGCACCAGCCCAGATGTCGCAATAATTCTCCATGCATGGGCGAATGGTGGCCTTTTAGATTTATAGTGTAGCGGTCCTAAACATAGACCTATTTTCTCCCTCCGAAAAATATTCCCATTGAGTGATTGGGTCACACACTGACCAATCAGCCTGCAGGGCGCATTGATTCCTTCTGACGGCTGAAGAACTACTTCAGCCCCTTGGGGAATCACAGGCGGTCCCCAGAGAGACCCCGGCAAGCAACAAGGAAACACATCTCTCTCTCTCTCTCTCTCTCTCTCTTCTGCTCCTGTCCACTGGACGCTCACAGCAAATACTATCTTCGCCTGAAGATAGTTGCGTACAGACCTCATGCAGCTCTAAGAACTCTTAATTTCTTTTTCCTCTCTCGGACACTGTCCAAGTTACTTTCTACCTATACCAAACGGTATAGGTAACCTTTGTGAATAAACCCGTTTCGTTGTTGTTATAAAGAGGTTTTGTTAATTTATTTCGTGCCTGAAACGTAAGAGAGGGACAATATCCTCCTTCTTTACAGTTTTGCTATATTACATTTCCCCGTTATTCTGATTTACTTCACCTTTTCACTTGTTTCCATGTACATTAAATTTTATATATTTAATTATAATTAAATTAAGTCTTAAATATGTCGAGATGAGGTTACTTTTAACTTGAAAAATAAAATATAAAATTTATAAAAAAACTAACACTTTAATTTTTTTTCAGTTTTTAAAACAAGACAAAATTAAATAAATAACAAACTTTAACTTAAAAAAAACAGCAATATATCGCATGAATTGTAAATCTTAAATTGTAATTAAAAACTAAATAAAAACAACAACATAATCAGAATAAACAAACTATTGAAAAAAATACTAAATAAAAACACCTACGAAAATGCCATTACCTTCCGATGAAGGAAGATAGCGTTAGTTTCGTAGTCAGCAACACTTACTATCAAAATTTAATTTTATGGTGGCGTTGCTCTCTCCGAGTTCATTTTTGGCTATCACTCTGTAATTCCCAGCGTCTCCATTTGCTACGTCTTTTATTTCTAATTTTAAAAGGTAGAGTTGCGGTCCCTTGGATTCAACAGTAATCGTTATACGACCTGAAATACATGAAAAAGAACACAAAAGTCATAATCAGTTGACGAACTTTTGGTCATATAAAATATAAACTAAGGATGTAAGTAGTTATTAAATAATAAGTAGGGGAAAGACAAACCCACACACGCACACACTCTCTCACCATCACCCCCCCCCTCACACACACACACACACACACACACACACACACACACATATATATATATATATATATATATATATATATATATATATATGATTATTTTTATTTATATAGACATGTAAAAAATCTGCGACACGGGCATGTCGATGTTATCGATCAACAGCTGTTATAAACTGAGATCTCATCAAGCAGAGTTAGAATCCTATTTTTACCTCAGATCATATTTGGGAAAGATGAGATGTGGAAGAAAATAAAATAAAAAGAAAATTAAAAATTTGGAAAGTCACGTGGTTAGATTTGAGACCGTTGAGAATCAAATATAAAATGAAATAGAGTAAAATGAAATATAAATAGAATACAAAAATATAAAATATACATTCATTGAGGATAGAGAAAAAGAAATGGGACAGAGAAGTGGGTGGGAGAAAGGGGGATGGAGAAAATAAAAAGGAAAAGGAGAAGGGAAGAAAATGTCAAAAACAAATTTAAATTTCCTTTTATTTTCTTTTATTCCCTATCTCATGTTTCACAAATATGATCTGAGGTTAAGATCGGATTCTAACTCTGCCCGATGAGATCTCAGTTTATAACAACATCGACATTCTAGTGTTGCAGATGTTGTACATGTCTGTATAAATAAAAATAATCATAAACATAAAAACTCTATTTTTGATATTGAGCACTTTTAATAAGCCCGGTTGAAATTCTTTTGATTTCTATCCAGTGGATGTTAACCTTGCCTGGATTATATATATATATATATATATATATATATATATATATATATATATATATATATTGTTATGACTTTTAGGCGGATTTTTACGGCACTTGTAATTTATAGCAGCATATTATCTTCATTTCATGCTAATAATGTACGCGATTGTCAGTATCACTACACACAGCCACATATAAATAACTATATATATATATATATATATATATATATATATATATATATATATATATTTTCCTTTTTTGTTTAATTTTATTTCAGTCGAAGTCCTCAGAAATCAATAGGCCGTTTCCTGGGGTTTACACTTAATATCTATATGAAATACATAGCTATTTGAGTATTCTATTAAAGTTCTCTTTTATTTGTCAAACATTGAGTTGATAAAGAAGTTAGGAACGTTAATTTCCTCTCCCCCTAATTGACCAGTTAACTATGTTATAATATATTTTTTTTGTGGTCTCCTGGTTATATCAGATTCCAGGACAACAATTCATCTCGACTGGTAGAGTATTAATTTACTCCTCTCCAGGAGTTAGGCACAAGGCCAGTTTTTATCCTACTCCCACAAGTAAGATGTGACCCAAGGTCGGGTCGAGAAAGTGGGGTTTGAAAAGCCAGCGCCCGAGAGGTGAGCACTCTGGCCATTTAAAAATTGCCTGGGCAGCCCTGTCGGCATTCTCTGGTAGGGGCGCCTCAGACAGTAAGCAATAAACTTACTCCTCCCCAAGAGGGGAGGCAAAGTCTGGGAGGGTGGACCTCCTAGAAACGCACAGGACAGACCCATTGACCGGCGTAAGTGAAGTCACGAAGGACAAGACAATACCAGTCTATGGGGTGCAGTATCCATCGGAACAGATACTACACTTTGATCTTAGCCAAAAGGCCAAGCGACGTATCTCGGCTGGTAGAGTAGCCAGCTGAGTGTTGTTACTTGAGGTAACATTACTTGGAGTAGGTGACTATTCCTCGTATGAGCCAGTGTATAGCCATGCCGATCGTTTCTTATTGGGGCTTCGAGTACTATGTTATTTTGCATAAGGGTTTATTTGTATTCTCATGACCAACCCTTGTACAGAGA
>OY744518.1:25403800-25426300 GCA_963556195.1 Sepiola atlantica
AAACAAAGAATTTGGAGAATTATATTTTTAAAAGTAAAACTGAAACATATGTTCGATTCCTCTCAAAATTGCGTAAGTTTTGAAAGAAATTATTATTTAAATACGATAAACATTTTAATTGAGAGTTTATCTGAATCTGTTGAAGAAACATCCTTTAAAATTTGAAATTGTTAGCATTTCAGTTATAAAAATTTGCTTTCGAAGTAACGAGCAAAAACAAAAACGCGAGTCTAAGGGAAGTAACTCTAAATGTTATGATCTAAGGAAGATAACTCTAAAAGAAAATCCTTTTGAGTTATTTCCCTTCAATCGGATTTGGAGGGGTGCGAAAACAGTTTTATGTTGAGTTATTTCCCTTATACTGGTATTTTGTGTTGCATATTTGGGATTGGGGAGTGAATTAATTGTACAATTTCAGCTTTCTCTAAGGCAAGCGGCCAATACTATACTCGTGCTAGGTAATTCTTCTTTCGGAGGCATAGTTGTGTCAAATTATTTTCTACGTGATGCGATGTTGATAGAACTTTTGAAGAATTATTGTAAGAAGTACGACATATGTTTGCGAGTTACGAGTTGAAAAAAAATATATACAGAAATACGGATAAACGTGAAATTTAGGTGAGAAATGATTTTTTCGAAAAGGCGGTAGGCAGTAGCAAAAAAATCGTATATTACAAAATATGACATGGTGAATGTATAGGAGTTTAAATCAATTTAAGGAAATTATTTATTGAAGTAAACAGAACAGAAAAAAGTTAAAAAAAACAACAACTATGCAACAAATAAATGTCATAAAAGGTTAGATAAATTACTTTTCTACTTGCCTGGATAAGTTTGTTTTGTGTTTTAACTTATTTTAAAGAGTTTATTTTACTTCTTTAAAAAAAGAGGTTCGAAGAGTACATGTTAGAATGAAAAAAAAATGTCGCGGGGGGCTATGTTATGTCTCGAGAATACTCCACAAATAGCAAACTATACAAAAATACAGCTAATGAAATAAACAGTTCGGTCGAACATAAACTATCGGTGACAGTTATTATTAAACACACACAAAACAAATACTTATCCAGATAGGTAGAAGAGTAGTTTATCTTGCCTCGCTACACTGCTCCCAACTTAGGATGACACCCAAAACCTACACCCTAATTCTCAGTAACCCCTTATGTCTACAGTGGCGGGCTGCCTTGTTTGAGTGAAATATGTTTAAAAAAACAAAAAAAAACATTTATTTGTTGCATAGTTGTTGTTTTTTTACCCTAGTTTTTTTGTTCTGTTGTCTTCAGTAAATAATTCCCCAATTTACTATTGGATATGGAATAGGAAAGAACATTTTTTTAAATTAGTAAATATGCTAATATTATCAGCATATTTCCAAGACGACATGTTTCATTTGATAGACGGTAATCGCTAAAAACGAGAATCGGAACTTAGTCCAATGAAAAAAAGGAACGTCTTTTAGTAACTTATATAAACAATAATTTATTTAAAACAATTCAAATATTTATCAAAAATATTTGTTTCACAACATAATTCGTGTGATTTCTCTTATAACTGACAAAAATACTTTACTTCTTTTCGTTGTTCTTTTCGTGGCATCTTGTTTCCATTCCAATTTTTAATCATTCATGCCGCCACATTAGAAATAAGCTGATGTACTTATTTAGAAAGTGTTAAAAAGTTTTGTTTTTTCTATCAACACATAATACTAAATTGATTTTAACGCCAACACGTTCAGCATGTCATAATCTTTTAAAAAAATAGACACTTTTTTAACCTACTGCATATTACTTTTGCCTAAAAATATCTCTCACCTAAACTTCACATACGAAATTTTAAAGCAAGAAAATAAAGCAAGATTTTAAGAAAAATAATAAAAATAAAATGTTAAAAGAGAAGTAGAAGTCAATGGTGGCGGCGTTAATCAGCTTCTTTGTTTTTTGTCTGATGTATTTTTCTAGTTCTTTAAATGCATTATTAAACATAATATGTAATACTTACCAGTCCTCTTCCCCTATTTTATTTCTACATCTAGTCAAGTATTATGATCCGCCATCGGAGTTCCAGAGGCCAACAGCACGAGGAAAGAAGCTATTTGAGTAGAATGCTCTCCGGCATCTGGGGACCTCCACAGTGAATGAATGAGATTTAGTAGAATGTCGAGTTAGTCTAGTGAATTTACGTCGAGGGGGCACCAGAGCAGCACACTCATCGGAGCATAATCCATTAAAGTATTTGTAAAACAAACACAAGGATGCTACATTGCGGCGATGGGACAGGGCTGGAGCTTAGCTGACAGTGAGGGACCTATTAGGTTGACTACTCTTTTTTGGACTTTGTCAAGGAGGGAAAGACTAGTAGATGATGCACCAGCCCAGATGTGTCAACAATACTCAATGCATGGGCGAATGGTGGCTTTGTAGAGATACAGGATAATGTCAGGTGTAAGGAGTCCACTAGCACGGTAGAGGGAGCCAACCTTCTTTGCGGCAGCCTTGGCAATGTCTTCAATGTATGTGTTCCAATTCATGTTACCTGTGAAGGTTAGGCCAAGCAGTTTGAATGATGAACTCTCAGGTAGGTTATTGTTTGCCATGGCAATCGGTGGTTGGAGAGGCTTCTTGTAGTTGTTGAAGGAAAGGAGCTTTGTCTTTGCGGCATTAAAAGGCACCAACCATTTATGGCCCCAATCCACTACAGCCTGGAGGTCATCTTCTAAGGATGCAGCCATTGCCTCAGATATGATCGCGTCTGTTTTGCCAACATGGCGAGAGTAAAGCGTGGTGTCGTCAGCAAATAAACCGATCTCAGACACTATGTCATCAGGGAGATCGTTTATATTGATCAGGAAAACCAAAGGTCCAAGAATAGATCCCTGGGGCACACCAGCATTTATGTCATGTTGCTTAGATGAACGGCCATCGAGGACAACCTGGATTTTTCTTTTGTTTAGGAAGGATCTAATTATATTAAGTAGTTGCCCAGTAATACCGTATGAGCGTATTTTCAGGAGAAGCCCTTTATGCCATACCTTGTCAAAGGCCTTGGATATATCAAGTGCTACTGCCCTAGCTTCACCTGCCTTGTCGAGAGTATGATACATGCGTTCA
Source organism: Sepiola atlantica (assembly GCA_963556195.1). Taxonomy (NCBI): domain Eukaryota; kingdom Metazoa; phylum Mollusca; class Cephalopoda; order Sepiida; family Sepiolidae; genus Sepiola; species Sepiola atlantica. The sequence goes on from OY744518.1 coordinate 25,406,908, forward strand.
GAGATGACCGTTAGGATGTCTGCAGTAGATCGTGCTTGTCTAAACCCATACTGGCGGTCGGATAGAAGTTTAGCATTAACTAAGTGACGTACTATCGCTAGATTGATTAAGGACTCAAAGATTTTGGCAAAGATCGGCAGTAGACTGATTGGGCGGTAGTTCTGAGGGTCGGTTCTATTCCCAGTACTCTTGTAGACTGGTACCACAGAGGCAATTTTCCAGCTATCGGGGAAGCAAGATTCGACTAGGCATTTGTTGTAGAGTTTGGAGAAAACAGGGGTCAGTTCAGCAGAGCATTTCTTTATTGCTATTACAGGTATAAGATCAGGCCCATAAGCTTTAGAGGTGTCAAGGCTTTTTATAATGTCTCTGACCTGGGATGGGGTGATGACCAGGTTATCAAGTGTGGCTTCAGTCCGCAATGGTAATTCAGGGAGAGGGTGGTTACCCGAGTCTAAAGTAGAGTTAGAAGCGAAACGCTGTGCGAGTAGTTCAGCCTTATCAGTGGCCGTGCAAACGACATCATTGTGGTTTGAAAGTGGGGGAATCGTAGATTGACCATTATTCACTACACTATTGTAGATTTTCCAGAAATCGCGAGTACCTAGTTTCTGTGACTGTATATATATATATATATATATATATATATATATATATATATATATATATATATATATATATATATATGAGAGAGAGAACCAAATACGATTTGAGGTTAAGATCGGATTCTAACTCTGCCTGATGAGATCTCAGTTTATAGTAACTGTTGATCGATAACATCATCATGCCAGTGTCGCAGATTTTGTACATGTCTGTGTAAATAAAATTATCATATATAAAGCTCTATTTTGATATTGAGCACTTTTTATAAACCCGGTTAAAATTCTCTGGATGACCACCCTGTGGATATTTTTTACCTGGATTATTACCATTATATATATATATATATATATATATATATATATATATATATATATATATATATATATATATATATATATATATAGGGGGGAAGAACTAACAATATCATATATATATATATATATATATAGAGAGAGAGAGAGAGAGAGATAGATAGATAGGGGGAGCACTAACGATATCATATATATATATATATATATATATATATATATATATATATATATATATATATATATATATATATATATATTATAAAATAAGATATTACTTGTTTCCGAATTTTTTTGATGAGCTTTGATAATTTATATGATATAGATTATTACTGTTCCCATCTTGAATGTTATTCTCATAATGTTTCGGCCGATGTAAACTTCGACTTTCTTCTGTCAATATTAGGAATCCTTACGTCAAACTCGGGAATCTGTACGAAATTTTGACCGGAAGCTTTTATTCAATACACGTAGGTAGTTTGTCCTCGTCTCGTCAGCCATGCCTGAAGAGAATTCTTAAATAATTCTTAATTGTATTTTAGTATCACCCATACTGACGATTGAACATTCATCCCCCAGAAGGGTGTCACATAGAACTGATAATCATTTAGCCCTTTTATCCGTTGCGCCATGGGTGCACAGTCTTTGAATATTACTATTAAACCAAAAGGTTTATTCTACCCATATTTTGAGGGGTGTCGGTTTTGCACCATTCGCAAGAGAATTAATGCATATATGACCACAATCTATACGCAACGACTTCAACTCTGCATTGCATAGTTCATGAGGGTATCCATTAGGTTAAGGATTCACCTCCATCTACAATAAGACAGGTGTTAACAATGCTATGGTGGAATCAATTTTGAATTCTGGTTGTATCAGAAATACAAGATGCGAATTCACGTAAAGTTTAGGGTTAAGGTTTGATATTGGAATAAACTAAGAATGTTCATTTCATTCTATATGTTCATACACACATTGATTTAGGACGGACAATGAAAGTGTAGGTAATTTTGTTTTTTGAATAAAAAAATCACTACAACTGATTGAAAAAAATCCATAAAATATCAGAAAATTATCCGACCGTAATAAACTTTTCAGTATTCATTAATTATTTATAAAAATGGAAATCGCTCCTGACAAGGCATGGAGCCACTTGACGTAAGGAGCTGTAAATACTACCTCAAGGTCAAAAACTAGCCAATGATAAGTGTTAGATGGATGAATTCCGACCTAAAAATAGCAATTATTCCCCCTTTGTCAGAAACACCGCTCATGGAATGTGAGGACGAAAGGACAGAATAAGAGAAGCGAGAGTTACGCGGGTGCCGAAAGTAAACTCAACGTCAACTTTCTACTCTCTGAATTAATAAATGGATGTTAATATAAACAATTTATTTTAAGATAAACACTTGTACATGTCTAGGTCACTTCAATTACTTTACATCTCATCATTTTCAGGATTAAATACGCCTTACACTCATAACCGAATCTCAGTGAAAACCTTTACAAACAGATAACACCCTGTGAATTAAAATACAGAAGACAGTTAGTATTAAAGCTCTCAAGACATTTAATTTCGTTTTTACATTTAAATTCCGATGTATAAAAAACATATTTTACTGAGAAGTGTCTAAACATCCCTTTTAAATCTAATTTAAGTAGGCGATTGTTTTACTGTAAACTTAGCAATGAAACACACCGATTAAATCAAAGGAAATAATTTTAATAAAAAATCTGAACATTTTATGTCCAGTCGATAGAAATTTAAAGAATAAAATAACCCGCACAAAACCAGAAATTTTAGGCAGAAATCAAAGATTCGTAATTAAGCAGTTTTTAAGCATAAATCAACTTCGATTGATACAAGTAATGTGTTCTCAAAATGCCCTGGTTTGATTTTCTATTTGCTCTTGACATCAATGAGGTGGGAAGATTGTGAAGCGTATTTATGGATAGACAACTAGCAGTATTCTACAGAGTTTTATCCAGTTTAGGGCTGACTCAACACTTTTTATATCCAGTGATGAGAAGAAACCCAATAGAAACGGAAGCGATTCGTTTTTCGTATAAACGCTTCATCGCTTGTCAAGTCGCAAAGGCCACTCAAGGATAAAGGTTAATGATTTTTTTGATAATGAGGTGAAGAAATTGTGTTATTTTAGCGGTATTCTTTCTCATAATCTCGAGTCTACTCCATTATTTCATCCTTAGCTAGAGGGAATGAATTTATAACATTCCAAAGATTACTAGAGAAACCATTTAACTTACCGCACCTGGTATTATCAAACAGTCACCCATCTAAGTACAGATCAGAGTAACAGTTGCTTAACTTGATTGATCCGACGTGACCCGATGTTTCCACTTGATATAGTCATGGTCAAACAGCAGATTATAAACAAATAGAAGAAATGTTAAAATAGAAATTACAAACCGTTTAGTTTGCCTGATTTGATATTTTTATGACAATTAGTAGTAGAAGTTGTTTTCGAGAATATCAGTAATTCCCTTTTTATATATAACGGATGGCTTTATTCGCTATATATATATATATATATATGGTTGCAACAAATAGGGTATCAGCTAGTGAATTAGATGTAATCTTTCACAAACTATCTACTAGTGTACATAGACATTTCAGCGTGATATATAAACGGGGTCACTGAAACAAAACTCTGATGTTGATATGAGTTAAACTGTAGTTAAATCGATACGCAAAATTTAATCACATTTCGATTATCTTAAAACCTTCTAATGGATGCTTAACATAATTAAATGAAGACATATTTCAGCATAAAATGCAGTTGAACAAGTATTTTCACTCAATTTACACTACAGCGGTATATTTCTTAAACATCGCATGGCATATGTGGAGATTTGATGTCTTGCTATTTGAAGAAAATTAAAATATGTCTAACATTTGTCAATGAGAAAGCTGTGTAACAATGTTAGTGGCACGCTTGTTCACAGTCGATCAAAAACAACAACGTGTCAGCGATTCAGAACGTGAGTTTGCAACTGTTTTAACGCACCGAAAATGAGTGTTTGCGTTGAAACGTGACAATGGATGACACATAAATACATCACTTCACTACAGTAGCAAGTCGTCATTAAGCTGAGTTAATAGCAGCCGGTTCTGACCGTCGGGGAGACCAAATACGCTAACATCCGCAGACAAGGTTATAGCCTCCGCATGTTGAGAAGCGAAAGCAATATTGTTCATCAATTATCTTGAGAAAAAAAACATTTATAACGAGTATTATATAGAATGGTGTGGTTTAAGAAGGAAATAGCTAAACAACGGCCACAAAGAAAAACAACTAATTCTTCCCGAGAATATATATATATATACTTATTCCGGCATACAATGACTTTACCTCAGTACACATTGACTCCAAAATACACACACGTGCAAACACATAATATATACGTACGTCTGTACACATTGACTCATGTACACGCGTACCTTACTTAGGAACACACACACATGTGTGCATGCATGCACACACAGATAAAACGCATGCACGAGAATACTGACTCTAGGCGCACGCCCTAGGACACGCTCAAACGTTAACTAACAAACATGATCGTATACACTGCCCCGATACACATGCACGCACCCACACATTGTCAACATACACATTGGCACATATACAAATTGTTTAGTTATCTGCCATTTAACTTTTACAAAATACTTGGCGATTTCCTCAAATATGTCTGAGAAAATAGCAAATCTCAATTCTTAATTAACGAGATGATGCGTTCTTGTTTATATGAAAGAATAACACAGGCAATTTGAAAATAGGTAACAAAGATGATACTAATCGCAAAATGCATATTTTAGATGCACCAAGAGTGGTCTTCAGTAATGCACGGTCTTCATTGCTGGTTTCGATTTCTGCATCTTATCGACTTAGACTTAACTCTGGAAGTGCCAGGATGCTTCCTTAGAAAGTTCCGTGTTATGCACATCAACATTTCAAAACGTATTCAAAGGAATTCGAAAAGAAAAGTCTGTTTTTATTGAGACACTTCCATTAGAATCAGCCAATGAGGAAATTAGACATTAGTCATTAAGTTTATAAGTTTAACAAAAGCAACATAGATTATTCTGCTGAACAAATGGACAAAAATTATGAGTTCAATCCCATATAATGAAGCTTCAGAGAAATGAATTAACAGGATATCGAAACGAACACGAAACGTGGAAAAGAACTGCAATCTACCTAAGGAATTATATAAAATGTTAACCCGTAAATGTTTTTTTTGTTTCAAACATGACATGTTCAAACAAAATGCCTATTTAATATAATATTCAACATAAATGTGTCAAACTGCAACTTGTTTTACATCGGTAACGAGCTTGTTGGCAAGTGTGAGTAGGTATTAATATGATGTTGCATTAGCACACCCTCTAAATAGATAGTCAGTATTTTCGATGTCAAACCAATATGAAAAATAAAGCATTTAAGGGTTACATTCCAAATTTCCTGATAAAAAGAACCTGAAAAGCCAGAACCTGAATTATGTAAGAAGCATTATTAAAATGACATCAGCCAAGCTGAGAGAAATAGTGTATGGTTTGATTAATTACTTTTTTTCTTATGTACGTTAATGTGTTGGTGTTCAAATGAACGTGTGTATATAATAAATAAGCACATGTTTTGTAATAGCTATGTGTATAAATGTTGTTTGTCTATTTGCGTTGTTATGTGCGTCACGTTTACGGAATGTCAAATTAAAAGAAAATATTACTCACTGTTTTTTAGCTCCTCCTGAAAAATAAAAAAAACGAAAAAATTATAAGTTAAGAAAATCACAGTTCAATGGGATAGACATTTAAAATCTGTTTAAATAAATGTATTAGTTTTAGTTTATTGCTTGTTTCATTTGGAAAAAAAGAATATGAAATATATTATTATTATTATTATTATTATTACTAGCGGAACCCGTGTAAATTACACGAAATGATGTTTTCAATACGGGTCCTAATGTAACAAAGCACCCTCTATTTGTTAGTAAGTTACGCTTGCTTTATTATGAGCCACCCCCTTCTGGGTAAGAGTTAAATAATTGGTTGAAATAGTAACTCGTGTACGATGGACACTGCCATATCTACTAAAAAGGTTGATATGCCATTCGTTCAAATAAAAAACAACAACAAAATAATACTGGCCGATATCCTACTTTTTAAGCAGTCAACGTAATTAAATAGACAATGCCATTAAAAACGCCAACATAAAATAGTTTTAAGTTTTAAGCAACACAAAACAGTAATTTTTAACCAGGTAATAAAAAATGTATTATTTCTTCCCCTTCCCCTCGAACTGTAGAATAAAAATCTTAGAGGCTGGTTGGGATCGAACTATAAACCAATCGGGCCGAAGTAAAAAATACCACCTCGCTAACCATTGCGCAAGAGGGATACACATATAAATATTCCTAAACGCCGACTAATTGAATGTTTTTAAAAATTTAGGAGCGGCACGCATGCGCAGAACTTTTGCCGGAAGCGTGACACACGAACACACACGCTATCGTATTAATATATAGATTATTATTATTATTATTATTATTATTATTATTATTATTATTTAACATGCTATTCTTTTAAATAATTGATATTGATAGTAATTAACGAAAACAAGAGAGGTGAAAATTATTTTCAAAATATCTTGTAAATTTAATATTTAAGTATTTGTCGATAATTATTAAATAAATATATTCATTACTTTACTATGTGTCCATGGTATCTTTTTACAAACAATGTGCACAAGAACAAATAATTGCAAAATTCAATTTCAATATTCATAAAACATTTAATAATTAATTAAAAAAATAAATGTGATTAAAAAGAAAATAATACACAAACAAAATTATTTCATAAAAGCATTACTGTCACTGAAGTTTTAGAAATAGACATATTTTGCCTTAAAATATAGGGTAAAATCATTTTTGAGAAAGTGATACTTTTTACATGTGAATTCTGAGTCAGATGTCGCAATATTCGCCGAAACATTTAATTATAAAAGTTAAAACCTCAAATGAGATGACAAGAAGAAATTGCAAAATAGTAAATCGAATTTAAAACACTTAATTCAAATGCATTGTAATATTTAATTCAAATTCCTTGTTATATTTAATTCAAATTCCTTGTTATATTTAATTCAAATTCATTGTTATATTTAATTTAAATTCATTGATATATTTAATTCAAATTCATTGTTATATTTAATTCAAATTCATTGTTATATTTAATTCAAATTCATTGTTATATTTAATTTAAATTCATTGTTATACTTAATTCAAATTCCTTGTTATATTTAATTCAATTTCATCGTTATATAACATTTTAATTCCTAGTTATATTTAATTTAAATTCATTGTTATATTTAATTTAAATTCATTGTTATATTTAATTCAAATTCATTGTTATATTCAATTAAAATTTATTGTTATATTAAATTATAATTCCTTGTTATATTTAATTACAATTCTTGGTTATGTTAAATTCAAATTGCTTGTTATATTTAATTTAAATTTATTGTTATATTTAATTATTTTTTCTTTCATATTTAATTTAAATTCCTAGTTATATTTAATTCAAATTCTTTGTTATATTCATTTGAATTCACAGTTATATTTCATTCTAACTAAAACGTTTGTTGAGTGTTAAAAAAGTTGAAATCCACATCAAATCTAAACTTTTATTTACTGCCTGATTTTGTTCAAATATGTTTTGAATTCCCCCAGAAACACATGTTAGCTTTTAAACTGACATTACATTTCATAACATTTGTTCTTGTTTTACTAATGGATCACTACTCATCAAAACTAAGATCCGCTCGGGGATGATGGTTAATGAGATGGAATAATTGTCAGTTGAAAGATGAAGAATATTATTGAACTGACTTTGATTACTGATGGAGACGATTTATAACAAGTATTTGTTGTCATTGGATTTGAAGACAACCATGTTGTAATTCGAAGGGAAACAGCTCCGTAGTAATGTGTTCCCCAGGTTCGAAGCCCTTGCCAATAAGCCCTGCTCATGGAAGTTACGCCTGACTTTAGGTACAGGGAGGAAGAAATATTTTTTTCTGTTGTGATAGTAGACGAGTTCTTGCTGTGAATGTCTTACAAGGAAGAACCAGAGATTAAGGCTCAGTCGAGCACTCACCATGGAAATACCGATAGAGCAGAGAAAAATTAGCAACATCTTATTTGTGAGAAAAAAACTGAAATATGAAACAGATGAGTTAATTCCAAATTAGTTTCGAACTCGATTTTGTACTCTGTCAATGAACGAAAGTGTGCTCTGAACGGCAGCGTTTTTTTATTAGTCAAACACATACGTATTTTATAAAACGTATGCATCGTTCTCCATTGTCAGACCCCATCCCAGTTAGCTAGTCGTACAAATGAGTCCTGCCTCCTCTTTTTCTTTATTTTCAGTATTAGAGATCCTCCGAAATGCCTACTCCTCATTTTTCCTTTCTCCCTTCCTCACCCCATTTCCCAAATAGTACCTATCTGATAGGACCCCACACAATCCATGCCGCTAAATTCCATTCAGCTTCTTCCTTTTTAATCCCCCAATAATCCCCCTTTTTCTCTCCACTTAGAAACTGTCTTGCTTGTTTTCGGCTCTTGAAACAACCCGGAAAACAGTGAGCAGCTCATATCTAGATAGATTTGGAAAGGTCGTACTAACAACCATACTTCCGATTTTATTTTTCAGCAATCTGTTTTTTTTGTTTTGTTTTTTAGCACACCCCACTACCAACCAAATTAATTGGTACATATATTCTTTGTAAAAAAAAAATCAAACCATTGGGAATAATGTAAAAAAGAAAATGGGGTATTTTAATCATGTAAACTAGTTTAGAGAATAGACCAAAAGGACAACAGCCTAAAACCATCTCACCCACCCCATTTTGGCTATGTGCTACATCTTATCTTATTAAGTAACTTTACAATACTGTGAACTGTTTTGTAAAATTTTAAAGATAAATAAAATCTTTCTCCATCGAGCAAAACTATTAGAAAGTGCACAATAAGTGTATTGCTAGCAGTAAATAAGTTAATACTTTCTATAAGTTAATTATTTCCTTGTTAAAATCTTAATTAAACTATGTGTTTATAATGATAATTGCACAAAATTGCTATAAAATATTTCCAGTTTATATTATTACTTTTAAAATGTGATTGTTTCTCGAATACTCAAGGAATACAGTCAATAAAAATATTCTCAGTGATAACATCCATGTGAAATTTTCTTGATAGAAATTTAAAACCATTTTAGATAAAAAATAGTTTTATCATAATTCACACAATAGTTTGGTGGGTCTGTTACTTAGTTGAGAATAATATTTTCCCTACCTATTTGTACCCCCGCACTATGTGGGGATTTAAAAAAAAAACTATATGAAGGTCAGATGTTTTCCTGAATCAAATGAGATCTAATTATTTTAAATATACATCATATAGTGAATCCTCACCTTAAAATTGAACAGGATCTTATTAAAAATAATTTAGTGAAAAACATTCTAGTAGTCTGTCGCAAAAGCTGCACCGTATACGTGCCAATTAAACATTTCTAAAAGTGATGTTGTCGTCTGGGAATCTTTTCATTCTTTTAAGCTTCTTATATAAGGCGGTGTTATGCATTGGCTGCAGCGACTTCGATAAAAAAAATATAACGGCTATACAACGACAAGTCTATACCGTAGAATTAAATATTAGAACAACATATAAGCGAGCACATTGTGTCACAAGGACTAACATAACAATTATACAGCTCCCAATAAACGATACATGAATTCATATAAAATTTCCATGCATTAAAAAATTCAAAATCTTGGGAACAGTTTACATCCAATATGTTATAACGATGGTTTTCACATTCTCAAATGTTTATAATGAACCAAATACTGTGAATCTGTTATCATCAATACTTGGTTGAGCGTTTAGGTGCGATTAGAATTGGCGTATCTCAATGTACTCCAATTCTAATATTACTGTACGTTAAACGTTACATGTGTACCATCCAAGTTTAATCAGACTATGTTTCTTTCTATCTGCCTGTTCGTCTCCCTGTCTGTCTGTCTGTCTGTCTGTCTCTACTTCTCTCTCTCTCTCTCTCTCTCTCTCTCTCTCTCTCTCTCTATATATATATATATATATATATATATATATATATAATCAAATATGAAACTAAAAGTAAACTTTTAGTAGATAGAACCTATAGAGAAATGGTTTAAGCTCAATATACGAGAGAGAGCAATTATAAAGATAGATGAAAGAAGAGTGATAAACATGTACGAATGTCCAGATTTATTTCAAACTTCAATTGTTCAATGCAAGGTATATTCTGTAATAAAATTATGTTTATTATTCTTTCCTTAAGCCAAGTCTTTTCAAAGATCGAAATCTTATCATCAGAGGAATTATATAGATAGATAAGTTGGCAGTGGAAAAGCCACAATTCAACATTTGAAAGAATATTAAGAAATGGAGAGTGAAAAAAAGTTCGTGTAAAAAAGATATGGGGTTTGTCCAGTTGGTAATTGTCCGTTCATAAGGTGTCCAATGAAAGTAGATTTAGATGGAGAAGAAAAGTTTTTGATATATATATATATATATATATCAAATGAATAGCAGCAGTGTTAATGACTCTGAGCAAGTGACTTGCTAGTGTGCTTCACACGATGTGACCGTATTCTGAGGAATTTGTCTGGCCCAACACATTCTTTCACTTTTTTTTCAACCACTTGTGTGCGCTGTAATTTCCTGCTAATCTCTTATCTCTCCCACATGAGTTTATTAGCAGAAAGAGATCGCAGATTCTCTGATCCAATACGTATACGCACGAATGGTCGCATTTTCCATTTCAAGATGCTGTCTGTCATGTTCTAGATTTCTCATATATTCTTACAACTCTGAATACGATTAGCAACGTATGGCTAAAATACAAAATGGTGAACGAAGCTGTAAACGTATAATCTTTTGAAATAATTAATTTTCCCAACTTTACTGTACACGGATGTTTTTGTTTTTGTTTTTAGCATAGTTCACCCGAAACAAGGCAGGCCGCCACTGTAGATGTAAGGGGCTACTAAACATGTTTGTATCGTCGTCTTGAATCCCCTTCTTTCCTCGTCACACTATTTCATCGCCACTTGGGTCCCGGGCGTTTCAGAAATTCAGGCATGATTTATACGTTTAGAATTAGAGACTGCAGAGTCCGTTTGGTTCTCCTATGACGTCTGTCATTTGACATCAGCCGAAAGCTTCGCCGCGGCTTTTGCTGTAGTTCAGGTTATAGCCCCAAAGCAGAATAAGTTACATTCATGCATATCAACTTTCTACGAAAAGTTTGCTTTAAATGATATGAACAATTGTTTAGTATCAAACATAGAATATAACAAGTTTAGAACTGACAAGTAACAAGAGAAAGAACGCTATGATCAAAATAGTTTCATTTTTTAAAATAGTTCACGACGCTATCCATTACGTCACGTGTATCTCTCCGCTGAAATGTTCGATGATGAGAGAGAGTGATTGTCAGTCTCATGTGAACATGCCGTTACAAACGAATGTATATAGAGAGCTCGTATTGATAAACCCTCTCATAGCCAGCTTGGGAAGGGGCTGGAGATACATTTAAAATGACTATTTGACTAATATGGTATATGAAGTTCTCTTGCCAAAAATATAAACAATTGTTATTCTCAAATAAGTTCCGATATTATAAATATTGCTCCAAACTATCGAGCAAGCATTTCTTTTTAAAAGCCAGATTTTATTGTCGTTACGAAATGACGTAATAACATATATTTTTATACCTTTCTCTAGCACTCCTAAAAAAATAGTTCAGTCTAATAACATCTAAACGAACAGTGACAATGATGTATACGTATACTCTTATTATCGGATTATAGTCTTTTTCACTCGTTCCTTTTCGCATTGGTTTTCCCTTTGTTTCCTTTTCTCTAAAGCAAGATTCTTCTCGGCCCTAACAATTTTAATATGTTTTTGCATCGATCGCTTTACGGAAGCCCGTGTTAAGCTGATTTATTTAAACATATATTTTACATCCTACGCCTATATACTTTTACTATTACTGTTGGTTTAGCATCATTAGATTTGGTTAATTTTCAGGAGAGATTGAGACGGATTATATGATCTTTCGGCCATCCGTAATTGTAAAAGTCAATTTTTTAAAAATAAATAAATGTTTGTTTTCTCAGGAATAATGTATATTTATTTGTATATTTATACATAGATAAATAAATATACCAACTTCCGGCCCGCCACAAAAGAGTTAGAGAGTAAAACATGTGCTTTTATAGGCCCCTTACGAAACAATGTCAAGTGGCGAGGGATGCAAGAAACAAAATAGTAATACAGATAGCCATCTCAGACTTATCCCGCTGCCTGAAATAAATTCAGAATAAAAATCCTGAACTCTGAAAAAGTCAAATGATAATAATATTGATATATGAACAATAAAATTACCGGCGTTATTCTATGATTTTATGTAAATGTTGAAGTGATATATCTAGATAAATCGCGAGTTCGAATACTGAAGAAGCTTAAGTCATTTTACTTTATTATTATTGACGGAAAGTGTACACTAGTAAATACATATTTATGTCTCAATCGGATTAATTAATTAATATTATTATTATTATTACTATTATTATTATTATTATTATTATTATTGATGCTGAGGTGAGTTCGACATTGATCTAGCGTTTCTTAATCACTAGAAGTTAGTACACGAATCATTACGAGTAAGAGCTCACTTGCAAAACAGCCTAGAGTCTAGAGGGACAATAAGTTTCTGTAGATTTCCAATACTCTCCGATTTCTCACAGCAGCTGTTTACCATTGAGTTCTGATTGATATCGATCGCTATTTTCTCTGGAATGTGAGTGTCAATAAGCTTCCTCGGGGTCCCAGTGGCATCGTTGCTATTTAAGTAGAAGACTGGATGGCTCTTCCTCCTCATTTTGTGTACTACCACCCGATCTTGGTGACATCACCTTTCTTTTTAAATATATATATATATATATATATATATATATATATATATATATATATAGAGAGAGAGAGAGAGAGAGAGAGAGAGAGAGAGCGAGAGAGAGAGAGAGAGTTTCAGTTTCCTTAGATTCGTGCAGTTTTTTTAATAATTTTGTGGTTGTGCTTACGAAGTATTATTTTATTTAAACTGATAGGTGTTTGCTCGTTGTTACTTGGTTCTTTGGGTTGCTTTCCGCATTCGAGAATTTCTCTTTACATTTCAGATGTTTTTATCAATGCCATTTTTTATTATACCAATCCTCTTTTTGATTTCAATGTCTTTCAATATTTTGCCCAGATTTTTCTGAACAGATCCTCAGGCTCCTACAATTATTGGTATTCTTGTCGTTTTCGTTATGTTTCATATTAAATTGAGCTCTCTGGCAAACTCCATGTATTTTCCAGTTGATGTGCCAACCTAATCCTCACTCTGTGGTTTGTTACATCGGCGAAATCAAGGATTTGGAAGTTTTTCATCCTTCCTGTTTATCATTCTCAAGATAGAAAATACAGCTCGTTAGAGTGTAACCAGTAGATACTACCGCATACCGTGTAACTGATTGCATGGTTGGGGTCATCATGAGAGAATGCTCCCTGTTTCAGGGCTCACCTCTCTAGATTTTCATGCGCACTCCTTGATATAAGGCCTTGCTGCTCTATTTACTTGTTAGTTGATGTAACATTTACACCATGCAAAATAATTTCTGTCGGTTGACTCAAGCCTGCCAATGTTGTACCATTAATCTCTCCATTGTGGATTGCGTCCTTGGAGGATTTACTACGTGTTTTACGATCCGAGAATTCACACTGTCTTGGCTTCTTCCTTCATACTTTCCTTTGGTCTCAATTATTCTCATAAGCAAGAGTTGTAAGCCTTGTAAGATTGGTCGCTTTTTACCGCGCCAATATTTCTTCCTATAGTGAACCTGTCTTTACAAACAGACATATTTTCTATTCAAAGATGTAATCCTTTCTATTCCAAGCTGTCAATTGTTTTAACAATAAATTTACATCTAGCTCGGATTATTGAGCCTGTTTGTATTTTGATGTCTCAGAAAATGCAATGACTTCCACTTTCTAATATTTTCTTCGGTTTATATCTATACATTGTGAGCTTGAAGAGATGATAATAATTTAGACAACACGGTGATTTATTTAATAGACTGTATTTACAGAAGTACAGAATAATATGTTACACAAAGTCTGTGTCCGATATTGTGACTATGACTGCCACCAATGACGGTATTTACTTCCTTCCCACCGCAGGAAGATGTAACACAAGGCCAGAAGGTAGGAGCATCAAGTCAGTGCTCCGAAAGAAGGGGGACTCTAGCTTCCTAAAACTAGCATGGAGAGCCCCGTCGGCATTCCCCGGTTGGGCGCCGCAGGCAGTTATCAATAAACTACCCCCCCCAAAAAAAAAGAGGGATGTAAGGCCTGGGATGGTGCACCACCTAGGACTACCCAGGAAAATATTTCAGCCAGATATAAAAGGCCACCGAAATGTCTCAGTTTCTGTCTGGCTGATTGTCGAGATCGAATCCTCGACTGGTATGTGTACTGAAACAGAACTGCAAATGACTATCGCCACGACTGCCACGACTGCCACGACTGCCACGACATTTAGTCGTTACTCTATTCATAGTTTCTGGAAAAGTTCATCTACACCCGAAATATGGTATATCAACATCGCACTATAACCCGCCCTTTTTAGCCTTGCTTCGTACTCCGTACGTAGTCCATAAAATTTTCTAATCGATTTTTCAAAAAATAAAGTCCCTAATTCACAGTTTCTTCTTGATGTTATCATTTTTAATACATATCAAACGCCTTCTGGCATTCTCTTGTCCAAACCCAATCTTTTCCATTTTTATCTTTTTTCAATATATCATTAAGTGACGCTCGCAAATATTGTATGTTTAGACTAAACACTTAGTAACAATTCGCAAAATAAAGAGAACTTTGTTGAGCCGATACATCTGCCCGAGCTGGCATATTTTTTACGTACTCGCCCACACTAAGTCTGATCTTTTAATATCCTTGTCCATGATTCGACCAAGATATTTTAAGTTCTTTTCGTCGATTCTATGTATCGTATCTACATTTTTAATGTATTCACTTTTCTCGTCCATCTTATCTAATGACACGAATGAAACATTTGTCTTTTTATAAACTGGTTGAATATATATTTTGAAGTCAGGTTGGTCAGTCATTTGCTATCCCATTTTAGTCCACAAGAAAAAAAACTGCTGAGCAATTTTCTTTCAATTCTTTCTTTAACTTTTCTGCAGCAGCATTTAAGGCTTTTATACTTTTACAGAAACAATTTATAGGCACATACCATAATTGGAACTTTTCCATCCAATATGTGCCTAAAATGTTTCTTTAATTGTTGATCACAAATATTTTCAATTTTAAAGATTTTCATAACTGTAAGTTCGCCTTCGAATTTGATTTGTTCTTCACTGACGCTTTTGGCTTTTGACTACTTTTAGTGATCCTCAATAAAGTGAGTTTTCCAATTATCTCCCATGTCTGAAGATTTATAATTGAAAAATCGGAGCCTGAGTCAAGTTGAATTTTAATATTTCTGTTCAATATTCTTACTTGTACAATATCACTTCTAATATTTTCCACTTCCTACCATTAAACTATTCTAATAAAATTGAAAAATCTTTTTTTACTCTGATGTGCGTACTTTTGAATCCTATACGATCGCACCTAAAGCACTTTTTTGTTTTATATAGACAATCTTTGTACCAATATATCTGTCCGCAACTGAAATACAGTTTAGGGGGCAGATTACTTTTCTTTTGATTATCAAATGTACTTTTCCTTTTGTTGTGGATTTTTCTGATATGTGACATTTCATTCCGTTCAATATCTTTTGAATCTTGACACACGCTAATAAACCGCTGGCAGTCCTCTGAGATAGTCGGGACTGTTAAATCTGGCTCATTTTCTGGTTAATTAAAGACCCTTCTTCTGATTTCCGCATCTGTATTCGATACTAATCCTTGTGCAAATGTAAGGCTTTTGAAATTGTTAGCACTCAACTCCGACAAATTGAAATCACGGAGTGCTTGTTAACTACACGAGCAAAAGTCGTGTAATCTTAGTCGTCTTTCCTCGTAAGAAAAATATAGGGTTTAAGGCTAAAAAAATATGCAATAATAGTATCACTTAACCAAATCTAAGTTCGCTGGCATTTTGTAGTAAGATATAATTTATGAATTTAGTACAACATGTATTTGAAAGCAAACGAACCTTTTAAAAATAGATTCAATTCGCACAGTTCGTATTATAAACGTCCTCGAATCGTCTGAAATACGAAGCAAACGTAACCTCGTTTTCAGGATCATAGTTAAAATTATCAATAATGTTCCAAATAATATTTTGCGAAAACGCATATTTATGTTTACAAATTGATACCCTTTCGATAATTCGAATATTTTTTTTTCTTGTTGGGTATGAATAGACATTTCCTGAAATCATTTCATTTTTACCAGTTTCCATTTTATTTTGATATCCCGCTAGTAATTTCTGCAACTGTATTTTTTGCATTCATTTTCTTTTGGCATGATGTTTTTTCTGCAATTACAGTTGCTGATCTTACTGATGCCCAAATGTGGTCTAAAATTGCATTTTTGAATTCCTCCATTTTTTGTCGTCACTTCAATAAAATTGACGTTTCCGTATATATATATATATATATATATATATATATATATATATATATATATATATATATATATATATATTATTCACACAGTCGTAGTTTTTCTTACTGGGGATAAGTTCGTAACCTCTCAGTTGAAAGAAAAAATAAGCTCGTACACAATTTATTTAAGTATTTCCCATTAGCAAAACAAATCGACAGACATTTATGTTGGGTTATTTTCGCTTTTTCATTCGCAGTTGAACGACAGGTTCGCCCTACTCAAAATCTATCCTTTTCATGACATTTGAGTATATTTTTCGCGAATTTACACACTTTGCTTGTTAAAATTCAGTTTGATTTCAATTTCTTGTTTACTACATAGGTATATGTATATGTTTATATATTTTCTTGTACAGGTTTCACCCCTGAACTCATAACCCGATCATTTATGAATTATGATATATATATATATATATATATATATATATATATATATATATATATATATATATATATATGTGTGTGTGTATCTGTGTGTGTGTGTGTGTGTATGTATATATAAATGTGATACTTAGAAGGCAATACAATGCATAGGTGTGACGGATAGACACAAGTTAGAGCGAATAAGACATATAATGGTGGAACAAATTAAATACTTTCACTCATCATACAATGTATAAATATATTGCACTCTAACTGAACTTAAAATATATCTTACATCACGTGGCCAAGCTAACCCATACTCCTAACTAATGACACTATCTATTTTCCATATAAGCTAAAACTTATGACAGCTCTCGTAAATCACCTTGAATCAACAATTACATCTGAAATATAGTTCTACTAAATAAAATATCGTCGTCTCCTTCTTCATGAAAAAGACCAAGCGAACATATTCACTCTTGTTCTCAAGACGGACGGTAAAACAAGAGTTTATTTCTTGCTACATATAAACATGCAGGTTAGTACACTCACTTGTCGAGTGCTGGGCGTTACCAACTAGCCCTAACGTCTATTAAATGCTATGAAGATGAATCATACAGCATAGCACCTAGACGACCTGTTGTAAGTAATCGTCTCAAACCAAACAGATACTTTCTATTTTAAAAAGACTTTGTAAATATAGATACAAAAGACAGTTTGTGTAGACATTTTACTTGCAGAATTCTTTTGTACGCCCATAACTGGTTTCATTATTAAAGCTAGGTCTTCTATATTTACAGGATAAAAGTTATGTATGCTGACCTTTGTGCGTTTTTATTTCTAATTTTATAATGTTTGACCCCCTCTATGGCCTATTTGTTTCGGGCCAGAAAGGAACCCCTGGCGTACACGCGCCTTTGACAATAACACCCTTCTCCATTTCTTTTTTTCATATATGTGAATAGAAGCCTTTATTTCTTTATGATTATCAACTTGTGAAATACAAACGACTCTCTGTTCAAGTCGGGAATGAGAGCAATAAGAATTTATAAAAGAAAATCAGATTTTCGTAATTACTAAATTACTCATAATTTATACGTTTATGTAACGATCTTCAACACTAGTCTCGTCTAATAAGTGTTAATCAACATAGACGCATACTCACAATATCCTATCATATTTGTTTACCCTTCGTTCTGTCTGCTACTGGCTTCTTATACTTCATTGATTGATTCTGTTTAACTATCTTACGCATATATCCGTGTAAATTATTAAAATGGCAATGTTATATTCTAGTGTTTGCCACTCGTCTCTGACGTTTATTTCTCACTTGCCTCCCACGTGATCGGTTCGCCAGTTTCGAACGCAATTACCACAAAACAAATTCTATGGTGGCGATAACTTTATTATCTTTCTATGCTCAGAGAAAAACTGTGCTTAAACCGTGGTATTCATTATAGATATTTTGATATTTACTAAAACTCCAGCGGGATGGATGCGTATTACAGCGACTGAATAGAACGTAGTATAGGTCTGAAGTCGAGGCCGCAATTGAAGGGTCGATCTTATTTTAGTTCTCGCACGTGACGTCATAACAACACATGATCCCAATTGAGTCTTGTACCCTTGATGACTCGATGTATACCACTACACCTATATCACATCTACCGCTGGTTTAATACTATGCATTAGTATATTCTCATTCGCAAATATATAATATACATATCTTTGATATATGAATATTATTTTTTTTAATCAATCTAGCGATAGTTCGGCACCTCGTTAATGCTAAACTTCTTTCTTACTATCAGTATGGATTTAGGTAAGCACGGTCTACTGCGGAGTACTTAACGGTCATCTCTGAACGCATATACAAATACACTAGACAAAGCGGGTAAAGATAGGGCGGTAGCGTTTGATATATCCAAAGCCTTTGACAATGGCTGGCATAAAGGGCTTCTTATTAATTCATATGGTATTACTGGACGAATATATAATATAATTAGATCCTTCCTATCAAAAAGAAAAATCCAGGTTCTCCTCGATGGCCGTTCATCCGAAAAACATGACATGACTGCTGGTGTACCCCATGGATCGATCTCCGGACCTTTATTGTTCCTGATTTTCATAAACGACTTCCCTGATAACATTGTGTCTGAGATGACTATATTTGCTGACGACACCACGCTTTACTCTCGTCATGTGGGAAAACCAAACGCACCCATAATCAAGGCAATGGCCGAATCCTTGGAAAATGACCTCCAGTCTTTAGTGGAATGGGGTCATGGTGTAACATTTAATGCTGCTAAGA
>OY744518.1:25436300-25488800 GCA_963556195.1 Sepiola atlantica
GTTTGTTCACATTACATTTAAATTTATGTATGTTAGTACAGTCGGGAAAACAGGGAGCGGGGAGGGAATTTCGAAGGTATGCGTTCCAGAAAAAAAGAAGCTATTTTAATATAAAATCTTGGAACCCTTACAGTAAAGATAGCCGGCATGGTCGGAGGTATTTACGTTGTGGGGGGTGGGGTAGAAGTGAAGTACGCGCGTCGGAATTCCATAGAAATACTTGTAAAGTAAGCACATGGATGCAAAATTGTGGCGATGGGATAGAGGCTTGAGATTCGTAGACAGTGCGGAACCTATTAGGTTAGAGATTCTGTGTTGCACCCTTTCCAAGAGGAAGATATTAGTGGTTGGTGCACCCGCCCATATGTGGCAATAATACTCTATGCACGGGCGAATGGGTTTCTTTTACAGTGATATCAGATACTGGCAGATGTGAGAGGTTTTCTGTGGCGAGATGCTTTTGGAAAGTTCTATTATGGTTAAGTGTGTTTTGAAACAAAAACAATCACAAATGCTGTAGTCAATCAAATCGTCTTAACAGACGATAATCATTTTCTAATGAATTAGATGCTGATCGTACATTATCTGATTAGTTAGAAAGACCGTTTTCTTTAATGCGCTACTTCGGTATGATACGTTTGGTATATTGCTTGTGTGGCATTTCATTTTTATATGATACTAGCAAATGTATGCTCCCTCCGGTCGCATATTTTTCTAGCCTGGGATAATGATATAATGATGAACGAACATATACTACACTGACCCCCAAAGGAAGAGGTAACGACTGAGAGTATGGTATCATGACCAACACTCCCCACCCCCAAAAAGAAGGAGTCAATACCTGGGATGATATCATGACAACACAACAAAACTATACTACCTACTACATTAAAATATAATACAATAATAGATTAAATCATTTTTTATTCATCCATTTAAAAATGTATAGCCATAAAACATGATTTTGATGGTAACTTGACCCTATGGCTAAGATAAAAGTGTATTATCTGTTCTCAGCATCCCGTCGATGTCAGACGTATCTGTTCTCAGCATCTCAGTGGCATCATACATTTCTCTACCAACGATGCGTATATATAAGAAAATATGACAATGCAAAATTACAACTGTATATTACAGAATATTAATTTATTAGGAACTATTATAAAATAAATATGCAAATTAGAAGATCTAAAACTGTTTGCGGGCATCTGAAGTCTACTTATATATGGCATTTCAAACTGTTATCTAGTATCTTAAAATTAAATAAGCCCAACCTGTTTTGCTGTTAATATAGTAAAGATAGATGGAAAAAAATTCGCATTTATTCATTTAGATTTCAAGCAAGTAGTTAGGCTAACAGTAAAGGGTAGATAATCTGCTTTTTTCAATCGTAGACAAGTACGATTAGTTCAACATATCTACTTCATTTTATTACTAGAAATGGTGACCCTAGTTGTATTTTATCTATTTTGAATATGATGTCTAAATATGGTATTTTAAGTAACAATGTAAGAAAATAGTTTTTAAATTTTGTTTTTTCTCTGTTGTACATCACGCGTCAATTTAGAATGGCATTCACATCGTTAAACGCGTAGATTGAATGGTCGTTTCTTATTTAGATCCGCCGAAGCATCTCTATTAGCATATCTACCAGCCGGATTGTCAATTCTGAATAGCAATAAGAAGAAACTCAAATTATTTTCGAGACATCCGAATCAAACAAGCCGTGCCCTGAGCAATCCATAGAAATAAGTAAATAACTGTACACCAAGCAGAACTCGGGAAACGAGAGTACAAGTTGAGTGCGGTTCACTATTCTGTCTATACGAAATTATAAAATTGCCACTTTATGGGTAAAGGCATATATCACACACACAGTATATTTATCTGATGTTTCCATCTTTAAAATGTCTGGTCCTATTTAAGCCATAAGCTCATGAATGAGATTGTGATTCAATATGACAGTTTATCTTCTGAAAACGCCTGCGCTTGGTTGGCAATTGCAACAGGTCGTGGTAGGGAACAGAGTTATTTCCCTTTCTAGTTATCACTCTTCTGTTTGAAGGTATTATTTCTCTCTTTCTAAATAGTTTATTCATCTGCGTTTTGCTTGGCTTCGTTTGATGTCCGACTGATGTTTGCTAGTAAACAATCACGCGAAGCTGATGGATAAACACATTAACGGTGTAGTGTAAATATTAACAAATAGACTGACATCACTTAGGGCTGAAAACAATTATATATATATATATATATATATATATATATATATATATATATATATATATATATATAGTGTGTAGATTTCAATTTTGTGTTGGGAATCTGAATAACAGAGCTCAATGTAATTTAAACAGAGCAAAACAGAATTATAAAAAGAAAAACTATACACACATTAAGGTTGTACACATAATAACTTATTTCGACACCTTTAATTAGGTCTCCTCAGATGTATGAACAACCACGTCAAAAAACGTGGTTGTTCATATATCTGAGGAGACCTAATTAAAGGAGTCGAAATAAGTTATTATGTGTACAACCTTAATGTGTGTATAGTTTTCCTTTTTATAATTATATATATATATATATATATATATATATATATATATATATATAAACTTGGATTATTTTAAAACTTTCCTGCAGTTTAATGAGTTTATCCATCCTTCAAAAATATTTATAAATCGGAGAGCAATGTTATATATTTGAATGAAACTATAAACTCATCATACATAATTATAATCTTTATGATTCAATGTACGACTTAAAATAAATACTGCCTCGAAACAGCTGTAAACAATCATACTACCTTGGTGTCTGCTCTTTATTTGACAATTGCTCGACAATAGTTCTCCCGAAACGCTATATATATATTTCAGAATTTTTTAGATGAGGATTATTAATTTGGATTATTTGGATTATTCGTACTACTGCTCTCATCTTCGATATTATGCTCTAAAAAAACGCACTTGAAGAAGGTCGGAGGGTACATCGGTTGAAACGTTGTGAAAATAACATATATGATGAGAACAGTAGTCCGAATACTCCAAATAATCCTGTATATATATAACAAGTAAATCAACCTATAACAATATAAACAGAACCTAATGAAGACAGCAAACATTGGACAATCAAAAGGGCCAACATAATCTCACTTTCTTTTATATAATTAAGTAAAGCCACTCAGTTTGACAATTTTTGTCATCCAAACGTTTCGTGAATTGTGGTACCATCTTCTCCAGAAGAATAAACTGTAATTCAGTGTAATCCCTTTCAGAAATGATTTTATCTGACTAGGAATATTTTTCAGATAAATGCCACTAATATCATCATCCACAAACACAAACTAAAATAGAATGCATTTTTGCTTTCAGAAGTAAACGTAACTAATAAGAGTTAATATTACTAATAATACATGATTGCATTTATTATTTATGAATGATAGTTAAATAATATATTATTATTATTATTATTATTATTATTATTATTATTATTATTATTATTATTATTATTATTATTAGTATTATTATTATTATTATTATTATTATTATTTACTCACTAAGAGTTTTCACACTGGTCATCGTCAGTGATCGTCCACTGCCAACAACCTGTGGTATTCCCTGGAGTCTGAGTGACAACAAGTCTCCTCAGATTTCCAGTATGCTTCACCTCTTTTCGTTCATCACCGCCGATGACCTTGTGGTATTGCAACAGCCACCTACTACCGATTTCCCGCTGATAAGGGCCATTGGTCCACTCTGGGACCCGAGTGGCAACAAGCCTCTCCAAGGTCCCAGAGCTGTCCGCGCTCTTCCAGTGGAGGTCTGGTTTGCGCTTTCCCTCCTCGACCCTCTGTCCATAATTTTTGTGGCGTCAGCCTATGCTTGCGCCTCTCTCGTGCGGTTGTATTTTCCCTGGTTCTGTTGTCTTGTGCTTCCATGTGTTTGTTCTCCATTCGTTGCTTATGTGGGTTGGTTTCCGCATTCGAGGACATTTCTAAGGATTGTAGCTGTTTTGATCATTACTGCCATTTGTATGGTCTCAGTTATCCCTTTGATTCCTATTTCTCCTAGTCTTTTCTCCATGTTTTTGGGGACTGTACCTAGTGCTCCTATGATTATTGGTGTTATACTGACTTTCTTCATGTTCCATATTCCTTTCAATTCTCTGGCAAGTACAGTATATTTGCTTCTTTTTTCCGTCTCTTTGGTCAGGATTTCTCTTTCTTGTTGATTATTATCATATCCGGTCTCTTAGCTGTTATGGGTTTGTCTGTTTGTACATTCATATCCCATATGATTTTGTGTTTTTCGTTTTCTAATACAGTTTCTGGTTTGTGTTTGTACCGTTTTTTTGCATATTCGAAATTCAGTTGTTTGCACATTTCCCGGTGTACTTCTTTCCCCACGCTGCCATGTCTGTTCTTGTATTCCCTTTGTGCTAGCTTGCTGCATTCACTTATTATATGATTTATTGTTTCGTCTCTTTGTCCACACAATCGACATTTGCTGTTTTCCTGGGTTTTATCTATCTTTGCTTTGATAAAGTTTGTTCTAATCGCATTGTTCTGTGCGGCCGTCAGCAAAGATTCCGTTTCTCTGTTCAGGTGTCCTTTTCTTAGCCATGCCCAGCTGTTTTCATTGGCTTCATCGTTTGTGAGTCTTATAAAGCGTCCATGTAGTTGTTTTTCTTCCCACTTTTCCTTTCTTGTCTTTTTGTTTCTGGGTTCAGTGCTTCCGGAGTTGTTTGTTGGACTGGTGTCTCTTGCTGTGGTGATTAGTCTTTCCGTGTTCTGGGTTACATATTTCTCCAGCTCTTTTTTGGTGTCTTCCACACAGTCTTCTATACTTACCAGTCCTCTACCTCCTTCATTTCTTTTCATGTAGAGTTTGTCCGTATCGTCTTTTGGATGCTATGCATTGTGCATAGTCATTAGTTTTCTAGTCCTTTGGTCAAGGTGCCTGAGTTCTTCTTTGGTCTGCCTATGAATGGTCCAGAGTATCTTCTTCTTCTTCTTCTTCTTCTTCTTCTTCTTCTTCTTCTTATTATTATTATTATTATTATTATTATTATTATTATTATTATTATTATTATTATTATTTTTTTTTTTTTTTTTTTTTTTTTTTTTTTTAGCAAGAGATATAAAAATAATTATCTGGAAAATTCACGGTAACGTATATTTTGTATCAAGAAGATTAATTTTAAACACAGAAAGCGTTTTGTTTTCTTCGTTAACAATTAAGCAATCTTAATTTTGTTAATATTTGAAAGCAAATATGAATTACCGACGGGACTCAAGCGTGAACTTTTTACATAGAAAAATGTAACTTAGAAATTATTATAACTTTAATAATAAGTGAACAAGTTTTTAACCATTTTTAGCATTTTTACTATTTATTAAATAATTATTGGTATCAAACATTATTATTGAAATAAAAAAAAATCACATGAAATAAAAGGCGTGGAAAAAGCGTGTAAAGCACAAAGCCAAGTAACCATGTTATTTTATTATCAGTTTTGTTTTTAAAATAATTTTTTTACCGCCTCCCCAGCACCCAAACTCTTTTATTTTATGTTTAAATTAACCAAAACATATGTTTAACTAAATTTGAAATATTGTAGAAGTTGTAGACTTATATAGACTAGTGTTATATAGAATAGTATTATATAGAATAGTATTATATAGAATAGTATTATATAGTACACACTATTATAATAGTCATAGTATTCTTAAATCAACCTCTTCATATTCGTTTTTCCCTAATCAAAAGTTAATAATAAATCGGAAATTGAATTTGTTTTGTAAATAATAGCAAACCGATTTCGGGTTCCGTTCTAGTTGGAGGAAAACTAAATATCTTTGAAATTTCTTTTACCTTCCATGAATTATTAAATCCACATTGAATTATTAGTTTCTATTATTTCTATTAATTGAATACGCATTAAAATAGAAAATAAAATCAAGTAAAATGAAACGCAATTTTATAAATCCTATGCAAAATATGAATATTCTTCTGGATTTTAAATCAACGTCTCAATCTTTGTCTACGTGTTTCACCATTAAAAGAATTTCGTTTTTAGTTGAAAACATGATAATCAGACTCCATCTTTTTTATTATATTTACATCAAGTTCGTTTCTAAATACAATTCCTAATATCACACGAACAACTTTTTTTACAATTATTCTAAATGCCCATTTAACCCAATTTGTAGCATTGTTAATGTTCCTTGTTTCTTTTTACAGATTAAACATTTATGATAATTTCTGTTTATTTTTATCAGTCAAAAATCTGTGATGACATATTTATTAATAAATATAAGCTAACTTATCTTGTGTCTGCGTATGTGTGTGATTTTCGCCTCAACCTGACCTACACATTATTTATTATTTTAAATCCTATTTTAAAAAAATACTTTATTTACAAACACCTGAATGCATTTCTTCGGCAATTTTATTATTTTGTTTGAAGTTGAAAAAAATGAATTACTTAGTAACCCTTCAATACTTGGGAAGAATATGGCAGTCTTAAAAGTCTTGAATAGAAAGGGAGTTCTGGCTTTAAATTTTGAAGAAAATCCCAATGCAATATAATATTAAAAGTTCGAGAACCTATTTACATCCAATAATTTTATAAGTAGAGATTTTAAAAAATTACCTCAACAACATTAATTGCAGTTTGGTAACTTGGTTAAATTAATAATTAAAACTATACGGTAATACGTATATTTAACTTACTAAATCCTATTAAAGACAATTTTTAAATGACATGTAAAAGTATTTTCGATAACACTAGGTAGAAACATGTATGAATATATATATATATATATATATATATATATATATATATATATATATATGTGTGTGTTGGGAAGTTGTCCAACAGCAAATAATAAATAAAGGAAGTCAAGTCGAGGGTTGGTTTAACAAGTGTATTAACAAAGTAAGAAAGTGACTAGCACTTGGCTAGACAGTTACAAGACTGTCCTTTGTCTTCTCTGTGTCTCTGGTGACTCGCACTATTTATAGTGACAACCGGTGTAGTTTCTCCTGTGTAAGAACGGCCGGTGTAACAATATATACATATATATATATATATATATATATATATATATATATATATCTGAGAAAGGAAGGATGAGAGTAATCCGACGTAATGGGCTATGAAAAAGGAAAAACCAAGATATATTTTTATATATTCATCAACGTTTCGTCTTTATTGTAAGACTTCATCAGGATGATAATTTTAAGAATAATGTCTGCAAGTACATCGAATTATTGGGTTGACGGGATGGGTTGATAAAGAAAAGTAGCGTCCGGACTGTAAGAAGTGAGTCAGTAGCAAAGAGGGAAATGAATATGGAAATTTTTGAGTGGGTACATTATGTAGTTGCATGACATTTTTCTGAAAATTATCATCCTGAGGAAGTCTTACAATAAAGACGGAACGTTGATGAATATATAAAAAATATCTCTTGGTTTTTCCTTTTTCATTTCCCATATATATATATATGTATATATTTTTGTTTAAAATGACTCAAAGCTTCTTTAGACTACATATATATATACATATATATATATATATATATATATATATATATATATATATATATATATATGTATATATATATATATAAAGGAGTACGGCTACCAACATTTATAAAAAGTTTTTTTCAAGATTTATTTATTATTTTGTTATTTTATGATTTTATAATTTATAAAATGTATAAATTATGAAATTATAAAATGATAGAATAACAAAATAATACATAAATGTTGAAAAAAAACTTTTTACAAATGTTGGTAGCCTTACTCCTTTACATATATACTTTTCTCTCGTTGGAACTGCACTAATACTGCACTACTCTCTTTATATATATATATATATATATATATATATATATATATATATATATATATGCATATATATGTAACTTCTTAAAATGGTAAGAAAAATTCCAGCAGAGTCCTCAATTCATTGCAAAAATCGCAATTAAGAGCGTAATTTATTTATTATTCGGTACAGAAAATCATTATAACATTAGTACAAATGGTTTCAAGCTCAGAAGGTGTTTACCTCCCGGCTATCTTCAGAGACAACAACGCTGAAGATAGCCAGGAGGTTAACCCCTTCTGAGCTTGAAACCATTGATACTGAGGTTATACTGATTTTCTGTACCGAATAATACATCTGCCTCCTTCGTCGATGGCCAGCACTTGGAACCGTACAAAGCAGAAGTAAAAGTTTTAAACATCGATATTTTATGCTCCTTAACATTGTTTTCATTTTATGTATCCAAATATCTATCATATATTACTCTTTCAAGTATAAAATGGTCCAACTAAGCGTTGTGGTTCTCTATTTCAGAGAAGCGATATTATAGAGTTAACTAACGATGGACTTAATTAATGTCAAATTTCCGACAAACTCAGGATTCTACTTTTCACAGTACACGGAGTGATTGTGCAATACATGAATTCTATTCCCATCAAGACCCTCTGACAGCAGTTTTTATTATTAATGATAATATTTGTGTTTATTTATTTCTTGCATGTCAGTGTATATTCAATAGATCAGCGGTTATACTATCCACCTTTCAGCAAATAAGGATTTGCAATAAAATTTTAACAGAGATCCTCGTTTTTTTTTAAATATTTCGATTGCAAACTGCAGTCCATGTATTTTTACTTCAGTTCTGCGTATTTTTATATTTGTTCGTTTTTAACACATTTTATTATTTTTTTCATTTTTTGAAGCTCTCAACTCACAATGTTTATCTTTTAGCGGGTAGTCTAATATTATTTTTAATTATGTTTCATCAAACGATTCTCCGCATTCGGCAGAATGCATCCTGTGCTAATCTCCGGTTTATTGGAGCAGATGGCTTGCATCATCCCTGTGACATGACGCTGGTCTGCCCCCAGTTTTATTCTTAGCAGGGCTATTACTCATTTATACACCCGGGTGAACTGTTTTACATACAACATTGGTATTCCAAAAGGTCACCCATCTAGGTATTTACCAGGTTCAATTGTGCTTAACTCTGTAATTACTCGTCTTCTATCACCACGAAGAACTTTCATTTCTTCTTCTGTTTACCTAAAACTAAACGAAATTTATTAGAATAGTATTACTTTCCCAATATTTACCCGCTTTAGAACACATTACAATTGTACTGCTTCGTTGTAGACTACAGCATGGTCGTTTTCAAGTCCAATCACAGCAAATACTTGTCGAGCTATCTTCTTAAGTATTGCATATAGTCAATTCCATTAATAATTTTTCACAAGCTCATTCACACTTTTGGTCTTGGTATGTGTTGACTAATGCGTATAAAAACTCAAATCATCTCACAGAAACGACTGTATAAACGTGCTTTTATATATAAATATCATTGATTACTATTTAATGTATGTACACTGACATTATTAAGTACAAATTACGTATATATATATATATATATATATATATATATATATATATATATATATATATTCAGTAATTACTAGCCTGATGATTCTCCTCGGGAATGAAAGACAGAGGTTTTTGTTCCACTAAGTTGTCAGAAGTATATGTTTAGCTCCAGTCACGTATTGACCACTGTTTTAGTAAATATTGTTATACTATTATATATAGAAAAAGAAAAATATACTGAGCAAGATCACGGAAACGTTTGTGTTAAATTCCCGAGGGAAATCATCTAGCTACATTCATGATTTTTATAATACTATATATATATATATATATATATATATATATATATATATATATATATATATATATATATTCATTTTGGTACATAAAACTTAGTACAAGATTCGAACCGTCGGTTTCAAGCACATAAGGACTTAGCCATCCGTCTCTCTTCAGCTTATGTTGTAATCTCTAGATGGCTAAGTCCTTCTGTGCTTGAAACCGACGGTACGAATCTTGTACTCATTTTTCTGTACCAAAATAAATAAATATTCCGTTCTTAATTTTTAATTTTTAACTTTAATTCTCAATTAATCGAGAACTCTGCTGGGATTTTTCCTGCTATATTACAAAGAAGTTATATATATATATATATATATATATATATATAAATATATATATATATATAGGGAGAGAGAGAGAGAGAGAGAGTAAGAGAGAGAGAGAGAGAGTAAAAGAGAGAGAGAGAGAGTGTTGCAGCAAAATCGGACACTTGATGAAAAGTAAATGAAATACAAGGATTTGCTGAAGAGTCTGGTGAAGTCTTGGATAAACGAGATCGTCGCCGGACGCCCCGACGTCTTTCATCAGAACTCCGCTTCTGAACACAAGGCCAAGATGACCCAGGCGTGGCTGCTCACCAATATTTGTCACCACTGGTCGCCGGACATGTTGACGTCCACCTACCCCCAACTGCAACACCTTGATCATTTCTTTTGTATCGTGATCGAAGCCTAGACCAACAAGCGGGCCCACAAGACGGTTGACTCTTTAAACGCTTCTATCGTAGAGGAGTTAGTCGCTCTAGACACCGACATGGTTGCCAAAGCTTGTGACTCACTTCGCGCCCGCTTTGAGAGATTATCGTCTCTACCGGCGATGCTTACATTACACATTTTTTTGAAGTATGTAACTCTTACTGTTTGTAAACATATACAACTTTTGTTGTTATTGCGTATATCATTTTCTTTTTGTCAAGTGTCGTATTATACTGCAACACCCCGTATATATATATATATATATATATATATATATATATATATATATATATATATATATATGTATATACTTATAGCAAGAAACATAGGAAAATAATCAGAATATATATATATATATATATATATATATACATATATATAGTTATATAGTATAAGTTATGACTAATTACTTGATAATAACTTTCGTATGCATACGTTCTATTAGTGTTCGACACTATCGACGATATTAGTACATATGCACACATGTACTCATATATTTGTACATATATCTATGGTTTGTAAGTGTATTCATGTACGTGCGTTTCAGTGTATGTGCCTATGTGTGAGCGGATGTATATGTATGGGTGTACATCCCAGTATACTTATCTACACACACCTAGCCTTGAATCCGGAGGTTAATCATTTAAAATAACAAATTATGGAGCTGATCGGATAAGATTAACGTGCATGTATGTAAAGGTATTTATTTATTTTATTTTATATATTTACTTTTCTATCTATTTTGTGTGCTCATAAACGTATGTTAATGTATTTGTGCTTGAGTATCTATGTCTGTATGTTATATATATATATATATATATATATATATATATATATATATATATATATATATATAAGATTAATTTTATATTCCAATAACCATGTTTTTAGTTTTTATTTTTAAAATTTGTTTTTCACATTTCCAAAAAACATAACATTTCTGTGAGATGTATTTTTTACGGTCCGTTTCTATTACCGTAAGCCAAACAAGATTGCTATGCTGATATTGTGTCTGCAACACTTCAACATCATCAGAAAAAAAAGAATAAAAAGTTATTGGATTGAAATGTTTTGAAAAAAAACCCACACTATACAGTGGGTAATTTTTTTGGGGAAAACAAATAAAAACAAAGAAAAGAACAAACTCACATGTGGGGAAACTCACTAGTACGCTATTATATATATATATATATATATATATATATATATATATATATATATATATATATATATATATATATATATATATATATTCGTTTTAGAGTTGAAATTGTTTATTGCTATGAGTGCATGAGTGCCCATAAGACTTCATTGGTATAAAACATACGCATGTGTGTCCATATCTATTCGAATTCGCGTCTATGTATAAACGTATGTGCACTTGGACGATTGCGTATATCTGTATGTATTTCTATTAAGGTGTAACCGTTTTCTAGCGACTGATATTGGCAAGATAGGATTGATAAATGGACGTTTACGGCCTTACACAAGGTTCAAGGTATTTGAAATGCGACAACCCAGTGCAATGACCACTAAATGTCTTACTAAGAACTACTTCGCAAAGTCCAATCACTGTTATCCCCCCATATCTTTTACCATGACTTAAATCTTTGGTGTCGCCCACCAACACCCAATCTCAATAATAGTAAATATTGTATCAGTTGCATAGAAAATTTGCTCTGAGGAAAATACTAAGATAGAAACTTTGACACAGAATACATGCTAAAATATTCTTTAGTTTCGGATTGAGGTATGTTTGAAAAATATATTTTACTTATTTTAATTAGCCGTAATTTGCAATTAATTTACCACGTCACCTATCTTTTACTATGTTTCTGTCAGTCACTTATACCATTTCTCACCATATATTGTTTGACCCTTTGCCCTTAATGTATACGCTTTGTATCACCCTCATTTCGATCTCTATCCGCCTATTAATAGTCAAAAGTAATAAAACTGCCTGTAAACTTCAATTTGAAATAGCCTATACAAAAATCAGATGAAATATCACAACTCGTAGTACTATAACGCGTACCTCGATGCTAGAAGAGGAAAAGATGGAGAGATACAGCGAGCAGAAATATAATAATTATAGATTGTGTACTCTTATTTATTTGCAAGCTCACCTTATACTGATTCAAACTGTGTAACCCAAATTCAATGGGTGACCCAACGGCTCACATATTTTTAGTAGTGTATGTAGATATAAGTTTAAAGAATGTAATGAACTGCCAGATTCTCTTCTTGTGTAAATCAGACAACTGGTCGAGTGAAACCAAGTTTAGAAACTGCCATTCAGAAAGTGTTTTCGATTCTATGTCTAAATCTTTCAAAATCAAGGGAAGTGCGAGATCGCTCTATCCCTTAATAGACTTCAAAAACGGCCTATGCTAGAAATCTCATTTCTTTGATCAATCATAACTCAAAAACCAATAAACCAAATTAGTTAAAACTGTGCACAACATTTTTATTTGATAGGTTCTATAAGTGTGTAGAATTTTAGCATCATTAGTCAAGGCAACCCAGATATCCAGAAAGGTCAGGCATGATTTTGTGTTATCCGTGTGTACGTACGTACGTATGTGCCACCCTGTATCTTATCAACTATTTGATGGATTCAGCTAATTTTTGGCAGAGATAGAGGTTCTAGGGCCTAGTTGATGGCATTTTAATTTCAGTTTACCATATACCTTAGTTTTCCAGAAAATTCCAAAAAACCTAAAAAATGACAATAGTATTGAGGCATAGCCTTTACAAAAGTAGTGACATTCCATGATAAATGCCAGTATACTGAAATCATATGTCCTAAATAGGGTTACATTTTTACACTGATATTGTCATTAAGGGTATGCAAGCACAACAGGGCTATGCATTTTACTGGTAGGAATTTTTCTTCAGCGCACCTCACACACGTCATCCACTCATGCATAGAGATTTATACTGTAGTGATGTAATAATGAAATGGTTTGGTTGATATGTAGTCATACCCTTATATAATGACAATAAAAGTGTAAAAATTTGGGAATTTCCTTGCTTTTGTACATTTAGTGTATATGAATTTTCATCTTAACCCTATTAAGGGAATATGATTTCAGTATACTGGCATTTATCATGGAATTATTTATATATATATATATATATATATATATATATATATATATATATATATATATATATATATATATGCATAATATATTAACTCAAATGATTTTATGTTTAATTTGAAATTTTTTCTCGATTGTCTTGATTTTAAGAATGAAAAAGTCCAATCAATACAAAATATGTTATTTATAGGACAAAACAACAATTTAGAAACTCGTTCGACGAATTCATTTGTAATTTCTATAACCAATACGAACGCGTTAACTTCCACCATTTCAATATGCTTGTTAATGATTATTGGTGCATTTAAGTAAGTAATATCAACATTCACAAATACTTAACAACAATAAACGAACAATACCCCGAAAGAAGGCCACAAGACGTATCGGCCGAAATGTAGTATAAATATAAATATGAATGATGATGATGATGTAAATATAATATCTACTGATTGTACAAACTGAAACAAAATTATTGTATATGTTAATCGTTTTTGCTGTGGTATGCGGATTTATAAGTTTAAAATGTTATCCTTAACAGCGATAAACTTTGTAAAACATATTTTTATGTTGCGATAAGCGAACACAAAACCAATGACTTCCCAACAATTTTCTCTGAGTCAGTTTTTTTCAATCTTAAAACACAATTTGTCACCAATTAAAAAAAAATGCTCCCATATTTCATAAAATATCTATTCACAGAGCCAGAAACACTTTTAATTGTAAATATGGACAACTTACTTTTGGAATCATGGTTAGAGTGGTCGCTAGTGAGCCAGAAGATCAGAATTCAATCCTCGGTCGAGTCATACTAAAAGTTCAAAAATGGTACTTTATGACCCCAACATTACAAGGTGAGGATCAAGCATGAGTGGAAGAAATTCTATGAAGGGACTTGCGCCCTCCATTACATCACTGTGTAGCCATAGAAAAGGCAGCATAAAAAAGATCGCCCTCGACGATGGTCGACCAATTGCTTTACTTTACGTAGAGTAGATATGAAAACCTCTCGCAGAAGCAAGAAAATATCAATTCCGTTTTTGGCAGATAATTACATAAATGACCATGAAATTTAATTACTCAGTATTTCAAAGCCAAATTCATCAATTCAAACCAAAAGTGAGTGTGTCAGGTGAATAATTTTGGACACGAGTGTATTTCAACTTTTTATGAAAACAGAAAAAAAAATCTAATGTTTACTTACCACCGAGATTCAAATTGATGGTTGCTGATACCTCTCCCAATTTGTTCTTGGCTACCACTTTGTACGTCCCTGCATCGTCTTTTGCAACCCCAATAAGTTCCATCACAATGTTGTAGGCGATGCCTCCTTTCGGCTCTACATTCATTTTGTGTTTGTCTGAGGCGTTCAGTTGTGCGCTCCCGAGGAACCACGTTATGTCGGGCTGTGGGGAGGCCTCCAATGCGCACAAAAACACCAGTCGTTTACCTCCATCTTCCTGTTTTAGGGAGGGTTTCGTCGTAAAACGAGGAGCTACTTCGTCTCCGACCCCCATGGTGATTACTTTTGTGGACCACTAGTCACTATTTACCTGTGAAAGAGAAAAAATACAGATTTAGAAACAATCAATTAAAAAATATATATACAAATAAAGGTAAATATTTGCATGTATATACGTATGTTTGTCAGACACTTCGAATTATAGTTGCCTACTACACAGGACGTGTTGAATTTTCATGAGTAAAACTTGAAAGTCACGAAAATTTAGAATAGGACAAAGAAACAATGGAAAAGGTTTCATAGGATACAACAATGTACAGAAACCCTCAAAATAGGGAAATAGACGGGATCGGAATCCTTGTCGTTTCTATGGTGACAATGTGAGGGCTGCGTCTGCGCAAATCTCTATAGCCCAATTTGCCAATCTCATACCTTTAGTAATGTAAGTTTTATTTCATCAAGGTTTTCAGTATGGCATTATCTCTGCAAAGCCCATGCATCAAGTAGTGTTGCCAAATCTAGACTGCTGCACCATACACTAGTCTCTCCTTCTTAGACAAGGTCAAAAAGAATTGCTAATCTAATAGGTCCCTCACTATCCACCAAATTCCAGCCCCTGTCCCATTACCGCAATGTTGCAACCGTATACTTGTTTTACAAGTACTTCAATGGAATGTGCTCTGATGAACTTTCTGCTCTGGTGCCCCTCGACGTGAATACACTCGACCAACCTGATTATCAGCTAAATCCCATCCATTAACTCTGGAGGTCCCAGATACCGGAGAGCCTTCTATTTCAATAGCTTTTTTCCTCGAGCTGCCGGCCTTTGGAACTTTCTTCTCTGCTCCCTGTTTCCCCGACTGTATCGACATGCAGAAATTTAAAACTAACGTGAACAAGCATCTCCCTGCACAGCTCCCAATTTAGGATGACCCTAAAAAATGTCACCCTAATTCTCAGTAGCCTCTTACCACTACAGTAACGGCGTACTTTGCTTAGGGTATATGTTAAAAGAAATAATTGGGTTTGACCTCTTGCACTTTTAAAATATGTCTCCCTGGAGTGCATGGATTTAAACTGATATTTTTCTTACTTCTTATTCTAATGAGATTTGAAATATAAGTAAAGAGATAGATTTAAAAACCGACTTCATTTCGGCGATTGCATAACAAGTGGAAAATATTCTGAGCCGATGACTATAATTGTTTCATCTCTATTTTCACATACTTTAAGCCAAACGTTTTAAATCACTTAAGACTGTTTAGGGGTTCAAGGTCTTTTCTACCACTAAAAGTGCCTAGTGTCTCACAGTATTATAAACCCGTTATGAAACGAATGCACCAACTAAAAATATTTTTATTATACTGTTAAATATTACATTTTTCAATTTACTCTGCCAATATATATATATATATACATATATATACATATATATATATATATATATATATATATATATATATATATATATATATATATATATATATATATATATATATATATATGAATTAAACCATTACAATTGTTCCAAGAATTAGAACATCAAGTCCGGTATGGCGTACGATAGTTTCCAAAACAATTTTGAAATACTTTATTTTATTTTATTTTATTTTATAAATTAATAAAGCTAGTCCAAAACGTTCCTTTATCAGCGCCTTTAGCAACACGTCTTACAGAAAATCAAAGAAAAAATTAAAAAGCTCGTTGTAGAGAAACATCTACTGACAAATGTATATATATATATATATATATATATATATATATATATATATATATATTGAGCATTTCATGAGGTAATTAGCGAAGGTATTGGTAATTTCTAAATATATGCAATAATAATATCTGAACAAATCAAAATAATAATACGGCGACCTCATTTTTAAATCAACGGTAAAAAAAGCGGTGAAATAAACGAAACATTCTAAGAGGCTGTTTTTAAATATAAAACATGTGAACTATATTTGTTTAAATAAATATATAGTAAATAAATATAATGACAAATAATTTATTATTAATTAACTAATTGCTTGAGGGATGGAGATTTTTACTTATTTTCTATTAAGATTTCCAATGTTAACAATTGTTTATTCACCACAGGTATTGTTTTTATATAATACACAGGCAAAGCCGAGGGACTTTGCTATTAGACAAGCGCATAGAAACAGTTCGCTTGGCTTTCTTTCTGTCGTAGCTAAAATGTAATTTATTGTATGTATGCGTCATTATTTTCGCCTAATCTAAACAAAATAGTTCAGTGATTGATGTCTTGACTCCAACAACGAAACCAGAAAACGTATAAAAAAACGAGAAAAAAGGTGATGATATTAAAAAAAAAATATGGCAGAGCCCTAGTCTATGAATCATCGTTGCTCGTGGTGGGCAAGCCCCGCCTCTCAGTTTCGCGAAGGCCTTTGTACATTTACGGAATTTTAGGGAAAACATCTGCCAAACGACAAAACCAGCCCTATCAAACTGGCAGATTCTCGGTGATATGCACAATCTTATA
Source organism: Sepiola atlantica (assembly GCA_963556195.1). Classification (NCBI taxonomy): domain Eukaryota; kingdom Metazoa; phylum Mollusca; class Cephalopoda; order Sepiida; family Sepiolidae; genus Sepiola; species Sepiola atlantica. The sequence continues at coordinate 25,453,821 of OY744518.1, forward strand.
CGCACAGAGAGGAGCCGAACATTTAAATGCATTACCTCTTCCCATTCTCTCTCTCACACGTACACACAAAACTGTATATATATATATATATATATATATATATATATATATATATATATATATATATATGTGTGTGTGTGTGTGTGTGTGTGTATGTGTTTGCGTACTAACGGGAAGACCCAATGTTGTCTGGGAGTGAATGAGGAAGCCTACATTCTCTTTTCCCAAACCAATTACACCATATTCTCTTTATTATTTTTAGACTTTATCATTTAATTTTTAGATGGGGGCCAATGATATACTGTGCATTGATTTGGTAGGATTGGATGGACGTTCACTTTTCACACACATATATATATATATATATATATATATATATATATATATATATATATATATATATAATATACATATATATATATTAATGAAAAAATGCTGCCTAAATACACACAATATATATATATATATAATATATATATATATATATATATATATATATATATATATATATGTGTGTGTGTGTGTGTGTAATCAATTAAGTTTAAATATTAACAAAATTAACAAAACCAGTAGTTTTCAAAAGTGCTCAATATATATTAAAGCTTTTTATATTAACATAAACATAGTTTGAGTATCCGACAATTGTTTCAGAACCTCTTTGGCTCCTCCTCATGGATATAATGATGAACAAAGATTAGATGCGCCAATACACAATCATTAATTTACATTTAAATTTTTCAGACGAGAAACCCCTTTACGTAAGATGACATATTGACACCTATATATATATATATATATATATATATATATATATATATATATATATATATATATATGTAGAACCCAGTGTTGTCTAAGATTGAACGATGGAAGCCTGCGTCCGCTTGTCTCCAACCTATTGCATCATATTATCTTTATTATTTGTACACTTTATCATTCATTTTTTGAAATAATTATCGCTAAATCTATCGTCATGGGTTCCATCAAGTTACACCTGTTGTTTCTATGAAATACATTACTGCCCCTGTGTACTTTTGACTCAAGTCCTGAACCTTATACCACCATTTCTTTTATTTCTTTTTAATTTCTATGATTTTCAGTTTATGAATAAAATAAATTTAAACAATTCAATTTTTTAATAAAATAAAGCAAAAAGAAAAACATTTTAATGAATATCCGAGACGAATACAGACTCCACAATATTGTATTTCTTATGATCAAAATGAAATAGCCTGATTCAGGTACCCTGGCTAATATTGGGTCAGAATACATATACATCGTTAATTAGTATAAATAATATATATATATATATATTACTATTTCATGTATATACATATATACTATTATCAAGTTATATAATATATTGTGTATATATATAGAGATTTCAGGGGTGTAAAAAAAATTGAAGGCAGGTCTTTCTTCGAAAGCAGTTCGGCCATTGTCCAATCGAAATAATAGCCCGAGATGGAATTATTATAACAACGAATCTGATTAGTTAGTTAGCTAGAGTAAACATTATTTAGAAATAAAAGCAATTGTAAACAACAAAGCCACTCAAATATAACTGTTGTTTGTACAGCAGTATCAGATGATGTCTCTGGATACATATATATATATATATATATATATATATATATATATATATATATATATATTGAATTATTAATACCTACAGACGCTAGCGTTTCAAACTTATTGCTCTCATTAGTGCAGGAAAGTAACAATTTCAGACGGTCGGGAGGCGCGAACCCGGTTCACAGAGTCAGCCATATACACTCGGCCAACGGAAACTGTCACGTAATTAAGGGAAATTAAGATCTATATGTACCTAGAAGCGGGCACAGATAGAAGACTAGTCAAGAGTGTTCGACGAACGTATTCGGAACTTTGCATTAGAGCTTTTTGACAGTCTATTTTTAACATCCCCAAGAGTGCTCAACTTTAATTTCTTAAAGGGGCTTAGTATAATATATATATATATATATATATATATATATATATATATATATATATATATATATAAAGTGAGAGAGTAAAGGGTATCTGTCTGTGAATGCATGAGGATCTGTTTGGGTGTATATATATATATATATATATATATATATATATATATATATATATATATATATATATGTTGGAACCTCATACGTCGCAATCGACGGGAGAGTCCATCATATATATATATATATATATATATATATATATATATATATATATATATATATATGATGAGTAGTTTACAAGCTTCTATTCATATATAGTCGTCCTAAACACGAGTGTTCTATACTGTTTACACAGTCAGACATTAAATTACTTAGATTTTTTTGTTTTTTTAATGCCAAGTCGTAAGAAACATAAACACATAAAGACGCGTCCAGATGTGCTTCCCCTCCACGTCTGTAGAGATCGCAGTTCCTACCCCTTCCACGTGTGTCTTCTCTCTCTATAGGCCAACAAGGGCCACGTGCGTAGATAGAGGCGCGTGAAAAGTGATAACAGAACGAAGAAAAAGATCACTCATCAGATATTTTTCATGACTTAATCTTTGCAATGGCGAAAATAGGTTTTAGAATGAAGTAATAGTTGCTAGGTCTTCCCGAGGTTTCATTCGGCGTCTCGGTTATACGGCAAATTAAGCATTTCTGGGTTATTTAATGCCAACAAAAAATACCTATTGTAAAGATATACTAGAAAAAATTAAATATGTCTCGTTGGGGCATCGACTGAGCTCAGATTATATTGCTTGAAGCAGGAAAAAGTAAGTTTGTAAAGCCAGTTATATATTACAAAATAAAAAGACAAGGTTCAAAATTAGTCTCTTTCTGTCCATTATATAACCCTGTTTCCCTACAGGTTTTATAGTATTACTACTTATGTTGACATTCCCTTTTTATTTGTAATGAACTAATCCAATAATGTTATTCTTTATTAACTTTGATTGTTAATAAAAACACACCGAGAGATAGATAGATAGATAAAGAGAGAGAGAGAGAGAGAGAAAGAGAGGGGGTGAGAGAGAGACGGAGAAGGGGGCGAATGACGGAAGCGGGGGAGATATACCGTATGAAATAAGAGCGGAGGATAACACATGTAAAGTGAGAGAGGATGCAAGTAATAGATAGAAACTGGATAAGTTAATTGCAAATTGCGGCTAATTAGAACAATTGAAATACATTTTTTTTTTACACAAAACTTAATCTAAGAACAAAGGAATATTTTAGCATCTATTATGTGTTATAGCAATATTATAAAAACCTTTAACGAAACAAATCTTGATTAAGTCAGCTTTAAGCCGGATGGCTAAGTCCTTTTGAGCTTGAAACCAACGGTACGAATGTTGTACTCATTTTTCTGTACCAAAAGAATTAAAAATTACGCTCCGAATTTTTAATTTTTAACTTTAATTCTCAATTAATCGAGCACTCTGCTGGGATTTTTCCTGCTATATTAGAAAGAAGTTTAATATATATATATATATACATATTTTTTCAACTATTATAAAATTATTATTTCATATTAATTCCTAATGCTTAAATTAATAATGTTAACCAAAGCTTGTTAAATAATGTTTATTTCTTCTGAAAATATTACTTGTTTTTTGAAAAACCTATAATTAAAGACTTTTTCTGTAAATAATTCTTTATTGTACTGTTTGCGTTTATTAAACTAAACATACACACACACACACACATACACACACATATATATATATATATATATATATATATATATATACTTTTTTTTTGAATTCCAATGACCATGAGAAATCAATCCCAAACCATAACTATCGTTTGTTCTTACAGTCTATTTATTTCTGTATTCAATGAAAGATTTTTGTTCTTTTATCTTGCACTCAAAAGGATTTCTTTCAAATTTAATATTCATTTTTCTTACACGTGTTTCATGGTAAGTCAAAATAAATGTATTCTCTAATCCAACCTTGTCAATCATCAGAGAATAGTAGTATATATGTTGGACTTGTGGAGAAACAAATATTATAGCAAAACACATGAGAAAAATATACGGTGTCGTTCCAGACTGAGTCTTGCTAAAAGTTTGGTAAGTTGAACAAAGAGAGAAATGAGACTCGGGTACGAATCAAACCTGTACTTAAGAATAGAGTAGCTTTAAGGCAGCGTTGTATTTACCACTGGACTAATGATAATCTTATAGTTGGCGAATTACCATAGTTATTTGTCTTACATTGACAATGCCATGATTTCAAGCTACTGAAAAAGTTTAAGCTTTTGTATTATAAACTAAATAACTTATAGATTTATTTATTCTACAAATATCAATTTTAGTATTGAGACATATCGGATATAATATATTCAGATTTTCTTTACGGAGTAATCGTCTTGGATATCCGTATATAAAATATATATAGTTTGGTTGTGTAGGCAAACCCAAGAGCTTTCAGCTTAATGGATAGTAAACGATCATAAGGTTATAATATGTAATTCCAGAGCAAATTTTAAATTACAATACTTCCGACAAAACAAAAATCTCGTATCAAGCGAATTGCCATCTAATTCAAAATAACAACTGTTTCATCATCGCTGCTATACAATCAACACATTAGTATAGTTTTTGCAAAGTTTGAATATTATAGACATAATGAACCTTCAGAAACAAAAAAAAGGCGACTTCACCCCAAAAAACCATATCTTGCGATACACGCGTTAAACACATTCATGAGTTGGCGTCTTTGATGTATTTTTTTTTTATCATAGTTCATCCCAAACAAGGCAAGCCGCTACTATAGACGTAAGCCCCTTACTGAGAAAAAATAGTGAAGGTTTTTTTTGGGGGGGGGCAACCTAAATTAGAAGCGAGATGTGTGTTTATATTAATTTTAAATTTCTGCATGTCAATAACGTCAGGAAAGCAGGGAGCAGGGAGGGAGTTCCAGAGTCCAGCAGCACGAGGAAATAAGCTTTTGCAGTAGAAAGCTCTTCAGCATCTGCGGACCTCCACAGTGAATAGATGGGATTTGGCAGATTGTCGTGTTGGTCTAGTGCATTTACGTCGTGGGGGTACCAAAGCAGCAAGCTCATCAGAGCACAATCCATTGAAGTACTTGTAAAACAGGCACAAGGAAGCAACATTGCGGCAATGGGACAGGGGTCGGAGCTTGGTAGATAGTAAAGGACCTATCAAGTTGGCAACTCTTTTTGGGACATTGTCTAAGAGGGAGAGACTAGCAGATGATGCACCAGCCCAGATGTGGCAACAATACTCCATGCATGGCCTGATGGTGGCTTTGTAGAGATACAGGAAAATGTAAGTGAGAAGTTTACTGGCACGGTAGAGGGAGCCCACCTTCTTTGCAGCAGCCCTGGCAATGTTTGCAATGTATTTATTCCAATTCATGTTATCTGTGAAGTTATATATATATATATATATATATATATATATATATATATATATATATATATATATATATATATATATATACTTAGGCAGCATTTCTTCATTGATGCATGTTTGATTAAACAACAGGGGCAATTCCTGTTTGTTTCTTTTGTATCCATCTTTTCATGTTGACGGACTAATGATCTAATGTTAAGTTCAAGTATGAATAGGGACTCGCCAAAACTGCTAACGTGCATGATGAAGACTCATTGGAATCGAAAACGTTAGCAGTTTCACACTCGGACAGAACATTAGATCATTTGTCCGTCAACATGAAAATATGAATAAAAAGAAACAAACAGGAATTGTTTCTGTTGTTTAATCAAACACACACACACACATATATATATACATATATATATATAAATATATATATATATATATATATATATATATATATATATGTGTGTGTGTGTGTGTGTACAAAAGAAAATAAATCAAACCCCTTCCCGAAGGAGAAGGTAATGCATTGGCGGATATTCTCATCGGACCGAACCGAACCATACCTCATTCAGACAAAAGGAACAGAGACTCTTTGACTCAAACTCGAGAATCAAAATGTGCTAAGGATTCCTACTCTGAAGATTCAAAAACTAGGCGTATACACACTGTCGGCATTCACCAGTACGGGCCCTTCAGGTAAATCAAATCCTATTCTGACATAGAAAGATCTGACAAGATAGAAGACAGTCTCTAAGTTGCTAAAATGATGCGAGGAATTCCCACAGCTGATAAGAAAAAATAAAAAGATATACAATTAAAAGTAATCTTCCTGTCGTTATATCCCCCTCCACTTCTTCTCAGTGTCATTATTTTTCTTTATTTTATAAAAATAAAATTCCACAGTGTAACAGGGCAAAATGGATCCGAATTCGACCGGAAATCATTATCAGGAAACAATGAAATAAAACTGAAGGAAAGAAAGGGATGTATCTGATTCAATCGTTACGCAAGCAAGAGTAATCGATATAGATAGAGAGACAGACAGAACGGTGAGAAGAAAGAGCGACTGGAAGAGGAAAGAAGTTACGCCAGCCAAACCACGACAAGAGCAGCATACACAGGGTCATTAGACCTCTTCAAAATTGACCTTTTTCTTCAAACATATGGAAACTGATATTATTCCCATTCTCCAAGGTCTAAATCAGCTAAATATACTAGTTATTGTGATCTTGGACCTTGGCTATGCCTGCCTCAAGAGCCATGTAATTTTATTGTTGACTTTTTCAAAAACGCTGCAAAATTTGGGATATTATGTCCTTATTTTCATTGTAACTTTCCAGAGGTTGATGCTATAGCATTGAAAGTGGTACCAAATGAAAGCTAATAAAATTTTCTTGCATATGGTAGTAAACACATGAACACCTGTGTTAATTTTAATTAATTTTAATGCACAAACATATATATTTTTTATGCTTGGAGAATGGGAATAATAGCAGTTTCCATATATTTGAAGAAAAGGGTCAATTTTGAAGAGGTCTACAGGGGCATACACTCAACAGATATTTCAGAAGCAGTTTCACTACTAAGCAACGGCAATCTGATCACCGAACTGTGTTCTCGTGTTTCCCGAGCATTAATAAACAAAGAAACATTTAAAACCAAATGATAAGTATTATACACGTTTTCTTTTGTGTCTTATACGAACTAACAACAATAACAAACATAACGTGAGCGTAGTGTACGAAACGACAACTGATGAAGCTACAAAACCTATTTCTGTTTTCGATCATCTTTCAGGAAGATTAAGGGATGCCTAACAATTCTATGATCCCAAACTAGGAGCTTATCTCATACAATTAACACCTTTTCTGAACCCATACTTTCAGTTGTGTAATATCTCTTGTCACATACTTTTTATAATATACATTTTTTTGGAGGGATGGGGGGATCTGATTCATTGCACTTATCTCAACATTATCTATCATCTTAAACGTTTACAGAGAGTTGTATTTATAAAAACCACAAAGAGAATAGAAAATCACATTTGAAAAACAAATGAAATGGCAACATCATTTTATATGATCAATGTTATAAATTAAAAGATATAATGACACATGATTCAATTCTTAATGTTACGACTGACCGCACATGACGCAAAATTACATTTTATGTCGCTTAATCATTATAACGTAAAAATTGAAGTCGCTACACGTTTCAGAAGGAGATTGATATATTTATGTTTTTTTACTCCATGTCCCGCAACGTATAATTTAACATAAGGAAAAAAACTATACATTTATCTACAAAATAAGACTTAAATAGGAATTTACCCATTTTTACGACTAAACAGTCCTATAATACCGCGTTGCGCGTTTAAAAAATCATTGATAAAATATTACATTTTTTTAACAAAAACAGAAGTTTCTACTAAACTTCAGCACAAGCAACATTTAGGGAGTTCCCCTTAGAGTTGTGGAACCCGATGTAAGGTGCTGTATTTTAAAATAATGTGTATATATGTTTAATATATCTATCTATCTCTCTCTCTCTATATATATATATATATCTATATATATATATATATATATATATAGATTTAGATTTTTCACTTATAAAATAGATCATTCAGTGAAGACCGGGGTTGTTCCAATAAAAAACAAGCTCGATGATACTCGATTACAGAGTACAGAGCATTTATATGTGATTTTATGAAGGCTTACCAAAGCATTCCTTTCAAGACACCAATGATCACCATTAAAGATATTTTTTCTTACAAATACTATTTATTCAAATTAAATGTAATTTAATTTGAATAAATTTGAATAAATAGTATTTGTAAGAAAAAATATCTTTAATGGTGATCATTGGTGTCTTGAAAGGAATGCTTTGGTAAGCCTTCATAAAATCACACATATATATATATATATATATATATATATATATATATATATCAGATCTCTCTCTCTCTCTTTCTCTCTCTCTCTCTCTCTCTCTCTCTCTCGCTCTCTCTCTATATATATATATATATATATATATATTTTATAGAACATAGATTGCAACTACCATATCTCTATTCTCCAGCGAAAAGGTTTATTTGACAGCTTTTTATTCAATTGTTCAGACAATAAGATTTTCTTTCGGAATAAAAAAATCCTGAATCTTCTTTCTGAAGTAGAAAAATATATTTTAAAAATCGAAACTTACTTTTGGAAGCATTCTTTTAGATCGAATTTTATCCAGACACACGTGCACTACAATTCAAAATTTATACCATATTTGATTTTACCAAACAATCCAAAAAATAGTTGTATCCTTCTATTTAGCTCTTCTCAAAAAATGATACTAAAATGCATGCCCCCTCATGAAAAAAACCCTAAAAGATCGAAACAAATATAAATCCATGTAAGTTTACGTCAACAGAGTAAAAATCTAGTAAATCCTCACTGTGTATAGAAAACTATCATTAAAAATAACGGACATCTTGTGTCTGGATATTTTTTCTATGATCCTTTCCGTTTTTCTGATTAGGTTCTTAGTTTCAGACGGAAACTGGCTGATAAAATTGCCATAGCTTCCCAAAGCGCTTTCGGATCCTTCCAATGTCCGTTATTTTTAATGATACTTGTATAAAAAAAAAAGATGCTGCCGAGATACACACACACACACACACACACACACACACATATATATATATATATATATATATATATATATATATATATATATATATATTAGTATATAATTTGCTTATCTATACTCATTTTCATGCGAATCTGCCACCGTTAACAGTTGTGTCCAGCTCGCATTTTCGACCACTCGGTCACATTTTTGATTTTTTGATAATGAGAGGCTCCACTCTCGAAAATTAAAGTTTACCTTTTCCGGACCTTTTTAAATTGCTTTACAGTAAACTTTTTTTTATTTACTGCTTTGGTATTTAAACCGTTAAACCGTGAAAATTTAATGAATTGATTTGAGATTCCATTCATATTTTCTCTTCTCATTTTTTTTTGTTCACCCTCTCCACCTTCCGGTACCTATACCACATTGCTCCTGCATCGGATTACTAACTTACATCTATATATATATATATATATATATATATATATATATATATATATATATATATATATATATTCTACATTTATACTTCGATGAAAGCCAAACATACGAATTTGTATAGGCCATCCACAAGAAACGACATATACAGAAACAGCACCCACTGCTAACAATAAATAAATATTCCCTTTTCTGCCTACCTCGTAACAGTAGTACAATCCTAGCACAAATATACGGCCTCACAAATACCAGGGATACTAACTAAAGGTTAGTAAGGGTTAAACTCGACCTGGTGTCACATACTGCCCTCGGTGGAGGGCGGGGTTCCGTTAAATTCAAATTGAATCCACTGTTCATAGATACATCGATTAATTTCAAATTAATAGTAATAATCGTTTTACATTTTCAGACAATGATCTCGTTTCTTCGTTTTCGCTCTATGTTTCTCTCTCCCTTTCTATATCACTATATCTCTCTCCCTCCCTCTCTCTCTCTCTCCCTCTCTCTCTCTCTCTCTCTCTCTCTCTATATATATATATATATATATATATATATATATATATATATATATATATATTAGTAGTATGTTTTAAAAAGGCTGAAGGCAATGCGAAGTGCCGGTAGGTTGTAAGCTGTAAGGAACAAAAATAATAATGGATGCCATTTTGGTAGATTCTCTACACAGACGGAGTTTTCCTATTATTTTTGACCAAGGGAAGTTTCTTTTTTCTCGAGATATTAAATAAATGATTTTTAATAATCCTCCGGACAACACACAAACAGCTAACACCACACTTGCTGTTATGTAAGTTTTCAAGAAAAATAAATAGTAAGTCCCATTTCGATTGATTATTTTTGTTCCTTCCAGCTTACAACCTACCCGGCACTTTGCATTGTCCTCAGCCTTTTTAAAACATACTACTACTATTCCCAGCAATGCTTCAAGCAAACTACCATTCTCTATTATATATATATATATATATATTGACTAAATTTAGTACTTTTCAAATGGGTGAACATTTTGTATTTAATCAAAAGTGCCCAATACTTTAAAGAGTATAGTATTAATGATAGTAAAAACTCCGCAGTTGTATCCTTTAGTTCGTGTATTGAAGACTAGCTAATTAACCAATTATATTCTTTGTTGTTGTCTTAGCCAATCGTTGGGCTTCTCACGAACAAAGGTTCGGTTGATTTTACTTCCTATTTTCTATTATATTGTTCTCTTTTCTATAGGATAATTCGTCCCGGTTTCTTTGTTGTTGTCCTGGCCAATTGTTGGGCCTCTCATAAGCAAATGGTTCGGTTGATTTTACTTGCTATTTCGTATTCTATTGTTCTATTTTCTATAGAGTAACCTATCCTTGTTTCTTTGTTGTGTCAATATAATGGGTGACCTTATTTTAATACGTGGTTCATTGTGTTTCTATTTTAGGTCTTAGTTTTTATGTTTTTATGTTTTAGTTTAGTTTAGTTTTTTACTTATTTGTTTGTTTATTTATTTATTCATTTATGTATTGGTAACCTAAGGTGAATGTTATTTTGTCGTTCATTCTATGGATGTCTGACACGAACACAGACCACACGATATTATTTTTAAAACTGTACTTGTACTCTGGTCAATGCAGGTTACGAATATATATATAGAGATATGGGTGTTTATCTCAAAGACCCTTGTGGGAATTTATGTGGGAGATATAACATATGTCTATTCTATGGACGTCCGGGCAACGTAGATCCCACAATATTATTGTCCCATTTTTTGACAGAACAGATACTACACTTTGATCCAAGGCTGAAGGTCAAAAAAGTATATTTATTTCGAGTGTTAGGTTCGACACAACAGCACAATATGATAAAATGAAATTCAAAAATGTTCTTGCATTTTTGGCGATCTGGCGATTTCATTTTTTTAAAAGGGGTTGGGGGTGATAACGTACTGCGAACGTGAAGCAGCCCGAAGCGTATTATTATATAACTAATAATAGTAAGCCATATTAACATGTCAATGTTTCGACACTACGTCCTAATCGTAGGTTCCCACGGTCGAATCCTCGACACGTCGATTTAAGACATAGTGATACCCATTTTGGATAGAATTACACAGATAAATAATTTAGATTTTAAAATTTAAATTAAATTTATTGATACCGAGAAAATCCGAATCGGTTGTTTCGAATTCAAGCATATTTTCAGAGATTTAAAATGAAACTGATTTTTTTAACATATGTATTTTTCGGTTGATAAATAGACATTGAGTCTGGAATCGTTTTTAACAAACCTCACGTGGAACTCATGAGTATTAAGTTACAGCCTACATTTCGATATATAAAAAACAGTGATTCCCATATTTGTCCGGGTTTTACACAGTTTTGTTCGCAGAGAAACAAATTGAAAAGTGTACTGAGAAATGCCCGTCATACTGACACAAACCCGCGACTCTCCATCGCGTTCATCTATAGACGCTTAAGCATACGCACGGGCTGACTGAGAGAAATAGAGAGAGGGAGAGAGAGATGGGGCGGGGGTCGGGCTCAGATCGTAGAAGATATTAAAAAAAGAGAGAACCCCTGAGAAAAAAAGGATTAGGTAAACCAGGCAGACAGTGAAACAACCTACCAACCAACCCTTAAACCTATTAACTCTAACTAGGGAAGCCGGGGTGTTTAAGGTATTAAATGACAAAGATGTCTGTGGCACGTGCCCAGTGCGCGCAGGCGCAAACCGTATACACTTGTTTATACCGACTTCGGGGGTGGGGTAGGGTGCTAGATCATATTACATATAGTGTATCCTTGAAAATGTTCAGTTTTTAGTTATTCAAACCGATGTCAGTCTAGTCGCACACATCACATGAGGAAAAACAATGTCTTTGTAGTTTTCAGATATGTAGGCATGTTCGAGTTTATTTCAAGGTATTTTTTTTTACATATTCCCCCACAAGAAACAGAAACAAATTATAAAAGACATTAAATAAGTTTCTTGTAACTAAAATCTCTATTTACTTGCCATCACCACGAGGGTGGCGTTTTTTTTTTCTTCATCAAGACTTAGACGTTGCAGGATTACGTCATCATAGACATGGTGTTGCCTCAGGTGATAGCTAGGGAGATGCGATAGAACATCCAAACGGTCTCTCGGGGCGCATTCCTACAAGTGGCTATCATTTTCTTTCTGATTTCCTTTTCATTAACATAGGGAAAGCGCATTCTTTCAAATGCTAGTCAATCGCCTGCTATTTTGAGGCTCCAACCGAGTGCTCTTTTAAGGATTTTCGCCGTTCTCTTACATTTAATTATTTGAAATTCTTTCGCATTTGGGGGTCCGGGAATATTTTCCAGATACTTCGTATCATGTCTCGTATGAATTGTAAAGTATTGGGACAAAGAATTCCTGAGATATGCTGTCCCTCTCTTATATTTGAATAGAATAAAAAAGGGAAAGTTGCTTTTAGAACAAGTCACATGGCTTCTCTGTTTTACGACATAGCAACTCTTATGTTATGTAATAGTCAAACATAACACATATTGTGGACAATTTCTTGAAAACGATTAATTGAACACAAGTTGCTACTTTAACCTAAGAATACGAATTGCATTAGCGTGTAATTCTATTCATAAACTATTCTATATTATCTTGAACTCGGTTTGTTTGCGTGCTTTGTTTGTTTGTTAGTCTAACGGCAAAACAAAAATTCCAAGTTATTTAATTCCGGGATACAATACATAATGTTACCGATACGCGATATTAACCTCCCTTCCACCTCAGGCAAATATAGCACAAAGCTGCAAGGTGGAAATAAAAATGCCAGCGTATACGAAGTAGTGCACTTTTACCCCTCCCACAAAAATGCCTGAGCAGCCCCGTCACCAGAGTAGATCCAAGCGATTTGCGATAATCCAATTATTTCTCAAAGAGAAAAATTAATACTTTGAAGGGTGCACCTCCGAGAAGTACACAGAACTCCAGCCCGACAGAGCAGGACAGATGACGGTGCAGTGGCCAACCCCATCGGAGTGATTGTCGAAGGCGTATCGTCGACTGGTATGAAGCGCTAAAAATGTGTTTACCGCATTGTTACTGTGTATTATATACGACTAATCAAACACAAGTTTCTATTTTACCAAGAACATGTGGGGAAATTCAATGTCCATAATTTTACCAAGAACATGTGGGGAAATTGAATGTCCATAATTTTACCAAGAACATGTGGGGAAATTGAATGTCCATAATTTTACCAAGAACATGTGGGGAAATTCAATGTCCATAATTTTACCAAGAACATGTGGGGAAATTGAATGTCCATAATTTTACCAAGAACATGTGGGGAAATTGAATGTCCATAATTTTACCAAGAACATGTGGGGAAATTGAATGCCCATAATTTTACCAAGAACATGTGGGGAAATTGAATGTCCATAATTTTACCAAGAACATGTGGGGAAATTGAATGTCCATAATTTTACCAAGAACATGTGGGGAAATTGAATGTCCATAATTTTACCAAGAACATGTGGGGAAATTGAATGTCCATAATTTTACCAAGAACATGTGGGGAAATTGAATGTCCATAATTTTACCAAGAACATGTGGGGAAATTGAATGTCCATAATTTTACCAAGAACATGTGGGGAAATTGAATGTCCATAATTTTACCAAGAACATGTGGGGAAATTGAATGTCCATAATTTTACCAAGAACAAGTGAGGAAATTGAATGTCCATAATTTTACCAAGAACATGTGGGGAAATTGAATGTCCATAATTTTACCAAGAACATGTGGGGAAATTGAATGTCCATAATTTTACCAAGAACATGTGGGGAAATTGAATGTCCATAATTTTACCAACAGTATTAGTGCGTAAATCATCTCAACTGACGACTAAAATGAGTTTAGTTGTATTGATGAATACTTCTTGTCAAGTCCCTGTGTAATGCTGGTTAATAGTCGCTTTGCAAACTGTATTTGAAACGAGTGTACACACTCTGCTACAAATGATGAAAAACATATCCTTCGCCATTGTTCGTAGAAATATTCCTATAAAATAACATTTGTATCGGTGAAGTTAAAATAAAAGCAATAAGAAGTATCAGACTGGAAGTTTAAAAAATAAGAAAAACCGCATTAATTGGTATAGAAAGAAAAAAGGAAAAGAAAACGTTTTACTATCGAAATAGATTGTAGGCGGTGAGTTGTCTGACTTGCTATTGCTTTTTCAGTCTCCTAAATACTTGCTAACGTTTGTGTGACAGGTCGAATATATATATATATATATATATATATATATACATATATATATATATATATATATATATATATATATATATATACGCATACACTACCGTCTCTATGGCACGAATTAGCGTGACAGCAGTAAATGTCTCTTGATCGTGGAGGATTGTCATATCAGATGAATAAAATGGAGTGGATAGAGAAATGGAGAAAGAAAATAAAGCATACATATCTGGGAGATAACAAGATAAATTAGCAGGGAAATGTATATATATATATATATATATATATATATATATATATATAAATTGTGTATATATATATATATATATATAAATTGTGCATATATATATATATATATATATATATATATATATATATATATATATAAATTGTGTGTATTTAGGCAGCATTTTGTCATTTATGCAAACATTGTTAAAAATAACAGAATTCGTCTGTTTAATTATACCTTTTTTAAAAATTTCAATTTTTGTGATGATCTTCTTTGTATTAAAACTCAAAAGAATGAATAAATGTGGCATAGGTTTCACAGAGGTGTTCGATTCTTCATCGAATCATTCTCAGATGTAAAAAGCAAATGTACAAAAAAGCTGGAGAAAGAAAAGCATTTTTAAAATGACGGCGGAGAAACGTGCAAAGAACGTTTGTCGCACTGTTCTAGGAAGTGGTTGACGATTTAAATTCAGCAACGTTGGATGGCATCACAGAAGAAACTCGCATTACGTTAAGCATTTAAAAATGTTACTACTGGTTTCATATGTGATGTTATTAATGTTAGGTTGTTATGTTTTCATATATATACAGAGAGAGAGAGAGAGAGAGAGAGAGAGAGGGGGGGATTAGCGGGATAAAACAAAAAATACATAGAGTAGTAAGAAGATATCTACTTCCGTCACGCTAATTCGAATCATAGAGAATCTAGTGGTAACCGCTATTGATTGATAAAAGTTCTATGCTAAAATATAGCGTTTTCTTTTTAATGTTTAGAGATTTAATATTCTAATAGATTCATGACATCATCGTGAAACAAAAGTGTTATCTGGTCTGTTATTTTGAGAACTGATTTTATCTGCTTCTTGTGTGGCCTTATATATTTTCTCTTGTGGGCTAACACCGGGAAAGTGGATGTCAACAGCGACGAATAGATGCATCATGATAAGATATAATTACAGTTTATTCCATGTCAGAACAACGCAATTTCATTAGCTCTGTATTGTTATCAGTATGTATCAAGGAAAACGTGTAAATTTAATCGTTTTTCTTTTGATGTTTTATTATTTGTTGGTTTAGTAAGCAGTTTTCCACGAGTCAAACTAGGTTTCGTTAGGCAATCTGTGTGGACATGTATATATGCGTGTGCGTTCGTGCGTTCGCTGTACTGGCCGTTATCATCTTCACACGTTGTGCCGGTCCAAAAGATTGTTGTGCGATCTTTTCTCCGTGCGGCAACAAAAGACTCTCGTCCCAGGTCAAACCATGAGTCCAGTTTATCAACAAGTAACAGGTTTATTTTTTAGAGGTTACAAATGAAACTTGTGTTCCTCAGACTGAATGGCAGACTTGCAAGACAAGACTGTCTTACCCGACCAGAAAAATATAACCCTAACCCTAACCCTTGAGGTAAGAGACTCAGAGCGGCCTATCTTCCTCGTGCAGCGCCCAGTTTCAAACCGACCGCCAGATTTCCCAGCAATCCGTTGGGGATTGCTGGGAAATCCTGTCATGCATAGTGGGCCAAGTTCCACCCTCCCAGCCTTTGGGTTCTTTTTTTCCCTGTAACTCTGTACCACACACGCTCTTGCAACTAAAGATTTCAACCTGGGATAACTTGTCAGACAGTCTACCCAGGACGGTTTTATCATGGAGACAATCTGAACATCACTTTTGTGTCTCAACATCATTGTCTGTTTTTACGAGATACTTAATTCACTTCAAATGGAAAAAAAAACTTCTGGGGGTTCCCAAAACAAAACAAAAGGCATTTTAATTTCTTTTGTACCCCCTTTCCTCTGGCCGAGGATCTAACACTTGCAACGCCCGCCATTTATATTCATCACTAAAAGAATAAAGTCTACTGCATTTTTACATCTGTTCACATGGGCATAGATCAATGGTTAAACACGGTGGTTAAAAATTTAATTCTAAGTGATGATTTTCTTGGGATTAAAGGTGTAATCATTAGTACATGGGATAATAACTCAGAATAACATAAGTTGACTTTTCTATCTGGTAATAAAGGACGGAATGAGAACAATCTACCCCCATATATTAAATTAAGGGTTCAGTTGAAATTCAACACAGTTTCCCGAATTCGACATAAAGATTCCCAAATTCCAAAAGATGAAACTAAAGAAGCTTAAATGTTTGCATAGTTCAAAACGTTTTGAATATAAAAGCCATAGTTCAAAACGTTTTGAATATAACAGCCATAGTTCAAAACGTTTTGAATATAACAGCCATAGTTCAAAACGTTTTGAATATAACAGCCATAGTTCAAAACGTTTTGAATATAACAACCATAGTTCAAAACGTTTTGAATATAACAGCCATAGTTCAAAACGTTTTGAATATAAAAGCCATAGTTCAAAACGTTTTGAATATAACAGCCATAGTTCAAAACGTTTTGAATATAACAGCCATAGTTCAAAACGTTTTGAATATAACAGCCATAGTTCAAAACGTTTTGAATATAAAAGCCATAGTTCAAAACGTTTTGAATATAACAGCCATAGTTCAAAACGTTTTGAATATAACAGCCATAGTTCAAAACGTTTTGAATATAACAGCCATAGTTCAAAACGTTTTGAATATAACAGCCATAGTTCAAAACGTTTTGAATATAAAAGCCATAGTTCAAAACGTTTTGAATATAACAGCCATAGTTCAAAACGTTTTGAATATAACAGCCATAGTTCAAAACGTTTTGAATATAACAGCCATAGTTCAACACGTTTTGAATATAACAGCCATAGTTCAAATAGTAATTCAAATAATCCAAATACTACAAATAATCAAGCCATACGTCTTATATAACATTTGCAAAACAACACATTTGCACTTTAATAATACTACATGTCATTCAAATAGAGATACACATATTATTTCTGATTAGTGCAGTTAACTAAGCAAGATATGAAATATTTAGCGACGACGACTATGAAATCGCAAAGAAGTTCAAATACCATCAGATGTATTACATTAATTTACATAAATTGGAAAATGTACACGGCTCGACAAATTTCAATCGAAATCAAAATAGCAGTTTGTTTTCAATGTTTTATTTATAATAGATTAGAATAATGCCTATGGATCAATTTATTTGTTCAAACTTTTTCAGGTGAGCACAAATGGCACTTTAATACATATGATTCATTATTTTTCTTTTTTTATAAAAAAAAATTGATATCGCATCTTTATGCATCAAAAGGTATTTATTTTATCTATTCCTTCTTAAATTTAACAATAGATGCTTTAAAAAAAATATGAACCTTAAAACACTTATACAAATCACGTGCTGCATTCACGTTCTTATATTTGATGGTGGGAAGCAACAGCTAACCCATTTGGCCGGCTGTATAACAACAAAAGCCGGTAGGAGAGAAAAAATACAAATCCGATGACATCAGGATATATTACACACCGAGGATGCCAGGTTTTGGCGAAATATCTGTATCACTTTAAACTAACAAAAAAAAAATGCTAGTTTATAATAAACAAAGGAAAAAAAATAAAAAAAATCGGTTTCGATTTATTATTTTTCTTTTTTATAAAAAAATTGATATCGCATCTTTATGTTTCAAAAGGTATTTATTTTACCTATTCCTTTTTACATATATATATATATATATATATATATATATATATATATATATATATATATATATATATTATTTCTGATTAGTGCAGTTGACTAAGCGAGATATGAAATAATTAGCGACGAAGACTATGACACCAGCAAGAGGAGTTCAATAATGTTGCCATTAATAAATTGTTGGAATTCATTACAAATGTCAGTCAATAAAAATAGTTTTACTAAACATTAAGTACCCTACGCACAGATTTTTCACGGGAAAACCAATAGTCATTATTGACTAACAGGAAGGGTTTGGGATTTTTTTTAAAGACACGCAAAAAAATATATGGAACCTTGGGTTCTCAGATTAACGAAGGAATGGATCATAAAAAAGTAACGGAATTAAATCCTTTTTATTTTAGCAATTGAAGTACATATTTATTTTAAAATATGAACTGTCAACAACAGTTTAGAAAAATAATTTAAATCTGTGAATATATGTTGGAATTTGAAACAAGTGATTCAGTTTTTCTGGTTGTACGTTTGATTATTCTAAACTCTTTCTAGGGTGGTTTCTAGGGTGGTGATCTCGTATGTTATAAGTTTGTCACAAGGTCGGTTCTAACGTGGATATACTCATTATCTTTGCGTTTTAAACTTTTCATTTTTTTCGTTGTTTCTTCTATTTGTGTTTTTTGTTGACCTTTATATTACCTTCTTTATTTTGCTTTTAAATTCTTCTTTGTAAAAACTTTGAATTACTCATGAATGGAACTAGGGCAGGGCACTTGATATATCAATTGTAACTCGTTGCGCTTATTAGTCGTATCGAAAAAAGGGTGGACACTTCTTAGTGATAGTTATTTCTTTATAGAATCATAGCTATTCTACATGGTATCAATCCCAAACTATTGTAATTCTAAGTAGATCTAAGTAGTTCCAATTAGAAATGATGTCAGCCGAAACCAGTTGGAAATTATGTCATTTACAAGTGGTTGGGCATCTAGTAATTATAGGTCGTAGCCATTCTTTGCCTCCAACGCATAATGAAAATACAGTCAGATTAAATGTCAAGACGTTCGTTTGCATATTTTTGATTTAGTGAAGTAATATGTATTATTTTTAGAGGAACGCTCAATACAAGTGTCTTGAATATGGGAAAGTTTTAAGTGTTCTACGGGTGAAAGGTTAAGTACAATTTTGATTATAGTTAGTGCTAATTAGGCTATTAACAGTTAGGGGAGTCAGGTAGATGAGAAAAAATATATATATATACAGATCTCTCACTCTCTCTCTCTCTCTCTCTCTATATATATATATATATATATATATATATATATATATATGGGAAGAGAAGGATGAAGGTAATGCGACGTGATAGGAAAATGAAAAAGGAAAACCAAAAAATTGATGTTTTTTATGTGTACATCAACGTTTCGTCTTTATTTATAAGACTTCATCAGGATGATAATATAGAGAAAAATGTCATGCAAGTACAAATACATGTAGGGTTGACATATTGGGAGGAAAAAAATAAAATTAAATAATGGCCACTACTGGGTGGACGTCCGTACTTGGTGGAGAATAAAAATGAATGTTGAAGAAAATCATTTTGTATTCTACACCAAGTACGGACGTCCACCCAGTAGTGGCCATTATTTTATTTATTTTTCCCCCCAATATGTCAACCCTACATGTATTTGTACTTGCATGACATTTTTCTCTATATTATCATCCTGATGAAGTCTTATAAATAAAGACGAAATGTTGATGTACACATAAAAAACATCCATTTTTTGGTTTTCCTTTTTCATTTTCCCATATATATATATATATATATATATATATATATATATATATATATATATATATATATATATATGAGCTTCATTGAAGACCACGGAACTCTCTCTTTTCACAACATTTCGTGTCAATCTCCCGACGTGACGAGCAATTCTGCGGTTCTCAGGTGTTAACCGGTAAGGTATTGCACTCAACTTCGTGTCGTTTACCATTCCCCGAGCGCTTTCGCTCTCTCGACCGTCTTCAGGAGGCTGTGTCTTATCGCTACTAAAGGAAATACTCCACCGGTTAACACTTTAGAACTGCAGAATTGCTCGTCGCATTGAGAGATTGACACGAAAGATTGTGAAAAGAGAGAGAGCTCCGTGGTCTTCAATGAAGCTTGCATAAACAATGAGTAGCTGCCGAACTATACATATACATATATATACATATATATATATATATATATATATATATATATATATAAATATATATATATATATATATAAATTTAAGTTCAAATATATTTATAGCATAAACTAAAAACCGTCTACGCAGATCAGCCAACATTTCAATGTCAATTAACTTCGAATGTTTATTGTCCTAGGCGTTTCGACAAAAGTTAAAATGTTGAGTTGGGTGTGAGGGTTTCGAATCGTGTGACCGGCTTAACAATTATCATCCACACTGATGATCCCAGAAAAAGGATAACACACATATGTATGTGGATCTGAATTTAAAAACATTTACCATAATATTATATATATATATATATATATATATATATATATATATATATATATATATATATATATATATATATATATATATATATACTAATAAAAGTTCGAAGCTTTATTAATAAAATGAACCCAAAACAAATATGTGTATAAATGATCTCGCTACAAGGTAGAACGTTATGAACATACATTATATAAACAGTTAAAGTGGTCTATACGAATAAGAAAATGTGTGTGTTTCATGGCTTGTATATATACATATATAATTTGTTATACATGTGTGCGACCTTTGTCGATGTGTAAGTTTATATGATGATATAAAGGAGAAAGGAGTGTCTTGAATTTGGCCAGTTGTGGTCAAAGAAAAAAACGTTACATGCTTTTTTACACTTCCCATCCCCACTATTATGACTCTAAGCCAAGTAACTGTGTTGGCATGTCGGAAAGCGGTTGCTGCTGATTATGAAAGCCTCGATATCTGGTTTTGTTTGAACAATTTTTCTTCATGAACTTGTGATCCCGACGAAGTTCACTGTTGAACCGAAATATGAATTGGTGTGTGTAGGCTATTTTAAATGTTTATATAATTTATATTTATATACATTTTTTTTGTGTATCATTCTATAAATTCTTAAATTATAACCAACTATTAACAATTAACCAATCTTTGGAAGACAGAAAATGAATCAGATGATGTAGCGTAGAAAATGCCTGCAATGACAAAACTAGTCGACCGGTGCTCTGATGTATTAATAAAACTCTTAGACAAGGGTTCGTGTGTTTGTGTGCGTGTATGTGTGTCGCCTATACGTAAGATTTCATTAATCTGTTATTCACTATTGATTGAATAGTTATTAAAATCAAAAAAACAAAAAGGGAAACACTAAACGAATTTATTAAAACATCCTCTTTAGAAAATGTAAAAATGACTATATTTGTATTATCTTTCTCTAAGCCTATAGGATTGACGTCCTAATATTGTATCATATCGGCGTAACCAGAAAAACCGAAAGCAATACCAAATTCACTTCAACAACAAAAGCTCAAACTGGGGCCATAAAAACCAGCTCCCACGAGCAGTCTAACAAAGAAGGCGCAAAAAATGAAAAAAATGTTGATCACGTGATAGTGCGTACAACTACGTCCGCGCGGCCAATATATAAAGCATCACACAGCGCCAAACTTTCTCTTTTTCTCTTCTTTCTGATTCTCCTAGGACGCTTAACAGAGACTACAAGTTTGGTCACTCCTCGCCGTTGGGCGAGGGACGCCGTGGCTGACCACTAAACAAACACACAAACATACACACACACGTACACAAGGGCTTACGCTCCTATCATTCTTCAACGCACGCAACCACACACTGCTGACAAAGGCACACACACATACAAATGCTTAGACGACTTACCAACTGTACGCTCGCACGCACACTGTTACACACACATATTGTCCAACGAAACGGAAACAGAGCGACATACACACACCTTATCTATCGCACGCAAGACACACATACAAACATGGTCGCACGCAACAAAAACTCGAACTTTAATAAACTGACTTTCAACGAACATTTCAAACTAACATTTTACCACCATGTAAGATTTAGTACATATATAAATATTTTGTGTTACTTTTAAACTACGTTTTATTCTTCCTTCAACTATATGCATACCTTATTTTTTTATATTCAACCATTTTATGTTTTCTCTGTGTTTCACTGTTTAAGCATTTCACAAATATATAACACAATTTTATTCTCTCCACGTGGTCCGCGCGTCTCTACAAAATGAAATCAACAAAACTAAAATGTAAGCGTAGATGTTAGCGTATTCTCTATGACAATGTCTTACTAAGCTAAGGTCCGTGCTCCTACAAGCCCTCCACTCGGTAATATATCCCCACCCGGTCAACGCTTGGTAAATACAACTAGTTCGTTATAAAGCATCATTTCAAACGATGTATTACGAATGAAACTAGCACATAAATCAGTTAGTTATAGAGTAAAGGATCATTGTTACCTATAGGAAAGCACTTCGAGTATTCCATAAAAAATGAAGAGGGGAGACAGTGTGAAATAGAGACGAGCTACGAACTCAAGGAAATTCGGGATCAGTGAAATAGAACTTAAAAGTAGATAGTAATTTTACATTGTTGTTTACATAACTTTGTGCCAAACTGAGCCAATAAGTATGTCAGAAAAACATCTGAACTTTTGAGAAAATCATAATCACAGAGAAAATCATAAAGCCTTTTCTAAATGTGTGGCTAGTTTGATCGTAATAAATGCGGGAACAGATAACCAGTCATCGTGTAGACAGAAACTAACGAATAGCTGTCGCTTTGTCCTCACGAATGATATTTTTACTATACTAAAGCTGGGTTAATCAACGTTTTAGTTTTGTAAGGCTGTTTTCCTGTATATTTTTACTCACAGAAAATACATACTGCGATATTCCTCAGTTTTGCGATTAAGTTATCTAAATAGACGCAATTAGCTCAAAAAGGTCACATCTCTAATTACGTTTTTCTCTCTCACTCTCACCGTATGTTGTTTGATCCCCCCTCTTATTTTCTGTAATATCTATCACTCCCGCCCTATTTCTATCTTCATCTCCCCCCCCCCTTGCTCATTTTTCGGACGTGCGTGACTGATTAAAAGGATGAAGTCGAGAAATATGTAATAGGAATAATAATATTTGTTAAGATATGAACAAACAATATATGTATATAAAAAGAGAGAGAGAAAGAGAAAGAAAGAGAGATAATGAGAGAGACAGAGATATAGAGAGAGAAAGAGAGATAACGAGAAAGACAGAGAGAGATAGAGAGAGACACAGAGAGGGAAATAAAGAGGTGACATATAGCGAACAGAAAGAGTTATTATAAACAACTGACTTTGCAAACTCAATTTTTCTTTTTCAAACATACTAACCAGAGGTCACTGAGTGACATATTGTGTCACATTTTCTTTATATATATATATGTATATATCTATATCTATCTATCTATCTATCTATCTATCTATCTATCTATCTATCTATCTATCTATCTATCTATCTCTCTCTCTCTCTATATATATATATATATATATATATATATATATAATTGGTCAACATTCTAAGAAAACACAATATACTCAGTGACAAGCAACACTGATGTGCTGACGGTAATATCACACAGGATCAGTTTATTAATTGACGGAGGAGTCATTTCTAGAACAATAGCTTGACCTATAAACATTCGTTTGATAGGGTTGTGCACAAAGGTTTACTTCACAAGATTGCTAGCTATGGAATATCTGGAAATGTGTTCTCAAGCATCAAATCTTTTCTTTCTTTGATGGTTTTCAAAAGGAGTCATTGATGGACAAAAGTCTAGAGCACATAGTATCAACGCCGACGTGCCCCAAGAATCCATTCAGGGCCAAACCATTTTCCTGATCTTCATCAATGGTTTCCTAAATCAAATTCTAAGATCATTGGTTGACATTTATGCAGATGATACAACACTTCGAGGTCCATTTATGATCGAGATCTTTATAAGTCTCTCTGTTGACCTTGAGCAAGTTGTGCAATGTGGAAAAAGGTGTCTAATTACTTTTAATACCTCTAAAACCAAGCTTCCCTCTTTTAACCACTAACTCTAGGATCCCCACTTTTGAATTAGAAGACTTGCATCACATCTGTTGGTAAGGTCGCTGGAATACTGGTTTGATTATTCATCGTTTAAAAAAGTATTTAAAATCTGACGCAATTCTGTACCTGTATAAGTCAAATACGTCCTAAAGTGAAGTAATCTTGTCATATCTTGGAACGACGCTGCTCAGAAAACAATGACAAAACAAAAGAAAAACCTTCACACGAGACAAAAATCTATTTAAGACGCCATTTTTTTCTTTGTTTTTGCCCGCAATGATCCACATTATGGTGGAGGTTTTTTAAAGACTTTTCAATTTGACAACTTTTCTTCTTTGTGGATTTTTCTGATGATCTTAGGCTGTAGCATAACTAATACTGATATAATAGTGTTGGTTGGCTCACCTCCAGGAAAACGAGTCGTAAAAATGTATCTCACAGGAATGTTATATTTTTTTGGAAAATGTAGACAAATAAAGCTTAACAAAAAACCCATGATTATTGGAATATAAAATAAACTTATCTAGGGTATATATATATATATATATATATATATATATATATATATATATATATATATATATATATATATATATATATATATATATATATATATATATATATATACATACATATATGTATATATACATAAACTTATCTGGTATATATATATATATCAATATATATATATATATGTTGTTTGGCTCACGACAAATGAAACGGACCGTAAAATACATCTCGCAGAAATGTTATGTTTTTTAGAAATGTGAAAAAAAAATGATAAAATAAAAATATACAGTTAGGTAGGTGTATATGTTTATATATTTGTATCAAGAAGATTAATTCCTAAAATAATTACCGTATCATTATGAAATTTTGAACACAGCTGCTAGGCTTAAGAGGTTAAAATGTGGGGGATATTTAGTTTAATTTTATAACATGCAAAGGAGGTGGAAGCCCTTTGAGAAAATTCAGATATCTTCGATTTTTATTAAATTTTTACAATTTTCGTCGGAGTATTTGAATGGGTTTGTAGGTGAACAATATAGGCACAACCTTCTATTTTTAAATTTATGTATTTGAGATTTGAATTGAATTTGAACTATTCAGCTAGATTCCCTGAATTAGATTTCTTTCTTAATTTATAAACATTTTCAAAATTCAAATAAATTTTAAAAATTGGAATAGGGATTCTATACATGAGGTTTAGTAGAATTTAATACGGATTTAAAACTTCGTAATAGAGCATACAAGTGGAGCAAAATTGTTTTGTCTGGGAATTAATTTTACCGGTATTGAGACAGGTATATTGTAATATATATATATATATATATATATATATATATATATATATATATATATATATATATATATATATATATATATATATATATATATATATAAATTTTATTAATACATATATATATTATATATGTAGATATTAATAAAATGTTAAGTATTAAATATTTAAATATATATCTGGCTGTAACGTTATTCAAAAAGTCAATATTTTACATGTTTGCCGCTCTCTCTACACACACACACACGCACATATATATATATATATATATATATATATATATATATATATATATATATATATATATATATGTCATATGTGTCATGGGACCCTTTGATGCATATGACCACATCTCTATATGAGATATATATATATATATACATATTAGTATAGCTTGAATAATTGATGGTGACTATCTTGAATATATAATATAGTTACTAAATCCAATTACTTTCCGTAATGTGCTGTATAAATATATATGTATATATATATATATATATATATATATATATATATATACATAGTTATCCACAGACACGTATTCTGTCGTCTCTACAACTCAACAGTGTAGCTAGACGTAGCATGCCTCAAAAGCACACCACTGGGCTTTTACTATTAAGTAAAAGTAAATTCAATTATGTTAGAATTAGGATTACTCCTGCGAAGTCCTTTAAATGGTAAATCCTTATAAGGATCTCAATAGAGCTACATGGCTACACATAGCGAGTGTTTGGCACCTGACAACAACACACACACGCATTCATATATATATATATATATATATATATATATATATATATATACAGAAAAGTCAGTCAGCATTGCACCTGTCAAATCGGTATTTGAATCTACCTAGCCAGTTGATTACGTATATTTTCAGTATGTATTTCAGTATGTATGTACATAAAAAGTAAATCCTAATCGCTTTCATTGATTATACGTTCTATTCAACTCGATAATTCGTTTCGTAATAAACACTACAAGAGATCCACCGTTTATTTTTGTTAAATAATCAACAGAGATAATTCGCCAATGAAAACTCTGCGTTAAAAAAAAACAAATGGCGTCACAGGGTAAATAACAATCTGGATATGTTACTTTATTGGCATAAAAAGATTGCTTTATAAATTAAATTCAAACACTTATATATATATATATATATATATATATATATATATATATATATATATATATATATATATAAGATTATTTATCTTATCCGGCCCGATAATTATTTCAGTAATAAACACTTAAAAAGATTCACTGTTTAATTTCTTAAGAAACAAACCCAGAGATGATAATCTAATGAAAACGCTGCGTGTGGAATTTTAAAATGGCGTTTAGAATCATTAGTTAATAAATTATTTCGATATTCTACTTCATTTGTATTAGAACTATGCTTTTATAATTAAATTCAAATTAAATTCAAACCCTTTTTTCATATAGGATTAATTCGTCACAATGACTAGAAATTGTAAAAATGTGCACGCATAAATAATCCATGTTCCTTAATTTAATTATTACTACTGTACGAATTTACTATGTGGTTCTCACTATTTTCAGGAGAGAATATTCAGATATGTTATGATTATATCTATTATTGAAATATGCTTTTTACGTTTTTTTTAACTTCAAATTTGTCATATCAAAAGTCATTTTTCAAACGTCAAACTGTCGTCTCGATGTTTCGTGCATTAACAACACATTTTCGTGGACATGCGTGTTTACGACGTCCTGAATACATATAATAGCATTAATAAAAACGAATTGATTAATCTTTCTACTTGTCCCTATGTGTAATATAAGGTTTGTCACTATTTATATGTAACTGAACTTCTCAGATAATGTTTCTCATTTTACATTTTTAAACCTAGATATGAAATAAGATGTCTTCTTCTGATAATACGTATTGATATCTGAGAATAAAATGTTAACTCTGAATGTAACTCTTACATTTGGAGGATAATAATACCGTTTTGTTAAAGCCGTTTCGAACCCTGTTTTATCTCCAGTTATTTTGCTGAATAACCATTACTGTTAGGTTCGTATACACGCATTTAAACTTCGGTAACAATAGAAAAATATTGACATTTTCTTTTTCCTTGATGAAACCAACTTACTTTGCTTTTTTGACACGATAAAAATTTGCTTATTAAATGGCTGCTGTCCGTTTTCTTCGTCTTCAACTAAAGGTCTATTGATTTGGTTACTTTGTAAAATATTTATTTCTTGCTTCCTTTTCCTGCTTACCGTATTTGGTTACTTAAACAAAACTTAAGCTTTAAGTTTTCTGGATGTCTGATATTCTTGTTTATCCTAGTATTCACTTAGAAAACAAAAACATGCATTTATGTCTTCCTTGGTGGTGGTGGGGGGGGGCGCAACTCAGTATCTTTCGTATTTAAAAATCAAAGATTTATGAACAAAGTTGTAGTTTCGAGAATTAATGTTTTTCATTTTACAAAATGATGCTACAGAAATGTATATACTTATTTAATCATGTTAACTGAAGTTTCTTGTAGGTTGATAAATGGTTTTCAACATTCAAAGGTGTAATTTTAATTTAGAAGATGCACGTTGCTCTGGACGACTTTTAGAGTTAAACGACGATCTTTTGATGGTGTACATTGAGGTCCCACTAACAATGACGTCAGGAGAGCGTGTAGAAATTATTGGAAGATGACAAAAGTATTGCTGATTAATAATTAGTGAAAAGTATTGTAATGCGGATAAACTGTTCTGCTTCCTATCTATCAAATAACACTGAAAAACAAACATTTTAAAGACTATATGCGTGTTATAAATGTGTGTGTGTTAGAAACGTTCGTTGGTGTGTGCCAATTCAGTCACCTACCATTTTAACTATCCTAAATTAATGAGTAGTTTTCGGCAATAAACGGCAAAATTGGGGAGAATTACGACGCCATAAAGTAGAATTGTTTGGGCTCAAGGGAAAATAAAAACTCACAAATGAACAAATAAAAAGCAAAACAAAAAAAAAAACATGGACGTCATTGTGAATGCCCCCACGCACCGAAAGCAACTAATTAAATAAAGAAAATTTACTCTCATTTATTTTTCTTGCTGGGATTCAGCACATCTCTCTCTTTCTTTCTCTCCCTCCCCTCTCTTTCTCTCTCTTTCTCTCTCCGCCCCCCTCTTTCTTTCTCTCTCTTTCTCTCTCTCTTTCTCTCTATCTCCTCTTCTCTCCCCCTCTCTTTATCTCTCTTTCTCTATCCCCGTCCCTCTCTTTCTATTTCTCCCCCTCTTTCTCTCTCTTTATCTCTCTCCCCTTCTCTTTCTCTCTTTCTATCTCTCCCCCTCTCTCTGTCTCTCTTTCTCTCTCTCCCCGTCTCTCTTTCTCTCTTTCTCTCTCTCCCTCTCTCTCTCTCCCCTTCTCTCTCTTTCTTTCTCTCCTTCTCTCTGTCTCTTTCTCTCTCTCCCCCTCTTTCTTTTTCTCTCTCTCTCTTTGTAAAGTTGTAGTTCCTATCTGCTTATTTGACAACGGATTTCTAGTGTTTATATTTAATCTAAAACTAAATTACCCATGATATTTGGATGAGTATACTTTTGTTTGATGAAAGTGGATACAACATTATCGAGGGGTTTGCGTTTGCGCTTAGTATCCATGAAAAGGAAATACAAGATTTTAATATTATCCCATCGTATTTATAACTTGGAATTTATAGGAATAACATATTAGTATATAGTTGTTAAGAAGAAGTGTATATATATATATATATATATATATATATATACAGGGTGTTTCAAAAGTCTTGGGAACATTACAAATGCGTATATCTCATGAACTATTCCAGGTAGAAAAATGAAACTGGTGCCATTTTAAAGCTTGCTTAATCAAGTTTTTGGTCATACTAATGATTTTCGTGTTATCTTTCCAGGTGCAGTAATGGCGTTCTCTAAACAAGACAAGGCATTTTGCGTCCTCCAATTTGCAAAGACTGAATCGTGGACATGTGTTCAGCGTGCATTTCGCAGGAAATTTAAAAAAGAAGCCCCTGAAAGGAAATCCATTGTCAGATGGCATGCTAAATTTGTGAAAGATGGGTGTTTGTGCCCAAGTAAGCGAACAGGTCGCCCTTCAACTTCAGAAGATGCAGTTGAGCAAGTTCGGACAGCCTTTCAGCGGAGCCCCCGTAAATCAGTGAGAAGAGCCAGCAGAGAACTTCAGCTTGCTCCAGCAACTGTCTGGCGTGTCTTAAGGAAACGACTGCAAATGGTACCTTACAAGCTCAAGTTGGTCCAAAAGTTGAAGGACACTGATAAGCCACTTCGCCGTGACTTTTGCATTGCAATGCAAGAGAAGTTGGAAGATAACGGCTTTGATGACCGGCTTGTTTTTAGCGATGAGGCGACCTTCCATCTGAATGGCAAAGTTAACAAGCATAACACTCGCATATGGGGTACTGAGAATCCTCATGAACTTCTTGAGCACGAGCGAGATTCACCAAAAGTGAACGTGTTTTGTGCAATTTCCAAGAAAGGTGTCTATGGACCGTTCTTCTTTGAAGAGGCAACTATCACTGGTGAATCCTATCTCAACATGCTGGAAGACTGGTTAATGGCTCAGTTGGAACAAGCAGAATCTGATGACTTCATTTTTCAACAAGATGGTGCACCACCACACTGGAGTCTTAGAGTAAGGCAGTTTCTTAACACAAGGCTGCCTGGTAGATGGATTGGGAGATCTGGGCGAGGTGATGACGTTCTCATGCCCTGGCCTCCTAGGTCTCAAGATCTTACCCCGTGTGACTTTTTCCTTTGGGGCTTGGTCAAGCAACAAGTCTATGTGCCGCCCCTTCCAAGAGATATTGACGAACTAAAGGCTCGAGTAACGGCAGTTGTGGGAACCATTGACGTCAAGATGCTGGAACGCGTTTGGCAGGAAATGGACTATCGACTAGATGTCTGCCGTGTGACGAATGGTGCTCATATTGAGCAACTTTGAAGATTCCCCACAAAACTTGAAACTTTAACCTTTCCAACGGTACCAATTTCATTTTTCAACTCCTAATAGTTTTTGAGTTATTAAAAATCGTTATGTTCCCAAGACTTTTGAAACACCCTGTGTATATATATATATATATATATATATATATATATATATATATATATATATATATATATATATATATATATATATATATATATATATATATAATAAGTGTCAATAGAAAGCCCTTACAATGCAAGGTAGACTTATTACCTATCACCAATGCTTAAAAAAAAAAAATTTGAATATATATATATATATATCAGCGGACACGTGTTTCATCGTTCCAACGGCTCATAATCGGTCGTAGTAACGGCGAAACACATGCCTGTGGATATATGTTATTTATAAATAAATATATACGTCCATAAAATATAGGGGCGACAAAGTGTAAAGGAAGTTACTCTCCCTCGGGCATTTCTGAAATGCATCACTGTAAGCCAATTTTCAGCTGTCATTATCGCCAAAAAACAATAACAAATCGCTATATATATATATATATATATATATATATATATATATATATATATATATATATATATATATATATATATATCGGTAGAATTCTTTCATTGATACATGTTTGATTAAAGAGAAGCGAGCACCTTTATTTGTTCCCTTTTTAATCATTTTTGCCCACTTTATTACTTTTGTTCCCTTCCCCCCCAAAACTATATTGCCACTGAAGCTGATATCTAATACTCTTCTTTAATGTGTATTGAAACTTTTTAGAGCTTTCGACTCGCATGGGTCGTATTCATGCACGTGAGGACAGCGGCATAAAGAATTAAAATTGGCGAATATATTATGAAATATCTAGTTAAAAATGTTGTTAAAACATTTTAATATTCTTTCACTACTCTTATCCCGAACCTGATTGATGGTGGCTTTATACCACAGGACGAATAATAATTCGGGGGTGTGGAGACGACATCTCCAATTAAAAATGGATAAATGCTTTCGGATAGTAACTTGTTAAAGTTTGTTTCGGGTAGTTTTTGTGTGGTTAAATGTTGGTAAGTAGAGCTTTGTGATGAGGTGAGGTGTCATGTAACGACATTGCAAACAAATTTATTTTATTATTTGGTCAGACTGCCTTTGGTAATATACGAACTAGGAAATCGTAGAAAGTTCGAATTGTATTTATATGAATTTTGGTCAATTCTTCAATTAAAACTGTCTCTAGTTCTTGTAGTGATGATGACAGAAGATAACAATGCTTTACTGGTTTTTCTAACATTCATCAAACAATGTCTAAAAATATCAATATCAATAGACTGCGGTGTCCAAATCAGATATTCAACTTAATCAGAATGTCCTTCGTGACATTCAGTAAAATAATTATCATTGTGAATTGGTTCATTATTATCCAAAAAAGTTTGCCTTTTTCTACGTAAACAGTTCCGTAACCATATGATGAATTTGATCAAATAAAATGCGTAGTGTTGATTTTTAATTCTGCTATGAAAGGGAAACTATTGAGTCGGCGGATTTTTAAATTGTAGCATCCAAATCACTACAGATGCGCTTCAATGTTAAACAGTTGGAAGAAAGTAGTATGGGTGAAATGCTTCTACTGGCTGTCTCCACGCGTATACTTATTCGGTGGTCAGAAAAAAAGGTAACTAATGAAGCGTTCGAGAAAGTAAAGTTCTTCCACTGCTCTAAGGGCCAACTTGGTAGGGTTTTATTCCACTCCAAACGCTTTACAACGTTTGTTTCTTGAAATTAGTGGTTTTCTGATTGTAGATTGAAATCTGGCTTTGTGCAGTTCCTGTTGAGCACTATTTGTAGCAATTACGTTTTCGAGGTGATTATTGAGCCGTACAATCATATTGTGAGCTCTACTGTTATGATCCTTTCGAACAATGAACTTAAAAGTACGACGGCCATTATCTGAAAATTGTAGTTTTCTTACGAAGTGTTATTTTACGAGGTTTTTCCCTCGTTCTCAGAGGCTGTCATCATTTTCTAGACAATACATTTCGGAGTTTTTCCTTGCGTAAGAGCCTGTCATGCGAGCACTTATTTGAAACTCTGATAGATCTGTAATTTTAATAACTTTTTATTTCTTTTTTCTGATAATGTTATAAGAAACAGCAATTTTACCGAAACATATTAAGCAACACCAATCATATATAAAAGGGAGGACTTCACGGATACTTTAAAATTATGATGAGAGGTATATATATATATATATATATATATATATATATATATATATATATATATATATATATATATATTGTTTAATATAAGAGACAACTCATGCCTAGATATTCTTTGGTAGATCTTTTCAATAGTCCGAATCAGGATATTAGTTTCGGACTATTGAAAGGATCTACCAAAGAATATCTAGACATGAGTTGTCTCTTATATTCAACAATACTTCTATAATACTAACACATGGTCTGTACCTAATTAACCTCATCCCCCTGAAGATGGACCCGGATGGGTCTGAAAGTACTTGGGAGACAAATCCAAACTATGGCAAATTCATCAGCCAATTCCCCTTCGAAACTAAGATTTGATTCGAACTATTGACAGGATCTACCAAGGGATATCTAGACATGAGTTGTCTCTTATATTCAGCAATACTTGCCTGCAAGAGAAGATGCTGCCTAGATATACATACATATATATATATATATATATATATATATATATATATAGGATATCTATATAGAATATATATATATATACATATATATATATATATATATATATATATATATATATGTATATATAATATTCTTATTTAAACAAACATTTTAATTAGATATTTGAATACATGTTTCAGCTTCTTCACACTAAAAACTTGGCCTGAAAAACCGCAGATGATAACTAGCTAAAACATTCCTGCAAATATTCAGCCAAAATGTCTGTTAAAATAAAAAGTCATAGCTCTATTTGTTATTGAGCACTATTATATAAACAGAGTAAGGATTAATTGGATTAACTTCTATGACATCACACTAGACATGGCAGCGTGTGTTTACAGCTCATTATTAAAATCTGACCCATTAGACAACAGTCATAATTCTTACTCAAACACCTCTCTCTCCCCCCTTTTCCCTCTCTATTTGTTAATGTAAGGAAGTCATATAATATTTCCATATTTGTTTACATTATTGACTATCGAGAAAGCTCAAATGTATATTCGAAGAACGATGTTTTACGATAAGTGGAACCGATTACCTCCAATACTAGAGAACTACTCACAATTCAGCTCTTGGCCTTTCGGCTAAGATCAAAGTGTAGTATCTGTTCCGATGGATACTGCACCCCATAGACTGGTGTTGTCTTGGCCTTCGGGTCTTGATTTACGCCGGTCAATGGGTCTGTCCTGTGCAGTTCTGGGAGGTCCATCTTCCCAGGTTTTGCCTCTTCTCTTTGAGGAATAGTAAGTTTATTGCTTACTGCCTGAGGCGCCCCTACCGGGGAATGCCGACGGGGCTGCCCAGGCAATTTTTAAATCCCACTTTCCCGACCCGACCTTGGGTCACATCTTACTTGTGGGAGTAAGATAAAAACTGGCCTTGTGCCTACCTCATGGAGAGGAGTAAATCAATACTCACAAAGGGGAGCACATATAGATAAATGAGGTAGTTTTGGGCCCTGAGAAAAGGCGTACAAAATGCGAATAGTAAAAGTTAGAGAAAAGACTCTACGAAGTGAAAATGGAATCTGAGACGTTTTAGTCATCAGATTCAAAAGCAGAACGAACGTTAATAAGAGTCGAAAGAAGAAGAAGAAAAAAGACGGCGATATGTACGAGAAGAGGAAGGCGAGAAAAACTTTTCTCCTCCATAGTGGGAAGAAAAAAAAACAGGGTTAACTAAAACAAAACAAACAACGGTGTGAATGGTTGGGCCGGGAGACGCTGCGTGTGTGTTTGAGGGGGGGGGGGGTAAGCGTGCGGCAGAATACATTGGTGGATGAACGAGTTCTCTCAGAGGTTGGTATGTAACAATTTGGAAAGGTGAGAGAAAGATGGAGGCGTATAAGGGGAAGAAAGTCCTGATATGGTAGAGAAGAAGAA
>OY744518.1:25491300-25493800 GCA_963556195.1 Sepiola atlantica
TTGTTTTGCCCCGACTGTACCGACATTCTCGTTGTAGAACAGATGAGTCTGATGTAAACGATTACCAATCGATGTTTAGGTATGTTTGTTGTGAACTTCCCCAGACCTTGATGTGTCAGCGGACGTGGTCGATTTATCCGAGCAATACAACCGTATAGCATGATTCGTACACACTAAGTTTCCCCTGCACTCAGTTTAATAAACAATGTAAATATACAGAGAAGAGGCGTACTTCGTCTATTTCCCACAATAAGTGGCCACATCGTCTCGCATTCAGCTGTATAATGTGTTGGAAACGATCGTAGGCCACACTGGACTTGATGTTCTAACTCTTGGTACAATTGTGATGTTTTAATTAATTGCATGTTTATATATATATACATATATATATATATATATGTGTGTGTGTGTGTGTGTTTTCTAATTTAGAGTTCAGCACTCAACTAGGGTAAATGACGGTTTTCATTTATTGTAAAGCAACGCTATTCAATAAAAATATAGTTTTTCTGGGTTTCCAGTAATGTAGAACTATTAATAAACAAAGAAAATATGTAAAGCGTTAAAATTCTTTCTACTGTTACTAGCGAGTTTGTTGGCGCTGACGTAAGATACCAAACGTCGGTGATCACATTTGGAAATTATCTAGCGTTCAAATTTCGAATCTCAACGTGAATACACTTGCTACGTCTAACCACACGGAAAACATGTGATACGACGAAAGATCTGTCTCTGGATAACCGTAGCAGAATAGTGTCCCAAATCGATGGTTACATAAAATGCTACAAACCCAAAGCTATTTCCTTTTAACAATAATAAGCCACATTTCCAACCACTAATTGCCATGGCTGATAGCATCTCTCCCAAGAGTCCAACGTTCAACCTTCTTGGCCTAACATTCACAGACAACATGAATTGAAATAATTACATAGAAGATACTGTCAAGTCTGTTTCAGAGAAGTAGGGCTCCCCCGACCGCGCTAGTAAACGTCTACCACTTGCTAGTATCTTATATATTCATAAAGCCACCATTCGACCATGCATAGAGTGTAGTTGGCACATCTGGGCTAGTGCACCAACCACTAGTCTCTTCCTTTGAACAGGGTCTCTAACCTAATAGATACGGCGCTGTCTACTAAGTT
Organism: Sepiola atlantica; assembly: GCA_963556195.1. NCBI lineage: Eukaryota > Metazoa > Mollusca > Cephalopoda > Sepiida > Sepiolidae > Sepiola > Sepiola atlantica. Next base: position 25,492,440 of record OY744518.1, read on the forward strand.
CCAGTTTCTGCTCCATTGCCGTAATGTTTGACTCCTATGCTTGTTTTACGAGTACTTCCACAAAATGGGCACAAGTAACTTATTGCACTTGTACCCACTTTACATAAATACCCCGACAAACCCGATTAGCAATAAACTCTTACTTTTTCACTGTAAAAGTCCCAAGCTGCCGGAAAACTTTAGACTCTAATAGCTTCTTTCCTCGGACAGCTTTGTTTTGGAATTTCCGTTCAGCTTCCATTTTCTCCGATTGTAGAAATATAGAGAGTCTTAAATGTAATGTGAACAAAACATCTTGCTGCACAACTCGCCATTTAGAATGCCCCTATCATTCTGGGCCGCTAATCAATATAGCGCCTTACGTCTCAGTGGCAATTTTGGGAGGTGGATGAAAGTATATATATATATATATATATATATATATATATATATATATATATATATATATATGCATAGATATCTATATACATATATATGTATATAGATATATACATATATATGTATATATGCATAGATATCTATATACATATATATGTATATATATGTATATATGCATATATATATATGTATATATGCATAGATATCTATATACATATATATGTATATATATGCATATATATATGTATATATGCATAGATATCTATATACATATATATATATGTATATATATACATATATATATGTGTATATGCATAGATATCTATATACATATATATGTATATATATACATATATATGTATATATATACATATATATATACATATATATACAAAAAATATATATACATATATATGCATATACATATATATGTATATATACATATATATGTATATATATACATATATATACAAAAAATATATATACATATATATGCATATACATATATATGTATATATATACATATACATGTATATATATACATATATATACATATATATACAAAAAATATATATACATATATATGCATATACATATATATACATATATATATACATAAACATATATACATATATACATAAACATATGTATATATGTTTATATATATATATATATATATATATATATATATATATATATATATATATATATGATACATAAAGTGTCCCATGATAATAGTGCACATTTTTATAGCATGCTCATTAATTTGTTTGCATTTAAAATGTGTATTTTAGTGTATTGTTGTGAGGTTTAATTTGGTTTCTTTTATTTATTTGCAGATAGAGGACCGTCAAAATATTGTGGCCTTCAACAGAAATTGCACCTGTAGTGGAAGAACAGTTCACCAGACAAAGATCCATCGTTGAGGAAGAACAGGACATACTGGGTGTCTTAGAAATACCAAAACATCATCCTGCGTTGTG